>CM061914.1:141732116-142079140 GCA_031002005.1 Vandiemenella viatica | reverse complement strand
GAGAGATAAGACTGTTGTCTCCTGTTTGCACTCCAAAGTATTAAGTGAGAGCAACAGGTGTTTTCCGTGGCGTCGTCTGGAGCAGCGTGATATCTCTGGTCTTTATCTCAGATGTGCTAATGTGTTATTTGACGACACCGTGATTTCTGGAGGTGACAGATATCTTTCGTCAGCTCGAGACAGCAGTGATTAGGTAGGCGTCAAAAAGCACTTCAGCGTAAAGCGTTTTCCTTGACTGTCTCGCTCTACTCCGTAATCGACTACATAATGCAATAGCAACAATATTTAAGAAATAGTTTCGTTTTACAAAATGAGGTTTCCTGAGGCTAATTTTATGTTGCTTGAATTAAACTAAAACGCCTCGTTGGGTTAAAATGTTAAGCCACAACTATGGGATTACCACTTACAGCAAGTTTGATGGTTCCAGCTCTGGTACAGAAAGAAATTTTCATCTTCCGTGACTTGGCCAGGATGTTAGTGGAGTACGTTCGTGTCTCAAGCTACATTGATTGCAATTGTAGCTTTTAGTCGGTGTGAAAAAATGTTGTTTCAGCCGGAGATAGCCATATCTAGTCGTCATTCCTTAACCACTATCGTCATGCGGAGCTATCTTCGAATGGAATTTTGCCCTTTAAAATCGTACAATATGTTGATTCTCTAAGCCAATGGCACGAACATCATAATCTAGCAAATAAGAGATTGGGTTTCCCTAGTCTTGGAAGAAAGAAGAGACGCTCAGAGAGATTTAGAGATGGCGAGTCTATGGAGTGAATAGAGGTTTGAAGCAGTCAATTTTCTAATGGTGATTGAAATAACGAAACAGATCTTCACCTTACTAAACAGATACAAATCCAAACCCACATGGTTCACTGAAACTGAAAAGGACATGAAAAACGCTGGAGTGAAAACACATATAAAAGACAACGGAACACTCTTTAGGGATGTAATTCAAAAGGCAGGTTTTCAGGAAAGACAGAAATACATAAGGGGGGAAAATGGATCCAGGAAACAGAAGAACAACAAAGAATGAAGGAAGTTTGAAAGCAAAGAAAATTAAATACAAAGAAACATAACCAAAGTTGATTTATCGTACCCTCCAAATGGGTTATTCGAAAAAAGAAGAATGAATAAAGTCACCAGAAGTCAATCTCATTTAGATATAAATGGCAGGTGCTTTGTTGAGTCACTAGAAGACGAACTTACAGTTTGTTAAAATAGGAAGTTGAATCCTTATTTGTAATGATATAAAAGAAGTTTTTCACGATTTACGAGTGTTGACTAAACGTTAGAAGTTGACTGTGCCAATGTGAAAACTATAACTCATTTTTAATGTAACAGACATATCTGTATTTCAAATCATAATGTCCCTAACTATTTCCTTGTATACGCTGCTTTTCACAGAATTATTATTCTCGTGGCTCACAAACGTGGAAGTATCAAGGCGTGAAGTGTTCACAGAGCATTTTCAACTTGCCTCGTCTGCCTCATGTAATATTAAAAAAACAGTATTTTATTTGTCCGATTATTTTACATACTCCGTTTGAGGTGTGACAGGATTGGCTTTCTCTATCGGTGTCGAGGAAGTAACTATTGACAACGATCCTCAATTTCTGGCTATGTCTCTTAGGCGGATAGAAATAATTGTTATATCTGATACCCTGAGCTCAATACTTTCAGAAAACATTGAAACCAGTTAAGTGTTGTGGTAGAGAATTTCCGGGCGTACTGATGCAATGTTTCGACAGATAGCTCTGTTGCCTTCATCAGGTGTCAGGTCTCTACTAGCTGTCGTATGCTGACTGTCACCGCCTAGACAACTAGCTCTGCTGTATTCATCAGGTGTCAGGATTCTTCTAGCTGTCGTAAGCTGACTGTCACCGTCTAGATAGCTAGCTCTGCTGTCTTCATCAGATGTTAGGTCTCTCTTAGCTGTCGTAAGTTGACTGTCACCGCCTAGACAGCTAGCTCTGCTGTCTTCATCAGGTGTCAGGTTTCTTCTAGCTGTCATAAGCTGCCTGTCACCGCCTAGACAGCTAGCTCTGCTGTCTTCATCAGGTGTCAGGTTTCTTCTAGCTGTCGTAAGCTGACTGTCACCGTCTAGATAGCTAGCTCTGCTGTCTTCATCAGATGTTAGGTCTCTCTTAGCTGTCGTAAGTTGACTGTCACCGCCTAGACAGCTAGCTCTGCTGTCTTCATCAGGTGTCAGGTCTCTACTAGATATCGTATGCTGACTGTCACCGCCTAGACAGCTGGCTCTGCTGACTTCATCAGGTGTCAGGTCTCTTCTAGTTGTCGTAAACTGACTGTCACCGCCTAGACAGCTCGCTCTGCTGTCTTCATCAGGTGTCAGGTCTCTTCTAGCTGTCGTAAGCTGACTGTCGCCGCCTAGACAGCTAGCTCTGCTGTCTTCATCAGGTGTCAGGTCTCTACTAGATATCGTATGCTGACTGTCACCGCCTAGACAGCTAGCTCTGCTGTCTTCATCAGGTGTCAGGTCTCTACTAGATATCGTATGCTGACTGTCACCGCCTAGACAGCTAACTCTGCTGTCTTCATTAGGTGTCAGGTCTCTTCTAGCTGTCGTTAGCTGACTGTCCTCACCTAGACAGATAGCTCTGCTGTCTTCATCAGGTGTCAGGTCTCTTCTAGCTGTCCTAACCTTACTGTTACCGTCTAGCTCTGCTGTCTTCATCAGATGTTAGGTCTCTCTTAGCTGTCGTAAGTTGACTGTCACCGCCTGGACAGCTGGCTCTGCTGTCTTCATCAGGTGTCAGGTCCCTTCTAGCTAACCGAGCGAGGTGGTGTAACGGATAGCGTTCTGGCCTCGCATTCGGGAGGACGGCGGTTCGAATCCGCGTCCTGGCATCCAGATTTGGGTTTTCCATGGTTTCCAAGTCACTCCAGGCAAATGCCCGGATGCTTCCTTCAAAAGGCCATGGCCGAATTCCTTCCCATTCCTTGCCCCCATCCTTTCCCATCTCTAAAGACCTCGCTGTTGAGAGACGTAAAGCAGCTACAAAAAAAAAAAAAAAAAAAAAAAAAAAAAAATTTCTAGCTCTCGTAAGCTGACTGTCATCGCCTAGCTCTCTTCATCAGATGTTAGGTCTCTCCTAGCTGTCGTAAGGCGACTTTCATCGCCTTGACAGCTAGATCTGCTATCTTCATTAGGTTCCAGGTCTCTTCTAGCTGTCGTAAGCTGACTGTCTCCGCCTAGACAGCTAGCTCTGCTGTCTTCATCAAGTGTCAGGTATCTTCTGGGCGTTGACTGTCAGCTTGCGAAAACTAGAAGAGACCTGACACCTGATGATGACAGCAGAACTAGCTATCGAAACGTCGTGTTTATACAACACCATCCGGCTGGACACCCGAGAGTATTTTATTGCAGGTAAGTATTGTTAGGCCTAATAAGATAAATATATTTCTATACTGATACCATCCTTGTTTTATTGCACTTCTATCAGTTTTGTTCCAAGCATTTTGAGAGACAGGAGTAATGCACTGTCCTATTTACAGGTTTACTGGCCGGGAAATATTAAATCCAGTTATAATGTTGATACCTTACCGCCTCCATACCGGCGTTGTTGTTATTAATACCTACATAGACACTTGTAACAACACTTGCCGTTTGGTTATCAAATTCTGCAGTTGTACACTGCAAGAGAATTCAGATTGAGGAATATATGTACGAAGAAAATATATCTGTAGACTGCGCTATTGTTAATATTATCCTGTAATTATCTTTCCAAGTTTCTATCTCTTCCATTCTCCAGGCCATTCTTTATTTAACAACTGACCCCTCCACTTCTCCGAAACTACGACTTCCTCTGGTGACTGTCTGACAAATGTACTGGTTGCATGGCACGATGGGAGATTTGCTGGCGCAGGAACCGATCCTCGAGGACTCTCTCACAGTGCTTTGATTAGCTTATCAAAGCACTTCATACTTCCCCAGCTGTCGCCAAATTGATTTCACGCTGCAGCTGATATTCCTGGACGTAAAACTCCTTCTGTTAACACTTTTAAGTCCTGTGACATAATTAATCCGTACCCCTTCGAACACAAATTGTACATGACGATCGTTACATGAAATAAACGTTATTCCTGTTCAGGAAGATGAGATCCTATGTTGTTATTGTCAGAAATAGAGCTCCATATTACTTTCGGTAAGCTGGTAAACTGAACAGAAGTAGCCTTGTCCAGCTTCTCTACTTTCAGAGAAGATCCAGAAGGGACATCTTGAAAACTTACTGTAATGACCGGGGATATCCGTCAACGGCTGAGTTGAAGAGAAACGTATGGTTTTCAGCCATAGTCGTCCTGTCGATTTCAAGCAAATACTGTGCCACAATAAATCTAATAATTGGGAACTTCGAACCGATTTACACATAAATATTATCAGTAAATTAAAAGGCATGAATTTTAGCGAAATTTTGGCTATTACACTATCTACAAATAAGTATATCGCAGATTTATCTATCGTTACAACATAGCACAGTCTACAAATGTTGCAGACTTCTTTTCAAGGCGAGAAAGGACTGGGGGAAAGAAACGGGCGGGAAATTAACCATGGCCTTTTGAAGAAACCTTCCCAACATTCGCCTGGAGTGATTTCTGAAAACCTTGTAAAACGGAAATCTGGATGGCTGAACGGGGTCTTGAACCCGCGTCCTCTCGAATGGTAGGCCCGACGTTTCTATTCCAACCAATACATCTCTGGAATAGTATACCATCTCTGATAAAAAATAACTCAGTCAATCCCAGAAACAACGAAGGGAATACAATCAGCGTATTCAGCAACCAGAAGAAGTGCTGAAGCATTTGCATGGTTCGCATTCAAACTTCGACAGCAAAAGACAAAAAGTGAAACAGCCAGCAAAGTACGTTCACCTAACGTGGCAGATAAAAAATCACAAACTCTTACACGTCTCTGAAATTCTTCCCGTCCTGGTTATTCTTCCGATAGTGTGTCAAAACTGAAAGACGATCATCATGACTGCGCAGAAAGATGAGATCATAACAAAAATTCATCCAAAATGGTACTGAATGAAACTGGAACGTTCAGTTGCTTAAGACTGGTAAATATTGAGGTGCTATTCATCGTCTAAAATATGCTGTATGATAACATTTATAAACTCATTTCTTCACGCATCCATACATGCTTTGTCTCTAGTACTACTTCAGAATTTTGGTGGATTGACAGAGACAAAGATATGACTTCGTTCAAACATCTCTAGTTGGTGACTGGTTGTATCTGAGTGACGTTTGGTGGCGTGAAGTTGATGCAGGGCGAGACCAGGCACCGCCCAAGCCGTCCTTCAGTTGTCACCTGAAGACAAAGGTGGCGTGTCCTCGTCTGGCGACACCTCACCCGCTGCTAACAGCGCCTCCACGACCACATAGAGAACTTACAACCTCACCAACGGGGGGAATCTTCTTCAACTTGAATAATGGAACACCTGATTATGACTACTTCCCTTCAGGGTAGCACCTAAGCATTTCAGTTCTTACCTGTATAAAAGGCAAGATTTCTCATACTCTCACAACTTCAAGAATATGGGTTTGAACTTCAACGACTTTATTATTAGGCCCTATTATTTGTTCAGTTTCAAGTGAGGCATTTGTTACCATTTATTTTCTTTATGCTTGATAACATGCTTGATACATATTGTAGTGTATCGCTACACTACATAGTATATTCGCGACATGCTGGGCTCTTGGCTCAGGCAGGTGGACAGTTCAGACAAAGGGTGACAGGGCTGCTTTGGTATGCGACCTTGAGCAGGTACCGAGGAGCCGTTAGGTGTGTGTGGAGAGGGCACAGTAGGCTGCGGGCAGTGGTTGTGTGCGTGGCAGCCGACATGTGATGTGCAGCGGCTAATGTTATCACGTGCTGCTGTGGTGCTCTGTGTTCCATGTCGCCTACGGAGCGGATGAGGCAACCAACGAACTGATGGGTCGTCGCCTAGGAAGACCACTGGAAGCCGACATGGCGCCTTCGGCAAAATGGTAACCACAGAGTGATCTTGATAACCACCCCTAGAAGTGTCGTATTGATAAACAAACATGCCGCCCTAGAGATTCTCATCGCCCCGCTGTGTTTAGTGAAAGGACATCTAACAATCCCTGAGAACTGATATATTGAAACTATTGTATTATACGTGGATTGATTAATTGTAATTGAGAAGTAATTGTTGTAATAAATGATCGTGAAACGGTGTTGCAAACCTGTACAGCAAAATCCCAGTTCCACTTTTCATTAATTTCATTTAATAATAATGGCTTTGTTAATCGAATAATTAAATTAAAAAGTAATTTAATTTTAAAAAGAAGAAGTACACCTTGTACGCTTCAATAAAATATATGTATATTGAATTACCGGGTTAAGTATGCCAACATTTTGAATCTAAGCATGTCTCACGTTATATGTTTATTTAAGGATCACTACAATTGTAAAGTTATTTGGCGTAACATGTGAACACATGGCATCAGGTTTGCTTTCATTTTTATGTCCATGAAAACTCGAGTGCATTAAACGTAATTCAAACACAGAGCTGTATGGAGGAAGCTACATGTAATATAAAAGAACGACCAAGTCGAGTGTCAGTAATTAGCAATCATGTAAGAAAACAATTTTGCATAATAAATCACTCACCGAAAATGACTGGAAATTATCAACTACACTGATTTTAGTACGGATCTAATATGCCCGTGTGAAATCGATAAAAGTGTATCGATAATCCTATATTTAACGGTGTTGGATCTTGAGAACCAAAACTACTCGAGAAGATCTGGAAACAAAATTTACTTTTAACACGTTGGTAACATGAATCACTATGGACATTTCTCTACTCTGGTGTTGAGGATTTGGAGGAATATCTCAGACGAACTATATCTTCCTTCCTTCTCACTTTACTGTTTCATGAGAAAACCTGGACATCTTGCGGTGTTACGACTCATACAATCACTTTGACATTTCACCGTTGTACCTCCTACGCGGTAATTCATTTGATCCTTGGTAATGGAACAAACTTTCACCCTTCTATATGTTTTCATTAGTACACTGACGCTTTGGAGCAAAGTGATAGTACACAATTGCTATCACCAAAGTACAGGGCGTTCGCCGGGAAACGCAACCCACTGTTAGCGCTACAAGGAAGAAACTGCTCCCGGCGAGCGAGCGCTCAGTTTCCGGCATTGTTCGACCGTCGGCCGCGGACTATTTCATAATAATTACGCTTCATAAACTTCATAAACTTGTGTGCTAAGCATTTAAATGTGACGTAATTCATTAGCTTACCTTATAAAAGATGCTGGAAGTGTTGACCCTCTTGTGTAATGCACATTTCACATCTTCTGAACATATTTCGAGACACACGCTGCCCTAACTGACTTAATGATTTTTTGGGTGACTGTTCTAGTCGAAAAGCGATATCGTTAATTTTCTCCTCTGTGAGAATACGGTTGACCGACAGTCTCTTTTTGTTAAAAAATGAACCCGTTTCTCTTACTTTTTTAACCAGACGCAGAATTGTTGATTTAGCTGGCAGTAAAGCGCCAGGAAATTCGCGACGAAATTTACTGCGACACTTTTTAAACGACTTCTTCTTCACATATGTATCGTAGAGAAATATTCTTTGTTGCAAACTGTAACGTACCATAATTTTACTCACACTCAAACACGGTACAGATTAATAAGAGTATGAAGCCCCAAACCAACCAAACCGCAAAGAAACGTTTATTCACAACACTGATTAATAAGAGACTGAAGTCACAAACTATCTACAATGCAAAGAAACCGTTCTTAACAATGTAAGGGTCACTGCAATGCACTGTTGGGGCAGCGGAGGTGTTAAACAGTGCGGTGATTCACGGTGCCGGTTGGCGGAAACTGCTGGCACGAATAACCGAGCAAGTTGCCGACGGCAACAGACTGGGAGGGTAGCGTTTTCCGGCGAACGCCCTGTATATTCGTAATACTTGAGCAAAATACTAAATCGCTCTTCCTTTTCTGAAATTGTATTTTAAGAATTATGTATAACAAGAGTTGATTAATTGTGGATTTGTACATGTTTCATGCGATTAATTGTGAATTTATGTATATTCGTTATGTAAATGAACCTTGTTTTATGGAGAGTAACTGATTAATTGATATGCAATACGTTCAAGAACAGTATTATACATGAAACATTAATTAAAAGTTTGTAAGTGTTGAGGTGAGCCAAGATATTTAGAGTATAATTCTCAACTGTTTAGACTGTTTTATGTAGATAATTTCGTGTGAAATTACCTGTAAATATCTGTAATTATATTTCCATGTGTTTCATGATGATTGTGAATGATTTCGTATTGATTCTAATTGTTTTTATGTGGTTTTGATTATTGGCTGCACTGTTGCCGTTGGAGAAACATCAATCGGCTTTATTTATGGCTTTCTGATTCTTTCTGTTTCTCCGGGGCTTATTTAAACGTACGGAGCACATCAAGTTGTGGGTCAGTTGTTTTTGGAAGTTTTACAGTCGCTTGTGAGTTTAATCGCTGTAATATTTGTATGATTGTGCTTTAGTATATTCTGCCTTATATTGTCTTAAAGCTCACTGAGAAATAAATATGTACTGAAAACCGTTTCGTCCGTGTCATTAGTTGTAACTATTTAATTTAGTCGGGAACATTGGTAAACAGTAACATTTGGGGAAAGGTAAAACCTTCTGGGTACCAGCGGCAGCAATATGTAAATTGGAGGACGAGGTGATTGAAATGAATCATCATTAATTGACGACAGGACGAATTCGGGGTGCGAATAGTTGAGACCATCCATGGGGTGGTGACGTTAAGCCTGACAGTCCCCTTGGTGTCTTCGCAGAGATAGCCACTGAATTCCAACTATAAGATTGTTCGTGGTTTAATTAATACGATAATTAAGTAGTCTACAATGTATTTCAGTTTAGACTTGTTTTTATTCCCAAAGAAACTCGACGTGAACGATAGTGTTTACATGCATAGATACAATCCAGAGATTGCATACAACACTCCTTCCATAGATAATTTAGTCGGTTAAAAACTTTGCCGAAAAACTAACTGTAAACTGTTTCTCTGTCTTGGATGATCGTTTTATATAAACTCCACTGAAATTTCTAGAACACTTCAAAAGCTTCCGCCAGATATTTCTCTAACATTAACAATACTTAAACAATTGAAACATATTAAAAACAATCAGAATCAATACATAATCATTTACCATCATTAAAAATGGTCAGAAATGGAAATTAAAGATACTTAAACACAAAATTATTCAAAGAAATCATTTTAAACTGTCGTAAATTGTCCTTTAGACATCGTAACTTGCATTAATGCTTGGAATTAAGAACATTTAAGCAATTCTATTGCACAATTCTGTTCTTAAACATATTATATGGCCTTTAAATAATTTCTTTTTGAAAAACTAAGTCTATATACATTGATTTACAGGAAATTGCAAAACACACATACCAGATCATATTCAACCAAACTCTAGATTACTATATTTGCCTCATAAAATCCAATTCCATTTAATTTTTGGTTTGAGGGCTGTCACACACCTTCTCCATTTTTTCAACCTTTTACAGAACATGAAAAGTTATCAGTTAGCTACTTACATATGCCTATAATAATACCACTAGCTAATATGAAGAAAGCGAAAGGTAATCACTCGTGTAACAAATCTTCTGCGGTAAGTTGATTTGAAGGAGCAGCATCTTCCGGTAATTAATTACATACGCGATGCCATTTTATTATTATTTGTCAGCCATTTTAAGTCATGACTTTTTAGAGTCACCACGAACTTCTAAGGATGTTAGCACGTCTGTTTCAATGTGGAGTGCTGACGCATACGCTTGCTGGGAGAAATCAATTCTAATGGTAGAGTTTAAGTGTAGTCATCCGTCCCCAATTCGTGTAACTTATAGATATATTTCGTTCGTGAATTGTTTATGAAGCGGAGATTGCGGACCTTCCCAGCACGTAACTAGGTGATTACGGGAAAGCTGCAATCAGGACGCGATCCTTGCCACGTTGTGCCTCAACACACGGAGCCAAACTGGTGGGTTGGGAGAACATACATAATTGTCCATCAGTTGTTGATTCTGGAACTTGGAAATTCATATAGACTTTAGTGGTTATAAGCGGTTTATATTTGCATAGTTCATGTACTGTCACTAGGATATCTTGTCCAACAGAGTGCAGTGATGACATAGTTTTTAATTGTCAATTCCACACTCTTCCTAAGTAAGGCTTTCTTTATTGTTTTTGTAGATGTCACAATTACTTCCAACTTTTTATGCTTCCTTCTCCTACTTATAAGATCCAGATATGAAGACTAATAGACCTGTAAGGACCAATTTTTTTCCGAAAACCAATTATCATCACATTGGTTTATATAAACGTCTTGATGATATTTCAATATACTGGCTAATATGTGAATAAGTTTTATTGATTTATGTGAGTAACTCAATTCCTTACTCAGAAACATTCATCAGATTTTGTGCTGGTGTGAATTTGAAACAGTTACATCTTTCACATTTCTGATGCGAATACAACGTTACCCATTCACGAAATACCAGCGTTCAAGCGATCAAAGAGATCATCCGTCACAGCAAAGACTTTTATATAGATATTCTTCCGTTTTCCGTGGTTTTCATAAGAGATGCTAACATTGGTTCAGTCATCTTTCAGTTGATATATTATTGGGTTTATATCTGTAGATATCAGTTGTATCAGGTGACATTAAAAAATAAAGTAAGCATTCGGAATACATACTTATGGGTGTAACAACTTTCAGCTGTGTAATACTTAAGGTCCACATGGTTAAAAAATATATAAACGACCATCTGGGAGATACGTTTAGTGAAAACTGAGTTCCCCTTATCACTTCGATAAACGTAATTGACTTAAAGGAATTCTACCACAATAAAAAATTAGGTCCAATTTTTTTTAAGCCATCTACTAGATTTATCAACCTTGGAAAAGTTATCGCTAAAATCACGCGAGTAGAAGTTTCGTAACTAGGTCAGATTGTTATTTATCTCCAAGGCATCGTTCCCACTTATCTCAAGCAGGTTTCAAGAGCAATTACAGTATTTTATTAATTCTAGCCACTGCACAGTAGCAACTATCTGTAGCGATAAGGAGGAACAGATTGGAGTGATGATAGCAGATTGGTTGGCTTATACAACATCTACTTCATTTCACTTGAAATACCAAATCGAAGCAACGTGACGGAACTTTTAAGTAACTTCAGTCCATTAAATTCTATCTAGTAACAATTTTTCTATAATACCAAATTATTTAAAATCGTATTTTCCACATAAGCACATAAAATGAATCCCAATTCTCGAGTTTCGTGAAGTACCAAGTTCTTTTCACAAGTTTGTGAAATACCAAGGAAAACTAAATCGTTACAACCTTGCAAAAACTGCATGTAATTTAGTCCCTTGGAGAACATTGTCCGAAATTTCAAAATTCTGGATCGAATTTTTATTTTGTCACAGAGGCTGAAAACGGATAAGGTGAAGATTTAATCTGAAATGTAAAGAGGGGATGGAGACAGCAGCCTGTCTTCTGCACAGATTATATTGAGAATCTGAAGTTAGATGTGGAAAATCAGTATTATAAATGAAACCAGATAGAACAATTTAGGGACCAGCTTGGACATCAACCCCGTCCGTCCCAGTGCTATCAAGGATATCAAGAACCAATTACGATAGTTATGGGCCAGCTTGCCTCAGGAGAGGATACAGTGACTTAATGACACCCTTTCCAAACGAACCTGCGCACCTCCATATTGATAAGAGGGCATATCGTTCCAATTTGACTTAATTTTGTAATCACAGGAGTAACAGCATTTTCATTTCGTTTCTCCTCTCCTTCACTTTTTTGTCAGGTAGTTCATTTTATCCTACCATTGCAAAATCAATTTTACATACGTGTTTGTGTAAAGATTGGAGGAAAACCTGTAATTTACCTGTCTTAAGGTCTAATCTGTACCCTAATAACCGTCAAGGCCTCAAAGCCAACGTCTCTTTTATACATGCAAACCATTTTCAATGTCAGTCCTCCCAGCTCTTTACCATGTTTCAACGACTGTGTGCTACTGTAATTTCCAAAGATTTTTTTAACGTCTTATTGACCCTTTTCAATGTAAATACACGACACATCACACATGCACAATTAAAACCACTCATGCCCAGGGGTTAACTGGACACAGGGACCCTTGTAACGTGACACCGACGTAATGGTGTAACAGCCAGTGTGTACTATTAGCTATTATCAGAAAATTGAAGATTATTTCCTTCCATAAGAAATAATCAACGTAGTGAAGCGTTGATTATCACCTACTCTAACAATTAGCCTCACGTATTTATCTGAAAAGCGTTGTAAACTGAATCAGTATAAAAGCTTATTTAAATGGAAAACTCAAATAGGAAAATCACATAATATTTATTTATTCCAATAAGGAATTCGCCAAAATATAAAGTTATGTATATGATTAATTTCTTAAATCTTCGTGTTCATAGAAAAGCGTGCATGGACAAAAAGACATACACACACAATTACAAAGACAATAGCACGCGCTGAAAATAACTAATATTTTAGATCTGCTATTCGTTGCACGTTTTATGCCTGTTAATGCAAAGTATTAGGAAATAATACACCTGATGTTTTATGACTATTGCCATATTCATGAAAAACATGTTACCAGAAGTTACTTTTATTACTTTCTAGTTCTCTAGTATTTTTAAGCAGTTCTATAAATTATTTTGGTTCTTTAAATTTATGTAATGTCACGGAAAAATTAAAGCAACGTTGAAGGATCCTCACGTCAATCTGAATTTACTGTTCCACATAGCTCCTCAAAACAACGCCATAGTTAAAATAGCTTTAATTGCTCACTGACATCGAGTTCCTGGTAGACTCGTTGATAAGGAAACAGGGTAGAGCCTTTATAAAGGTTTTATCGTTATTAGTAACTAATTGTGATGGAAACTATGCCCTGGAGACAATTACAACTAGACACCTGTATTTGTAATACACCAATTTTCATTTTAAATTCAGTCAGTGTTTGAGGTAACATACTAAACACATTTTAAGGTGACTCGGGCCTATTAAGGACCTTATTCGAGAAGTTTTTAATTATTTTAGGAGTATTAGGGCGTGATGCAAGGTTTGGATATATATTAGGGGAAAATGTTATATCATATGACTTCAGTGCAAGAACCACATCCAATGGACACATCAGCCAAGATGCATCATCATCATCATCGTTAATATCATCATCATCATCAGTGGTCTGCCCTAAGCCAGGGTTTCACATGGCTGCTCCCCATGCTCTTCTGTCTTCTTCCCTCCTCTTCATATCCATGTAGTTGCCATTTTCTCTGATGTAAGTAATTTTCTACCTCCTTAATCCTCTCACTTTCCTCCTACAAACTGATCCTTACAGGGCGTCTTTTAGCAAGCACTCCCTTCTCAGAAAGTGCCCAACCCAGTTCTTCTTCTTCTCTTTTATGACTTGGAGTGGTTTTCTCATTTTTTCCAACCCTATCCAGCACTTCAACGTTACTTACTTCATCCATCCAACTTATCCTCCACATCTCAAACACTTCTAACCGTTTTTCACCTTCTCACCTCAGTGTCTACGTCTCTGCCCCATAAAGAGCCACACTCCATGTCTTTTCCTTAGCGCTCAGTCTAATATCCCAGCTAATTGTCGCCTCTTAATATTAAACGCTTCCTTCGCTACGGCAATGTGAGTTTTTACCTCTTGGTGATTATACTTTCAAGATATTTGCAGGATCTTACTTGGCTGATATCAGCTAGTCCTATCTTAGTATTTATTAGTTTTCTTCCTTTGCCAATCACCATACTCTTAGTTTTTGCTTTATTGATTTTCACTCCAAACTTTTCACAAGTTTCATCTAGATCTTTCAGAATTTTGTTTAGAGTTTTTTCGCTTTCTGCCAACAAGACCATATAATCGGCAAATCGCATGGATCGGGCAATTTGAGAAAACGGATATGTAGGAGTGGCAGCCTTTCGTCACATAGCAATCAGAGTATTGTCAAGGAGCGGACCAAAGTCTTTCCTGGAAGTGAATATCGACTTTCATGGCAGCTGAATTCGTGTGTTGTTTTGGGGAGTAAATATTGTTCACCAAAAGGTAGTGACCCAGAGACAGTTGAAGTGCTAGCAAGTATTAATTTGTCGGCAAGTCTTTCAGAATTATTGAAGGTTGAGAATGTTGTCTGAGATTTAAGCATGGTCGACGAGCTGTGGTTATGGGATTGAAGGCCAGTTAACTTTGTCAGTGATTAGATACGATTCAGACGAGCCTTAATAGAGATTGAAATTGCTCTTTATCATTCCGCAAAGATAGGTTCACATGGGGAACAAAAGTGAATCTATCCATGTTGCCTAGCACTAACTATAAAAGATTTAAATTGTTTTTTATCGCTTAAGGAAGCAATATTTGTTCAGAAGAGTGAAATCAGTCTGATGCCTAACTTTGTGTGAGGTATCCCTACAGGAAGCGAGATTAAATTGCTGAAGACGAGTGGGATGATTGCGTAACATGTATGCAACTATTAAAGGGTCATGATTAGGGCTTAATTAATGTGAATATTTATATGGAGCTTTCTTCATAGAGTTATGTAACTGCTATAAAATATTTTGAGCCAAACAACTGATTCAACAGATGAGAGAAAACCCGCAAGTGGTATATTGGGTATTATGTACGATGGAGATTTTGTTTAGATTTTGTAAATATCGGTCGGTGAGCTCGGTAAAAAATAGGCTTATTGTTAATTACAACAGTAAGAAAATTTTCTTTTATCATTTAAATTCTTTAAAAACTCTACGTACTCCTTTGCTTTTTGAATTTCAGGAATTTTAAAGTCTCTAGCACAGCTGCCGATTGGATGATCATTATAACTCCTTAACTACACAACGAACTGTGATTAATTAATAGTTCAAAAAGGAGCTTAGATGTTACAGCATGTCTCGATAATTACTCTTGTATCTTACTTCATCACTAAACTCCTTATGCTTGATATCTAGTGTTAGTTCATGGTTATTCAAACCTCATCGCCATTGTATGTTTCTTCCGCTCCTACAATCTTCCATGGACTCACAATCAAGTTCCTTGACTGTACCAGTAACTGGTTTTGTTGAAGGATAATTTTTCATAACAAATATAGTGGCATTTCTTTGCACCCTTTCCAACTACTGCAGTTGTTACTCATAACATGGATTCATTACTATCCCGCCATACTCAAACAAGCACCTCACCAAAATTTCTTATGCCAGCTCTCTAACTTCCCTGGTACATCACCCTCTATCACCCTCTCTAGCGCTGGTCGGAGTTTGAAACGTCTATCTATCACCTGTCCAACGAGCTTTTATTATCAAATGATATGCCAAGATGAATACACTTTATGCCTTCAACAAGTAATTCCTGCTACGTCTAATCATCATATAAAACCTGTACTGAAGCGAAACTTCTTTGGGCATGGTAGGGAAAATTTTGTTAGCGTTCCGCGTTAAGTGCGCATGCGTAGAACGTTCCGCGCATGCGTAGAACGTTCCGCGCATGCGCGCTTAGTGAGACTTTGGTGCAAGCAGCTGCGACGGTGACCGCTGTCATTTAAGCTCATGTTAAATAATGAGTTAGTTCGCGCTAAGCGTTACGTTTTCTATGCATGTGCCTGTAAGTGTGAATGTATGTGTTTCACAAGTATGCCCAAACCGCATCAAAAATTTTAAATGTTAAATTGCTTTAATACTCACTGAAAAACACGTAGTGACTTTAGACGGTATATTTACATCCGGAGAAATCGCCATTATTCCATACTGGCACACGCACCAGTATTTTTAATTGCATTTTGTTTATTTATATTCGTTCGATGTATATGGTTTCGTTGTATTCTCTGATCGCCGTTATACCAAGAAAAGAAACATGGAATCACTTTTACATCGCTTTAGAGTGAAGGTAGTGATGCACGTCCGATGAAATCTTTCATTTTCATACAGAAATATTAACTTTCTTTTTACAGTAGAGGGAATAAGTTATTTAAGTTTTTACAAATTATTTAAGTGATGAACCAGAAATCTGCGTTGAGTCCGTATTTTCTTAAAAAAAGAAGTTTTACTTCTCCCTCATGTACAAACATATACACGCACCAGTCTTTTGTCTCTCTATACGTAACAAGGTGACTTTTTGGAAATCCATGTTACCCTTCGCTGTTAGATATACTGTTTAGATTCTTCTATAACTGTGAAATTTTCGCATTGAAGAGTTACTACCGAGCGTGTTCGGTGAACGGTTCTGGCCTCACATTCGGGAGGACGCCGGTTCAAATTTCTGTCCGGGCATCCAGATTTGGGTATTCCATGGTTTCCCCAAATCACTCCAGGCGAATGCCGGGATGCTTACTTCAAAAATGCCATGGCCGAATTCCATCCAGTTCCTTGTCCCAGTCCCATCCCGCCCCTAATGATCTCAGCCATCGACGAGGCGTAAAGCAATAAGTTAAAAAAAAATTTAAAAAAGAGTTACTTCGAGAAATAATGGAAAATAGAAATCTGCATGTTTAGACCGGATATGTAACTCGTTTCCTTTCATATGCTAGTCCGGAATGTTACCAATATCTGACAGAATATACAGTAAATGAATCATTTTATTAAATTTTTTGCGGGGAGCATTCAGACAAATAAAAAATATCATTCAATTAATTATTTTGTGAATGGCTGTTTAACGATAGTACAATACCTTACGGTTTTTAGTGTGTTACATGTTTACAAGGATAGAACATGGAGAAAATCAATTTTTATTGACATCTTTAACTGCAGGATACACATCTAGCTTCTGACAGTGAAATATAATTTCTATGTGGAATCTTAATGTCAGACATACAAGAATCTAATTTAAGTATGTATTTTTTCTTATAATTTGTTACCTGAAAGTACATTCATCGTTCCATTTTTTACTGTGAAGAGCCTTGAGACACAATCATGAAAAACAAATCAGTTCTCATACTTTTGAGTTCTCATGCTTAACTCAGGGAATTTCCTCAAGTATTCCTGATTGACAGTATAAGTTGGCAGGCAATATGTCTTGCTTTGTGAAGTATGTACGAATTACGTAATGCACAACTTTATCATAGATATACAAGATGTTAATTTTCCTGAAGTAATGTTGCATAACATGGCGTGATTGAGTCACGTTTATTTGATTACAACGTATTACCTCATACAACTGCAAGAAAGCAAAACAGGTGCAAGGATTTCATTGCAATCACATTTGGAAATAATATTCTTGACATAATACTCTGTCGTGAGACATAGAGTAGAAACGTTCTATGGCCTAAAAAGAGGGTGTTATTGATGGATCAGAATACGATAATATGTGTATTTTATACTGTATAACACAAATTGTCCAATGATCAAAATTCTACAATGCGTTGTATTTGTTAGAATTTTTTTTATTTGCAGACCATTATTTAGAATATGGGTCTATATAAACGCCTGCGTTTACTATACATACAGTCCGTGCCTTTGATTATGCTGAAGAATCTATTTTAAATGGAGAAAAAATATGTTACGGAATAATAATAATGTGTACGTTGTTGTACTTATAGATCAAGTTTTTTAAATTCTAATAATGAAGAATGTGAAAGATGGAAGTAAATTTCTGCCATTAGGTCTTTATTCGAATAGGAAGCAGATTCATTACTAAAACGCAACGTCTTATTTCTATTGTGTTCTGGCTGAGGTGACCCAGAAGTAGAGGAGATGAAAAACAGCTTGGAAGAACTGCAGGTATTTTCAATGTGTCAACCACTGAGGAAACTTTTAACTGGGCGATGACATAACGTGAATCACTTTCTGGACACTTTATGCTTATCGGTGATAACTATCTACACTCTATCGCACGCGGTATTCACTTCAAGCTCTGATAATCGCGTGAAACTTTCCAGTATTACTTTTGGTAGTTTACAAATTTCCTGCTGTTTACTGCTTCACGCCAGACATATTAAGTAGTCTTCATGCGAAAATGAAATTTAATGCAAAAAATATAGTGCTACAGTTCACTTTTGACTGTTATGGTATCAGGAGTTAACAATTTGGTGAGAAATTGTTTGTATTTGGCATTAATAACGAAAACTAATATTTCTTTCTAGTTTGCTATAAAAATATCTACACAGTTAATAGTTCCAATTAATGGAACAAAAATATAAGAACTGCTACTTACTGGTCGAAAGAAGGGTGGCATTCGACTCTACATCTGTCATCCAAACAAACCTTGATGTCTGAAATAGCGCACCTCAATTAATTAATAAAATCGCAACTTATGGACAAATCAGTGCATAAATAGTGAAACCCTTTAGTTGACGGAAGCTTTGGGTAAAAAATTGCAAATTTTTAATTAATATGTTTTTAGAAGTGGATACATCATTTTAAATGAACAAGTACAGACCCAGTTGAGTAATACCAGACTTTTGTATTTTCCTTCATAAACGTCATAATTAACTATGTAACTGTTGATGACTGTTGACACAAAGTCCTATGAAGAATGAAACAACAACGATTTTTACTTCTACAATACATTTTCAT
Organism: Vandiemenella viatica; assembly: GCA_031002005.1. Taxonomy (NCBI): domain Eukaryota; kingdom Metazoa; phylum Arthropoda; class Insecta; order Orthoptera; family Morabidae; genus Vandiemenella; species Vandiemenella viatica. The sequence continues at coordinate 142,060,498 of CM061914.1, read as the reverse complement.
TTCCAATTCTTATAGTTTCAGAATATTGTATAAAAAATTAAAAGTTAGCATAAATTTCTAAAATTTGCTGAGAAAAGCCTCTCTATCCATATTTTTTTCTCTGTACTGTGGTAGGGTTTTGTTCGTTGTTAACCTTGGTATTCTGCACGTCGTTCAGCAATTCGACAACGAACGATTTAAAACCATAAATTTCAACATTTCTCTGTGATAGTGCAGGCCTAAATCTGATTTAAAGGATGTTCTACTAATGGCAATTCTTACTGCTTAGAACTTTCACTTTATATTCCCTTTTATTCAATACTCATGAATTAACATTTACGCAAACACTCAAATTATACTTCTCGTCCACACTACGTCTGCCTTTTTCAATGCCAGTCCAAACTGCTGGTGACTCCTCGTAAATTCCTTCTCGCTTTCGAGCGGGAGCGGCCACCGACCCTGCTGTCCACAATTCATATTTTGCTTTATACTGTCTCCCCACACAACTGAATTGCTCCAGCACTGACAATGTTTATTCTTACGTCAACTGAACAAAATACTCCGTTTGTGGAACCTCAGATACAAAATTATACATAGCTCTCATTCATATATCTACGTCACAACTGAAACAACACACATTATTTTGAGACATTGATCATTAAAGACTTGGATTCACGGATGGAACAGGACTTATATAAAAGGTCTGAGAGCTCTTAATAATTTGGAAAGATTGGCTCCAGGAAATACCTACTTATCATTGTTTCTTGTGTACTCCAGCGAATAGCCTATCTCCTATTAGCTATCTACTTAAAGATAAGCACTGAGATTTTAAGAAGCGTAAGCACATGATATCGTTTCACAACTTACTTTCATCATGTGTAACAATCATAACTTCTTAAGAGACCAAGTAGGAGAGTAAGTGTAAACTACTAGACAACGGCATTTAAAATAACTTGAGACTAATGAAAAAGATAATATCCAACGTTTTCATTAGTTGTGAAAAGAAAAGTCTGGTCCCAAAATTAAGATTGTCCTTCAACAAACAGTACTAACTTGTCGTTTCTATGGATCATTAGAAAAAAGGTAAAAACGAATTTATAGACTCAGTATTTAAGAGGAGGCGGTTCGATACAGGTGCACTTCACTATTAATTTACTATGGATTCCTGATTGTAGTTTGATAAGATGAAGGTAATCCTCTAACTACTTTTTAACATGTATAGCTCTATCCCTTGCTTGCTTCCTGCAGAGAAAACTGTTTATTTGGTAATACAGTCGGCAGCTTTTAAATTTCCTTTCATCAGCGACTATAGGATATTCTGCTATCGTTATAATGCGTCAAGGTCACTCAGCTCTATCCCCACTCCGACGCCCTTACCCCCACATGTGAAAGGGAAAGAGTGCCGGTCGACAAATTTGCTCGTCACACAGTGTTCTGTTTGCGGGGGTAGGCAACTGGAGGAATTAAAGATGCCAGGAGCAGGGCAAGGTTAACATGACCATGAACCGCCAGTTGAGGGTAAACAGAGCATGGTGTTACGACTTTACGTTACATTAACGTTTTGCTAACTCCATCACAAGTTTACCCTTTGTACGAATCAACTGTGTGAAATTGTTTAAAGTTTGTTGCTTGTCATCTGAAAATTGTTATTAATATCATTAACTGCGACAATTTTATGTCGTTGTGGCAGTTTACTTACACACTTAATTTTCTATTGCATGCACTTTTTCAAGTACTTTGATTTATTTCACTGATTGACGTATATGGTTTCAGCATTCTCCTTGTTAATTTATTACAGTCTCTAAACGCAGATACTTACAAACAAAAACATCCCCACTCCATCATTAACGAAATCAGTAGCTAATTTATTGTGATAGGCGTCTCTTGCCTTCGACATAACTCCTAATTCTACTTCTCATTGCTAGTATATGAACGCCGTACACACCAGTAATTTTTTCGCTCAGTAGACCTATTTAATTGTAAGATATTCTTAACTGTATAAGAACGGTCAGAATATCACTACCACTGTCCATTTCTGAAAAATGAATTATATTTTAGTGAACCTTGTGATTATTCAACCACATACTGCAGTATAACATGTTCAGAAAATAGTCACGTCCCTGATTGAAAAACAATGTTTACTTATGTTCTCGAATAGAAAATTTTCTTTCAAATTTATTGAAACTAACAAGTTACCCGAAAGATCTCCGATTATTTTTTGATAACAGATACTATCAAAACATTGCCATTGTTTTTTGTGTTTACGGCAAAGGTGCAATTTTCAGATTGCCAGAAAACTTTTGATAATTCTCGATATCATTCATCTTAAGTTATTGCCATTAGCTCATAACCTTCTTGACAGCACATGAGCGATGTCAGTAGCGATAAACAAGTTCCTCGAAAACTCGGTCTCTTATTGCGTTGCCGGCTGGCAGCATTCCAACAGTAGCGATCGGAGACCAAGTTTTGATTGCCTGTCGGCGGAGGAAGCTCTTCTGTCAGCGGTCGGCTGACCTGACCTGGCTGCTAATAGCATCTGGACTGCGAGGCGGGCAGGCGTCCTCGATTTATGGGCTGTAGCGGGCCGGATATGGAGCTCCGGCATGGCAGCGACACATGCCTGGCTCCCACCCGGCATTATCACGTGCACCTACAGTCAAACGGCGGGCTATGATGTACAGCTCCGTTTGTCAACAGCCGATGCACCTTCCCGTACGCCGTGCGTGAAGCAGAGAGGGATATGAGAAGCTGTTTCTCCCAAGTGTGAAGAAACACACAGAGGTGACACATAAAACCTAAACGATGATTATCAGAGAATTGCTTTCATTTCAAGACAGTTTAATTGTAAGAATTATTGTGAAGGGGTCGTCTATATATATGTGTTCCAGGGTGGTAGCTGGTAGTTTGCTACGGTCTCTTCTACACTATCTACCAAAAGAAGTTGGAGACCTGTCCACAATGTTTCCTCGGTGGTTGTTACCCCGTAAGAATCTCGTTGGACCACCTATTGCGGCTGTAACAGCAGCCAACCTGTCTGGTAAGCTCTCTTCAAGAGTTTGTAGGACATCGATTGGAATTCGTCACCGTTTCTCTTGCAGGCATTTCATGAGTTGAGCAATGGATTTTGGTTGATCCTGGCGAAATCTCACCCGGTGATGCAATTCGTCCCAAAGGCGTTCTACATGGTTGTTGTCAAGGCTCTGGGCAGGCCAGTCCAATCTGCGTACATTGCAGTCCATAGTAGGACGATGTTCTAGCATTGTCTTCCTGGAGGTATCACGGGCCCATTCCGTAAAAACGCTACAACATTGGGAGTATTGCATCATACTTAATTTTATAATAGGTCTCTGTGTTCATGCTACCACGGAAAAACACTAGGCGTACTACGTCGAAGGCTGTGAAATAGCCCCACACCGTCGCTCAATCACCATCAAATCTCTCAGATCTTCTGGTAGAAGTCAGACCCATACATGTCTATCGGACCGGAATATTGTAAATCTCGACTCATCACTCCACATAATCGAATTCCACTGCTCCAGGGTCCAGTTGCGATAATCCCAACATCTCCTGAGTTACCGAACTTTATTGCTTGTCGTGATGTGAGGTTATGTGCAGCTGCCCATCCGAAATATCCTAGAAAATGGGCCTCTGTACCCTATGCTTCAGTGGAAACCAAAGTCCTGATGCTGTACGAAACTGTTGTCGGGTGATAGGCGTGGGTTGCACCTCATTTTTGACAGTTTCATGTTTCAAGGTTCTGCGATGTCTGTCGGTCAACATTGAAGGTCGCCCAGCACATGCAATACTGGCAAAACACTCATATATACAGTGAACGAATGCGACCGTTGATTTGGATCAGTTAATCATTGCTGTAACCTTCCATCTGCACAGCGCACTGAGAAGGTAGCACATCCTCTTATAAAAGTCCGATAGAACTGTTCATCGTGCCATCTCTTTGTCAGCTGTTTCTACATCGGTTTGTAGCATATAGTGGCTACACAAGTCAACGGTGTCAAGAGGTGTTCCATTACTTTTTGGTACATAGTGCACTTCGAGAAAACAAAACTTCAGAGAAGCACTTCTAAACCTTTCCAGTCATGAACTAAGCGCCACTACTGATAGTCTCGAGTGATAATCCCACGCTGGGTGATGTCAATACAGCACAGTCGTGATTGTAATAGGTAGCGATATGAACACCGCGACCATATTTATATGTATATAGATAACTGTATGTATGTATGTATGTTTGTTTGTTTGTTGGTTGGTTGATTTGTTTGTTCTTCAGTCAAATCCACAGTTCTCATCCGAACTCGATGAAACTTTGCACACTTATCCTTTGAAACAAGGAGAAAAATACTGTCTACATTTGTTTTGAAAAATTATGTGTAAAATAACACATGCTGTCTTATAATTTCGAAAAATTACTGAACGGCGATAGACAGACGCGTTGGATATGGACGTCTCTCAACCGTATTTTAGTGTAGCGGTCATGTAGCTCAGTGGCTGAAGCGCAGGCTTACTAATATTTGGGTCGTGGTCTCCTGTTAAAATCTCCGTCGACGCTAAGATTTTTAATAATTTTTTTGATCGAAAGAGTCACGCTTGGACCGTCGGTTATTCGGATTGAATGTTAAACTATAGATATCACAAAGTTAGGGGTGCAATACGAGGCAAATAGTAGGTAGTCTTGCAAAGTTGTAGGTGTACACTTTTTTACGTTATATTGATCTCTCAGGGGTGATTCGCAGTCAGTGTGTGTGTGATATGAAGTAATAATACTATAAATGGGGAAGTAAGTCTCTGTCTTTTGTTAAGTTTTGACAACTAAATGTATATACCGATATTGACGGAATTTGACAAGAAACTCTGTTGTAGTCACGAAATTTTGAGAACTTATCGAATGGTGACAGAGGGACGGATGTGTGTCTTATTCTGTAATGTTACGTCGTTTGCTCAAGTTATGCTTCTCGCGCATAATCTTAGTGTATAATTTGTTAGTAAATTTCGTTTAGGTAAAAACGTATTATGTAGTACAGATGACGATATTCTATGTCCTTATTACTTTGTGTCTGCTTAAATGTGTCTGGCACCAGTTTATTTTGCTTTCTTTTTTGACATGCTTTGCGGGTGTAAACTGGCCTAAGTTGTAGCTCTAGCAAAGCACGAACAGCTAAGTTAGTAGAACCCAAGAATCGGATGCTCGTGCTGAAGAAAGAAGAAAAGACCAAGCTGTAATAAAGTTGCCCTTAGTTAACACCCGCTCCCCCGCCCCCCCCACCCCCCACATCCCCTCAACTTCGTTTGTTTTCTGTTTTTTAAATATATTGGAAATTGATTCTCTTCAAGAGACAGTTTCTACGGTAGAATGATATAATGATGGCTTTCCGGTCATATTATGCCGCCCTCGGTGTTGTTTGGGACCAATCCTTCGCTTACACACAACTTGCTATATTCAATTCTGGCAAAGAAATCTTAATACACGCTACGAAATCGCGGTTATCAGCTAGTTCAATATATTCGTATGAGGTCTGGCAGGTTGGCGCGATGTCTGTGTTCCTCTTCCCTGGCTATGTTGTCCGAGGAATAGGTGTATCTGAATGAGGGTTATGCGAATGCCAGTTGAGGTACCGCTAGCTGAGTCGACAGGCTGAAACGTGAGAGCTGCCTTGCTATGGATTCGTTCACCTGGAGTTGTAAACAGGAGGAGGGGGAGATGGGACGTCCTTACGCTTGGTGTGCTTCGAATTTGCGAAGTACTCGAGGAAAACTGTGAGCTGTCTTGTTGTAAAAGACAGCAGCCCAGCACACTACACTACATATCGAACGAATTATGAAAATTTCAATCCAGATTATTATTGTAACACATTTAAATATTATAATGCAAGATGTATAATAGATTGCTAGTACTGGAACACAAGTAGCACTTCCATGTTCACGAACTCTTCAGCGGCAAGAGCCGAAGAAAAGTCTACAGCGCAAAGCTATGGTGATCGCGGTATAACTGTGATACAGTATATCATAATCAACGACCTATGACGTTAACCTACACCGAGACAGACTGCAGCAGTTATGGGAGAACACTTCACCATGTTAATCGTCGATAAAACCGTGATAACGTGTGCTATTCCAAGAAACCCATTATCTCTCCATTAAACGCCCTGTGCAGCCTCATACTCACTAGCAGGCAAAATAAATTAATTCCATGAATATCACTTGTGCTTTTCAACTACTTGTGTAACTCCCGAAATAATCCATCATTGCTTTATCACGGATAATTTGCTAAAATTAAAATTTTATTGGCACAGTTTATGTGCTTGTTACTACGGAGTTCTACAAAAGATGAAATGAAAATAACCGAAGTGGTGACACCACAAGATTAAAATCTCCAGCAGACAGTCAGACAAGGCATCCACATTGTCAGTCCACTAAGCACTGGTTCACTTAAAGTCACATCGCAGCTGTGCGTAAACATACGTATGACGATATTTTTACCCTGCAACTAAGATCTACGTTGAAGTACTGTTTTGAGAGCCCTTCTAATTTTCGTTCCGGGATATCTCTTTTTGAGCCCCTACAAAGGTCAATATTATACTCTGAACAGTAAACGTCACTTTAGCAGGAAGATGTTTGATTAATAGCAATGAATAATGTGTTTCATAGTCAACGTAACAGATCATAGTTGCGAAGGAGCAGAATGTTTTGGTTTATTATATTCAAAAGTAGTATTTACCACAATCTGAGTAAAGGCGGTACACCCTACTTTATGAACAAAAGGCAAACACTTTTAAAAAAAAAAAAACTGTTTAATTTAAATGCAATAGAGCATATACCACGGTAACAATATCCTGGTTCCCACTTCGTAATCATGTTTTTAACGCCACTTAGTGCACTGATAGAAGGCTTCTCCTCATTTTTTAGTCAAGGAGAAAATCATTACTCGGGTGGCAGGGGATATTCTCCACCATCCCAAAACTGGTACTGACCTGTTGAAATTTGTATTAACTCCTTCCATATAATGTCCTCTTTACGTTTTTCACTCTCCTTTTTCGAAAAAGTCGCCACGAATTAAATTAAAAATGCCGAAATGTGGGACGCTCCGCAACGGAGAAATGTTAGCAACACTGCAAAAATGACACAAAAATTATCGGAACAGGGATCATAATAACTTAAACTGGTTTGTTTTGCCCATAGTGATCGTGGTTAGGTTGAAATTCGGCCTGGACCAAGAGTAAACAATTTACGGGAAATTCGTTCTGCAGCATCGATCTCGGAAACTGCGCATTTGTTTACAACGGAAGCAATCGATTATCTCTGACTGCTTATATCGATTCTGAGATGTCGAGCCTCGTCGAACTGCATTTCGGATAAATATTTTGTATTTGTTAATTTCATGCGTCGTCTTACAACGGAGTGAAGTTAAAACGACAAGAAAATTTTACAACAAAGAATTAAACCAACATTTCAAGAGATTATCATTGATTTCGCAGTGCCAGCGGCATCTAATAGCTGCGTCGCAATGTCGTATTTCAGCAATTTTAATTTAATTCGTGGCGACTTTTTCGAAAAAGAAGAGTGGAAAACGTGAAGAGGGCATTATAAGGAAGCAGTTAATACAAATTTCAAGAGGTCAGTATCAGTTTTTGGATGGTGGAGAATATCCCCTCCCATCCCATTACTCTTCTACAAGCGCAGTAGCTACATACACAGATGTACTGATTTAGTTCGTGCTTACTTGAGTTGTCTAATCCACTGACAGCGAGATCACCGTTCTTAAACGCACCTGCGGAATAGGTGGTTTTATTAAACATTGAGTTTATCCTCTGGTTCAAATGTTTCGAGGTCGACACCTTAAATGAATTGAACAAATATATACACACCGATCTAACTTACTGAAATATTTGTCTGTCTAGCAATGTGGTTTAAGTATTCAAACAAATTTTCGCATCCTACCGAAATGTGTTGAAAACTTATGTCTAATATTTCAACAGACCTTCACCTATGATTATGTGAAGCACTTTTTACATAAATATGAGTGCCTAATCTTTTATTTTTATTTTTTCACACAGCTTTGCTCTCCCCTATATAACTCGATCCATTATGACGTGATTAGAATTCCACAAGAAAGTATGGTATATACAATTCCCATCGGATACTATATAATTTTTCTTTTATGTATCTCACCTTAAACACCAATACAGCCATGAAAGGTTATGTCAAGGTAAACAAATTTTATAACAATGTGAAGGACCAATATAGTAGTTGCCATGCTTTAGATTTTTGGTTAATCATGACTAAAAATCGGTAGTTACGGGTTGTGACGAAACATAATACACATTTTACATCCTTAAGTATAATAGAATTATTTGTGATACTTTTTCTTAAAGTGCGGCGTTCAAAATATACGAGTTACAAACATGAGGAAGGTGAATTATTTTTGCTGTATGATGAGTTCCTTCTACATTCCGCGTGGTACAGTACATGTGACTCACTAGGATCTATGAGAGATTACTGAACTGTGCTTATTACAATAAAAACTGGATAAATAATGGGAAAACTTACGAATGAGGACTCAGGGCTTATTTGAGATGGATCAGCAACGTGGAAGATATTCTATAAATCGCGTTTTGTTTCAGATGTGACAGCATTAAGACGAAGGAGTAAACACGAGTTATACACTCAGCTAAGTGCTGTAGAGTGTGTATTGCTTCGTTGATAAACAGAGGTCTGTTATAATTGAATTTTTTTGATAATATCATAACTGAAAACAGTAATTTGTTTAATAACTACCGTTTACTCGTGATTTCGTCTATATAATTCAGAGAAAATTTCGGTAGTTTTCTGTCGGTCTGAATGTTAACATAATTAATGATCGTAGTTTCGTCGAGTGTCATTAGCATTCGATAATTCAATTTCTTAGCTGTAGTACAGCCATCTATGGAGCTTAAAGTGTGAGTATCCCTCGTTTTTATGAAAAGAAGCGATGGATGGTGTCAGTATAGTACCACATGTATTTCTTTGGTAATGTTTGAATCAAATTTTAACTTTCTGCTTCTTGTTTAGTAACTCAAATCATAAGCCCGACCATTAGGTTTGCAAACTGAGGGGAAAAAAACATCAAACATTTCCGGTAATAACGTTCATCGTTCAAAACATATTTTAATTTCGTTCTCCGGCGCCAGTTGACGCAGTGTATTCAAGTATATCTTAGATTTAAATTCAGAATCTAAGATGTAAAACTACAAAAATTCCGTCAAAATCAGTAGTTTTTCCACGTTGTAGGAAAAGAGTTTAGCGTTCAGACGAGAATGTAATTTCCTAACTAGCGTCAGGAAATGTAGCGTAGTAAGAAATACTGCAGAATATAAGTGAGACACAAGTTTTCAAGTTGTGATAACTCCACTAAAATACGTTCATTGGTGTTTGAACAGTGCCTGAAAAAAACTGACAATATCCGCTACGGATATATATATATACATATATATATATATATATATAGCGAGAGATAGAGATTAATAACCTAGCTTTTATTCTTATGAAAATTTTCTGTGTCCATGTACGCGTTTCGATTTGACAGCGGTATACATAAATTTTTTTAGTAATTAGAAACACATAATAGAAACTGCCGTTGTCCTAGCCAGAGTCGGGCGAATATTTGTTTTTCGTCTAAAAATTCCAGTTTGTTTGGAACATCTATTTAGGACCTGACTTTCGTCGGTGTCAATTTTATTCATCTTTAAAATTGGAACTCTGCCATTTCAGCCACGTAGCTATGCACTACTGTATTTACTTCATTATGTATATATAATTATACCAACAGTTTGACTTTTCTGTACAGTATGGACAGTGCATGACAAACACAACGCTTAATTAGAACCAACCCTACACCGAATTCAAGCCAGCAACCTTTACAATATGAGGCCATTGTATTAGCCTGTACACAGCCAGATGACTATTTCTAATACATCACAGCAGGAAAGTACGTTGGAATTGTATCATGAGGAAAGTTTCTGGTAATGATTAGATTACAGCTGTTTTCGTTATTGGAGCAGATCTCTTCACACACTACAGGTTTATCATTTTCCTCATGAAATTTCACACCTTGACCATTGTATTCTCTATCTCAACATCCTTCATGCGTGTTAATGAAACGTTTCCACGCCTTGTCGGCGAGTCGACAAATCAAAGAATTCCGAAATATGTGTCGAAATAGCTTTTGCTTCACGATTACTCAGCTGTAAAAAAAATTTGGTGATAAAGCCTAACTTACAGCATGCAGACTGTAGTTTCGTCTTGACAGCCGGTATCTACCGTCACCGACAAAAGACTATCTTCCTGTCAGCTTGTCTTCATAGGGCGCGCCCAACCTCGCCGCTAACACGTGAGAAAGCAAGGCACACGCCCTTCCCGGCCCAATCTCATCTACTTGTCGGCTTGATGTCTTCAAAATGTCACCAGCACAACGTGTTGATCGCAAGTCTCTATGTCAAGAAACTTTATTTCACAGAAGGAGATTCACGTAAAAGATGTCTCACTCTTAATTACTATAGATAAAGTAATGAGAATTGTGGCACGGACGGGGGGCTCAGTGGTTAAGACAAATGACCAATGCTCGAAACGTCCCTGGTTCGAATCTCTGTCTCGGCGAGGATTTTCATAATCCCTTAACCCGACCTTCACCTCTGACGCAGCTTACTGTGTAATGTGAAGTACGCCAGAACGCTTCCGTGGTTCGGATTCCACGTTAAACTGTAGGTCCCCTCTCGGGATAACAACCATTGTTATAACACTGATGTGTACACATTACCGAGCGTGGTGGGTGAACGGTTAACGTTCTGGCCTCGCATTCGGGAAGTCGCGGGTTTGAATCCCGTCCGGGCATTCAGATTTGGATTTTCCAAGGTTTCCCCAAATCACTCCAGGTGAATGCCGTGATGCTTCCTTCAAAAAGGTCATGACTGAATTCCTTACCGTTCCTTGCTCCCTTCCTTTCCCTCCTCTAATGACTTCGACGTCGACAAGGCATAAAGCCATAAGCAAAAAAAAGTGTACACATCAGCACCAAATTCGAGCTAAACAAAGGCTTAACGTGGTCCAACTTGGCCCAAACGAACACGCACACCTACAAAATGAGATTTTTAGTCATAATGGGAATAATTTTTGTAAGCCTATTTGTAAAACTCTTTCAATACAGCCTGCAGTGAAATTTTAATACCTTTATTCGTTACTAACTGCTGCGATTATAAATCGTCAGTCCAAACTGTACACAAGATTTTTATCTTAAAAATTCATTTAATTAGTCATTGTGATATAGAAGAGTTTGTTTGTGTATTAAATCAACGATATCTCCAAGGGTATTTGTGTAGGTTGTGTTAAATAATCACAATGTTTCGACGAAACCATCTGCTGTTTTTATCTGGTGGAGATATCTTAATTCCACGTACAGATACTGGTATAATCTGTCTTTGGACTGTCACCACCAGCCGATATTAGAACGAGATCTTCACTGCGTTAATTTCGGAGATAATAGCCGTTTCATTTGTCAGTAGACAATCAGTGCCTTCCGAACATCTCAACATTCGATAAAGATGGTAAAGCTGGACGTCGAAACGTGTATGTTCGCATAATCGGAAGTCTAGTCCGTCCAAAAATGTTCACTATATTTATACATTGTCATCTGATGAAAACGGCTAAGCCAACGATCAAAATTATCTGTTTATTACAATCAGACAGTATTTATGTACATCCGTAAATTTGATACGACACTTATAGCATCCTTTGATACAATGTTTTTTTTTTGTGAGATTGTAAGGTAGTTTTAAACACAACTTCATAAATATCTTCTGAAATTAGGCATCACCACAGCCAAGTTATTCTACTCTGTCCCAAAAGTTTCTGCTTCGGCCATAGCTGGTAAGTGGTTTTGAGAACGAAATTTAAAAAATGTCTTGGTATAAATTCGAATATTTACCTCTGTAGGGTAGCGGTCGTTAGATTTTCGTCTATGCCCGAGACCGAAAATTTTTCGGACAGTGTAGTATACCGACTCCGATTATGGCAGTGTTGTGTTGTTGCTTCGAAGTATTGGACACGACTTAAGTTTGATGGGAAGTACAATAGTCTGGTACCAGTAAGTAATAATGTAATCTCCAACCAAACACGTTCAGCGAATACTAAAATCAAAATATCACTTGGGCCGTGTAATTTTCTCCATTTATATAACATTGAATGTAGGTGCAATCATTTCTTAATGTTTAGAGAAATCTCTTATCAGAATAAGATGTACAACTTTCAAGCGATAACTATGAAAAGTATCTGAAATATGCAACATTTTTAATTCTGAAGAAACTTGGTAATTTGCAGTGTTGGGGTTTGCTATCCCTTAAGATAATTTGTGGCAGAGATTTGGTAGCTCAGAAAAATAAACTGATATTTCGCATTAAACTAAACTAAAAGCATAGATTAAGACTCTTGCTATCAATAGTTCGGGTTTGTTTGCTGGTTCAAACCGCGTGGGGCCATAAATTTTTAAATGTAGTGTTTGAGCATAAAGTTCGGATTCCAAGTTAAAGCTGTAGGTCCCAGAGGGAAGCAACTGGCCGTCCTAACTTTGACACAATGTCTTAGTATACCTCCTTTGGGAGGATCCAACCAACCCCAGCTCCGCGTACCGAAGGTCGCCGGTTCGAGTCCGGCCGAGGGCATGGGTGTTTAGTGTTGTGTCTGTGAATGTCTTGTCCGTGTTGTAGTGTCCTTGTGTCAATACTTGATAGAAACCAATCACATTGAGCTGGCTGTATGGCCCAGTAGCCAAATGCCATTTAAAAAAAAAAAAAACAGGGTTGTGGACTAATTTAGTTAGGTGCAACAACTACCATTTTTCCTCTTCTTCGCAAGTGCGAACCTTGAAGTCTACGCAACAATCCTTTTGCTTTTTGTTTTTCATCTAGCAGCTAATCATAAACGTTTGTAATGCAGTACTTTGAAACTTTTAAGTGAAATTAAATTTCACAATTTCGTGACTCTTTTTGGAAAGTTAATCTTCGATGTAGTGGCTTGATTAACGTTTTCGGTATATTCTAACTAACTATCATTTAAAAAACTGAATAAATAAACAAAGTTGTAAAGTCAAAAAACAATGCCAACAGAATCGAAAGGACGGAGTGTTTATCCACGTTGAAATGTGAACTTTCGTTGGTATCTCGTGGAGCAGTGTTCATCTGAGATGCAATGTGATCTATGGTATCGATCTGTTCTTGGTAGGAACGAATTGTCGTTTTTTTTCTCCGTTCCCCCCTCGCGTGAAATCATAATGTATAGAGAAAATTGTAAGTTAGACCAGAAGTTTTCAAACTGCTAAAATTTAATCTAAATTGGTTCATTAGTTCTAATATGATTCTGATCAAGGGGACAGACAAATACAGCCAGCTTATAGATTTTATAATAATATAGATGTATAGTGATAATTTTCCTTTAGTTTCTTTATCATCGCATATTAAACCACATAAACTGCTATTTGCTACATCGTCAATAACAAGTAACAGTTCAAATTTCTGTCGACTGATGTTACTAAAGTAAGATAAAAAAGTAAAAATCTGTCAAGGTGTTTCCAGCTATGACGAAGATAACCGTTTTATTTATTTTGAATCAGTCTATTACATTACGGGCAAAATTGTATTGTTTCCCTACTACGTATCACGACAGTGTACAATACATACACATACAAGCGACCTGTTGCTTACATCGTTCTTTATTTATAGCTAATTCTTTAGACCAGCATAAAACAAAATCACTCTTTGGGCGTATGTTTTGCACTACCATTTGCATTGCTGCTCGTCACTGATAAGAAAATAATATGTGAATAATTTTAGTTGTTTCTAATACTTATAGCAGCGTTATTAGTAAAAGTTCAGTGAAGGAGCTGCTCAGTTTATATCACTACTGGTCTCCAGACGTGATAAATAGCTACTAAGGCTGTTGATTAGTATTATCAAGTATCGATTAAAAAAAATTGACAGTAATTTTTGTCATTCAGTTAAGATAGAAAAGTAGCTGATGATTATCTGTTTACATGCCAGATACTACATAGTAGACAATGTTTAATTCTCTGAAAGAGGAAAGAGAGAGACTCTGCATTTCCCTAACGAAATACTGCTTTCAAATTTCGTTTTCAAAAATGTTGCTTGTAAGAAGTAGACAAAGCCTGTTTAAAGAAAACTGGTAAACAATTACTTTTAAAAAAGGTTTGGGCGCAAATGACGACGGGTAAGCCTATACATGGCTAAGTAATAAGTCCAGATATTGACCATGGAAAATAAGGCTACTGAGCAAGATGTCTGAAGTTTCTTTATCGTAACTTTCTGGGAACGATATGCTCTTCTCATAACGGTGCTGCCATCATGAGAATGGAAAAAGCATTTTCAGTAAGGAGACCAGTCACGGCAGAGCAGATAGGTAGACTGACCAACCAGACTAAAATTAGTTTTGACCGATGAAAAGCGATTAAGATGTGAGGAAAGGGTAATTAGGTGTAATCAACAAATTGCAATCACTTAATCCCTGTTTATGACGAGGAGTATGGGTAGGAGAAAATTCAGTCACTCAGGAAGATACCTTACTTCTCCCATTGGCAGCCTATTGTCGATAAACTATGGTCAAATAGTTTACTGAACGTATTCTTAAAACATATCTTTGTAATTATCAAGGGAAAACCCGTTTTTGAAAAATATGGAAATGGAGTGACAACAGACTGGTGTTGTGAAATAAATAACTGAAAGTTCATTTGAACTCTTAGTAACTGAGCAAGGGATTTTTTTTTTTTTTTTTTTTTTTTTTTTTTTTTTTTTTTTTTTTGTCTGAATTAAACATTTTGTCTATGCGTGACTGATTATCGTTAATTTTTCATAAGGAACAGTTTTTCTGTTTCATAAGTATTCTGCGTATTTACTCATACTTCAGGTACTTAAGTTGCTCTTAGGTAACCTTTATATAATCTTACGCAAATGGTTCTGTGATAACTAAATAAGAAGTTATACTTCGCAGCTTCGATATTAAAATTCCCAAATACGTTATCTAAATGTGTCCTTCCACGAGTAATATTTCAAGGATAGAGTAAAGATTTATTTCCCACGATGACGCGTAATTCGTTAAAATCTCCGAACATGAGAATAGACATTCAAATCTTAAAAGGTATAAAGAAATAATAAGAAAACCTAACTCAGCCCACAACCCAAAGCTTTGATTGGATACTCCAGAAGGAGGCATACTAAGCCATTGTGTCAGAGGTAGGATGGCCAGTTCCTTTCATCTGGGAAATACAGTTTAATGTGGAATCCGAATCACGAAACATCCTGGCATAGATCATAATATCACACACAACTCTTAAAAATTCCGGGCCCCACTGGGATTTCAATCTGGGACCGGACACACAAATTCTAGAAGAAAGTACCTTAACAACTGAGCTTCTATACCTCTCAGAGAAATTGTGCTATAAACTTACTTGGACGTATGGGAGACCTTCAAATCAAATTCGTCTCTAAAAAACGTTTAGTGAATAAATTATACGATCATATGTTCACACTAACTGTATGATTATAATACATTATTATTTTATTAAAAAACATCAACACGACCATTGTTGATTTTTTTATTTTTTTTTTTTACGAAATAATCAAAAATCCAACAACAGTGGTATCATTGTTTTTCTAGTAAATAATATTTCATTATTTTAACAAGCAGCGTATTAATTGATTATGATTATCAACTACAACTTTTGTGTAGTAAACGAATACCATGCTTTCAACAAAAATTCACAGGATATTAAAATTTTCAGTGGATTGCAAAATTAAAATTTTTGGTAATAGAATTTTTGTTAACAGAAAATGATCACATTTCCAATACTGATGTTGCAGATCGCTCGACATTTTGTAATATGGTTAACTCCTGGTCACCTCCAACAAAAATTACTAAACCTCGGAAACCCATCCCACAGCAGAGAAAAGAAAAATTTTAGCGGGGTCTAAGAGGTATCGGAAACGAAACAGACCAGCCGAAAAGAATTAGGTATAAGCGTTCCATAGTGGGCTTGAATCAATAATAAAAATATGATGTGAAAATCTAAGAAATTTTTTCAAGGTAATTTACGCAAATCAACCATCGTGCAAAGTACTTATAAATTTCAATCATCTTGAAAGATTTCATATTTATCAGTTACACACTTGGAAAATTAGAGTGGTGGGCACACATTTTTAACGACTTACATCACGTAGCATACGGAACTACATACAAATGCTCCCAAACAAGAACGACAAAATTTCTGAATACCTATTCAAAGGTATCACACTCGATGGTGTTCACTAATATTTCTCTTCAATTACATGTATGGGACGGTACCTTGTAATTTATTTCTGAACTATGGATTTGGTTTACGGACAAAACAACACTCTTTACTGTGAAATAGGTCACAAACAACGCTCTGATATATAGACGCCCGGACAGGACGAATTTATAATAGTTTCGTTTTCATATTTTAACTAAACACCTCTAAAACGAAAATAAAACTGATTAGCAGTTCTCTCACAGCTTCTGTCAGGAAGAAAAAGAAATGGAGGAATATGTATCGTGGATCAGGCTACTTTCTCCCATGAAAATAATAATTTTTTTCATAGTGATGTTACATACAAAGGCACCGAAAACATCACACCATATGTCAGTTGTGAGTTCATAATTCGGTTTCCATATCAACTTGGTCAACATGAGGAAATTTAAATTTGGAATACGCGTTTGTCCGTCGGAAATAAATACACAAAATTGAATAGTAGTTTACAAAAAAAAATATATGGATCAAATCAACTATAGCTTGAAACATCGAGGCAACCTGGTTCACCATTCGAAGACAGGCTATACCTTCACACAATAGAGCTTCTAATAGAGAATTTCATATGTGATGAGGTCAGTTTGTTTTCTTTGCAAAGTATACTTAAAGTTTACCAGTCTTCATGCTATATTACACGTATTGAGTTAAAGAAACGAATCATCTTTAATATAGAAGGCGCTATGTGAATTATCAGCCAGTAGGAGTCTTCAAATAGCAGAGTTGCGATGTCTTACTGTTTCCTCAAATGACGAGCAGCGCACAAGGTTGTCAGATTGTGGAGAGTTAGATAAAAGTCAAAAGGTTTACCATCAGATTGCTGACATGTCAACGAAACACGCTTGACTTAATTGCAAGTTAATATTTCCGCAAAAATTAACTGCCATTAAGCACCCTGTATTCTAGATATAAAGGACTGACGTTAATTTTAACATGTGACAAGTATTTACAGAATCCTATATCGCGATAATTCTCTGCCTTATTATTGCCTGAAAAATTCTTGCAGACACTTGTGAAAGACAGCCAAGCCGCTTTTTCAACATTACTCAAGACATCACGGAAATGATCAACATCCATTAGTTCTCTAATTTGTGGTCATATTAATATTCTTTCCTTTATTCTTCCTTCACTGATCTTTGGGAACTTCTCTCGCAAATACACGAATCCTTTTGATGTTTTATCCATGGCTTTCACAAAATTTTTGACCAGATCCAATTTAATGTGCAGCGTAGGTAGATACACATTTTTGGGGTCAATATGAAGAGTGTTTACCACATTCTTCTGGTCAGGCAATTTAAATGGACGTAAAGTCGGTAAATAAATAAATAAAGTATGGGAGTTAGCTTTACATATTTCGATTGTTTTTCAACAATTACATTAGCAGAATAATTAAATTAAGCCACAGAAGAATAACCAATATGGAATGTTTTCAAGGACTTTTGCCGATGTCGATAGACAGAGGGTAGCGTGTCACACGAAAACTGAGCCCGATAGGCAAAAACTCATTTCATTTTCGAATTCAGCGCCCACGACTTAGCTAAGAGCACCATTCTTTTTCTTTGTAACAAAAATGCTGTTGACCAGTGTTATAGTAATATTTACAAAATTTCCTGTTATTCGTCTCTCGACTGTTTTGAAGCATCCATCTCTTCCAATTTCGAAATACTATCTTCATCTCAATATAACCTATGTCCTCAGTTTTCTGCTTCATATATTCTAATCTTTGTCTCCCTCTACAATTCGTTCCTTGGACTGTTGCTTCCACTGATAAAGTAACCAAGCCGGCTTGTGTGAAAATATGACCCCACTGTCCCTTCTTTCTGTGCGACCATCCGACAAACTTCTTTCGTCGACCAACATTTCCAAAACAAGTTCATCTTGTACTGTCCTAATCTTGTACTAATTTTTAATGTCTTACTGTAGCAACATATTAAAAATGCAATGCAATAAAAATATTACTAAAAAATTTTTCAATGTAACTATTAACGAAGATATTTTTATTTTTGCGTCACGTTTCGTTTCTGACTAGCAATTAATTTTAAATTGATTTTTCAAGATGTGGGAGCTGAGCTCATTTGGTTCAACCAATTATGATTCTTTTGTTCTTGCAAGCCAACTCTTACACCAAATACTCAGAGACCATCACCGATAATATCAAAACCTGATTGGCTTCCCGAGACAGCAAAATATTACATTCGGCTGATTGTACCAGTATAATTTCTGTATATAATAGAATTTCTAAAATTTTAGCCCCTTATAAATTTCACCATAGGCAACACTATAACTGCGTCCGTGTTATGTGAATGCATGGCATTACCACAGTACATGTATCTTGTGAGCGCATCGCTTAAGAGTGTACTAACGTTTTCCAGCTGCATCGCCCGTGCATAACTAGGTGTACGTAATAAAAATGTTTGACTTTTGCTTTCTTTCTAGTAGCAAACTATAAACGTTTGCAATGTAGTATCTCTGTAAGCTTTAAAGTAAATTAAATTCCATAATTACGTTACGATCATCGGAGTGTTAATATTTGCTGTACTGGTTCTATTAACGTTTACTGTGTATTCTAACAGTATGTTTCAGAGAACTTAAGATATGAATAATCAAAGTCAAAAAATAATATTAACAGAATACAATGGATAGAATGTTTATCTGCATTTAAGCGTGATCTTTGGTAGATATCTAGTATAAGTGTGGTCAGTTGAGAAGGGTTTGATCTGTTGTTCCTATCTGTTCTCGGTATCGAACGAATTATCATGTCTCTCTCCAGTCCCCGATCACTAAGAGTCTTAAGATATACGTAGAATTTTAATCTAGACCATAAACTTTCAACCTGTTAATGCCCCAATGAAATTGGTTAGATAGTTTTTTGGTGATGCCTGGACAAAAGGAAGATAGACGTAGATCGTTTGAAGATTCATAACATTATAGAAACGCCAGCGGTTTGGCTGAATTCTTTAAGTAGCGGCAGTGTTGAACTTTGGGAGATACGACCAGGGTGATTTCGAAATTGCGCAAAACGTTATTATAACTGTTACTTACACCGCGATTACCGCACTCACCTAAAAAAATCTGTAGGTAATAGTCACAAAATTCAGTCTAAATAGCTATACATTTTTTGAAGAAATTCACATAATTTACATAGTTCTGAGATATATTGAATCACTCATTTCTCAGTCTCAGAATAATTTTTTTTTTAACTGCTTTACGTCTCTCAACAGCAAGGTCTTTAGAGACGGGAAAGGATGGGGGGCAAGGATGGGAGCAAGGAATGGGAAGGAATTCGGCCATGTCCTTTTGAAGGAGTGATTTGAGAAACCATGGAAAACCCAAATCTGGATGCCCGGACGGGGATTCGAACCGCCGTCCTCCCGAATGCGAGGCCAGAACGCTAACCGTTACACCACCACGCTCGGTGTCTCAGAATAGATATTCTCTTAAGACTTAAGCTGTCTACTTAAACAGTAAATCCCTGGAAAAGTTTTTTACAATCTTTACCATGCGTTCAACAAATTGATTTCTTACACCTTCTCAGCTAACGCTCTCACACGAATAGTTTAAATGGAACGAATTATTTTTAATATACGACTAGTTCTAAGCTACTGTACACCAGACAGGGGGAAAAAAATATCTTGAATACCCACCGGTAAAACTATAACACGACGTATTGGAAGATGTTTTTCGCCCAACAAAATCATGCTATGCTTTTCATTACGGAATTGTAAACTATAATGTTTGTAAAATTCCTGTGTTAGTGTCATTTAAATTAATTCCACAATCAGCACAACTGTATAAATAACTAACAAACTGTATAAGATATACTGTTCTCAAAATTTACACTTAAACGTTAATTTTAACCGCCGCAGGAATAATTATGTTTCAAAAAACTTTTAGTAAAAAGTTGAGTGTCCTACTTACGCTGTCAACTGATATCATTAACTTCTCATCTGAAATTTTAATTAAATTTCAGCATCACAGTGAACCTACACGAGCAATAAGATGCCATTAATTTAACCCGATTAGGTATATAATTAATTTTTTTACTGAAAAATATGTTTTCCCTCCAGAATTTACTGTCAGTTCTGAAAGTCAAATTGACGTAATTAATGTTTAAAACATTAAATTTTGGCCATTTACTTTCTAGCTACTATTTTCCAGTCAGTTTAGTCTATTAGCATAGTATGTCATGAGAAATCTTCGGTAGTATATCAAATTTGTCATGGGCCGCTCGCACCGAGTATAATATTTTCGCCGCAGTGAAATATGTCGCTATTGCCTCTTTAAAAGCGTTAATTAAAGCAATAAATCATAATCCCAGGTTCTCAAATTAAATTAATTTACGAAGCTGTCGAAAATGCTTTAACATAAAAACTGTCGACATCCTATGTTCTACCATGTAAAGCATATGCTTTACATTCTAATAATAAATAAACGAGTTTTTAATACTGTCGAATTCTATACAGTGGGGAACTAAATAAAGGAAAAAAGACAGTTATTAGTTGTATCTTTTAGCGCAACTGTATAAGCTTCATTTCTATGAATAATATTTATATATATATATTAACGAAATGTACGGCTGTGTTTTATAGGGAAAACGAGAACATGGAGCACAGAAGGTTTTTGTGTTACAAATCTAATTGAAAAAATTAAACTTGTCTAAAAATCTTAAACAGAAATTATAGTTAGTATCGAAGGAATTGAAAAAGCCGTTTGCCTTGTAGAAGAATCAACCTTATCTAATAGATATAAACGTATTCAGCAACACCTCGGCTCCTGATTGTAGAATCATTTCTCTTTCTGATTCTTACTTAGTAATCTATGATTTCTGATGAGCACCAAAATATCATTATTCTTGTTTAACCTTAGTGATTATCAATTAAATTCAATGACTAACGTACAGAAATTGCAAGAATAGTTAATTAACGGAACAAAAAGTGGTATATTAATTGTATCTCGAAGGTCGTTAATGCTAGTCCGTTGATGATGGTTGCACTGCTTATATTAGCATCCAACAAATGAAATTAATTGAAACGGCAATAGGCGGAAACCAATCTTCTTTTTACTGAATTTATTTTATCACTTCAATTTACTTGAATTGAGAAATGAGATTAGATTTATTGGCCCCTTTCATGCACATCTAGATAAAATATGAACTAATTTCTTATCATCCCGTTACAGTTACTACCAATTTTTGGATCGGATAGATAGATCTGACAGATACGAATAACGATTTTAGGGAACTTTGTTTAAGGGAAACGTAAACCAACCGAATATTGAAGCATTTATAAACTACTTGGTTGACAAATACGCTATATCAAATATCATAATATCTTAAGTATCTTTGATCCTGTTAAAATTCGCGTAAATCCACCTCATTACATTTACTGATAGGTTTCCGCCTTCATTACATTCCAACTGACGGTTAAAAATAATCTGTTACACCTACGTGTTTATATTTTTATTTATTAGGACTTGTCATCGATTATGTTATTGCAGACCAAAGATAGTGCTGGAAGAAGCAAAATGAAATCGGCCATAGTATTTTGAAGGTTCCATTTACCTAACGAGGGTACCACGGAAAACCTAAATCCGAATGTTCGGACCGGTGTTCAAACCCCTTCTTCCAGAATGCTCAGATCTTGATTTTGGTAGCAGAGAGTTGGTGAGTTGAATCTTCTGGTGAACTTTGGTATGGTAATTTATTTTCGATTCAAAATTAGAAGTTTTGAAAACAGGAAACTTTGATTTTCAGTTTAACTCTCGTGCGTCCTTCAGAATACTGTTTAAAATATCTCTGTGGTCCTTGCACTATGATATACCAAAAATAAAGTACTAAAATCTATAAATCAGTCAACGGAAGATATGTGCAGGTGTGAATCCCATATGTCTAGCATGAAGCAATATTGAAGCCTACAACTATGCAAATGCTTTAAAAATCAACTAGGCTAATCTAAAGAGCATTTGAGGTTCTTAACTTCATCTGCCTTCGGATAAGTTCAGTTAGATTCTAATAGTTTTCAGTCATCATTTCGTCGCATTTTTATAGTTTGTTTATATTTTATACAGTTAAAACTCTAAACTTAATTTGTTTAATGCTGTAATTGAGATATAAGTGATACAAATTATGTGAAAACTCCTAAAGAGTATTTACATTCCTATTCACTAACTACATTTCCTTTTCAAATCTTGAGTTTTTGAATAACGAAAACCCTTTTCGTTCCTTGTCGATTTCTGGTTTTTTGAAGAGTAATTCGCTTAAACTTTTGAATATGCCTCTTGTCTACGTGGTCTCTCACTTATTAGCGTTTCATTTATACCAACCTCTTTTCTACTGATGCCTCTAGGATGGTACACCACAGCGATTCTATTCTGTGTCAATTAAAGATTTCTGGGAAGCGTTAAAAAAAAAAACAAAAAAAACGCATTTGTTAATACGAAAAGTATCTCACCTTTCGGTGTTTTATTGGGTTCCATACGTAACATTTTTTGCAGGGTTGTATACTATTGTGGATGGCTGGTTTGAGGTTCCATTCCTTCTAAGTAAAACACAATACCCTTATAGATTTTCTGATTTGTCCGTTTGTCGCAAATCATAACTATAAACACTTTCCGTTAGAAAATTATAACTGCGCTCTCTTTCAGATCTTGAAGCAAACATAAGTTAAAATTTCGAAAAAATCGTGGAGTGAAAACTAGTATAGGGAGTTTATTGGGGTTTGGAGAAAAAAAAATCATCAGTTCTTGGTTATCAACAGAAAGTTAGCAAACCACCAAATCTTAAAATGTTTTTCATTTTTCTTTATATTCCACGATTTGTCGAGATTTTGGTCGAAAAAACATATTATTTTCTCTTCTTTTGTTGCCAAAACTTCTGATCCGAAAATTCTTTCAAAGTTCAGCCTGGTAAGAATTTCAAGAAAACTAATTTGAGCTTTCTACTATTTACGGTTTTTACAAAATAACAAAATGATTGATTGTAATAAATTCGATACTTCAACTGATTCTTCTTTTCGACAAAAAATTATATGTGTTTTTTTAATAGATAATATCATGAAACTGATATAAAAGTGTCATAAAAATATCTTTTTCGAAAATTTTGAAAGTTTTTCTAAAACCGACAATTATATTTTAATTCTTTTGTGCTACCTTGATTTATTTATACAACTCCAAAGATAATTTCGCATAACGTTTGCTGAACTCTAGTTAAAATATTTCACAACTTTTTTGTTAGTCAGTTCAATCTAATAAACAAAGTGTAAACAGAACCTTTAATGAACAGTATTGATTTTTCTGTTTACTCTCTACTGGTTCGATGGCAATCTTCCACATCTTCCTACTTTGAGCTGATCTCTTCATTTCTGCATATCCCTTACTACCTACGTCCTCAATTATCTGCTTCATGTATTTTAATTTTTGTCTTCTTGACTGTCCCTTGCTTACAAATGAACCAACCCAACGAATGCTAAAACGTGATCCACTGTTCTGTACCTTCTTAATGTGAGACTTTATAATTTTTCGTCACCCATTTAGTATTCCCTCATTTCGTACTTTATCTGATATCTTAGTTATTACCCTCCTTCTATAGCTCCATATTTGAAATACTTCAGTTTTCCTTCTTTCTGGCATTTGGGACATCTTTCTTATTCCTAGACTAATACTTGAAACGAAAGTTTTGTAGAAACCACTTTTCACTAATGCTATTCTGCTTTGGAAATCATTCATGCTTCGGCCATCAGCTGTAATTTTAATTTTTAGGTAAAAGAATTAAGTTACATTTCCTATTGAATCTGGTCATATTTTTATACTTAATCTAGGGTTAGTGTTATTATTTATTCTATATTAGATTGTAATAACAGCTCCTCTCAGCTCATTCATTAATAAGACATTTAATTTCTTCTATACTTTGTTGACGTTTCTGCTTTCAGGTGGTGGATACGGTTTTTTTTATATCATGCATAATTCATTTTTATTGCGATACTTAGCTTTTACACAAGTGATTCATAACCGATCGTGGTGGGTGAGCGGTAACGCTCTGGCCTTGTAATCGGGTGGACGCGGGTTGGAATCTCCGTCCGCGCATCCAGATTTGTTTTTTTTTATGGTTTCCCCAAATCTTTCGAGGTTAATGCTGGGATGGTTTCCTGAATATGCCATGGCTGAATTCCTTCCGTTTCTTGTCCCCAGTCCTTTCCGGTTCTAATGACCTGAACATCGACGTGGCGTAAAGCATTAAAAAAACTAATTCTTAATTTTGTTTATCCTTTTATATATATATATAAAACAAAAAAAACAAAAAAACAAACAAACAAACAATCTAGGTACCACTAAAAACATGTCGCTCAGGTTTGAACGCTCCAAGAGCCGGAATAACAAAAAACAAAGTTATAAGAATAATAACAATAATGACAAAGGATATGATGGTTTATTGCTGTTGATTGCACGTTATCATTTGACTTGTGCGGTATATTTGTTTTTCACTATCCTTCTTTCCCATTAAGGAAATGTCAGGGTGCAATCTTGATGTTATTCCGCAGGTACAAGGTATATTTTTCTGAAAAACTACACAAGATTATAAACGTTTTATTGCTCACAAGATTCTATTCGTCAGTTGCCAGTAATTAGGGTATAACATCACTATATAAAACAGAAAGTGTTCATTACAACATACTAAACTTTGATAACAGCTTCCTAATCTCTGTTGTATATCGTTAGTTATTACGTTTCTTGCTCTTTCACCTTTGCAGTGATAGTATGCATAGTTTTGTAAACGAACATTTTCACAGAAGTACTCAGGCACATTGAAAATATCGCAAAAAATGCGGAGCATATTTCACCTGCTTTAGCTCATTTTGAACAACTAATAATACAATGATTAGGTGCCATGTAGGGAAAACCACATTTGTGGTTTGCTTTTTATCTTACTTTTTTCCCGTTGCACGGTAGTTAGGTTTCATATTATCTTTTCCACTTAGTAATATCAACGAGGACAGCAAATTTTTTTACTGCCGAACGTATGTAGTTATAAGGCCTTCCATGCGATGTGTTTGTTTAGTGATGTATTAGCTGGGAATCTCCCACCATTCATATGTTTGTCATATAGCTGCACAAATGTATAACAATCCAAACAAAATTTTGGACTTGAGTACGATATCTTGAATTGTTCCTTGGAAGGTTCTACAGGGGCATTCAAATATTATGTAGTTGATTTCATTTCATTTTTTTTTTTTTTTTTTTTTTTTTGTCGTGGCTTTACTCCTCGTCTACGTAGAGGTCATTAGAGGCGGGATGGGAGCTGGGACAAGAAACGGGAAGGAATTCGGCCATGGCCTCTTGGAGGAAGCATGCCGACATTCGCCTGGAGTGATTTGGGGAAACCATGGAAAACCCAAATCTGGTGCCCGGACGGGGATTCGAACTGCCATCCTCCCGAATACGAGGCCAGAGCGCTAACCACTCACCTACCATGCTCGGTATATGTAGATGATGGTTTGATACTCAGCACCGCAGCCACAAGCTGGAAACTCTCGCATTTCTCACTTAAATAAGGAATCACCATATCTGCCATGAATCGCGCGAATCCTAACGGTGTCCAAATTTTGAAAGGATAATTAAAACCTCCAATTGGTTATGGCCACATATCTGGAGCTTGGACTTTCCTTTGAATTGACCAAGCTGCACTGCCATCATACCCGTTTCCAGTGAGTGTTTTGCAGAGTTACATATCTTGGTTCTGCTCAATCTACCAACATGTCACTCTGACACATCTTGTGTGCGATTAGAACAAAGTCTTGGCAGAAAGGCTCAGTGGTTGTTTGTACTACAATATTCAGAGACTTAATTCGCATTAAAAACAAAGCGATTAACTAAATTGGTGGTACACAGTTTTCGTTTTCATATTTCAATTCTGAAATTGTTTAAATCATTGAGAAATTAACTTCAAATTTCACATTAATTGTTCGACTCGAGTTTCGGGCATGCGTAGTTTTAGTAAAATTCTGTGATCATTTTATGGTCGCACTATGACTGAAATAAAGTTTTATCCACTTTGGCAAATGCAGTCCACCTTTATGACGTAGACGAACAAATCTGATTATCAAATTACGCAATATTTCATTCTCCTTCGAATTTGGATGTCAGAAAAAAGTAATTTAAAAAAAAAAAAAAAAAAAAAAAAAAAAAAAAAAAAACATTTCTACCAAGCCATACATTAATAACGCAATATAACCTCCGGCACCTTATTCATCTTGTCTTCCCTGATATCTGCTAAGTGAGTTCCACATCTATAGTTTTCCATTAACGCGATTTCTAGACTATTAATAGTCATTATCTAACAAAACTCACGTATAGCAACAGACCAGTCTCGTTTTTCCAACTTCAATACGTTGTTGCCACTTTGCTTTTCTTTTTAAAACTTTTATCACGTTACATATTAGAACAACGAACGCATAATACACGCAAGTAACAATTCTGGACCGAGCGTGGTGTGTGAGTGGTAATGCTCCGGCCTCGTATTCGGGAGGGACGCGGATTCGAATTCCCGTCCAGACATCCAGATTTCCATAGTTTCCCAAATCACTCCAAGCGAATGCCAGCATGGTTCCTTCAAAAGGCATTCTACTTCTAATGATCTCGACCTCGATGAGACGTAAAACCATAACAAAAAACAAAAAAGTTTTTTGTAATAATGGGCTAACATATAGTTATATCTTTATAATGGAAATAATTGGCATCTAATCCTAATGACATTTTATACTGAACTTTGGATTCAGTTTTTCAGTTCGAACTATTATTTTATATAGTGGTTTGAAGCCATAAGTTTTTATTGAAAATTAGATAGTATTTATCAGTTATTTGTTCATCCCCAATGTAACGAAAGATATTGCATATTACAGCAGTGTTTATTCCTGAAACTAACGAGCAGGAAGTTTTGTTTTCTAATAACATCATAAAAGGAGCAATTTCGGTGTTATGATTAATGGTAAAACGCGGACAAACAAAAATAAAGATACTTTACAACATTCGTGAATTTAAAAATAAACCTTTTCGTCATTTTAAATGTTGCAACGTATTTAAAATTACTTGCCCGCGAGAGAGAATAATAATTTATAAATTAGAATAAGGTGCCTCTATAAATCTAAATAATTCTTGAGAGTAAAAGAAAATGGGGAGAGTAAATGTAAGAGTTTTGTTTATGATCAGTCGTTTCCAACCAGTATGCGAAAGAAAAAAAAAAACAAGTAACAAAAAATGTGTAAAACAAAAACTTACGAAGAAAGAATCAGATGCTACTATTTGCGGTTGATACTGTATTCATAGCTGATAGGAATGAAGATACATGTGCAGAATTTGCTGGAGTACTGTAGTATTAATAAAAAAAGAAAGAAGTGTCATGAAAAACAGTAGTAATTGTTACAGTAACAACAGAATAAGTACAACTTATGTAAAAGAAACTTTGACAAACAGAAAAAAACTGAGGCTTTTCAAAATGAAGTTCATTTGAAAAACGTTGATTACCAACTGTAACTACGAAAGGCAAACTGAATATTTAATTGAAACGAGGGACGAAGAAATAAAGTTGTGAATGAATAAGTGCAAAAAAACACGGGGAGACGTTCACATTTTCAGATATTGTCTACTAGACTGATGGATTATTCAAGGTGAACACTATAAGACTAGAACTATAGTCGAAACAAAGATTATAGTATTTTAAAGGGTAACTTATTACTTAGTTTGCCATGAGTATTTTGATTAGCAGTAAGTAGCAAGAACATGGTCGTAGTAAGATTAACATTGAAAAAAAAATTTTCATTTTGATTACAAAAAATGATTTGCATTTAAGAATTTTGGTGTTCCAAAGCTCCTTTTGGCTCTTCTGCTTTGTAATTGTGAAAAGAGCAGTTTTCACAGCATCTTGAAAAGCATCGTAGTGTATTGATGGGCATTACGTTATTTTGTGCTTACATTGTGTGTGGATATCATATTAACGTCAATATAAAAATAAGAGTCAGATATACCACTTCATACATGTAAATTAAAAGCTGTTAGGTATCATGGGTGTTTCTTCCCTTGTACTGTTATCAAATCGTAACTATATTTCGCCTATAAGTATTTTTCTGCCCTATATTGGTTTGCGGTCTCCAGTAACAATAAGTGCAAACTTCTCATAATAAAACTGATGATGTAATCCCATCACTTATTTGATATGGATTTCTTTTCTCGTCACGGTAGATGAATTCACATTCTTTTCGTAATAAATGTAACTTAGTGACGAATAAAATAATGAAAAATTTCAAGCTGGGTAACGTGGCGATAATATCTTCATGCCATATCATCAGATTAAATTATTAAACATGTATGCTACTATGAAATGACATCTATGTAAATTTGAAGGTCTTCTAAATATATTTTACTCTCTGTCATCAGACTATCCATTAATGTCTTGAGTTTAACTTCGTCATTTCTGGAAAGGTAAAAGAAAAATTTTGTCCCAACAATTTACAATAGAGTATGTTTCTATCATACGTGACAGGTATTAAGAACAACAGTCCAGAGTAATTATAGTGGTGATCATATAAAAGTCAGTAACTCCGAAATGCCATGGTATTTCTATTAGTACTATAAGCAGAGATTCAGAAAATAATGTCAACCAATAAAGTGTAGGGAAATTGCCACCGGAGCCGGTGCTCCCTTGCAATTAAATTAAATTAAAATTAAATTAAATCCACGTATTACTGTTTCACTACGTATAAAGGTTCATCTATATCATATTTCTGATAAACGTAGTAAATTTATCTATTGGAAAGAACTTACACTTAAGCCTGATTTCAACTCTATCTACCATACAGCATTATGTAGAAGAAATACATTCAAAAAAATATTCGTTTTATTTAGCAGTTAAATGGATCGCAAAGTAACATCAGTTAGCTTGCAAACCTAATTTAATATTTTAGTATTCTGTTTTCATGTAGCAGTTAAAAACTAGTGTTTTCTCTCATCTATGTATTACTATAGCATGTGAACAAACGGAAAAATAACAATTACTGTTGATCATCACAGGTTCTATAGCTAGTTGTGCGGAAATTAGGACTACATACTGTCATCAGAAAAAATTGTATCGCGTTTGTTGCTAAATAGGAATAATTTTATGCAAAAACGGGTTCCTAAAGAAACTAAACTTCCTGGTTGATTTTCTTGCTGCAGTTTGAACGGAAAATAAACTAGCAATACAAGTGAAATACTTACTTTACACTACTAGACACCTATATGAATTAGCGTTGTGGCAGATATATCTTATGATTCGATAAACGGAAACAATTTTGGGAACCATGAAACAACGAAATTTTGCTCATCAAACGTGCGTTGGAGCCGAATTCTTACTACCAGAGCTCAAAGATTGTAAATTCATCTACTGATTTAAGTTAGGAAGAGAAACATTTATTCAGGTAAAAATCAAGATTGCCGAAACCGGAAGTCCTACCTGAGCTTTTCTTGTCGCCTATGAGAGCTTCCACAGAAAACGCCTTCGCCCTGGAGCTCAATTCACTGGGATCTCTTTTGAGCGTCATACTATCTTCTCCAGCATCTGCAGAACTGCTTGAAGGCGCCTCCAACCGGTCTTCTTTAAAAGATGCCACAGTTCTGTCGCACAGCGTTAATAAATTCGTGTTTGTCAAAAAACCAAGTTCACTAAATAGTTATACATTCAGGTATTCTTCCGGTTTTACTAGTCTAAATCAAGTTCTTTGTCTCACAAATTCGGTCACTTAACACTGTTACACAGCGCGAAATATGCGTAAAAAGAAACAAAAAATGTAAACAGCTTTGTGTCAGATCCGTGAGCTGGCCCGCTGCTGGGTGGATTATGATCTCTGGTCGGCGCCGGATGAAACAGCTGAGCATCGCGGCGGAGCCATTGGCCGCGCGGACTGCCCCCACCACGGCAGGCCACGCCCCCTACGACTCTCTCCCATTGGCTGTAAGTTTAACGCTCTGTCAGGCGACGGATGCCGCGTGGGCGTGTTTTAGCGCGCAGGGCGATAGTCGGCTATGTGACACAGATGTTATCTGGGTAGCACTAATTGTCCTGGCTCCCCCGGCGAAGGGAAATTAAGTTTCTTGTCGAAACGGTTTATAGGGCGTCAAGCTCATTTAACTCGGCGCGGTTTACTGCACCTCGCCCCAGACAACGACTATTAAAGTAATTGCCTCAGCTTTTTTTTCTTTTTTTTCCCTGCATAGCTTAATTAAAGATACAACAGTTTAAGTATAATATGAGCTTCCATAACTCCTGCCTTAGAGCTGCTTTATTTCAGCTGTAAAGCTATATATGACGCCAGAGTTGTTTCGGTTGCAAGAAACCAACCATTGTTCCCGCTGTGCATGATTGTTTCTTATGAACTGACCTTCTTGCTGCATGTTTGAACGGCAAATAAATTAGCTAATACGAATGAAGTAATTACTTTTTACTACTCGTCTTATGATGTCGGCACCTTTACGAAATAGCTCTGTGGCGGATATATCTTATAGTTCAACGTCAGGAGTTGTTACCGGAATTAACTTTCCTTTCTACAATCTTCAGCTCTTTTGCTGAATCTCCAAGGATACTACTCACTTCACCAACATCCAAGGTAATGACATATGATTTTGCACTGTAGTACAAATTTCAGACATACTGACAACACTTTAACATCTGCGTGCAAAGAAGAGCCAGCTTATTAGGTACACAGATAAAAAGCTAAAGGTTGATTATGGTTATAAAGGGGGGAAGGAATTGCTTGTTGAAGACTCGAAATGTAAATACCTTGGTATTACATTTGATAACAAACCTAACTGGGCAGGACACATTAAACAAATGATAGGAAAAGGGTTCAAAATCCTTCACCTGTTGATGAGAGGATGTACTAGAGAAGTAAGGGAATTGGGTTACAAAACATTGGTTAGACCACTGCTTGAATATGGTGGTGTACTATGGGACCCACATTTTGGCTATCAAATTCAGGAGTTGGAGGGGAAGCAAAGAAGGGCTGCTAGATTTGTCTCTAGAAATTGTCGCAGAACTCAATCATGACCACAAGCTGGCACTTAATTTCAGGCAGAAGAGTGTGGGGAAATTTTCTTTTGTAGGGAAGGGTGTAAGGGATTGGTATAAATTTCCAAGAAAAATTATGAATAATCTACCAGAAACACTGGAAGATCA
Organism: Vandiemenella viatica; assembly: GCA_031002005.1. NCBI lineage: Eukaryota > Metazoa > Arthropoda > Insecta > Orthoptera > Morabidae > Vandiemenella > Vandiemenella viatica. Next base: position 142,028,954 of record CM061914.1, on the reverse strand, counting down.
AATTAGTAGAGGGAAAATTTTGTTGATTTTTTTTTATCTGCTTTACGTCTCTCTAACAGCGAGGTCTTTAGAGACGGGAAAGGATGGGGGGGCAAGGAATGGGGAGGAATTCAGCCATGGCCTTTTGAAGGAAGCATCCCGGCATTTGCCTGGAATGATTTGGGAAACCATGGAAAACCCAAATCTGGATGCCCGGACGGGGATTCGAACCACCGTCCTCCCGAATGCGAGGCCAGAACGCTAGCCGTTACACCACCACGCTCGGTAAAAAAGGTTGTTGAGAAGAGGAAAGGAGAAAGATGGGGGTATAAGGAGATCGCAGTTATTTCAAATTATTATTATTACTAATCTATTCTTATTTTCTGCGATATGGTTATTGGAGCTTAAGAATGATGTTACGTGTTTATTGTGTTGTTTGTGATGCATTTATAAAAATGAAGGACGGGAATGTGTTAAAACTGGTGTCGTCCCATCCTGGCCTACTCTTCCGAAAGAGACGCCAAGAGCTGCCAAATCTGAAGTTCCAAACTGAACGAAGAATCTCTACGAACAGTGCCTTATATGCCCACTTCATTCTTGCGAATACGTCTAGGATCTAACCCAGGGCTTTAGTAGACAATCTTGTGGTTAAGACTCCTGTCTAACCATCTCACCTTCTTTGATGTTCGACTACGGAATGGCGAAAATTTCTTAGACACAGAAGCACGAACCAGCTAAACCCGCAATTAGTACCTGGACATTATCATAATACGGGAACGACGTCACCACTTAATTATTCATCGAAAGAAAATAATATCGTCCAACATCGCAAAGAGAAGTAGTGGAGTATGGCACATAGGTGTTTGAGGATTGCTGATATGGGAGCGGTAAGGAAAAGTGCGGAACTGTAAATTTTTTAAACTGTGGGGGGCAAGGGAACGCTAAAATAACATATGGTGGCGAGAATAGATGTGGGGAAGTTTTAAAGGGCATCGCGTATCTCTACTATGGTCGATATTTTTTTTTTATAGCTGTAGACTCACCTCAGTGTTTCAAATCATCGCACAATAACAGTAAATTAATCAGGAATGTTTATATTTAATAGGACACGAGCCTAGGGTTTTTTATAGTTTATCAGGCACAACCCAATTTCAACGATTTTATTTACCAGTTATTATAAAAAAGTGACTATTTGCTGTATGCTAAAGGTGCCACGGAAATCATTTATTAAGGCAAGCGTGATAAGAACTAGGCCTCAAGAGATTCGTACGCTAATATATGAGTCATTTTGTCTAAAATGTCATGCACAGTATGAAAATCTGGGTATGTTGTTAACAGAGATCATGGTTGAGCAGTAGACCCTATGATTAGTTTCAAAATGGGGTTAAACATCCTGTGTTTTTTTGTGACCCATTCTCCACCTATGGTTTCCAGAAAGTATTCACTTCGTATTTCACCAGGGGACGTATTTTTCCACGTCGATCTGTGGGGCAAAAGGTTTTAATTTCCATCTTTCTGGTGGTTGCAAAGCACCTCCTCATTTTAGCCAATGCTATGCTCCGCGTGTGGACTCTGAAAAAAATATCTTTCATTCCTATGTTAGTATTTGATATTAAATAGTAAAAAAAACAATAGTAATTCGATATCTTTTAATTCAAGTATTCGAATTCCCTATTCTACTAATTGAAAATTTTTCTAACTAGTGGTAGATGTGTTTAATATTTTTGTTTTTTACTTTGTCCATTTAAGATAGTAAAGACACTTGAAGTTTGTTTGGATGGTCCCAGGATTTCAACCTTTATTTATTTCCAATTTTTTTATGTTGTACTGCATTAACATTAAGTAAATGTGGATTATTTGCCTAAATCCTTGCTTTAATTACGATCAATAAATCACACAAGTAAAATCGATTGTAAGTAGACAAAACGATTTAAATCAAAAATTGCCAGTAATGTGGCAAACAGAAGAGTGAATGTGTAATCAACTAATTGCATGAAGTTATAATGATATATTGTGTTTGTTACTAGCTTACGGCAGGGTTTGCAAATAGCAATACTTGCAATAACAACTATTAAACTTTCGAGGACTATAGATTTAAATAATTTCGTCTATTTTTTAAATTTTATTTATTTAAAGGTTTATTTAGCCTGGCAAGATTAGGGCTGTCAAGCCCCTCTTACATCATACCAGGTGTTTGTAATAAATAATTTACACCTTACACAAACTAACAGTATACAACTCATATAACATTTGGTCTAAATTAAGTTCAAGAGTAATACTAATAAAAACTTAATAATATTTATAAGTAAAATACTAACTAAAATCATGTTTAACTAGTCAATAATTTAATGGTATAAACTAATGCTAGTGAAAGTTAAAGAAAAAAACGGCACAAACTCAATACTAGTAGGATGAAGAGACAAGACACAAACTAATAATAAGGAAGGCAGAATAAACAGGTGGGCACCGTATAAATCAATATAATTGAAATCTAAAAATAAGTTATGCATGAAAGAAGAGATCGTTTAGTTGTTGTTGTTTACATTCTCATTAAAGCTTGAGCACATTGCTATATCTATGACCATTTCTGATTACACATCTCATACAAACAAATTCCGGAAATATGTATGAAGATAAGATAATGGTATACTTAGAAGTTAATAGCATCATCTACATTATCATTACTGGGGACTTAGTTAATAACTGCCTCTTTATTTTTCTTCCTACCTGCGCAGGGGACTCGATTATTTAGGCATAGCTCTGTATCGACACGTATATGATGAGCAGATATTGCAGCGACAATTTTGTTGTCAGTAGGACAAGCGGCTGGTCAGTTCGCATTAAAACCCAAATCTATAGTTGTTCTTTATAAAACTGCTTTATGCAACTACACAAAACAACTATGCAAATAAAAAAATTGAATTAGTTTTTAATAATATTTTATCCATAATGGATTAGGGGAAATCAACCCAAATTTTGATTAGTTTTTACATGGTTCAAAATTGGCTTCTATCATTAAATTGAGTTGATAGCTAAACCAATATTTTGCCTCTGTAATGTACTCGAAATGTTCAACAATATCAATATTTCTACCTATGGTAGTAACAGTACATTTTGAAAATAACTGATGATATGACCCAGCTTGTCAGGAAGGCACTGTACAAGCTGTTGGTGGCTCCAAAACTGGAATAGTATTGGGACCTCTGGTCAAACTGAACTGACTATTGACTGTAAATGGTTATGTTGGAAACCATTTGAAGCCATTCATATCATTCATGTTCCCAATAACGACAGACATTGCGCTATGACACCGGGCATAATCATTCACGATTGGTCCTGTTGAACATTCAGGACGATTCCTACGATTGACAGATCACCAGATAATGAATCCAATCGAACATATCTGGCTTATAATCGAGAAGTGAGTTAGTGGAAACGTCATGCACCAGCATACATTTTCACAATTATGGATAGCTATATGGGAACCATGGCTGAGACTGCTGCACTTCCCCGGGCATTGGGGGGGTCCCACGTGAAATTATGAGGTATTCCATGACTTTGAAACTTCAGTGTACAACTTTCTTGGGTTTATTTCTCTGAACTCCAAACAGCATTCTGTGTCTTGACAATGTAGAAATTAAGTTAGACAAAATGAGACTTCTCTATGTTACGAGGATTTGAAGCTGTACAAAATAACACAGAGCTATGGAACATTTTTCAGCCTTATGAGGTTTCACGAGTTTTTGAGATGCCGCATTACGTGTGCAGAAATATTCGTCAGCACATTTCGTAAAAACATATCACCTATGAAAGCCGCAAACACGAGCAGCCGCCACATCCAGTCCGCCCATTTATCTTCCCTGTCTGCTGTTTATCACCGTTTATCTTGACCCGTGAATGTTCTGTCTCTTCAACTTCGCAATCTCCTTCCACAGGACAGAACGCTTTAGAATAGCAGCTGCCTTGCGGCTGCATGAGCAAACATTTTGCACATGCAAAACACGTTCACAGCAGCAAAATATTTTCATGACGTTCAAAACAAAAATAACGAGCCTGTAAGATAGAATATTTAGTAATTTGAATGCCAGTGTTGTTGATTCAAGACTCAGTAGGCGATTGATTTCCGTTCCTTTAATCGAATACTCACCCGGCGCTAATAGCATTGACGTTGACGATCCGTAAAGCCTTAATGGAAAAATAAAATAAAATAGAACATAGTAAGAAGCGGATACAAAGATGACCACGTTTATTTCAGCAACTCACGATTAAAATATAGATCTCTGTAATCACAAATAACAATTCCATATTACATTTTACCAACGCCATCATTTTTTTTAAATTAAAAAACTAAATTTGGCTCTTTAGTGTGCGTAACGAAGTGACAGAGGCCTCGGGCATCAGTAGTTTTAATTGTTTACTGCATTCCTAACACGCATTCGATGCTGTGAGGTTATAATAAATACGTCGATCATTATTAGACTCAGGTACGAGGTTGTAACTTAAATATAATTCTAGGGGGAAAAGGTATTTGTGGCAAGAAAATTATTTGGAAAATTGTCAGAAGAAAGTTTACTACAAAAAAAAAGAAGATTAGACCGTATTTCAAACCGTTAGACACAAAAAACATAATACTTACTTTCCCAGCGGCAATGGACTAATCATTTAATCAGTTTTCGTTCTCTTCAAATTGCCACATTTTCCTTTAAGATGTACTGTACCTTGCTGGAAAATCAATTGCAAAATCATACTAATGGAAGTATCATGGAATTGTTCACGTTTTGTCTTAACAATTCTTAAGTCAAAATTATCTTTGATATTAAAAGCAGCAACCAGTCACAATTTGTTCTTATTATATTTCTTTAATTAACCATTACCAGTTTCGAGCAAAATCTCATCATCAAATGGTTTGAATTTTTATGTATTTACATATGGAGATGCAAAATGTGAGCATGCATTCTATAACAACAGAAAAGTAGCATTTATTAAGTGAGAGTAATTTAATTTTTGGTTGATGAAGGTTAATCTCAATTACATTACTTACATTAGATAGCTCAATATTTTCGAAAACAAACTCTTCTTAATGGCGAAAGGATATGGTGCGTTAATAAACAAACAACACTAACAGCCATGGTAATGGTTAATTAAATAAATATAATAAGAACAAATTGTGAATGGTTGGTGTTTTTAATATGAATCCTTGATATCACAGTCGCTGATTTCCACCAATCCATCATGGGCAAAATATTAATAAAATTATCTTTGATGCAAAAGAAATAAATCCAAAAGGTAATTAAATATCAATCTCTTATTTGGATTACTTAGTCTATGCTTATTTAACTTTATAAACAATTTTTAGATAACTTTTCCCTATGAAATAAAACCAATGTTTAAAAATGACTGAATTCAATGTCTGTATCATTTCTTACGTTTCATCTCGCTAGTATCTCCTGTACTAAGGCATTTACAGATAACTGCTTTCTTGTGTTATTAATTTTACTTCTAGACCACATCTGAATAAGAATTTTATTTCTTGCTCATTCGTTCTTCCACTACGACAAGCCGCGAAGATGTTATCTTTGATTTGGCATCTACCCCCAGTAGCTCATGCCTATCATCTAGAAAGACCAGAGAACTGTAGTAGTCTTTGCTTACCAGCATTGATCCTCTTCCACCAATTTCTCCTCTGTCTGTGAGGGACTCTACAGTCCTCGGGAGAAAATTTATTATCTTGTTCATCTTCCTTCAACCAAGACCTCTATACTTAAACGTAGTTTGTAAAGCTCTTTTATGATAGTAAATCAATTAATTTGTTCATTGTAATCCATTATAGTCCATTAGGGTCAATCTATCAGTGCTCACGTAGAACATGGATACAAAATATCACTCACTATGACAACACCGCAATTATAATGTTCTTCGAAGTTTGCCAAAGAAGCTAACTGTTATTTCAACAGCTTTGCAGATCCTGAATTTGATGTCTGTATCGAGATATCTTATCTGAATTCACAGCAGCTGGAGTACTCGCTTAGACAGGCCAATGCTCTGTGATTTGCAATAAAGTAAATGTGCTCCCTGAGTAGATAAGCCTGATACAATAGAAAACTAAGGTCACAGATAATGTTGACGTCTAATCACTACGGGTAGAATAAAGCGGATCTGGACAGCGAAGAAAAAAAAATCCATAATGCTACCGAAAAAAAGGATAATGTACTGCATCACCAGAAATATTTTTCTGTACGAGCATTTCATTTTAACGAGCTTAAATATAGAAAGTAACCACACGGCCAGAAGTGAAACAAAGACTTTTGTTGTTTTTTAATGATTACACGTTTATACTGTGGTCCTGTTTTCATGAAGGAAAGTTGTTGTACGACTTATTTCGAACTTTATTGCTGCTGGTGAAATTATTTTCATCTTAAGATACATCAAAAAGTTGATATAATCTTCAAATTATTATAATAGTTAAGCCGATGAAATTTCAACCTAGTGCTGAGGTTGAGATACGAAAGTGGAACAATGTAGACCTATTAACCTGGACAGAAAAGAATTTATCATTTTTCCCCCTTTACAACTAATAAAAACATCCTTCCACTTTTATTGGCTTATGCTTCATCTCGCCATAAACATTATATCCCGCTTTACTTTCGTTCTGACAGTTCATTAAGCCAAACTATGTTTTTGCGTTCATCTCTGCATCTGACTCTAACGAAAGATATGTTAAGATCTGCTTTCCAAAATACGCGAAAGAATTAATCACGTCCAAAGAGCTAAGCCTTTTTTATGTTAAAATTTCTCGACTTTCCCCGCGATATTTTATTTATTTCTTCATTATTCCCTTATTTTATACTTTTCCCCATTGCGCTATATTGTTTTTAATGTCGTTTGTTCTTTTCAGTACTTTATTGAGATTATATGGAGACATGTGTTTCATAAAGTTACTTTCAACTGTTAATACCTTAATAGCTGACGAATAAAAGAACCGGATTTGCTGGAAAAGAAATTTTACGACAACAGGATCATTGCAGATATCACTGAATTAACAATCTACCACTTAGCAAGTGAGATTCAGTAGAATTTCATGAAATTCATTGTTTACCAGACATTAATGCCAACTTCTGTCTAAATTTTCAGATATTAGCTATTAGAGATTTAAACGGTTTTAGTGAATAAAATACCCCAAATAAAAAGAACGGTGACAGCAAGAAGAAGAACGAAATTAATCAGTCAGTTGTTGCTGACGCTAACATATTGAGAAAAGACTATCACGTACTATTAGGTACAACGGAACCGTAGTCAAAAACATAGTATGAAAACACACAAAAAAAATCGAGCCCTGGTGGTAAATTTGTGTGGTCTTTCGACCTGATTTCAGAGTTGGATTTACCGCATTTTCCACTTCTGATTATCTCTGGCCTCGCATTCGGGATGACGGCGGTTCGAATCCCAGTCCGGGCATCCAGTTTTGGGTTTTCGATGGTTTCCCCAAATCACTCCAGGAGAATAATGGGATGCTTCCTTTAAAAGGCCATGGTCGGCCGAATTACTTCCCGCTCCTTGTTCCCAGTCCCATCCTCCTCGACTAGGCGTAAAGCCATAAAATAAAATAAAAACTCTCGTAACGGGGCCTACAGTTTAACATAGAATTAACTCCTGTCGTATTCATAATTGTGAACTTTTTTAAAAGCAAAAGACGTTTCCTGGCGACATTGGAATATAAACCCGGTATCCTGATATTTAAAGCATTACTCGTATCCTCTCAGCTGCCATGCCTAACTTTGATCTGAAGTTAATGCGCTTGAAGGTTCATCAAGCGTTATTTGGAATTCGTCGTTTTCACGTTAACATTAGCTGCAGTTAATTAATGTTAATAAATAAAAAAACTCATAAAATTATTATACTTTGCTATCACGCTTTATTGCCAAACATCATGCAAATTTTAACGCTTAATTAAAGTAAATGTGTACGAAAGGAGGTGGTTTAAAAATAAAAATGACAAATTTTCTTAAAAAGGAATAAGATTTTTCATACCTTCATTTATTTACTGTCTTTATAAATACGGTTTATAGATAATTGTACAAAAATTCACAAACGTAAGTCAACAAAAAAAATCAAAATTAATTTTTGTGTTGATAGGCGTTAAAAGTTTTATACAATCCCGCGTAAATAAAAGAACCAACTACAGTTGCCTGTGAAATAAATGTATAAACCATATATTTAACCCCATGTTATAGCAATTGCCAACGCTAACGAAATAAAATGTTTGTGCTGAATTTAATACTACTATTAATACTAGAATTATTTATGGAAAAAATAATCGGCATCTCTCCCTTTCAGAAATCAAAAAAATCAAACATGTATTTAGTTCACGAGTTTGATGTTGTAAACTACAAGTAAAACTGTAGTTCATCTACGCATCCGAGAACGATAATTGGTTGAACACAATAAACCAAATGCAACTAATAGTTTAGTCTGAAATCGGGTTTAGTTTACTGTACGAGAAAACTGATCTTCAGATTGAATAACTTTTGTTGGAGCTATAAAACGTATGTTCAGTAGATGCACTACTATTATAGCTGCCTGCTTAAATAAATTGATTTACATAGGCTTAATGATGCTGAGAATATTGAATCATTTTGCACTAGAAACTAGCTTATTGGATGAACAGTTCCAGAGGGTGTGAAGTTACTGTTCTTTTTTACCTGAATACGTTGTGCTTAACAGACAGAACTCAATCTCTTAGACACTATTCTGGAAGCAATTAAGCAGTAGTACCCTACCTTTATAATATGAAGGGATAAATCAAATCGTGTCCTACTTTTTTGAAACAATAATACTGAAGCGAACTACCACTGAAATAGAATATTTCCACTTTCCTTCAGTAAGATAGAAAACTATTGAACCGATGACCTTTCATGTACTTCCAAACAGTTTATTTTGCGCCCGTTGTCTGAGACAAAATTCTAATTCCACAATGGAGTCAAACTCGTCAGCGAAAGACACCACAAAATATGACGTTATGTTCGTGTGCATATTGATAACATCTAAACTGTTTGTTGTAGCAACTCATCAAATGTTATACTATACCATACAATGCACCCTTCCTTTTATGTAATTTCTTTACTTTCCAATGGATCGCTGGGTACATTTAAAAGAATCCCAAGGCAGAAAGTTTACTATCATGTATCGATAAACGTTTTAGTTATACGTAAGTTGGCTGGGAGTATGGACTTAGATAGTTATAAAGTAGGAAAAATAAATGATTTAGTATTTAATAACTTAAAAATATATACTGATACTTTTTATTAATCTAGGAGAAAATATGATTAATCTGATAAGAGGCACAGAATTACTCCAGATTAATGTGTTTCAGGCATAAAACTTTTCCCGTTAATAACACGAGGAAAGGGATAACCACGTACGAAAAAGTCATGAACGATTTATAAATAACAATTTAAAAATAACTTGTCATTTTAATTCCAAATGTAGCATTTTTTTTTTATTGTTTATTACTTCGTGGAACATGTAAACAGGAGAAACTTTTGTCTTTGTGAAACTGGCAGTGCTGTTAACCTTTGTGGTTATTACTTCTATCTCTAGTAAGTCAAAATAGAGGATGGAATTTTCCAGTAACTCTAAGCAAACGCTTGTCAGCGTGCTGTTATGTCCTAGATTGCTAATACTGACCACGGCCCTATTCAGCACTTAATTCTGTCAGGATTTTCTCCACGGAATATGTGATTCAGTAATGACGAAGCTTTTGAAATATGTACCAGCTTTGTACTTCCCAAGTCACTCAATCTGTGTATTTGGCGTTCTTTATCAAATGTGCAGTGCTTTAATTTTTGTGGAGAAATTGTTTGGTTAATTTAAAAATGAATTTAGTTTGAATTTAATTTCTTCACTATATCCTCTAGGATTGTTGATGGATATTTTAATCAATCATTAGCGCATTAGACTGAGCAATATCTTTTAGCCGTATTATCAAACATCGTAAAATTCACAGTTATACTCTTTAATTGTGCGTTGTACGCTGCTGACAAATTCATGCAGAGTTAGCACAAGTGACTAAATAAAATTAATTTATATTATTATTATTATTAGTTTCTGGTTTTACTCCTTGTCCAATGTCATTAGGGGAGTGAAAAGACCGGGAAGGAACGGAAAGGAATTCCTCCATAGCCTTTTGAAGAAAAAATCCCGGTATTTGCCTGAAGTAATTTCGGAAAACGATCGAAAAATGAAATTTGAATGGCTAGACTGGGATTCGAACCCACTTCCTCCTGTATGCGATGACATTAAACAGGCACTGAAAAAATTATCTAAACCAATTTTTATTTTAGTTTCATAGAACCTTATGAAATTCTTTAAAAAAATTATTTAGCTACAGCAAATGGTAAGGGAATGAAGATTTAGTACATTAGACTTGCCGAAAATTTAACAACTAAGTTACTATATTACCAACAAGAAAGAGAAGAATGACTGAGAAAAATAAACCTGTGAAATACCTGTATACAAAAGACATCAATTGTATGATGAGGTCCAGGTGTTTGATGAGGTTAATCAGGTACAAAAAAAAAAAAAAAACAGAAAAGAAGTGGTCTTTGTTAATAGTAGTGTGTATGATGTTAGGGCTGTGTAGGCTATAATTTGCCCAGCAAGAAACATATTGCCATTATAATATACCTATCAATATCAGCATTTCATTTACCTTCTTTTATTAGGTTTTGCACGTGCTATGTCCCACATAAATATGCTACACGAGTACTATACGGATTATTTGGTTTCTTTAAAGTTGATAGACCAGCACACATGAATTTCGCGTGCTGACAGGCTGCAGAGAAATGTAGGGAGGAAATATCTGCTTGAACTTATCAAGATGGAAAGAAAAAAAAAACATAAATTTTGTATGATTATACTACAGTATATACTAGTTGTTATTTAGAATTTTACTGTAAGATCGTAATTTTTCACGGCGTTGTAAATTAATAAATTTCTCTCGGGCTTCCAGCCGTGTTAAGATGTTACATCTTAACACGGCTGGAAGCCCGAGAGAAATTTATTAGTATTTTACTGTTAGAATTAAATATAGAAAGATTTACGTTAAGGTGTACCAAAAAGCACGGAGTCTGAATAATGTGACCATACCAATGTACCATAGAGCCTATCTCGTGAAGGGAATGCATTTACAACATGTTAAAAAATAGCAACAAACTAAGGGGACTATGGGAGAATACCTACCCCAGTTCATCCGGTAGATTTTTGTTATGGTTTAAAATTACATCGCTTTCAACAGAAATCTTATGTCAAAACCGTTTTGTAAACAACGTTTTTTGGTTTTGCTGCCCATTGCTAAGATACGTAACCTCTGGGAAATTTGAAACCCGTATAACTTCCCACGAGAAAAACACATCTTTTATAAACTGTACTCCCTGCTACTTTAAGTGTCTATCTTATTGTTAATCATCGCTAAGGCTAATTTTATTGGGAACTCTGGTTTTTAAATGGAATGGTAGGTCTATCGGAATCATTGGGATTCTAGGAATCAGTACATCATCACCTTTTTCGTTACAATCTTGATCACAGCTTTAGCACGTTGCTGCACAATTACGTTGTTTTCAGGCGTTTGTCGTTCACTGAGGTTGCACATCAGTAGTAAGGGAACCAAACCTTTTAATCGTAATTTATAAGAAGGAATTCCCGATAGCTTCAAGAGTTTAGGAAGTTGGTGAGATATTTTTTTTCACTGCCTCAACGGCGTTTTGTAGCCCCGCTACTGTATGTAGCTTTATCTACTGTTTCGAATAGATTGTATTGGATTCGCTATGATTCGCGTTAGGGAAAAACCCGGCATTGACCGTTTATAAACAGCCTTTATGGGAAACCCTTGAATGTTCTTATTAAGTATCGCTTGTGGTAGTTGATCCTTTATATTGGTGTCATAATTGTGCTAAATGGCACTTTGAATTTGTGCCATTCGATTGGGAGTACTGTACCTACTGACTCCAATCTGGTAGGCATATTGGTGATCTCGTGAAGAAGGTCTATTGGCGTGTAGATGCTCGCATGGCTAATCATTCTTAAGCATCTGTTTCTGCACTCTTTGTAAGTGTAGCAGGGTAGATTTGCATGCAGTTCCCCAGACCTGGCAACCGTACATAATGAATGGTAGGACAACTGATTTATATATTCTTATTTTTGTTTCGAGTTTCAAGTCGTTGCTCAAGAAGATTGGTGTCAGATTCATAACCACGGCTAGGGCTTTTTTCTTCTGTCAAGGAAATCTTGACGGAAGAGTAGTTTGCGGTCTAGCGTTATCCCCAGGTACCGGTGCTCGCTAACCCAGGGTAGCCTTTGCCCCATTAGCTCCAACTGTCTTTGTAGGTTCGGTCGTTTAGTAGAGAAGTACACTGCGGCACATTTAGTAGAATTCACCTTCACCTTATTTTCTCGACACCAGAGACTAAAGGCGTCTAGGCCTGCTTGGGCGTTGGAAATATTTCTTTCGTGGTTACCTCCGGCTGCGTAGATGACCGTGTCATCCGCAAATTGTGCAATATAAACGTTGGGCGGAGTTCGTATGTCATTGACATCAATGCTGAACAGATGAGGCGATAAGGCAGATCCCTGCGGTAAGCCCACTTTAATTGTGAAGGTAGATGATTTCTTGCATTCGATCTGGACGAAGAACCTACTGTCCTTGAGGTAGCTTGCAATGGTATGGAGTCATATGTACTTTTTAATAAATCGTATATATATTTATGTACAGTACTTGGAACTTATAAATAAGATATACACAAACTGACTGCGAGAGAAATACTTGAGTTACCGATATAACATTAGAGACTTGTACACGCTGTTCGAATTTTCAGTCAGATAGGCGTACATACATACATACATACATACGTACATACATATAGACAGACAGACAGACAGAGTTACTTCTGAATTTATGTTGATAGTGTAGACGGTGGAAGGAGAACTGTTTGTGGAAAGTATAAAATGTAAATATGTTGGAATATCATTTGGTCGTAGAAGCTATGATGAGAAGCGCTGCATTAGTCAGAGAATGTGCTAAGGAATATATATCAGGGAAGTAATGGAACTAAGCTGCAATACCTGGAAAATGTTATTGCTTGATTATGATGGTATATTATGGACTCTAGACACAGTAGCGGGAACTTGTTCAAGGGAGGACAGCTATATTTGTCTGCCTAAATTTCCGTAAAACACAGTCAGCCATTGATATAACGACGGAGCAGGTTTGGGAAGATAAGGGATAGATGAAGAGAGAGATAGGTATGTATAATAAGGTATACTTCCGTTATCGATAAGTCTTGGATGTATATTGGACAAAGCATCCGGATCATGATCAGAAAGTGACGGATAGATATAACCAAGCTGCACTTCACTACAGTAAAATTTTCATTTGTAGCTATAGGATCCAGGCACTGCAATAAGTTAGTCAAGGAGGTGCCGAACAAGCTACACTAATATTATAATGTTTTTGTGTCTGTTTGTTACATTTTCACGACATTATGAAATTTGACAAGGAAATATATATATTATTAGCAAGGACATAGGATAGTTTTTTCGGCTTGAATAACATATCTTGTAATGAAATTTTGAAAACTAACCGAACGGTGACAGCGCAGTCAATGTGTGTCTGATCTAGTGTTTCAAATTGCAAAAAAAAAAAAAAAAAAAAAAAAAAAAAAAAAAAAAAAAAAAAAAAAAAAAAAAAAAAAAAAAAACTTTGTGAAAAAAAACATAAAAAAACCTAGCACCCTGGTTTTTTTCTAAATTTGGTTTTTTTCTAAATTTTGTTTTTTTTCTTCAGAAAAACAATTAATTTGATAAATTATAGTTTTATTTACCGAACTTAGATTTACATGTGTGTTTTATATCTTACTGAATTCTATAATGTCTTACATAATGATTCATAAATGTATCTATATAAGTAACATAATTTTATTCATCCTCTATGTCACTACCATATTCATTAGTATCAGCACCACCAACACTAGTTCGCTTGGTGTCGGAATTTTCTGTTTCTTCTTCTGGCTCCTCTAGACCCATAACTTCAGAAATAGTTACTTTTTTTACTGATTGTTTTTGTATTGTAGGGAAAAGATTTTGAGATTTCAATTTTAAATTGTGAGCAAAGTACACACTGTGCATAAAGACTGCGCTGATAATTATCTTACTACGGTCTTTTAAGTTTGAATTAATTATTATAGAAAATAGGAGCTTTATTTCTTTTTCAATCGTTGGTTTACGCCAACGGTTAGAAGGAAAGGATTCATAATTGCTGATAATTTAATGACTCAGTATCAATATACGCTGAGAGTCTAACAAGTATACGAATATAAGGAAAGCACAATAAGTAACAAAAAGAGGCAAAAAAACCTTAGATAAATTTAAAATTCCCAATTTTTTGAAAAGATACGTAGATCTACAGCTAAATTCGTAGGGTTGGCAGCACTAGCTCAAATAGCGAGTATCAGTCCAAACAATGGGGAACGGGGATTCCTTCTCGCGCAACCAAGCCTCTTCGGGAAGTCCCAGTTCGTAAAAGAAAACTTCAATGTTGGCAATATTTTCGTAATTTTCTTTTCTACTGAACCAGAAAAGTATATTAGATAGAAAAATTAAGATAAGTACTTAGTATAAACTCTAAAACAGTCATATTAAACTATAAATGCCTTACAAATTTGAGATTTAGTAGTTATGAAAAAAAACGTGTCGCAGAAAAAAAAACATGTTTTTTTTCATAGTTTTTTCATGTTTTTTTTTTCAAGTCAGAAAAAAACTTTTTTTACAACACTAGTCTGATATGTTCATAAATTTCATGTACAAACACAGTTTATTTTATAGGATAGATGTGAATTGGTGCAGCAACAAACTATTATTATGTGTTTACCTAAATTTTTTTGCAAATTAGTTCGCTTCATAAGACTAGCCCAATGGTTGATTTATCATATTACTGCGAATCCATTGCTTTTCGGATACCTTTTACGTAATTTATAGCTTTCTGTATCGAATTCTAGCAATAAAATTCTAATTTGGGAGTAAACTGTGAAAATAATAATGTAAGAATTCGCGTAATACTAAAGTAGGTTTGTGGAGAAATTGCATAGCAATTGATGACGACTACTTTGCAGACACAAAGGTCCGTACAATGTGCACAGTAGTTGCCGCACCTTTGACGGCAGTAATATTTTCGCAACAAGCGCCATTCGCAACGTCCAGCAGAAGACAAACGGCCTCGCGAAGGTGTTAGGTCGAATAAAAAGAACCAAATTTTCACCTCCCGCACCTCGCCGAACAGGTGGTAGCCAGGCCGCCGCGCTCATCGTAAATAAGCGATAAGTGATGAGGCACCGGGAAGCAATTTACAGAGGTTAATATCCCTTTACTAACAGCCGGGTGGGGACGGGGCCCGAAAGAAGGTATTAGGCGCCGCGCGGGCGTCGCTTTTACGATCTCGTAAACAGCTCAACCGGCGCGGGCCCACTCGAACTCGACTCTCTCATTTCCGTTATGGGCGCCGACTAACACTTCCCGTGCAATTTGCCTGGAACAATGTGCCTTGGCCTAGCGTGAGTAAACACGTTCGGGCGGGCAATTTGTAACAATGGGCCGATAAATTGTCGAGTGTTTTCACACCCATTGCGCCCGCCGTAGCGCGGGGGAGGACCGAGGCTCCGTGCAAAAACCGGCCAAGTCGGCCAGGGTTGTTTGCGACTGCGATAACGCAAGCTGGTACCCAATCGACAGCTTGGGTGAGGGCGACATGGTGTAAAGTAGACCAACCAATGACAAGAGTTTAATTGAACACATTGATTTCCTGTGTCATGAAAAGGCGTTCAACAAAGTAAACAGGAGCAACTGTAAAATTAATGCAAAAGGATGTATATACAAAACATTTATACAAGGTATCCAGGAGATGTACGAAAGAACATAAGTTGTATTAGGTCTGAATATATACTTACTGTAAAGATAACAGTTTAATCAAGGAGTGCAACACTCTTTTATATGTTCATACATAGCTTACTAGTATTTTTTGAAAAAGGAATGAAAAATCCAGTCTGTAATAAAAATAAGTAACAACACATATATAAGCGTTAAGCTATTTGCAAATGAAGATGGAGTTCAATAATCAATACATATATTAAACAGTATTAGTAAATATTACAGTTTGCAATTGTCTCATACAAAAACAAAAGTTAAGGCAAGGCAAAAAAAAAAAATCCTATTAGAGTAAAGTCTCATGTTTTACTTACCTCGGTTGTGAGTTATCCTCTAACGAAGATACCGTAGTGAAGAAAAAACTATACTGATTTCATAAGTGTGAAACAATGCGATGAACATTGAAACAAAATTCCGATAGGAGACGCAACTCAATTTTCATGATGTATCGCAGTGAAACGTGGGTAAATAAAATACGAATACAAACATAAAATTCAGTCATCTGAACCTGTACTTGCAGGAGCAATTACAATATTATTAACAGATCGACACCTTAATACTTCATTCTTTGATCCTGCGGGTGGGGGAGATTCTGTTCAGTACAATATTTTACTGTTCAGGCTCTAGCATCAACAATACTTCTATTGACAATTTTATTTATTCAAATAAACAAAATATTTTTGAGAAAATAATATAATTATGGTTCTGATAATTTCGTCAGGACTACTAATTACAATTGGAGCAGCACCATTTCAGATATGATTTCCGGAGGTCATAAGAATAACCAGTTTGTTGAATTGCTCAATTTTAATAATGTGACAAAAATTAGCTCTAATATCAGTAATATCATTTTCCTTAAAAATGAATATATTTATAGTAATAGTAACTATCACATTGGTGATCGTGAGGGCAATTGCAGGATTAAATCAATCATCTTTACGTAAATTAATAGCTTACTCATCAATTAGTCATATTGGATGAATAATCGGATCAATAATCATGAGGGAAACAATATGAGAATTTTACTTTATTAATTATTCCGTTCTTAGATTAATCTAAACAATGTATTTTTATTAAATCAAATCATAAGATCTGTGAAAGATAACAAAACTATAAAATTTTCTATTTTCTTAAGATTATTATCACTAGGGGGGTTTCCCCCATTTCTTGGATTTATACCCAAATGAACCATTATTCAGTATATAGTAAACATAAATCTTATACTCCTAGTATCAATTATTGTTATCATTACAACCATCAGCCTATATTATTATATACGATTAACTTTCCCAGCGTTTATATTTATAAATACCAAAAATAAATGAATTATTATTAAAAGTAACTTATCAAAAAGGAATAATTGTATATAAATGGAGACTTTCCTTGCGTATTGATTCAATGAATTCTTCACGGGTGTCCAGCCGGATGGAGTCAAAGAATGACGACGTTTCAACATCCTGCTTGATTGTCTTCATCAGGTCTATTTGAGATAAATTACTTCTCGAAATCACCAACAGAGTCTGGACACCCGTGAAAAATTCATCGAATAATTATATGTTATATTTTATCTTAACAAGAACTATAGGTCTAATTTTGATTAGAATAATAAGATTTATAATTTAACAACTTAATTTAAATAAACTAATAGCCTTCAAAGTTATAAATAAAATATCACTTTTTAGGCCTTAGTATTACTACACCATTAGAATTGCAGTCTAATATCATTATTAAATATAAAGTCATGAGTGGCGAGAGAGTTTAACTCTTAAATAGATTTACAGTCTATCACCTTAATCTTCAGTCATCTCACCACAAAAGTGGCTGTTTTCCACAAATCAAAACGATTTTGGAACATTATATTTTATTTTCGGGGCATGAGCAGGTGTAGGATATAGATACAGTTTGGTTTTTCAATACAGCTTGCCGTATTACTACTGTGTAATTTCTATCATCTACATATCTGGTATTTGTGGTTGATAGTTGAATTAATCTGTAATTTAAAAAAAAAAAATTAAAAAAAGTACTTAAAATTTAGCTGAATTTACATTTGACAACCAGATAAGTTTTTACTAATCTGAATGTACCATCGTTACAGGAAGAATAGAAAACTATTTATTTTAGTGTTTTTCTTTACACAGACAAGCAATAAGATTTTTCTTTTCTTCTTCGGGTCTTATGCCTCGTCGTAAGCAGTCTGGATTTGATGCAGATTCCATCATTTATACCTGAAATTTTCGAACTGTGTTTTCAAGGAAGTAACGAAATTCCAGTAGCATTCTTGGTATGATTCCTATGCACTCGCAAAAATGTATTTTGAACCATTTTGCTTTTGTTTTGCACAAATATTCTCAAAAACGTTAAAGAAATAATTATTTTTTATTTTAATTATTTGATGACGTCACGTATTTTTATGGTTCGGATTCCACGTAAAACTCTAACACCCCGAGAGGATTATCACTTTAACTTAATTGTTAGTAATGCCTTACGTGGTTACTTTACTGTAAAATTCTTAACATTGTATCCTAAATCAGTTGAAAATCATTCCATTTACTGCATATAAGAAATTTGAATAGATTTTTATATTAACGGGGTGAATACAAAATAGTTAATTAATATCTGTTACAATATATTTCAGAAATCTGGGAAAGTATTTTCAAAAATGTTTTATCTACGTTACTTACATGCTCAAAATATCATAAACCTTGCCACTTCATTTCTTTATTAATCAATAAAGCTACGAGGCAAAGGGCTTGCAACGTAACCTCAGCAAAAATCTGTAAATCTTAAAAATTAAATAGTATAAATTAAAATTAAAGGGAAGTCAGAAACAGAACGAAGAGCAAAAGCAGTAAAGTGGTAGAAGATTTATTCAAGCGTACTTTTATACATTCCTTATTGATTATGCACCAAATTCTCATTCTGACATAACATTTAGTCGCAGAAATCTTCAGTGATTTCTCTACTTAAATCTTGTATAATAGCCTAAGACCTCCCTCGTTCGATTCTGCAAGTTATTAAATCAAATGTATAGATATATTTAATACCTCAAAGATAATGTTAGCTACTATTCAGACAACTCCATTCGTATACAAGCAGACAGAAGTACACTGCAACAGCTTTCAAGAATCCTCTTCATATATGGAAGTGATTTGTAGAGACGAACGAAATAACTAAACGGTAAAACCATGAATTTGGTTCTCACATACGTTTCTCTTTAACAGTTACATTACTGTTTCAGAGTAATAGCATACTTTTAATGCCAAATGGGTCTTCTTACGTTACACAGAGACTGTTACATTTCTTCGACCGTTTACAGCTGCCATTCAGACTTCTATCGCTTATTGCACTTACATAAAGCTTCTGCCTTTGAACAGAATGAAATCTGTTGTGCACATGGTAATTAATTCAGGGCAATACAAATTTATTTTATTTATTTCTTTTAATTGCGTTGGAGCGCACGATCCGGTGGCAATTTCCCTACACAACCATTTTTCTCCTTTCATATAGGTACTCATCTGCTTTTGCCCTTCACATATTTCAATGGCAACTCCATCCAAGAATTTGTACAAAATAAGTAATTGTATCTGATATGACTTTTCAAAAATTCTGTTGTAAAAATTAATGTTGACCTTTTTTTTTCTGTAACATAATATTTTTTTCAGTGATTAACATATATATTATTTCTATAAGGTGTTTTTTTGTCACAAGTCATTACCTCACTTCATACTTAACCGAAATCTACGAATGATGTGTCATTTTAAAGCTTATGTTCTCCACTTTGGTCCATATTTTAAGAAAGGATTTTTTCGGAATTCGACCCTTAAAGGGCAAAAGTATCAATATTTCTGCAACGCGTTTTTGTGTCACCAGCCATTTATCTCCCTTGGTATCTAACCGCTATAGATAAATGAGATATTTTTTAAAGACTGTGGTCACACCATATTTTAATAAAGTAATTTTAGTAATTCAACCCTTAAAGGACAAAATTACATTTTTTTTGCCACGAGCTGTTTATCTTCCTTGATATCTAACCGAAATTGAGAACGAGGTATTATTTTAGAGATTAAGGTGTCCGCTTTGGTGAAATCATATTTTAATAAAGGAATTTTGAGGAATTCGACTCAAGAAGGACAAAAGTATCAATATTTCTACAACACGTTTTTTGTCAAGAGTCATTTAACTCCATTGATATCTAACAGATTAACATAAATGACGTATCACTTTAAAGATTAAGGTTTCCACCGAAGTCACATCATATTTTAAGAGAGGGATTTTTCGGAATTCGAGCCATAAAGGAACAATTATCGTTATTTGCATAACGTATTTTTATGTCACGAGCAATTTATCTCCCTACATATCCAACCTAAATCGATAAATGAGGTATCATTTAAAAGATTGAGATCTCCAATCAGGTAACATATAAATTAAGAACGAAATTTTTCGGAATTTTACCCTTAAAGGTAAGTAATATCTGCGAATATTGCGCGCATGAGACAGTTCAGAGCCTAGCCTGTAGATAGCAGTAGCATATATCATAGAGCTATTAATAAACTGCTTCACTGGATTCAACTATTGTTGCGTGCCTATTACAGTAAACAAATAAATAATTAAAACAAATGAGGCGGTTATACATATCCAATTTTTTAATATTTTTTTTTTACTTATTGTTTTATGCCTCGTCAACGGCTGAAGTCATTAGAGGCGGGATGGGACTGTGGACAAGGAACAGGATGGAACTCGGCCATGGCCTTTTTGAAAGAAGTATCCCGGCAATCGCCTGGAGTGATTTGGGGAAACCATGGAAAACCCAAATCTGGATGCCCGGATGGGGATTCGAACCCGCGTTCTCCCGAATGCGAGGTCAGAACGTTAACCGTTACCCACCACGCTCGATCCAAGACATGTTTCACATCCCAGAGGTCCTTCCTCAGCAAGAACAAGGTGAATAAATAAATAATCTTCAATTGATCCACGCGGTTCAATGCTGGGTCCTATCCTTTCTTAAAACTTGTACTGTCGTCATGTAACTATAATCTGTATAAACTTTTCCTTGTGATACCTCCATTAAGTGAGCCTTTCTCTGTTTCTGAGTGACTATATTACATTGTAAGGCAGTCGACATGTGGCTGCAAGCAGATGGCGCTGTGACGTGACGATGGCGCCCGTCGACTGTGTGGCTTATCGGGGGCAGCAAACAAAGGCCAATTTAGCCGGAGAGGAGCATCCCGTTATTACGCGCCACGTTATAATCTCGTGTCCCCCGAGCACACAACACCTCCAGATAGCGCCGATAGTGGCGCGGCGCGTGGCTAACAGAGGCCATGGGAAAACCCGCTTTCCGTTCACCGCGCACTGTGCATCTACTGGTCTCTCACAAAAATATGAAATGCTGTCACTTCAAACGTACTAACTTGGTGTATTAATTAATTACTCTGCCAATTAGTTTTATTTATTTTTTCCACGCATTCCAACAAGAATCTAAAAAGTTATAACTTCTTGAATTTCTTTTTTAAATAACAGGTTGTTACTTTACAAATGATGACTAGCAAAAAATAAATTTAATCTCTTATGTTTATTGAAAACTTTCATTCATACTTTAACCCATATACATATGAATGACTGTTACAGAAAATGCTTGCTGTTAACCGATTTTTTTTTTTTTTTTTTTTTTTGACTTATGACTTTACGCCTCGTCGACGTCGAGTTCATTACTGGGGACCAGGAACGGAAAGGAATTTGTCTATGGCCTTTTGAAGGAAGCATGCCGGCATTCGCCTGGAATGATTTGGGGAAACCATGGAAAACCCGAATCTGGATTCCCGGACGAGGATTCGAACCTGCGTCCTCCCGAATGCGAGGCCAGAACGTTAACCCCTCACCCACCACAATCGGCATATTCATTGTAATGTTTTAACTATTCTTCTATTTCTATTTATTGCTGCTTTGTTGTCCAATTCTGTATTGTACTACGTTCAATAAGAACTGGTGGCTCAAACTCATTTTCCCCTTTCCCCACTCCTTACCCCACTACCTCTCCAAGCTGACCGCTGTATGGATAAAGGGAGAGGCATGGTGATTGAGCAAACTGACCTTGAGCTGCTACTTTCAACTGAATTGGCTGTAATTACCCGACCCTATTTGAACTGACTACATGATGATGACTGATTGCTCCCCCCACGCTTTAAAATGAATAATATTGCCTACATAGTGAAAACTGTACCACTCTCTCCCGCTTACTATTCTGAATATTTCCGTTCCAAGGGCAAAACAAGCAATCAAAAATTTCCTTCTTTTTTTAATGGCATTCGGCATACAGCCAGCTCAATGTCATCATGACTCTTGCAGTGTACCAGTTTCTCCAGTATGGTGTAGTAGCTTTTAACTGTGGACACGAAATTAGCGCGCACGCACACACACACACACACACACGCACACAAAACACTTAAACACCCATGCATTAGGTCGGACTTGAACCGGCGACCTTTGGCACGTAGAGCTGACGCTCTCGCCTCTACGCTACCGAGGCCGGCACATCAAACATTTACCTGTAAATGTTCGGTGGTCAGAGAGATCCTGCACGCGTTCCGAACGCGCACATCTGGAGCGCAGGTCTAAAGCCGCGTTCCCACGACGTGTTGTAACTGAGGCGGGACGGGACGGATACTGAACAGCCCGCCGTGGGAACAGGGCCACCTCTGCTGGCGGAGATGGCACGCAGCTACCCACTCTATGTCAGTAAACATCACAGGCGTGTGTAGCGGTGCACGGTTTCCATCGTTTTTTTAAGCAGAGGTGCGCAAACCTGCTCTTGCTGTAAAGTGCTCTGTGCCAAACGATACAAGGCAATGTGATGGGGAGGTGGCGGCGAGGTATCGAGGGCTAACCTGCGGCGCGCTGATCCCTACACTTCGGCTAATGAGGTGCGGCCTCAGTTACAAGACGCCGTGGGAACGCGGCTTAACAGTGCCTGGTGTTTACACCTTTATCGTAGGTTTGACGCGGCCAGTACTAGTTCGTTTTTTTGGTCGAAGTTGTTGGTGACTTCATGAACAGTGTATTAATACATATAAATACACTCCTGGAAATTGAAATAAGAACACCGTGAATTCATTGTCCCAGGAATGGGGAAACTTTATATACACATTCCTGGGGTCAGATACAACACATGATCACACAGACAGAACCATAGGCACATAGACACAGGCAACAGATCATGCACAATGTCGGTACTAGTACCGTGTATATCCTCCTTTCGCAGCAATGCAGGCTGCAATTCTCCCATGGAGACGATCGTAGAGGTGCTGGATGTAGTCCTGTGGAACGGCATGCCAAGCCATTTCCACCTGGCGCCTCAGCTGGACCAGCGTTCGTGCTGGACGTGCAGACCGCGTGAGACGACGTTTCATCCAGTCCCAAACATGCTCAATGGGGGACAGATCCGGAGATCTCGCTGGCCAGGGTAGTTGACTTACACCTTCTAGAGCACGTTGGGTGGCACGGGATACATGTGGACGTGCATTGTCCTGTTGGAACAGCATGTTCCCTTGCCGGTCTAGGAATGGTAGAACGATGGGTTCGATGACGGTTTGAATGTACCGTGCACTGTTCAGTGTCCCCTCGACGATCACCAGAGGTGTACGGCCAGTGTAGGAGATCGCTCCCCACACCATGATGCCGGGTGTTGGCCCTGTGTGCCTCGGTCGTATGCAGTCCTGATTGTGGCGCTCACCTGCACGGTGCCAAACACGCATACGACCTTCATTGGCACCAAGGCAGAAGCGACTCTCATCACTGAAGACGACACGTCTCCATTCGTCCCTCCATACACGCCTGTCGCGACACCACTGGAGGCGGGCTGCACGATGTTGGGGCGTGAGCGGAAGACGACCTAAGCGGAAGACGACCTAACGGTGCGTGGGCCCAGCTTCATGGAGACGGCTGCGAATGGTCCTCTCTGATACCCCAGGAGCAACAGTGTCCCTAATTTGCCGGGAAGTGGCGGTGCGGTCCCCTACGGCACTGCGTAGGATGCGACGGTCTTGGCGTGCGTCCGTGCGTCACTGCTGTCCGGACCCAGGTCGACGGGCACGTGCACCTTCCGCCGACCACTGGCGAAAAACATCGATGTACTGTGGAGACCTCGCGCCCCACATGTTGAGCAATTCGGCGGTACGTCCACCCGGCTTCCCGCATGCCCACTATACGCCCTCGCTCAAAGTCCGTCAACTGCACATACGGTTCACGTACACGCTGTCGCGGTATGGTACCAGTGTTAAAGACTGAGATGGAGCTCCGTATGCCACGGCAAACTGGCTGACACTGACTGCGGCGGTGCCCAACCACTGCGCAACTAGCGCCCTTCGACGGCCAACACTGCTGTTCCTGGTGAGTCCGCTGTGCCGTGCGTTTGATCATTGCTTGTACAGCCCTTTCGTAGTGTCCGGAGCAAGTAGGGTGGGTCTTACACACCGGCGTCAATGTGTTCTTATTTCAATTTCCAGGAGTGTATAAAGCTTGAAAATGTGATCACGAGATATTTTAGGAGAATATATAGTACCTTGCAAGAGTTTTCGGTATGTTGAAGGTGAAGTTGGGTACTCTGGCGTAAGCTGGACCTCACTGTTTATTTCCAAGTTTTTCTGTGGTAACTTAAAACGGTTTAATTTCCAAGAAAATTTTATTTTGATACATTCACATCTTTAATCAACTAATGATTCACGCTAAACTTTGACGAATTGCCTCGCTTCCACGATGCCTAAACTGTTCGTTAAAACCAATTCCGGATGTTGTTAGATTAAACGGCGACAAGTACCAGAAGGATGTGAGTACCGGCTAATATCAAAGTACCAAAAATCGTTCATTTGACAAATTAGTAGAATGCGCAGGTGAACAAAAGATTTCGTCACTAAAAATTCTAGGAACACGGGAAGCTTTAAGAAAAGTGAGAAAGATAGATACAAGCAACAGACTGGTTCTGCAGATGAAGAGAAAACTAGCCTAATCTGGAGGATTTTGATCTCTTAACATTTACCGAATATCAGGAAGAACTAGTAGAATTTCTTATTTCATCAAATGCAGAATAAAATGAGTACGTTAGAGCCTGAAGTTTTCGGTGAAGCTTGCGGTCTAGTAACGGAAGCAGTATAAATTCCAGCCATATTTAGTGTATTATTTTACAGATTTTACAGAGTCGGAGTATAAACACTGGCTAAAAATTTCAAATCTTGTGGGAATCGTGCAGTTACCAAATTTTTTTTCCAAGACCACCGACTACAAAAAATTAACCAATCCAATCGCAAACCATTTTTGAAATTTGGTCATTTTCCCGAAGCTCTCAAAAGGAGCATTTGTCCATACTGCTCCCTACTTTGAAGAAATATTTTTATATTTTGTTTTTACACTGCCTTCTGAAATGAAAAAAATATATAAAGCAGAGCACATACTATTTATTGCTCTGTTTCTATCATTTAGGAACGTGCTACTTGAAATTATAAATACAACTACCTCTCACAAAACAACAACGATGTGAAAGGGGATGACGTCAGCATGGAGCGTCTACAAAACTTCACAGACACTAAATCGTCTGGGCCAGCATTGCTCCCAGAGTGCGGAGAAGTTCTTGCAACGGTGGTCGCATCTTCTTCCAGATTACAATAGGTTGTCATTGCGTTGTGTGGCATTTTTGGGGGTGTCATTCCCGATGTATTGGCATAATTCGTTATTACTTCCGTCGATAACGTAGGTTACTAGTGTATCTGCATGATGATGTGGGTGAAGTCCGTCAGTTGGCGTTGATGGTGATTTAAAGACTGTTCCGCCGTCGCGAATCGCTCTTGGCCAGTCACTGCTGGCTGTTGGCCGTTAATGCTGTCGCTGTTGATATCCCCTGTTTGGGCGTGTTCTGAGGCCTCGTCTTCTTGCTTCAGTCGGTCTTCATCGGGGCG
The DNA here is from genome assembly GCA_031002005.1 of Vandiemenella viatica. Classification (NCBI taxonomy): domain Eukaryota; kingdom Metazoa; phylum Arthropoda; class Insecta; order Orthoptera; family Morabidae; genus Vandiemenella; species Vandiemenella viatica. Next base: position 142,003,062 of record CM061914.1, on the reverse strand, counting down.
GCCCTACTCTGTTAGCGGCTAGTAGCAGTGTAGAGTCTTCTCAAGATGGCTGCCTAAAGTCATCTTCGATATTAATTGGGTCAGTAGCTGGGAGATGTTTTTTCAGCTAATTTTCTCGACTTAGCTGTCCTTTGCAGTCGTGTCTGCAGCATCGTCCAGTTTGTGCTTGATTTGTTGCTATTCTTGTCTTGCGATAGCTTGGACCATCTTCTTCTGTTGATGCTTGGAGTTTGGGGTGCGCTGTGAAGCAGGGAAGTTCCGTTGTCAGTTTCCGGTTTGTTTCTTCTGCTAGGCCGGTGATTCTATTTGGTGGGTGTCGCCTGTTGATAGAGGTTTGGATCTTCTTTCTCACAGGGCAGGCACAATATCAGGCGGCGTGGTCACCGCCGCAGTTGACACAGGTCGGAGTAGCTTCACGCTTATGCGGGCAGATTAGTACGCTGTGCTCCTCACCGCAGTGGACGCATCGGACCTTGGACTTGCAGTCTTGTGCGCGATGTTGGAAGCCTTGGCAGCGATATCACTGCAAGACTGACGCTGACATCTTCTTCTTTTTCATTCTTGAGTCTTCCTTACAGGCTCGATGTGTGTGGCTCTTGGTTATTTGTCTGGGTGTCGGTGGTCTGGCTGGCGGTGTTTGCTACACAGGTGGATTCGCCAGGTGGCAGTCCACCTCCTGGCCAGATACTGAATCCTACTTCGATGCCACAGGTGCCTCCACATGTGGGCTGGAGCAGTCAGGCTGCTGAGACTCTCGATGTCTTCCTTGATATCCGACTGACTGGTACATAGCAGGAGTAGTCTTGCCAAGGTCGACCAGGATTTATCTGGGAGGGCTGCTACTAGGCGCAATACCTCTATGATTCTTCCGTGGTGTTGTGAGGGGGTTTCAGCTGTCAATTGACCCAGGATTTCTTGAAGAGAGTTTTGCTGTTCGTCATTCTTGGATTGCAACTCTCCCTCGGTCCTCGGCGTAGGAGAGGTCTCTTTATTCACGTTCTCGCTCCGATTCGAGCTTGATTCTTCTGTCTCTTGTGAGGGAAACAGGATTCGGTGGATGTCATCAAGATATACCTCCTCGTTGAAGTCGTCGTAGTAGGTATTCGGGAAAGGAACGAATTTTGACCAGTCCTTCCCTTCTTCAACGACCGGTCTGGCGTTGTGGGAGAACTTTGGGTTACACAGGATGCGGCGCAAGTTCTTAAAACTCTGCACTGGGAGATCCCAGGCGAATACGTGGTTGTGTTCCCCTCATTCGGATCTGTGATTTCCAGGGACCTTCTTCCTCTTGAAGGTATCTTTTCAATTCTCTTGATTGAAATTCTAGTGGGAAGATAGCGCTCGGCATCTTTATTGGTCAGGAGCAGATATATCGGAGCGTAGTCTTCGAGATCGCTGGCTTCTCCAACTAATGATCTTGGGGAAGACCAAGTAGTCCGTGAAGAGTTTTCTGGAGTAACTTGCGCGGGTGTCTGTTCGATGTCGACATCTTGATCGCCTAGGGTGAGTGGTGTTACTCTGCCCTCTGCTTGGGAAGAGAGGAGCTAGCACGTCCTGGCGACATATGGGCGTGGTCCCTGTCAGTGCTACACTATCAATTTGGCCTCCCTTGTCCATTTCATTTGAAATATCTTGCGTATATCCCACCAACTGAGTTTCGCATGAATATCCTTGCCTGAACCCATGTTGCCTGCTTGAAAACCACTTACGTTACTCACATATATTTCTGATGTGGTTGCATATCAATCGTTCCATTAATTTACCTACCACTGATGTCAAACTGATTGGCCTGTAATTCTCAACTCTATTTCTCACCCCTCCTTTATGTACCGGTACAACTATCGCACTTTTCCAGTCCTGTGGTAAGCAGCAAGTATCCAGACTCAATTTAAATAATATTTCAAGATAAGGTACAATGTCACATTCGGTTATCTTTAAGATATCTGTAGTAATATTATCTACACCAGCCCCTTTATATTTTTTTCAATTTTCTTATTTGCTTCATGATTTCCTCAGAATGAATTTCAAATTTTTTATTATCTTCATTTCTAATTGTGTTGTTAAGCTAGTTCTCCAAATTAGACCCTCCTGTTTCTGATTCATTGTCCCTAATGCTTTCACTAAACCAGTTACTTAAAATCTCTGCCTTTTTTTAAATCCTCAGTAACTTCTTCTCTCCGTGGTTCCGATTCCACGTTAAACTGTAGGTCCCAGAGGAAAGGAACTGGCCGTCCAACCTCTGACACAATGGCTTAGTATGCCTCCTTCGGGAGGATCCAACCAACCTTCGGGTTGAGGACTAAGTTAAGTTTTTTAGTTAACTTCTTCTCCATCCCTTTCAATGATAAGTACTATTATTGTTGCAAATCATAATACATAAATCCACTCAACCCTTTTATTCTGCAACTTCTTGCAAATCAAATCAAAAACACGAAAATTCTCCACAATGTCCTTCTTCTATAAACCATATTCTCATATCAACTGGAAAACATTCATACTGACCAAGGCTTCTGCCCCAGCGCCCTACTAATCTATACCATGACTATTCACTTCTGCGTCGTCTCCCGACGCCTACTCATCAATCACTTCGTGAGGACTAGACTGTGCGGTAGCTAGCAAGCGAGCCTCTCCCGCGCCGCAACAACAATGAGTTCCCGTGCCCGAGAAACAATGCTTCATTGTTACAACTTACGTTAATAATGGAAGAGAGCAAGAATTTTATGATTAATTTACAATCAGAAATAATAGGAATCGGGGTGGGCTAATTATGTGGCATATGTCACAATCTGCATATAATCAGATGGCTTTTTAGATTGAGTTGACGAGAAGGGTATTTGTCCTTTTCCTCATGTTGTTTGTTTCTTCAGTAGAATCTCTAATTCTTTTACAGCTGTTTAAATACTGTCGCTGGCAGTTTATACGTAGAGTGAGGGGGATAGCACTCGCAGCCTTTGTGATCCCCAGGCCTCGCCGCCACTGCATACATCGCGAGACCGCCACGCCCGTTTGCTTGTTGATGGTAATGAAGCGGTGACCTCTTCGCGCCTCGGGACAGCTAATTTGCATAAATTTGTCACACTTTATAGGTGGGCGGGCTCGGCGCGTGATGAGTTAATTTGTGTAATTAAGTAGATAGGAGCCGCGCCACGCGGCCTCGGAATGCAGACAGTCGATTAAGTAGCAGCACAAATTTACTTTCTCATCCACCAGTACTCGGGAAAATCCGGAACATCAGTGCATTTACAACAACATCTTTGCCGCCCTGGGTAGTATTTGAGCTAAAGTGCTGGCTTTGCAAGCTGAGGGTATTCGGTTCGAGTCGAGCTAATGGCCTGCCTGGTTGTATTATGGCACTGTGATTGTATTGTGTTATCATATACACTGTAAGTAACAAAACGCTTTGAATGACCGCTATCTAGAAAGGACCGAGCTCTGAAGACGAGTGGTAACTCTCGAATCTGGCATTCGAGAGAACCCGAGTTCGAATCCCCGTCCGGTGATCAGAAATCACTCTAGGCGACTGCGGGATTGGTTCCTTCAGAAAGCAATGTCAAAATCACTTCTCGTTTATAAGGAAACACCTTGTATCTGGCGGCAACACATTTCATTTTTGAATATAAGGCATATGTAAGAGAACTGTTTGAACGATTTAAATTAAACATTCTTTTCTTGTAAATTTCTTTGGCTAGGGGAGCAGCTGTATCTCTGCTCAACGTATAACATTGATTATCGCTGGAAGTGAAGTCAAAGACTCAGTTGCAGCGAAGATATCGCAGTGTACGATAATATGAACAGGACAGTAGCATGATTATGATGTGAAAATTATTAAAGCAACAAGAAGAACTATAAAAATAATTATGTGTTTTAGTCATTATATCGATAAAAGATTGAAAGAAAAACAAATAAAAACAAGCGACATCTTTTTTTTTTTTAAATACATCTAACTCATTAACGTAAATACGTTCGATTGTCGTAACTGTGATATTACATGCTCTTTCTCCCCACTGTTCTGCTGACTCTAATCACGTCCTCCTCTATGAGGTGTGAATCCCGAAGACATAAAAATAAATTAGAGGGTGATTAGACTATAAACATTCAATAAAAAAAGACCTCTGGAACTCGCTGTGTTATTTATCTGGCCAGTTTGATTTTCTTATCTCCTTTTAAAGAAAAACACATCCAGTGTTCATGGTATACCTATTGTATTGTATCTAATGTTAACGGATACTGAAAATTACAACCGCTACATCCGAATTACATTTACACTATTTAACTCGTTTTGGATACTTTTCCTCTTTTTCTATAATCATATTTTCTATGTACGAAACATTTATATATGAACTTTCAGTCTGAAGATTCCATTGAGAAAATGGAACAATTCTATAACACGCTAGCAGTAAACATCGAGAGATAGCTACACTGAGAAAAAAAATTATGGTTGGTGGAATTCTGTGAAAGAAAATTTGCGTTTAATTTCTTTCACAGGTTAGGCCTACAACAGCAATTCTTCATTACAACATTTTGACAAATCATTTACTAAGCAACTCTTATAGTTCCCTCTACGAAACCAACTCACAGTTTATGCTGACTTCTATGTTCGTGTCCGGGGTTAGTTGAAAAGTTGTAAGGACGGCGATTATTCCATCTCGTAATGACATAAATTGCACAACATTGTCACGGAATAATATCTATTTTTATTGGCATGATATCTGACTTTCTGTAATTTACAGGTAACATAGCAACCTGTAGAGGATACGGAGTGTTATGTAAATTACGTTGTTATGACTTTGTTTTATTAATTGTTATTTCATTACAGATGGGCAGAGGTAAATACAGTTAATTTATTATCAACATTAAAATCAGCATGCAAGTTGAATATCAGTTATTGTTCAAAGCAACAATTCACATAGTTATTCACATATATTTCGCCATATTAACAATTAATTCAGTTTAATTAATTGCGATGGAATTCTCGCCCTGGTGGCAATTTCCCTAGACACACAATTTACCCTTTCTTGTACCCGCCTAATTCAGTTCTCTGCGAATGCATATTTTAAATCCTTCCAATCACTGACACTTTTACCTACGAAAGAAAATTTTTCCACTCCTTCATACCTGAAATCGGGTTCCAGCTTGTGGTCATTTTTATCTTCCATGCACCTTTCTTCATTCTTTCACCAATATCTTTCTACATCTCATCACCAACATATTTTCGCCACCCTCTTCACCCTTCCCCGGTATACCACTGAATCTCATTTCAGATCCTTTATCAGTAATTTCCAGAGACAATCCTAACACTCCTTCTTTGCGCCCGTTTCCAGAACCTATATTTGATACCCAAAATGACTACCTACAAATAACTGAAAAAGAACAGAAGTTCTTCTGATATTTCATTTTGCAAAATTGGTTGGTTTCTCCTAGGTCACTTTAAGTAATTTCAACCTGTGAAGAAAAACTTTTTTGGAATTTTGAAAATGCTTGACAGTGATGGCCTTAAAGTTATTAACTAGAGCTGTTCCCCATAATTTCGTTGAGTTGGTTTTTATTATTGTTATTTTAGAAAGAGTTATGAGATGAAGTCAGACTTTCTATCAAAGTTATTCGCAAGTCAATACAGTGTTCGAAATCCCATCAAAATCTGACCAGCACTTTTTCCTTGAAACGCAATGGAGAAATAGACAAATAAACGATTTTTTCGTTATTTCTCAGCATTCCACGCCACATCAAGAGAAAATAACCCTCTGTTTAGTCCTGGGACCCTAGGCTGCCTAATTCTTAAAAGATTTTAAAATTCATCCAGTTGTTTTTGCGTGACTCATGTTCAACGGTACAGAATTTCCTTCTCGCACTCAAAGTATTTGTTGCCAGTTATGTAAAGTAGTGGTTTATAATGATTTTAAAGTTGATTAACATTACTATTAAATCGATTTCCTTTATTTTTTTTGTGAGTAGCTGTTTGATTATTTTAATGCAATACATAAGTCTTGGAATCTGGTAGGCGTTGTGAAAGCAACTGCAACAATTCGTAAGTCCAGTTCAAATGATAGTCCATTTTTCACTAACATTCAATTTCACCCCGCTAGTTTTTATTTCTAGTGATTAATCCTTTATATTCTAAATATTGTCAGAATTGCTTGTTGAAAACTTGAAATGTAAATATCTTGGTATAACGTTTGATAACAAATTTAATTGGGCAGGTGGTAGGAAAAGTTTACAAAATCCTTTATTTACTGGAGAGAGTGTTGAGAGGATGGATGTATCAGAGAAGTTAGGAAGTTGGGTTACAAAACTTTGACAGACCATTGGTTGAATATAGTGGTGTAGTTTGGACGCCACATTTTGGTTATCAAATACAGGAGTTGGAAGGTATGCAAAGAAGAGCAGCTAGATTTGTTTGTGGAAATTATTGCAGGACCAGGTCAGTAACTGATATGATAAGGGAGCTGGATTGAGACTCATTGGAGGAAACGAGGAGGGTGAAGAGAGTGCTGGGAATGTACAGGGCATATGTTGGTGATGGAGCTTGGAGGGATATTGGTCAAAGAATTAGGAATAGTGCATGGAAGGGGAAAGGTGACCATGACCACAAGCTTGCGCTCGATTTCATACATAAGGGAGTGGGAAAATTTTCTTTTGTTGGCATGGGTGTCAGGGATTGGAACAAATTACCAAGTGTAGTGATCAATAATTTTCGAAAAAACGCTTAATAAATTTAGAATTAAAATTTGTAAATCATAATAGTAAATGGGGGAAGAATTTAACATTCCAATTATAAAAAAGAATTTTAAAAAAATGTATATGAAAAAAGGGGTAAATGGATTGCCACCGGAGTGTTAGCTCCATCGCAAATAAATTAATAATAATAATGATTAAACATAAAATTTATATAATTTCAAGTAATTAATCCCATTTACTATAGTATTAATTTTTTGCGTGCGGACATCATAAGCGTTTTTCCCATTGTTGGGCAAGAGAAATGACTGGTTGAAAGTGATAATCCATTTTTTACTGACGTTCAATTACACTGCGGGACTTTCAGTTCTAGTGATTAATCCGTTTTATTATTATGTTAAAAGAAAGTTTAAAATATTTGTGTTCTAAATATTTATTAAACGCTACATCAGTTACAACTGATTCCATTAATAATTCATCTAATTTAATTATCATAGTCTTATTACAATTAGATAGACATTTAGTGTCGTAAAGATGTTGCTAGATATTAATTTATTTTTAGACTCACTTCTGACCTTTGTCCGCATACTTTAATCAATATTCCACAACCATTTGACCTTGATGGGTGAGCACTGAAACTTTAGTTTGGTCTTCGGGACGACCCGGGTTTATTTCTCGACGATTCAGAATTCCCTACAAGCTCTAAGGAATTGTCGCGGTGTTTCCTTTTGTGAAGGCACACTTCGGTAGCAGTAGTCAACAATATCTGATGACCCCATAAAGTAATGAAGAACGTTACAATGTTTCCGTGCTTTGGATTCCTTTAGTTTTTCTTATGCTCAGTGCTTTATGTTTGGCGGGAAAGAGACACGGTTTGTGAGAATGTTCGTAGTGTATAACGCTATCATAATAAAGTTATATATATTAACTGTTATTTAAAGATGAAAGGGATTTAAAATAATTATAACAACGCCAACCAGGACTATAGTACATGTATTTTCAATGAGTTATGAAAATAGGGTAGAATATAGATTTAAGTTATTGCAACGTTCCTAGCTCTCATCATGAGATAACTAGGTGAAACTTTCTGGTGATTTTGTATGACTAGCTACGTATTAAAAATTTCATTTTAATGTTTCCATTTTATTCCTTCATAGTTCTTAAATCATATGGTACTTACTTTCTGTTACTATAAAAGCATCTCATATAATTACAGATCTTTTAGCCCCAGAGCGACTCTGTGGTTATGGCGTCTGACTGGAGATAGAAAGGTCCCCCTTTCAAATTCCTGCATCAGTGGTGGATTCTCATATGCCCGCAACCAGACCTTCACGTCTGACATAAGGTCCCTTTAGACGACCCGTTCCCGATCACCCTGTCTCGTTCCCGTTCCCGATTTCACTTTCCTCCCGTCGACAGTGTGTTGCATTTAGACGACCCGTCGGCCGGCCCGATCTGGTTGCTAGCATCCTAACACCACGCGCAAATCCCGTCTTGCTCTGAAATTTGTACGTTCCATTTAATAATAATACTAGTAATAAAATTAGTTAGTTACACATTTTTTTAATGTTCTAATATTTAAATTAAATATGTATGGCCCCATATTTATCAATACCACAGATTCTTGGTGTAACCCTGAATAATTGACATTGTGCGAAAACACTAAGAAAAAGTCTTGTACCAAGAAATTACCGGTATATTTACAAAAAGCATACCTTCAGTCACAGGTTTAGATGTTGCTCGATGGTGAAGATTTCCTGAATTTCTAGCGGATGACACATGAAATGCCTCATTTCTCGCGTCTTTTTATGATAGAGGACATATGAGGATAGGGTTGCAGCCATACATTATTATGAAGTATCAGACTTTATTCTTTTTCCTACCAATAAAATATATGTAACTGAACGTCGTTCTGCTAGTTTCATATTCTGCAAGAAAATGTGCCTATCGGCCAGAGATATTTTGTTTGCTCGCCTCCTTTGATCGCAGTCGGGGCAATAATAGCGGATCATTCATACTGTTGTACTCCAGTCGACTAGTGTCCGCTCGCCGTTATTTCTGAACGGAACGGTGGATTGATAAGTGTAGAATTTGTGGTTTCTTCTGTTTCTCGTCGTTTTGAGGTTGAGTTTTCAACTGCATTTTTTTCCTTTTACATTGTTTAAAATGGTAAGTAATTCAAATTCTGTTTGCGATAGTGATAATTGATATACCAGAAACTTCAAAGGAAGCAAAACTGAACAAACCTAAATAATTTCAAGAATATAAAGATTTGTGGGAGAGAACATGTGTAACTGGATAAGAAGGGATCCTCAAAATTAATTCTTTGCGAATTGCATTATCTTCACTGTGGGTTTTACTATTGCGTCAGCTGGTACTTGACAGTTAAGTCAGTCAATATCGATTTTCAGTAAATTTCAGAATATTGTGAGCATAATCTTCTGTTGAATAAATATAATATAATGTTAAAATGTGCCACACTGATCAGAGGCTTAGCGTTGTTAACTTTACTTTAATACAAAAATAAACCACCATACTTTATTTTTGGCCGGTATACGTTATCCTAAACATAAAGTATGCGGAAATAATTTATTTTTGGTAAACTATACAATTCAATTAATTTCCAAACGACATGTTAGTGTTTATGATGGAACGAAACAAATACAAGATGGTGGGAAGGCAGAAACAGAGCGTCCTTAAATTTAAAAATGAGTTTTCATTTACTTATGGTACTAAATTTAGAATTTGAACCAAGCTATGTCACTTTGAAATGAAACAAAAAATTAATAGCTAATCTCCCGTAAGCCCGAAAATATATGTATTAGTCCTCTTCAAAAGACAAAAATACTTTTTTTTCTAAATTAGTTGGCAACCCTATATGAGGTGTTCCATAAAAATTTGTGGGTCTTGTACACCTCCAGCAACTCTGTAAATACTTCTTTTTCTTGGTAATCGGATGCATCCATCTCAAAATAATAGAAAACGGGGAACCAGGCAGTGAGAGCACAACCGCGCGAGGCTTTACAGTTTACACGGCCAGTTTTCAGGGCAGAGTGGTGGGGGCCCGACTTCCCTCCACCCTTTCGCCCTAAATCGGATGGAATTTCCACCCGACCTCCCTGCCTGGTCTCGCTGCTAAATCGTGACCGGGAGCTCACTATAGACGACCCGATTTCAGGGCCGAAGGGGCGTGGCCACGATTTAGGGATACCTTGTCGGGTCGTCTAAATGGGCCTATAGCTTGCTGTAAAGTATGCCAAGGTTCGTTTTCCTCGTTTAACTGAGCCATGTTAAGATAAGGAAGGAACAAAGGAACTATCTCCAATACAAGGCTAAGTATATCTCCTTTAGGAAGGTTTCAACCAGAAACGTAGACAACCTCACTTTTACCCGTACGCTCTAAGAGTGAGCGGCTGTTTACAAATTGTTACAGTGAAGCAGATAGTGTGGATTTTCAGTAGCCGACTCACTGGTCTAAAACTATTAAAAATAACTAAGATCATTAAATTTAAAGTATTTCGATTTTAGCGAATTATGAAGGTAACAAATGCAGGAATTTGTTAAATCAACTAACAGGAAGCGCTATTTGTTTAACAGTCAATTAAAAGTGAATGTTAGCCTTTAAGAACAAATTATTGTTTACATTTTTATAAGAGAACACGCGAGATCGCAAAAGGGTAAAAAACGGTGTCTCGAGGAAATTCCGTCATCTGGGTCTGATATCCAGCGCGGTCTTATAGTCAAGTTTTCTATCGTTTCCCAAAATCACTCGAGGTGAGTGCTTCAATAATTCCAGTGCATTTCGTTCGTCCGCGTTTTAGAGTTAATTTATGTATATTGTTCTAAATATCAAGCCTGGTGGGTGAGTTTTTAACGTTCGAGACTGCCATACGGGAGATTACGGGTTCACTCTTCATTGTATTCCATTCTTGTTCTTTCCATAGCCAACCTAAATATCTAGCCTGGGGTATGAGTTTTTAAAGCAATGTAATGAATAACAACTAGTAAGCAGTAATTGGAGATGTAGCTTATATTGAATGTATAGAGACGACAGGCTTATCACAACACCGCCAAAGTCAGTTCTGAACAGGGGTAGTTAGAGTAATATCTCCTCCGCCAACCAGTCTGCAAACTTTAAGAGACAAGATTTTATATTCGTTCTTTAGTATCTCTTACGATCACTACGAAAGATTTTACACAGTGTTATTTCTAACAGTTTGGACGTTTGCTATATAAATGAAAAGATAGTGACGACGTTATTATCATCGTAAACGTGTATAGGACGTCTAAAGCTAGTGGGTGAGCAGTAACGTTCAGATTTAACATTCGCGAGAATATGCAGCACAGTTTTATAGTCAGGATTTCTTTCGTTTCCCAAAAATCACTCGAAGCGAGTGCTGGGATCATTCCAGTGCGTTCCATTCGTCTTCCTTGCACAGTTATTTTTTATACGCCGATCTAAATATCGAGCCCGGTGGGTGAGTTTTTAACTACTGGGACTGTCATGCGGGAGGTGGTGGGTTCGATTCCCGATCCGGCTGTTCATTAAAATCTGTTGTAGTAGTACTTTAGACACAAATAGCCATTTATCGCCTAGAGTAACTGCGAACACTTTGACAACGAAAATCGTGTTTAGTGGTGTTTGAGCCAGATGAAAGGGATGAGAAAAATTCGTAGCCATTTGATACAATTTTTTTTTTCTTGTATTTTTTGCTGGGAGTCCTCGAATAGGCATATGCATATTTAATAGAACTTAAAAGGTCGGTTGGCCATGACACCACTTTATATTGCTTTACGCTTCGTTGACGTCGAGGTCATTAGATGCTGGATGGGACTGAGGACAAGGAACGGGAAGGAATTGGGCCACGGCATTTTTGAAGGAAGCATGCCGGCATTCGTCTGGAGTGATTTTGGGAAACCATGAAAAACCTAAATCTGTATGCCCGGACGAGGATTCGAACCGGCGATCTCCCAAATGCGAGGCCAGATCGTTACCGCTTACCCATAACGCTTGGTGTCATGACACCAACTATTTAAAGGACTGCCCAGCAATAAATAATATGTTGAATATCTTATTGGCGGAAATTAAGCAACGAATCATTCAGTTCAATGGGGACGGCAGTAAATAAGTGTTTAATTTTAGAAAAAAAATGTATAAAATACGGTATGAAGAAAAGATCAGTTTATGGACGATGTCTCCAGAAGCGGCAATAAAATTGTATGTTGCGTTGTAGAATCGAAGATGCTTCGGGTAATGTCCTATGAAGCTGTTCCTGATACTTATTGTGTGTAATCTTCATTTTATTGGATTCAGCTGCTAAAAGATTTTAAAAGAGTCTGTTCTACCGTAACGAAGCTTATTCAGAGGCCCATGAATCTGGTTATATGCAATGCTTCCACAGCTTTACTTCTGGCGGGCAAACAACACGCCATGCAGCAACGTGTAATTGGTTGCCTGCAGAGCAGGTGCTATTTCTTAACGCAATTGAAATCTCTTACAACGTCATTTGCGCAACTTTTTAAATAGCGAATTGTGGTGGCGGTATCTTTATAGTTAATTATGTGCGATCGCATTTCTCGTATGGTAAACAGCGTCGGAAAATAACTAAAATTATTATAGCTGAAATGAATTTAAATGTTGGAGATTTAAAATGGAAACTTACAACACAATTTTTTTTTTGCATAGACTCAGTAGTTATTATTTGTTAACGTTTGAGATGCGTGAAAAATAAATGGATTTTTACCATACTGTGTTCCCACCTGTTTTCAAACATTATGTTAATAATATAAAACAATCTGTATCTGTTTGTGTAGGTTGTTAATAAACAAAATGTAAGATAATAAATTTAAAATTTCAGTACTATTACATCTCAAAAATCTTTACCGTTCCAATGAGAAATGATATATTTAAATTTAAAGAGAAGTATATTTGTTTACTATTCTTCATAAAACTGATTGTTGGAAACAAGAAACACATATATGCAAGTATTCAATCTCCAGGAGAAGTCATCAGAATTAATAGAAACATTCGATGAGTCGGACCATCTGAATAGAAACTGACGGGCAGGTAGAGTAGAGGGCATAGAAATGGAGATAGATCGAGGAATGGAGTTGCTGCTGGGATTAGTCAGCAAACAAGTTTTCAGTGGAGTTGCTGGTATTGAATTTGTAATAAACAAGAGCAGGCGCGCCCATACTCGGGGGCAGGGGGGGGCCGCGGCCCCCCCCTAGTTCTCGGGAAATATATATATAGTGTTCACGGTTACAACATTAACTGCTTTATTTATTTTGTTTTATACAACCGACTATCTTTTATTTATTCTTTTAGTCAACCTGATATATAATAATATAGTATTTACTTGCTAGTTTAGCATAACTGCCGTATAATGCTGGTTCAAATCAACCGCCAATCAAGCAATATTATTATACCTTCGCGCTACGCTAGGAAACACTTTTTGTTGTACGTCGCGCTCGCAGTCGACGTGAGGCACCGAGTGCATATATAAAATATACGCCGACATTACTATATACTCCAAAAGTCGTTCTTAAGTGGTTTGAAGAAAGGAAGAGACATCGTCACAACCTTGATCTTGCCCCTGTCGACTCTCAACCGGCAATACCACCGTGTTTATTCATTGCCAGTATCAGGCTTCATCTTTTCTCTCAATATTTGGTGAGTATACTGTCACATTGATCTTGCAAAATAGTGGCTCACTCGTTCTGACCTAATTGAGTCAGAAATATTTATTTCAGGGATGGATATCAGGAATTTCTTTGGAAAAAAAGGTGATACTGCTACACAGAAAAGGAACCTCGATGACTCATTAAAAGTTCCAGATCCAATACCTTCGAAAGTTCGTCCCACAACTACTTCTAAATTCTCAACACCAACTCCTGACTTCACGTTGCAACAATGTCCTTCCACCATTAGCCCTGAGTTTGCTGATATCATTACTCCTGATGCTACTGATATGGATGACGCCAACCCGCCCGCTACAGTTTCCACCGTTAACAATCCAGAGTTCGTTAGTAGTTCATTAACAGTTAATCACAGCTTTGATTTAGGTGAATACATAAATGATTTAGTGTCAGACGAAGTCAAGTATCAATTAATAACAAACATACATGCTCTAAATATGAATTATGATTTGAAAAATGACATTGATGAGAAAAAAACTATCAAAAGGCCTTTTCAAAAAACTTGGCTACAAAAGTACTCATGGCTAGTATACTCGCCCAAGTTGAAGGGGGGCCTTTGTAAGTTTTGTAGTCTTTTCAAACCTGTTTTAAAAAGAGGGATATTTGGTGCTTTCGTGATAAAGGCTCATCAAGATTACAAACATTTTCATGAAGATGCTCGAGGCCATGAAAAGAGCAGTTGGCATCTAGAATCTACGAGTAAGGCTAAAAGTTTTTGTGAGTCTTTAGAAATAAGAAAGAAAAACGTGATAGAACAGTTAGATAGTGGGATCACGGAGCTTGTAAATACCAACAGAAAAAAACTAAAATCAATTCTTGCTACTTTAATTTTCTGTGGCACTCATGACATATCCATCAGAGGAAAGAATTCAAGCGAAGGAAACTTTCAGGATTTACTTTTGTTTAGAGTAAGTGCGGGGGACAAAGTGTTGGCGGATCATATGCAAAACTATTGTGGAAAAGCGAAATATACATCACACAGAGTGCAAAACGATTTAATAAGTACATGTGGCTCCGTGATACAAAACGAGATTATTGATGAGGTAAACAGATCATCAGCGTTTGCATTACTGGCAGATGAAACGGCTGACATTAGTGGAAAAGAGCAACTGTCTGTGGGAGTACGATTTGTAGACGAGAAAGATAACTTTACAGTGAAAGAAGAATTTTTAGGGTTTACGGAGCTTATTACATTGGATGCTGAAGGAATTTCTTCATCTATTTTAAATTTTGTTGAAAAATTAGGGCTTAATATGAATAAGCTGATTGGCCTTGGCTTTGATGGCTGTTCGACAATGGCAGGCCATGAAACTGGAGTGCAGGCCAGGATCAGAGAGAAGTATCCTTCAGCTGTCTATTTTCATTGTGCATCGCACAGACTGAACTTAGTTGTCAATGATCTTAACAGTGTCCAGGAAATTCGTAACACTATCGGAACTATAAAAGAAGTTATTAGGTTCTATAGAGAAAGTCTATTGCGTAGGAAAACAATACCTAACATTCCACTGTTTTGTGAAACTAGATGGTCCCATAAATATAAATCAATCAGGATATTCAAAGAAAACTTCTTGGTAATAAAGGATAGTCTGAATCACCTGGCATATAACAGTGAATACAATCAAGACACTCGATCACGTGCCAGCCAACTTGATTGTGCAACATCATCAACTACATTTATCGTTTGTCTACACATTATATCGAGGTATTCTTCATATCTGGAACCAATAGTGAACAAACTCCAGAGTACTGATATGGATCTCCACTCAGTTTACAGATTCGTCAACACCGACTTGATAGCCAATTTTCAAAAGCAGAGAGAAAGTGATGACGAATTCAGAAACATTTTCGAGGCAGTGAAAGAAGATTGTAAGGAACTTGACATAGATGTAAAAATCCCAAGATTGACTGGAAGGCAGACCCTCAGATGCAATGTGAATGTCCATTACTCATCACCCCAAGACTATTTCAAGGTGGTAATTTACAATCCGTACATGGATTCCATAATCACGTCACTTATCACAAGATTTGAAAAAGACAAAGACATACCATTCAAAGGTGGGATTCTTCACCCACATTTAATGAAAAAGGAGAAGAAAGAAGATTTCATGAGAGATATAAAAAGCTTGGAAAGGTTTTACCAAATAGACAACTTGGAAGCAGAAGCCAGATTATGGTATGACGTTTGGACAAATAAGGAGTGTTTGGAAAAAACAAAGCTCAATGATATACTTGCAGAAACTATGTTTTACCCAGCTGTAAGGAGATTGCTTGTATTCTACCAGACCATACCCCCCACAACTTGCACCATAGAACGTTCTTTCAGCACACTGCGTAGAGTGAAGACATGGCTGAGAAGTACTACTGGTGAGGACCGTCTGTCCAGCTTGTGCCTTCTTAGTGTTCACAGGAAAAGAGCGGAAAACCCTGGTTTCCAGGACAAAGTGATTGACTTGTTCGGCAAGAAGAAAAGAAATTTACAGTTTGCTTTTTCACATAAATATTAGTGTTAAATCCATAAACCAACCAATGTATAATAATTTATTTCAGTTTGCTTTTTACATCACTACTAGTGTAAAATCGTCTGAGGTGTGTATTTTGAGTTTGCATTCTGTATTAAAGTTGCTTCTGCATTTACGTTGCTAAATATTAAATGGTTTCAGTATAGTACTTAACGTGTTATTGTTTTGTTATAAAAGGGCCAGTATAAAGCCGAGGTCGGCCACGTGGTCTCCCCATTCAACAAAAATAGTAGAAACAAAAGGGAGAGAGAAAGAAATCATTTTATTTAGCTTTCTCAACTAGTAAAATTTGTTCAAAATTTTTTGTTTTGGACAAGGTGCTTTTAAACGGCAGAGCAATATGATTGCTCTGTTGTGTAACTCTCCCTGTCCGATTTCCTACGAATTCCACCCGATCGCACATTTCTGGAGTTATTATTCCGCGTACCATTTTAAAAATAAATATTAAAATATTTCGCTTCATTCGCTCATTAATAGAAAAATAATTTAAAACGTTACGCATATCCCGCGTTGGTGTATATATATCGCAATGCAATATAGTTCGCATTGCCCTGTTTGTAACTTCTCAATTTGCTCCTGGTTGGCATAAAGGAGCACTTTTGAGCAATACTTCACATGAGGCGCAGTCATGGTGTTTTAAATTAGGTTTCTCGTATAGGCTCTAACTAAATTGCCTACTCTATTCAGAGAGAGAGGGAGAGACATAGGGTAGCCCGGCGCGCTATAATTCCGTTATACTTGACGATAAACATGTAAGTGAGAAAATGTTTGAAAAATTACTGAAATTGTGCTTAAAGTTTGTTGGAAGTGCTCTCATAATGAAACACTGGATGAATATTTGAGGGGTAATTTTCGCTCCATTTTTTGGAAAAACACGTCTTTGGCGCATATCATTATTTATGACATCATCTATCCTCAACTATTTACTGTACAGCGATAGAATTGTGCAGGTGCATGCACGTATACATTGACATATGCCATATGTAAAATAAGTTTTGAATATCTTTTAGTAGCAAAAAAGTGATAAATTAAAACGTCAGACATGATGTTGTGTTTACTGCATTCCAATGTAAACAAGCATATGCTGAAGTTTA
Source organism: Vandiemenella viatica (assembly GCA_031002005.1). Lineage (NCBI taxonomy): Eukaryota > Metazoa > Arthropoda > Insecta > Orthoptera > Morabidae > Vandiemenella > Vandiemenella viatica. The sequence continues at coordinate 141,986,078 of CM061914.1, read as the reverse complement.
ACCGCATGAACAGCGAAAATTTAGTAAGCGATAATTTTTTTAATTTAATTTTCGCGAGGGGGGGAATCAGCAAAACAAATTTCAGTATAGGTATGATATTAAAAATACCCCAATCGATCAGGTCTTGGCCCCCCCCTACAAAGTATCATATGGGCGCCCATGAACAAGAGACAAGGGAAATGGGTGAGTTATGGTAAATGGTTTAATAACAGGATTATTTTGTTGAGAATAGAAGCTACCAACCACGTAAGTGCATGTGCCAACATTGGAGGAGAGAGATATAGAGATAACATATGACTAAATTGAATATTTGTAGACAGAGGATAATCTAATGATCATGAGCAAGTAGATGATGGAAATAATACAAGGAATTTTGGTCTAGGAGAAAGAAATGATCCAGGAAGTAGGCTGTTAAGATTCTGCAAAAAATATATAAACTGATCATGGCAAACACATTATTTAACAATCGTGCAAGAGTAACATGCGCGTGGAAAAGACTATGTGATGCTGGAAGATATCGACTAAATTACATCATAGTGAAACAGAATCAGAAACAATGTTTTAGGCAGTAAATCATGCCCAGGAGAACAATCTAATTGTTATAAGATGCAGACAGAAATTCAAGATAGTGAAACAATACAAGAAGACCAGATGTGATATAAAAAACTGAAACAATGAGAGAAAAGTTCGTTCAGACTATAAACGTGGATCTAAGAAATAACTCTGAAAGAAAACCGACTGAAGAAGATTAGAATGATCTGGAGAGATATAATCAAAACTTATAAATAAACATTTTCCTTAAGAAAAGAAGCTACCCAAAAACCACTGACTGTAGAATTAATTTTAGAGTTGATGGGTCAGAGTAACATGCATGAAAAGCTTCAATGTGAAGAAGGAAGATAGCAGTGTAGATATTTTAGAAATCAGATAGACAGGAAATGCAGGAAATCAAATGCAATGTGTTTACAAGAAAAGTGCAGAGGACTAGAGAAGGAATTGGTTGTGATAGAGTATATGAGTTATGGGAAGATCAACCAGAATTTTGGAGAAATTATGATAAGATGCAGTGACAGTAAAAACTATGATGAAAACCACCTTTAGACTCAGAAGGTAGAGCTTACAGATGGAAGGAATACATAGGAAATAATATGATAGGTTCAGTGAGATGAAAAGAGAAGTTAATGTTGATATTGAAAGCAAGAGGAGAACCAGACGTTTGAGTCACTAGAATGAGCGGCAAGGCTTGTGGCCTGTCTGAAATATGAATGTGAAAATGAGATGCTTTTTGAGATTGTAAAGCTGGAGCTTGACCCTTACTATAGTTGACCACTGTTCATGTTTCACTTCAGAAGAAAAACAAAGTAGAGCATCCCAAACATCAGCATTTAATACTAGGACTCAGAACTACTGGCAAAGTATTGCAAATATTTTTGATCACAACATGTAAATATTCGATTGCAAACTTCAATTATTTTAGAACTGGTTTGAACAAAATCTAAAATTAGTACCATTCGGTAAATAATGTAACAGAAGAGTTGTTTATTGGATATAACAAATACCATTCTATCACAATTAATAAAGAGAAAATTCAGAATGGTTCTTGTGATAGGATAGTATTAGCTAAAAGAACCAATCAAATAAATGACAGGTCATTTGATATGACATACCAGTACATGATGAATTAACCTGTCAGTAATTAAGCAGATTAATGTCACAAATTTATGTTAGAAGACAAAATAATAGAGTGAGTAGGCACAATCAAGTATGGTAGAATGCCAGTGGTTGTAAATAGGCTTATTAGTGTAGAGCTTTTAGCCATAAAAATCTTAATTCAGGCCAAAATTATTAAAAGAAGTCATTAAGAGATTAAAGCAGATAAGGAATAGTTAATGTCCAAAATACATCAAAACTCAGAGGAAATGTAAAAGAGCTATTTGGTTTAGGAAATTATAAGATTAACTATGGAACTAATACCAAAACCAGATATCAGGAATATCAATATCAGAAATAAGGAACAAAGTTTCATAGTCTGGTAGCTAAGTTTTAGAAAGGTTTATGTTTATGGACTATCCTACAGAAACATAGAAGCTGTCCATGGAGAAGGATTAGTGCTAGTGAGTAGTGGTGGATCCAGGATTTTTGTTAGGGAGGTGCTTGACCCCAGTGATAGTATTATTTATCAAGGTAAACACTAAAATAGCACACAAGTTTTATTTTGCTCATTTAATGCATAATGAGTCTCCTCAGATAACTTTACAGACGCAGATAGCATACAGTTATCCAGGTAAAAGGGGGGGGGGGGGTAGTGGAATGTGTAGTGTAAGTGGCATGGATTAAAAACTCATCATGTAAACACCTTCTTACAGAAATATAAAATTTTAAAATGTACTAAACCTACTTAAAATGTATTAATTAAGGATAAGTGATGAAATTTGTACTGTAGGTACTGCATTACTAAAAAAGTAGGATAATATCAGGTATAATTTGAGATTATCAGGGGTAGACTAAGATGCATCTTTTTTTTTGGGGGGGGGGGGGCATCCACTACTCCTAGTAAGTAATCATTACTATTTTTGCAGATGATAAATGTTAGATTCTAGAGGTCAACTCTTGATCGAGACAGAGGAGAAAAGATGTGAGAAATCAGTGTTTACTGAAGTTGAAGAACAAATGAGCAAAAAGAAACTGTTGCATTAAAAAGAATCGTGGTGTATACATAGTGATCATAAGAGTCAGTGGAATTACCTGCCTAGGGAAGGACCTATATCAGGGGTTGAGTGGAAGGGCAATTCAATTAGTAACACAAGAAAGCAGATATCTGGAAGCTTTAAAGTGAGGAGGAAAACTTTAAACAAGAGGTAGAGCAAGAGAAGTAAACATATCAGGGAGTCTCAGTTAATGCAGGTAATAAGTGACAATGATGCAGTTAGGATGGACATAAGGGGGTTCAGTAAACCAGAGTTACTGGGAGATGAAGTATTTTTTATTTTAGAAAGTGTAATGACATGCAGTAAGATCTTCTATTGATGTTACTCTTATGGGTAATTTGACCTCTTCAGTTTAACCCAACACATTATCAAGAATTTCAGGCACAAGGGTGTGGGAAGATTTTCTTTTTTAGGTAAGGGTGTCAGGGATTGGAATGAGTTACCAAGGGGAATGATGAATAACCTACCGAAAACGTTAAACGAATTTAAAGTTAAAATTTGTAGAGGGCAAATGTAGGTGAGTGAAGGATAGCGGGAAGTTGGGTGTGTAGGTAAATTGCCACCGGAGCGTGTGCTCCATTGCAATTAAATAATAATAATAATGTCAGAAATCGAGCGAGGAAGTTAGTGGAGTCATAGCTCTCAGAATTTAGTTAAAAGACTGATCATGATGACCGTCACTTTCAGATCTGAATACTATGATGCTATTAGAATGTGTCACAGCAAACATTTTGATCACTAGAGGTAACTTAACATTAAATGGATACTAATTATCCGTATCTTCATTTTCAACTCTTTAAAATCACATAAAGATAAAACATATCCTGCAATGAAGTCTTCATGGCTGTACCACCAGATTGTGTCTTCATCTTCATCACTGGTTGGCTGACTGTCAGACACTATGTCTATTGCAGATGAGGGAGTCAAGGACTGGAATGAATTAGCAAGAGAGACAATGGACAGTTTACCAAACACACTGGATACCGTATCTGACGGATGTATTCACACCTGATAAAGATGACAGAGCTTGTCGTCGAAATATCGTGTTTTAAAAACTAAATCTGGTGGTGCACCAGTGAATACTTCATTGCAAGCATACACCAGGAAAGTCTCCATCCTTACAAAACGTATCCTATTCAACTCCTGGTGCCTCAGATAGTACTTTGTGTGAAACCCCATTAAAATCAGAAAAACAATGTTCACATGAATCATGTTCAACATGACAAACAGATGGACTAACACTTTCTTTATTTCTCAGCTTCCTGATGCCAGATCAAAATGAAATGCACCTCTTTTTACTCCCGGAACTCTGTACTGTACATTGTTTCAAACCATATGAAAATCTATCCAATAGTTTTTGTGTGAACCATGCTCAGCCAAACAGAATTTGTTTCTCGCAGTCGAAGTATAAACAAGTCACCTATATAAGAAATTCTAAAAAAAAGTAAAGGGTATAAAGTTATGATAAACTCCAAGAAATCTGCAGGAATATATTTTACACATAAAAGACTGGAACTAAACTGTCACCTGACTATATTTGGAAAGCATATACCGTGGAAGAACCATCACAAGTACCTAGGAGTTACTATAGACAGAACTCTCACATTTCGTCAACATATAGCTGAAAAACGGCTAAACGTCCTAGGTATTATCAAAAACCTATTTCCTATACTGATTAGTCATTCAATGAATCTAAAAACAAAACTCCATCTGTACAAATCATCAATATTACTAGCAATAACATATGTATGTCAAATTTGGGGAACAACGTGCAAAACAAATCTATCGCATTTACAAATATTACAAAACAGGTGCCTCCGCCTAATGCTAAATGCTGACAGAAGAACTAAAATTACTGAAATGCACAAAGGGTCTCGAATGGAAACAATAGACAGAGTGGTAAAAAGACTAACCTAATCCTTCCATCAAAGACTCCATACATTACGCCAAACAGAAGACAGACTGCAAAACATTGGAATAACAGTCCCTAAACGGTGGCACAGTACAAAGTGCCACTATCAATTATTCACCCACCAATTTGAAATTACCAACACATCAAAGGGGTTTTTACAAAGACCTCTCAGGAGGCCAAAATTTTCCCCTTAAAGTGAAAAATGGAGAAAACTACAAGGAACTATTAAAGCCCTAGCCAGGAAGACAAAGGTGTCGGTGCCAGGAAAACAAGAACATCATAAAAAAAAAAAAAAAAGAAAAAAAAAAAAGAAAAAAAAAAGAAACATAAAAATATACATTGATTTATCTACAGAGTTTACATTCATTGGTACCCTATTGCTTTAATATCATCTTCTCCTCTTCACTTTTGCCCATCTAAGGACTGTGGAAAATAATCCTGTGTATTCATCTAAATGCTTCTCTTCTTGACTTAAAATAATGCTTTACCCTTTCACTTTGCTGTTTCTTCCTTTCTTGCGTCGAGATGTTAATATTCTTCCTCTTCTTCTTGAAACCACTGAAATTTTGTAACAATCTTCTGAAAGTTGCTCTGTCTTCTGTTATTCTGATATCATTATATCTTTCTTTACTTCTTGTACCCATTGGTTGTTATTCTTGCTCTTGTTGACATGGTGGAAAATTCTTTTTGTAAGTCTGATTGTGTGACCAAAAAAAACTGATTCTCCTCTTTCTGATCATGTCTGACATCTTTTCATTTTCTTATTCCTCCAGTGCCTAAACTCTCATTTTTAATTTTTCATTAGTCTCCAAATTACCCTCAAGCTTTTCCTTTCCTTTTTCTCTCTCTCTTCTATATCTCCGGTTTTCATAGAGAATATGCATTCCAATGTGTTGACACCTCTGGTGTGAGTCATCTATTGTAATGTTTAATATTGATTTTCCTTCAGATATGTTTCTTATTGTATGTATTCTAGTGAATTGGTATGCTATTTCTAGTTTTCATGATCTTTTTAATTTAATTTAATTTAATTGCAATGGAGCACAGGCTCCAGTGGCAATTTCCCTACACACCCATCTTCCCCCTATCCTGCACCTACCTACATTTGCCCTCAACAAATTTTATCTTTAAATTATTTCAAAGTTTTTGGTAAATTATTCATCATTTCTCTTGGTAACTCATTCCAATCCCTGACACCCTTACCTAAAAAAGAGAATCTTCCCACACCCTTGTGCCTGAAATCAAGTGCCAGCTTGTGGTCATGGTCATCTTTTCCCTTCCATGCACTACTTTTCATACCTATTGCAATATCTTTCCATGCCTCATCGACAGTATATGCCCTGTACACTCCCATGACCCTCCTCATTCTCCTCCTGTCTTGCAATGAATCCCATTCCAGCTCCTTTATCATATCCGTCACTGATTGCATTCTGCGATAATTTCCAGAAACAAATCTAGCAGCCCTTTTTTGCACCCTCTCCAACTCCTGTATTTGATACGTAAAATGAGGGTCCCATACTACACTACCATATTCGGGCAATGGTCTGACCAAAGTTTTGTAACCCAATTCCTTGACTTCTTTCGTACATCCCCTCATCACTCTCTCCAACAAGTGCAGAACTTTGAAACCTTTTTCTACCACCTGTCCTATGTGTCCTGCCCAGTTAAGTTTGTTATCAAAAGTAATTCCAAGATATTTACATTTCAAGTCTTCAGCAAGCAATTCTTTCCCCACCTTATATTCATAATTAACCTTTTGTTTTTTATTTGTGTATCTAATAAGCTGACTCTTCTTTGAATTTATCTTCATTCCATGTTTACCAACCCAATTAGATATTCTGTCCAGATCACCCTGCAACTGTTTACAATCCTCTATCGTTTTGATTCTTTTATACAGCATTATGTCATCTGCAAACAATCTAATTTCAGAAAGTAAACAATCAACACAATTATTCATTAGAATAATGAATAGCAATGGTCCCAATACGCTACCCTGTGGCACCCCATTTTTACTTCCACTTCTTTTGATACTACATTTCCTACCCTAACTTTCTGTTTTCTACCTTTTAAAAATTCTTCTACCAGCAAATGACTTTCTTATCCACTCCAATAGTTTTTACCTTATTTACTACCATTTTATGGCTTACTCTGTCAAACGCCATAGACAGATCTAGTGCTACACTATCAATTTGGCCTCCCTTGTCCATTTCATCTGAAATATCTTGCATATATCCCACCAACTGAGATTCGCATGAATATCCTTGCCTGAAACCATGTTGCCTACTTGAAAACCAATTACGTTCCTCACATATATTTCTGATGTGGTTGCATATCAATCTTTCCATTAATTTACCTACCACTGATGTCAAACTGATTGGCCTGTAATTCTCAACTCTATTTCTCACCCCTCCCTTATGTACCGGTACTAGTATTGCACTTTTCCAGTCCTGTGGTAAGCAGCAAGTGTCTAGACTCAATTTAAATAATATTTCAGGATAAGGTGCAATGTCACATCCGGCTATCTTTAAGATATCTGTAGTAATATTATCTTCACCAGCCCCTTTATTTTTTTATTTTTTTTTCAGCTTTCTTATTTCCTTCATGATTTCTTCAGGATGGATATCAAATATTTTACTATCATCATTTCTAATCTGTTTGCTTCTTTATCAGGCCCATTCATCTAGAAATTTAATTTTATTGCCCTGTTAATTTCTCCTTATTGTGTGTTTAGTACTGTGGGTGACTCCCTTATATTGGTCATGAATGTAGTCTCCTCAAAAGATATCTGAAGTCCACATTTTCCTGCTATTTCTTTCAGAAGCTTGATTTGTTTGAATGCAATATATACATCTCCAGACAGAATTGCTGTGTCATCAGCTAAGGCCAAACAGTTTACACCAACGCCTTTGTGCTAAGTACCTAAATTTATCATGATGTAGTCTCTTCCTTCGAGTTTCTCTTCCCATACTCTTATTACCTTCCCCAGAGCAAAATTGAAAAGAATCAGAGTAAGCCCATCTCACTGCCTGACATAAGTCTGAGATCTCTCCCATACATTTCTTTCGACGCTTTGTTTCAGTGACGATCTGCTTGAATATGTTGACTGATTTTAAAGCTATACCAAATTCTTGTAAAATTTTCATTATAGAGACTGTCTTTCTTGAAGTCTTAATTTAGAATCTTTTCTACACAGTATGGAAGAGAAAAGATGGCCATGACCATAAGCTGGCACTTGGTTTCAGAGAAAAGGGAGTGGGAAGATTTTCTTTCATTGGGAAAGGGGGTCAAGCATTGGTATATGTTACCAAGAAAAATGATAAATTATTTACCAAAAATACTGAAAGACTTTGAAGAAGATATTTGTAGAGAGCAAAATTAGGTAGGTACAGGAAAGGGGGGAAATTGATGCGTAGGGAAATGTCCAACAGAACGTTCACTCCATAGTAACAAAATTAAATTAAAATATGCCTTTCCTAAACCCACATGGTATTCTCTGATTTGTTTGTCTATTGCTGGTTCAGGTTTTGAAGAGCTTTTATGTGACTGCTACCAGGGAGAGCCTTCTGTAATTGTTTACATTTGTTTTTTCATCATTTTTGTACAATGGGTATGTCAGTGTCTTCTTCCACTCGTAAGGAATTTGTTTTTGTTCATCAGATTTCGTGTATTATGATTGTCAGTTCCTGGCTTCTTTAAAAAAAATCTGTAACACGCATCTTTCCCTGCAACTTTATTATTTTTCAGACTTCAGATTTCGTCATATATTTCTTATCGTGTGGTGGATCTGAAAGTTTAATATTTACTTGTTGCTGACTGAATTCAAATCTTTCTTCATGATTTTCACTGTTCAGTAGTTTTTCAAAGTAACATGCCAAAATTTCACAGTTGTCTTTGTTGTTTAAGCCAATTTTTAAATTTTCATCTATAAAACCAAGACTTGGTTGTTGATACTTTCTTATTTTCTTTTTGAAGGTTTTATAAAAATTTCTTGTATTACGTTAAATGAATCTTCATCAATTTGTGTGGGTCTACATTCATTTTAGTGATATCAGTTCACTCTGAATATGCTATATGCACTGTTATTTCAACTTCTCTTTTCTGATTTATGATTCTTGAAAAGAATACTAAAAAGAGTAAGAAATTGTTACTTTGTTTGAAATAATTTATAACTTTGGAGCGCATCACATGTTTTATTAAAAGAACAGTTAGGTTGCTAGATGGTTATGAAAAAAATCTCATACAGTTGCAAAGAATAATTCAATGAGGCTGACCTTGAATTTAGGAAAGAAGTTGGCTGAGGTTTATTACTTGTGGTTTCAAATGACTTTTACTGTTCACTGGTGTTGATCGCTGGTAAAAATCAGTTGGAAAGTTGTCTTCATTAAATGATGAACAGGAGTGGGTTCAAGGTAAATGAATGAGATGGTGCTATTGGGATACAATTCACTTCATATTATGAGATAAAAGATGTGTTAGGGTGGCCATTGTAAGTGTGTAACTATGTAGGATCTCAGGTGACAAAATAAATAAATAATAATGATGTAGCTGTGATTACTTACAAAACATTTCAGCAGTTTAGTGAGTTGAAGTGGAAATGGTGGACCATTTCAGCACTAACCTAGATAAGTGTTTCTCATCCTGTGGCCAACTGACCATTAGATGGTGCAGGTGATCCACAGAATATTAAAAAATTAGATAACATTTTATATTGTATCAGGTTATAAATGAGTATAAGCTATAAGCAAAACTATTTAAAAGCCATCAATATTTCAACTAACAGGCAAAAATTTGGCATTTCTAGGATTTGTTCCTATAATAATCCATTTACTAAGTATGTTCCCCATTGGTATCAAAGAGAGCACCATTTACTTAACGATTATGTTATTGATCATTTTCTAAAGGTTTTGTAGTAGCTGAGAAACCATGTAATGTGGTGTTGAAATAAGAGTGGCAAAATAAACAACAATAAATATTGTCAGCCTTAGTTTTTTTATTTTATTTTGCATAAGTAGCATCCAGCATGCAAAAACATTATTATTCATTTGGTTGCTAAATATTAAGAGTCTGGTCAATATGTAGTTAACTTTAAATAGTTCAAGTCCAGTTTCATATCTATGTTTCTACAGAAATTAAAAAAATACTTTTATATTTATTATACTATAATGGTAAAGAATAATATATCTCAGATGTTAATAATATACATATAGACATAAGTTAGTGTACCACAGCATTATTTTTCTCAATTTACTAATCCTCAGGTTGAAAAAAGTTGAGAAATACTGGCCTAGATGATTAGGTTAAAACTGCCTTGACAGGCAAGTCAAGCTTTAGGTTTGAAAGTGAACATGGTGTACATTTCCAGTTCAACACAGCAACACTTAACAAACAGGATGAAACTGAGAGATTTGTTATGAAATAGCAGATTGTCAATATATTATATTTAATTAATTGTAATGTAGCTTGTGTTCCAGTGGAAATTTACTTGCACGTGTCTACTTTTGCATTATGTGGAATTTTTTCTTCAAATTCTCTAAGTTAAACTCTCCAGTCCTTCATTCCTATTCCTGCAACTTGAAACTTTCCTATAAGAGTACCATAAAAAAAATACTTAGTAATTTTTTATCATAGGTAGCGACTTAAGAGAGCTCCCTTTTAATCACCCTTCTATCAATTACAGAAGAAATTCGTGGCTCGGAATATTAGTGAACCAGTTGACAAGATTTCTAAATTCTTGGAGGTTATGCTATAAGACATTGTAGGCAAACAATGCCTAATACATATCACATGTTTCTTGAATATGATGTTTTTAAATGCAACTGTATACCAGAACTTATTTTTCTCATATACAGAGTTGTTCAAAAAGAACTTTACATATTTGAAAGTACATAAAAATATATCCAGAAACTTCAGAATTTATTAAAATATTGTTTTCAAGCAAAATGCCAATTTTTGTGTAATTAATGTAATAGAAACAAATCAATCACCCCAAGCGCTGGCATTTGTTGCTGGAATGGTGTGGACCATTTTCACTTTGAAACATTTAAAGCACTAAAAAATTTCCTTGTTCTGCAGTTAGACAAAGATGAACAAGATGCATCCCTTACCAGCAAGACAGTGCACAATATCTTTTTCCTCACAACATTTTGCATTTTCTAGGTCAGTATACTGACTATGAAAAGACTTGATAGCTCTGAATTTTTTTAGTGGGGTTTTGTTACATCCTCCAGGACTCAATCTCCAATAAATCACTCCCACCAGACCCAGCACTTATTATCACTACTATTTATATTGCTTATATTTTATTTTTGTACTTAAAGTTTTTCGGAATATGATTTATATGTATTTCATCACTCAGTTATTATGTTGGTCTACCATTTTCAATGATAATATCCTTTCAACATTATTGATCTAGTATTTGCGCTCCTCCCACCCCCTCCCCTCCTACACTACCAACTGCGCTGGTCGTGCCATTCACCAGACAGGCATCATCATGTACACATGAACAAGACTATACGCAGAAATATTGCGCATTTCTTGTGTTTGTTCTTTTTTATGCTCATCATTCCCCGCCACCTTCATCTGTGGTAAGTGTTGGGTCATATTTCCCTATCCTTCCTCAGTTTTATATATATAATCAATCTTGTGTTGTATCTAAAAACTCAAAATTTGTCCAATTTGCAAATGACACAAACATGGAATTAAAAATACTCCTGATTTATCTACAAAACGTATTTTAGATTATGTCTTTGACCTTATTAATAAATGGTTTACAGCTTATGGCTTGTCATTAACCTTTGATAAAACTCAATATATGCAATTCAGAACATCACACAGATTAACACCAGATATAGACATGAAATTTCCAGACCAGTCCATTCAAGAGGTAGGATGTGTGAAATTTTAATGTTTGCATAATTTAAATTGGAAGGTACATGTATCTGACTTACTAAAGAGATTGGGTGCAACCACATACAATTCATACAATTTCAGCTAAAGGTGATCTCCGTCTGAGGCAGCTAGTTTATTTTGCTTATTTCCACTCCTTATTGTCATATGGAATATTGTTCTGGGGCAATTCTACTCATAGAGACAATGTGTTCAGAGCCCATAAGTTGGTAATAAGAATTATGTATGTAGTTTGCAGTAGAACTTCATGCAGACAGCTGTTCAAGAAGTTAGGTTTTTTACATTGGTGGCTGACTACATATACACTTTAATGTCCTTTGTAGACACAAACAGGGCCGGCATTAGGGGGGGGGGGGGTTAAGCGGGTCAAAAGTACCCGGGCCCGCCGGCTGATGGGGGTCCCCGACCACCAACTGTAGGGGCCCTCAGGGCGCGAAGCCTATAATTCGCTCATTGTAGCCTGGTTTGTAGAGCAAATAAAAAAAGGTCTCCCATTTTACCCTGGGCCCGAAATTTCTAGCGCCGGCCCTGGACACAAATTATACTTTCTTTGAAACAAATAGTAAATACACAATTATCACAATAAAAGTAAAAATGATCTTCACAAAGATTACAAATCATTTTCATTTGTTCAAAATTGGTCTAATATTTGAAGATACATATCTTCAATAAGCTACCAACACATATTAGTTGTCTAGCAGATGATAAGATTAAATTCAGGAAAAAATTTAAAGTATTTTTAATTTACAACTCCTTCTACTCTGACAAAGAATTTATTTCTATGGTATCAACAAAATAACTGCCATTAGTTTGTGTAAATGTAGATGACATAATGAATGTACCACGTATGCTTTGACTGTACATCTTCTGGTGTATGTATTATTTTGTTGTGCAAATTTTTAACTGTAAATTGACAACTTTCTACATCCCACAGAGCCAGTCTCTTATATTGGGATCAATGGAAAATGAATTTATTGTAATGTGCTGGATTGAGTTTGGCAAGCAATTTATTTCTGGTGAGATATCTGCCACCTTCCCAATGACAAATACATCAAACCAAATTAACACTTTCACATAAAATATGAGGAGTTTATCTGCAAAATGACTCTTCAACCATTCAGTACACTATCTGAATAAGTTTCCATATGCTTTTTAAGTTTTTGTTGTGAATGTGTTTATTGGCAAGAACAGACAGTTATAACAATATACATATGCTATGAAATGAATATGGATGTGTACGCAAGAATACGACTAAGTCCTTGCATGTGAACATTGTAATACAGCTGAGTGCACAACCTCACTGAATACACAACTCAGACTTCAACAAGATAGAGAGCAACATGACAACTAAATGGTAAGTGTCTGTAAGCTGCCACAAGACTGCTAGCTGGCTGCCAACTAGCACATGACTGCAAGCTGACTGCTGTAAAAGAAAGTACAATTAAGACCATAGATAAAGCATCACAGAGTGTGTACAAAAATACAGAATACATTTAACAGCATAAAAAATAGCAATATAGTTTATCAGTATAGTTGAGTTTTTTTCCCTAACCTTTTTAAATAATTTCACCTACTTAAAATATAGTATGACTACATAATACAACAATACTAAGACATTACTAAGACATTTTAAATCAGTATTGTACACATATGTTTGACTTTAAGTATTGTAAATTTTTATTCCCAATAATTTAAGCCATTCTATTTTCTGTGCAGGACTGAATATTGATATATGCATCTGACCCAAAATTATAATAAATTAAATTAAGCCATGCTGAAAATGTAGCTTTTAAATTAGAACACGTTAGATGCACTTAACTTTACAGATATTGAAGAAATATTTCAAAACAGACATTTAATTTAATTTAACCATGAAACTCTTTACCAAAAATTGCAAAGGCACATTAAACAACAAAAATTCTCAAATTACCTCTTAGTATAATTCTGAGCAACTCTCTTGAGTGCTGGCAGGACGACAATATTTGTTACAACATAGATAATTGTAGACACATACAAAGGCATTGCCAGTTGTTCCAGAATACCAATCAAGGGCCCAACCAGTAGATTATTGTTAAAAACAATTTAAACTTACTTAATATTTCTGTGTAATTACAAGAAATAACTTTAAATGAAATTATAAAGTCTGAAAATTTTTAATATTTCTTCAAACATGTATGTTAAACAATTTCTGTTCATCAAAAATACAACAAAATATGGTAGTTGGTATACCACAGAACATTAATAAGAGGACCCAGTCAGTATCTGATATGATAAAGGAGCTGGATTGTGAGTCATTGGAGGACAGGATGAGGATGAAGAAAGTACTGGGAATGTACAAGGTGTATGTTGGCAACGGGGCTTGGAGGGATATTGGTCTAAGAACTAGGAATAGTGTGTGGAAGGGGAAAGATGATCATGACCACAAGCTGGCACTCGATGAGGCAGTGGGAAAATTTTCTTTTGTGGGTAGGGCTGTCAGGGATTGGAACAAATTACCAAGTGAAATTATGAGTAATTTACCAACAACACTGAAGGAATTTAAAATTAAAATTTGTAAATGGCAAAATTAGATGGGATAGGAATTTAATACTCAAATTATATAAGATAGTAAAAAAAAAAATAGAGTGACAAAGGGACGTGCCACCGGAGAGTGTCCTCCATCACAATTAGACTAAATTAAATTAATGTTCTATAATTAAAATGTTAAGCATCAAAATCAATACACAGTCTGACACACTCATTCAAAACCATTTCACATAATATGCATAAGAAGTTACCACACAATCAGAGACCAGTCTCAAAGAACTACAATAAATAAATTATTCCATTTATGTTACATTGATTTAATCATTTTAAGGAATTGTAAATGAGAGAAAACAAGGTTTTAGTAACATTCCAAGATATCCAACAAACAGCTCACAGTATTACAACATTTTTAAGCTTATTTACTTCAAATGAAACCACACCAAACATTTACAAATCTGCTACATAGAGCAGGATTTCTGAGAATGCTGTTTTATAAATATGAGAAAATAAAAAAAATCAAGCATTCAAATTTATAAATTAAATTACTGAAATAATTATCTCATGTACCGTATGCTTTGTGATTTTGTATTTGATTTAACTGTCCTGTAAAGTAATACAGAATCCACACTTAAATTAAAATCTTTTCCTTAAATTTTTTATGGTTTTTTTGTTTCAAACCTAATACAACATTGTGTCAGGTAATAATGTGTATAATATCACTTTTGGGGTCTACTTGGGGAAGATAGAGTAGTAATAACAGGGGTATAGAGAATAGCAGAAATGAGTTAAAATATATAGAGTGGCCTGATAATAGTGGAGAAGAAGATGCAAAATAGGTATAAGTCCTGAGGCCACAGGTGAAATGAGCTGTGAGAAAGGTAAATGTGAAATAGGAGGTTCTGCTTGTGAAAGGCACTAGTTCTGCCTAGGTGTGGCCTACACATAAATAAAAGAAGTAAGGGTATACTTTCTGGATTGTTAACTAAATCTGTTAGTAAAACCACTTCCAGTTATGATGGGGTAAGGGATGTGACTTTTAGGTTAAGGGCTGCTGGCGGAGGGATAAAAATAGCTGTCCGAAAGTATACTTAATGCATATACATGATGGGAAAAAAATTAAAATGATAAAGAGATAGGTAAAACTGAAGAGGGAACAAAAGACTTGGTTGCAACTAGCAAGGTAAAGAGTAATGCTGAAAGTGTTTTTGTAGCAGTAGTCAGATTTGTAGCTGGATGGGGTCAATAAAACTCAACATGTTGCAGTGTGCTGTGTAGTCTTCATTAGGCATGTAGTGTTGAAAAAATCCAGAAGTACCGCATTAGTCACTGGGACAAATTGGTTTATTGAAAGTCCTTGTTGACATGAAAGTCCTTGTTGACACTGCAGTTGCTAGCATACACAGTTCTCTGCCAGCCGACCATTATGTATTATGGTTCTGTGTGTTGTCTGCAGTCTTGTTCTGCTCATACCTGATTAAGATAAGAGAGCATATCATTTAAACATACTTTTTTTTGTCCTAGAATACATTTCAATTAATTAGTATTAATTATAATTGCAACAGAACACATAACCAGTGGAAATTCCCTTTGTCATCTAACTACCCCTTTGTTGTTGTTTTTTTTTTTTTTTTTTTTTTTTTTTTAATATTGTGTAATATATTGTAAGTGTTAAAATTCCTCTCACATCTACTAATACAATTTCCAATTTTTAATTCCTTCATTGTTTTTTGTAAATTATTAATCACTTCACTTGATAATTTGTTCCAATCCCTGATACCCCTACACACAAAAGAAAATTTTCCCTCTCCCTTTTGCATGAAATCATGTGTCAGCTTGTGGTCATGCTCATCTTTTCCCTTCCATGCATTATTCCTAATTCTTCCACCTGTATCCTTCCAAGCCCCATAACCAACATATACCCAGTACATTCAAGCACTCTCTTCATCCTCCTCTTGTCTTCCAATAACTCCCAATCCAGTTTCTTTATCACATCAGTCACTAACTGAGTCCTGTAATAATTCTCATAAACAAATTCAGCTGATCTTCTTTCTAGGCCCTACAACTCCTGTGTTTGATATTCGAATTGTTGAACCCAAAATATACCACCATATTCGACGAATGATCTGACCAATTTTTTGTAACCAATCCCTAATTTCTCTGATGCATCCTCTCATTACCGTCTCCAGTAAATGGAGGACTTTGTAACTTTTTTCTACCGCCTGTCCAATGTTCTCTACACAGTTGTGTTTACTATCAATTTTTATGCCAAGATATTTACACTTCAACAAGTTCAGACCCCACCTTTGTTCAGTCTTCTCCTGTTTTGATCCTATTATACACTCTTTTGTCATCTGTAAACAACTGTACAAACACACTGGGAAAATCTCCGTTCACACATCGCAAAGCTTGTTGTATGACTGTTATTAATAAATTGTACTAGTATAATATTGATGTAGTAATAAAATTTGGTAATTTAACATAAATGCAAAATCCCCAAAATAGTCATGATATAGGACAAACATCTTGTTAAAGGAAGGAGTGCTACACAGTGAGATTTTACCTGCTGCTTAAAGAGTGTGGAACAGAAATAAAGGATTGATTTCTGAGTTTCACATTGGTTAGCAAAGACTACAACAGTTTCTTTACATTCATTGATTATAGCTATGAGTTATGGAGTAGTTTTCTGGGATAATACAAAATAAGAAATTATGGTTTCCATTGTTTATTGTAATGAATGAATAAAAGATAAAGTTGAGGATTTTGGAAAGAAATTAAATTCCTAATCGTAATTCCGAGGTGAGCATATAATTATCATTATTGGTGCGGATCTAAATTTACCAGTTGTGGACTAGGAAGGAAATAAAATTAACAACACAAGGGAACAAATACTTGAAAATTGTTTAGTGAGGGAATGAAACAAAGCACATGTTGGATATCTTCCAATTAAAGCTTAGTAGTAATTTTGTGGCATCTACATTTACAGAAGTAATAAATAATTATCAAGTAGTTTTGAGGCATATTAGAGGGCACAGTAAACTGGTAACCAAAACTGAATGTGGTTGGAGGTACAATTATAAAAATGCATATATCTCAGAACTGAAAAAATATATCAGGGAATGGTTGAGTAATCAGAAGGAGAGTACCTGTACAGAGGGGAGGAGGTAAATAGTCAAGGAAATTAGGATGGGGAAAGAGATGTTTATTTAAAAACAGAAAATAAAGAAAAGTATAGAACTTACATACAATAATAGGAAGTTAAAAATGCCAAAGAGACTAGTAAGAAGAGTTTACAACACAGTAAAGAGACAGTGGGCAGTGGAAAACACATTAAACAACGGAATAATAGCAGCAAGGAAAGAAAGTAAAGTCAAACTTATTAACAATATTGTGGACGCAGGGAAATCATTCAGTGACAGCCATATTGGAAGGGAAGGAATTCATAAAATTGTGGATGGGGATGGGAAACATGATACTGAGGATTAAGGAAACGCTGAGATATTAAACAACTGGTAAAATTGAGCCATTAGAAATTATCATTTATGGTTGGGAGAGGGAAAATCAGGGGAGGAGCTTCTTCACATAAGTAGTATTAAGTATATAAAACAGGTAATGAATAAGTATATTATTAGGAAACTAAGAAAGTTAAATAAGCAGTGTTAGTATCCAAAACCAACAGATAATATGGGTATGGTGGCTAGCAGTACATACCCAGGAGATTTTGGTTGGTTATTTTACCCACCCAGAATTTGAGAGCGTCTGATGTGCATAGGGTGAAAGAATAGAGAGAAAAGAAAAGAGCAGACCAGCTGAGCATAGACTTTCATTTGGGGGGGGGGGGAGGGAGGCGTCCCCTTTGTCCAACTATCCACTAACCTAACTTAATCTGCCGGCCCTGTAGATACCTATTTCATGCATAAGGGAGTGGGAAAATTTTCTCTTGTGGGTAAGGAAGTCAGGAATTGGAATAAATTACCAAGGAAATGAATAATTTACTAAAAACAATGGAGAATACAAAATTAATATTTGTAATGGGCAAAAGTAGATTTATAGGTGAATTTACAATCAAAGGTTATAAAATAATTAATAGTAATAAGAAAGCAGTAAATTGATGTTTAGAAAAATTGTCACTGGAGCATGTGTTCCACTACAATTCAATTAAATTAACTTAAATGTTGCAACAGATGTACTAAAGATAGTGGGATACATCAAGGTACTATATATTGTAATATTATTTAGATTGAGTCAGAAATCATGCTGCTTACCAGAGGACTGTAAAAGTGTTGTTTTTTATTACTGGTCCAGAAAGGAGGAGACACAGGTAGAAAATTACAGGGCAGTTAATTTAACATTACTGGCGAGAAGTGAGGAAAAAAACTAATCTGAAATCTTCAAAATGGCTTTAGGCAAGGATACTCATGCAAATCTCAATATTGCACTACAAGCAACATATTTTGGATGAAATGAACAAGAGGTGTCAAGGTGACGATGTAACACTAGAACTCTCTAACAAAATTAATAGAATTAGCCATAAAAATTTGGCCAATAATATAAAACGCATTAGAATGGATGAGAAAATGGCTAGCTGGACACAGACATTCTTTAAAGGAAACAAACCGGGTAACAAATGAAGTACCTATCTAGAGTTGAAGTGAAAATGGGAATACCACAGTGTAATGTCTGTGGGCCATTATTCTAACGAAAGACTATGTTGGTGGTTTGCTGTTAAAAGTTATGTTGGTTTATTAGTGGCATAACGTTATACAACATAATTATAACTGGAGAGGTCTATGAACAGCTAGGAAAAAATCTAAACAGGATATTTATCTGGGTAGGTTAACATTGAATGAAATTAAATGTCTTGAAGTGTTAGTAGGTATATTAGACAAAGAGATAAAATAGTAAACTCTTTCTGTGGTAATAGTAGGGGTGAGGAATTGCTTGTTGAAGACCTGAAATATAAATGTTTCACCATAGCATCTGATAGTAACCTCAATTGGGATGGACACATTGGTTGAGGTGACTGAGAGAGGTTACAAATCATTCATTTATTAGAGATGGTGATGAGGGGATGTACCATAGTGGTGAGGGAATTATATTACATAAAATGAGTTTATTGGGCAAGTAGAAATGCTATTGCCTCAAGTTTAGAATGACACGGGTTCGAATCCCTGTAGAGTCATCCAGATTTCATTTCTCCATGGTGTTCTGAAATCACTCCAGGTAATTGCCAAGATGGTTCCTTCAAAAAGCCATGGACAAATTCCATCTCTTTCCTTGCCTCCAGTACTTTTCTGCCCCTAATGTCCTTGACATCAATAATGCATTGAGTCAAAAGCAAACAAAAAACAAAAAAATGATACATAACCTTGGTCAGAGTAGATGGTGTAGTCATATGGCACCAACACTTTGATTACTAAATCCAGGAATCAGATAGCGAAAATGACTCATCACTCTGAAAAACTGAAGGCTGTGATGAGTGAAAAATATATGTGACAAACAACACCAAAGTTCACTAAACTATGTGGTAAACTTCAGCATGTGCACACCTCCCAAACCATATGGTTCGTTTCCTATCTCATGAATAAGGTTTGTCACATATATTTTTCACTCGTCACAATATCCAACTTTGGTGAGTGATGAGTCATTTTCCTTATCCTTTGTTATTTATATTGCCTAAAAGTTGTTTACTTTTCCCTTGATGAACTAAAGCATTCACTTAAATTCTTCTTAACAGATGCTTGACTTTCCAAATTTTCCTTTATAAAAGCCACCAGATTTGTTTTAATTGTGATGAAGCATTTTCTCCTGTGAAAATTTCCTTATAACTGTACACATAATTTTGAATTTTGTGAATTTCAGCTCTTTCAGTGTTTGAGGTAAATTGTTCATCATATCCCCCAACATTTTATTCGTGTCCCCAATTCCCATATCTATAAAAGAAAATTTTCGCACTCCTTTATACTTAAAATTAAAGGCTAGTTTATGATCATTGTCATATACCAGAGAAGTAAGGAAAATGGGTTACAAAACTCTGGTCAGACCATTGCTTGAATACGGTGTGTAGTATGAGACCCTCATTTTTGATATCTTGTACCGGAATTGGAAGGAATGCAAAGAAGGGCTGCTAGATTTATCTAGAAATTATGGCAGAATACAATCAATAACTGATATGATAAAGGCGATGGAATGGGATTCGTAGGCATACAGGAGGAGGTTGAAGAGAGTCTTGGGAGTGTACAAGGCATATATTTGTGATGAGGTATGGAAACATAATGGTGTAAGAATTAAAAGTAATGCATGAAATGGCTTTACACAAGCTAGCACTCAATTTCAGGGACAAGGGTATGGGAATATTTTGTTTCATAGATAAGGAGGTCAGGTATTAGAATAAGTTTCCAAGAAAATGATTAATAATTTACCAAAAACGCGGAAAGAATTTAAAGTTAAAATATGTAGAGGGCGAAAGAAAAAAAAAAAAAAAAAGCAGTTACAGGAAAGGGGAAAAATAGGTGTGCAGGAATTGCCACCAGAGCATGCACACCATCATGATTAAATATAATTTAATTAAATAAATCTTTTCCATTACATGACATTTCTAATTCTTCTATCAGTTTCTCAACTTTCTATATCATTTTAGTTATTGGCTATGTGAACAAATATGCCATACTTAAATCTCCCAAACCCAGTATGTGATACCCATATGTGGGTCCTATTATATCCCCTTGCACTGAGACAAAAGTCTGACCAAAGCGTTTCAATCTTGTACTCCCAATTTCCCACTATATTTCCTCATCTGTTTCCCCAGAAAATGGATTACCTTGGAACTCCTCCATATCCCTTGCCCAATCCCATAACCCATCCAATTGAGTTTATTGTCACATTACTGCCAATATATTTACGCTTTATGCCTTCGACAACAAATTTCTTCTTCACTATATATCATACAAATCATAATTTTTTTCTGTGTACCTAATCAGTAGACTATTTACAGGTGTTGCTTTATATGGCACCTTCTTTCCATAACTCTTAACAATATACACCTTGTATGCTCGCATGACTCTCTTCACTCTCCTCCTATCTTCAAGTAAATCCCATTCAAACTCCTTTATCATATCAGTTACTGATTGACGTCTGTAGTAATTATCAGAGACATTTTAGCAACACTGTCAAGTCTGTGGTATGTTATAAGATAAATAATCCATTATTTTTTATTGTTGTTATTACAGCATACCACATAGATTTTTTTATGTTTTTTTGTTTGTTAACTTTTGTTAAAATGAAATGAATATTAAAGAGGACCATATTTTTATAGCATTTTAAATTGTTAACGAAGAATTTTGATTCATCTCTGTGATGCCATTAATTTTGTTCAGTAATTCCACACTACCTCAGATGATCATCGTGAGTGAGTATGGTGGCGACCTTGGGAGATGTCCCATTCCACCAATATTTTTAAGAAACACAGTGGCGTTACTCCTGGCATCATGGTGTGAGGAGCCATCGGTTATGACTTCAGGTCGCCGCTGGTAGTGATTGATGGAAATCTGACAGCACAGAGGTTGGCACAGACATCCTGCATCCTCATGTGTCACCTCTCGTGAGACAGTATCGTGGTGCCATTTTTTAATATGACAGTGCTCTTCTACGCACAGCACGTGTCTCTATGAACTGACTGCTTGATGTTGAGGTCCTACCATAGCCAGCAAGATCCCCAGATCTATCCCTGATAGAACATGTTTGGCAGCAGTTTGGACATCAATTCTGCCCCAGTGCTATCCAGGTTATTAAGAACCAGTTACAACAGATGTGGATTAGCTTCCTCTCAGGGAGGATACAACTGCTTTATGACACCCTTCCCAACTGAACCAATGCATGTAACCAGTCATCCCAGTGCAATGTTACTGATAGTACCAATATCTTAACAATTTGACCCAATTTTGCTATCACTGAAATAATGTCACATACCATCTCAAACCATGAAGTTTCATTAGTTTCCTCCTCCCCTCCCGGGTGCTTCATTTTTTTCTTATTTTTTAATTTTAGTATATCTTGTTATCGCACTTAATCCTAAAAAAAAAAAAAAAAAAAAAAAAAAAAAAAAAAAAAAAATTGCAAGTAACCAAATCATTCTGAACAGTTCAAAGAAGTAATTACATTCCAAATTATTGAAAAATCTTAGTATAATCAAAATCAAAGGACTGCAGAGAAAATATTTGACTAAACAGACATATTAAGAATTTTTTTGTGTACTTACTTCTTTCTGTCCTCAAGCGTATAGGTTACCAGGCTGTAAGCTAGGTATTAGTGATTCTGATATATCAAATAAATGAATTGATCATATGGTATGTAAATAACTACATTTTGAACAACGGAGCACTGAGGCATTATAGTTCATTCTTTTCCAATATTTATTTTTATTGTTATCATTCCTTCTTTGTTTCTTCTTCTTTCTTCTCTTTACTTCCCTATATCCCTCTTCCTTTTTGCTGCAGTTGATGGGAAACAGTGTAAATAAGTGCACACAGATTTCATTTTTTCCCCAAGTTTCACACTTTACTAAATGCCTGATCAGTGGGATTCTATCAAACTACCATGCCAAAAGCATGACTATCCTAATGCAAACCATTTGTTAAAAGTAATGTGAAGACCTTCATCACTCCGAGGCCAAAAAGGAAGCTATGCAGCAATGACAAAATCGCGAGGAGCATGTTCTATGTATGCATCCAGTTCATGCGGGTTAGTCGTCTGAAGGTTTGTGACGCAAGCGGTCTTGCGGTCAACGGGACCTAACACCGCCATAACAACACACCCACCAACTCTTCGAACATGATACACATACGTATTCTTGACCGAATACTATCGGTTTCGCAGGCTCTATACTCCACCGACATGGCTTTCTGCGTTGTTATTAGGTCTATTATTGGCGTTTCTCAAGCAGAAATTCGATTAACAAAATTGTCGGACATCTTTCTGAAATGCCTTTAGCAACGAGAAGTATGATGCATGTAAAAGAGTTTAAATAGGATTTTGATTTCTAAACATTAGATATCGTGATATCAATATTTCATTGGTGCCATGCAGTTGTTCGTTTTCTATAAGTAGCGCCTTCTAAGTCGCTTATTTTGCAAAGTTACCATCTTGCATCCACTATATTTGGCAGACTTTTGGAGGATATAATTCATGGTTCAAGTTATTGATAATATATCATCTCTGCTTAAACTATTTCTCTGGAAACCAGAGGTGAGCGCAACTTCCCGATGTAACCCGCTGATTTCTTCGGGGCGATATAGAGGGTAGCTGGCTGAAGGTGTCAGCTTATTGTTAGATATCAGAAAGTCTTTACCCTGCATGTGAAACACAGCAGTTTGCGTAATGTATCGCCCTTGACATTATGTTGACAGGCGTGACCTAACACATAGTACCGATAAGAGATTCACAATTGCGAGTGGTCAGCTGAGATTACATTTGACCTCAGATATAATATCGGCACTTTGAACTTGAATGCAGCCAGATCAGTGTCTCCAGCTTAACTGAGAGAAGGTACACATTATGAGAACCTAACTGTTCATGGGATTTTATTCCGGAAGCAACCGTAGCAATTAACATTGGATAATAATAATAATATTAGCTTTTATCACAAAAAGTTTTAATTATTAGCCTAAAGCAAATATTCTGTTCGCTTTTTTTTTTTTTTTTTTTTTTTTTTTTTTTTTTTTTTTTTTTATTAATATGATCGGTATAATGAGTAGTCTTAAATGTAAGATGTTATGCTATGACAACTTGTTCTGCTATAAGTGCCGGTAGATGTGGACAAACTGATAATAGATGCAATTTTCTTGTGTTTCTGATAGACAATAATTGGTACGGGCAGTTGTTACTAGCATTTTATTATTGGGTATGACTCTTGAAGCAGAAAAATACACTTCCGAAAGTTCAATTACTTTATTGTTATAATTTAGGCACACTCTGTCTAGTATACTATAAGCTAAAATTCCATTCATCTAAATTAAACTAAATTTTTAAGAGTTTGCTAGTTTTCGATTTATGTTTCCGATTTCAAATCTCAAATTTAGTACAAAAGTCTTCATGTAAGATAATTTTAAAATCAACATACATAGCAATATTTCCTTTTTTAAATAATGCTGCTTTCTAGAGATTTTTTCTTAGACACATTGATGAAAATATTATTGGCTAACCACTTATCTTTGTCATTAAATAATTTAATAATAATTAGCGTAGTCATCTCCAGATCAGCCCAAGAAGCGATTAGGCTATCAGATCACTATGCTTTAGTTGATTACATATATTAACACATTTTTTTTAGTGATAATTTACAAACCTCTAAGAGTCACTTTCTTCTCTTTCTCGTCTTGGTGTCTTAGTTTATTCTTTACTAGCTGCTACTTCGGCCCTTTTAAGAGCCGTTGGCAACAAGTTTATTGCCAAAGAAAGGAAGAAACTCGGACCCAATGTTTTGTTCCTTATCTATTCCTATATTAGCAATAACTGTAAAACGAAAATCTGAATGGCTGAGCCGGTATTCGAAGTAGGTTCCTCTCAAATTCCAGTCTTGATGGTTAACGCTCACACCCCTTTTCGTCATGATCTTGTGAATTACAAACATCCATTTTGACTTTTTTCAGAAGCTTCCTGTGATAATCTTTCTGAATATAATACGTTTTTGCTCAAAATATGATTTGAAGGTGCACAGCAATAAACGTGATTGAAGGATTCTAAGAAATTCTTAATTAATTCAATTTTGACTTTTTGTTTAGTAGTTAATAAGATATCGATATGGTTGATTTCTATTCCACAGTAAATAAAACCCGATAAGCAGGAAAGTAACAAATATTAAATATAATAATTTGATCGAGAGCAACTAATACATTTTTGACACAATAATTCTGACAATAATTATTCCTTCCCAACAAATTTAATGCTTTTTGTCTCAAATCATTCGTAAACATTTAGATTAACATTTTTGTCATTTGGACGTATTGTGAATTGGTAAATTATTTTGTGTGTGTGTGTGTGTTTATTATAATAATTATTATTATTCGCCTATCTGGATCATCAACGGGCACACAATCGTGTTTAATGTAATGTGGTACGGAGATTATTATGCTGTTAAAATATAAAGGTTTTTATTTTTGGAAGCTGTATATTTCTTAAGAAAACTGCACAAAATACAACCACCAACTTTTTAAGGTAGATTATATGATTGTAACGATCCCATTATTTGTCTAAAAAGGTGTTCGGATTCTGAGTTGTATATTTAGTTACTAATGACAGGATTTTAAGAATCATAGAAGCATTCAAGCCCAAAGCAGGATCGAAACAGTTAATCTAGCGCTAGATATTAGAATCTGGGACGGTATACTATGATATTATTAATTTTTGGTTCGTGGTAAGCGAAATAATGGGCAAACGTTACGTAGTATGCTCCTAACGGCAATGACCACGTATTCTCTTCCATGTCATTTTTTTCAAATTTATTTTATTTCCTGATTTTACATAGCCTACTACCTTGTTACCTAAAGTAGGCCCTTAGTTTCTACAGTTTTTATACTTAAAATAATTTTTTTAAAATATATCTGGATAATTATTCATAAGGATTTAATGGATTTAAGTATTCTAATAGTTAATCTACTAATTATTCTAATAATTAACATACTGATTAATATACCAATTATTCTACTAATTACTCTACCAACATCCTAATTCACACAAAAATCAACAATTGTCTTTGTATTTTCGTACTTCTAATTAACAAACTGTTTATTTGTATATGTTCTTCTTTTACCACTGCTGGCCTGCGTCGACATCCAGGCCGCCGGCTGTCTCTGCTGACTGCTGACATGCTATCCACAAAGTGTCGTCAGCCAGCTTCACGTTCCAGGTAGTGGTCCCGCTCTTCTCCGGTTTGTCCCTGGAGCCACCTACTCCCACATCAGGAGTTCCCTCCTGGAATCAGAGCAGGCTGCCCCCGGAGCCCTGGAGAAGGTACCTCTGGCTTCCAGAGCAACTGTGATGAATTGAGTCTTTGCCGTCTTCCTGGTACAGGCACTGCCTTAGTCATGGGCAATGCTTATGGTCTTCCGTGTCAGGTGACGTAACTATTACGTCACGAAAGCTCAGCTGAGTCTAGCAAGAGGAGTCACCCGAACGCGTGAGAGTTGGAGAGGATGATGGCTGTTGCCTCAGCGAGCATGATGCGCTTGCGTAAGGCAGCGAGCGTCAGGGTCGGCTGGTGCATAGTACGGACGTAAGACGGAGAGCAGGAAATGATTTGTATCTGTGCCTAGTCGCTTGTGTCATACCCGGACATCATGAGAAGTCGGACCTAGCGTGGTGGTGTAACGGTTAGCGTTCTGGCCTCGCATTCGGGAGGATGCCGGTTCGAATTCCCGTCCGGGCATCCAGATTTGGGTTTTCCTTGGTTTCCCAAATCAATCCAGGCGAATGCCGGGATGCTTCCTTCAAAAGGCTATGGCCGAATTCTTTCCTATTCCTAGCCCCCATCCTTTCCCGTCTCTAAAGACCTCGCGGTTAAGAGACGTTAAGCAGTTAAAAAAAAAAAAAAACTAGAAGTCGGCCTGGCGGAGACATTTAGTAACATGGCATAGAGCAGTTTCCAGCTCATGATTTCGGCGTGCGGCACATCTAATATTTACTTCCTAGAGATTTATGTCCTAAGTTCGCTACCTGCACTAAAAGATGAAACGTATAAACTGAATAGTTTTTTTTTTTACTGAAGTCAACATACTGTAAACTGCATAAGTCATTAAAAAGATTCGTCTTAAATGTGGAAACTCAGTTATCGTTCTGAAAATAGTGTAAATTTTGCAGTGTTGACTTTTTCTAACATTATATTTGTGAATGTTGGAAAACTGCCTAAAAATTGTAAGCAGGGAGAAACTTTAATTCGCCCATTTCCACCAGTCATGTCTGGTGGTACTTCAATGAGATCAACAAAACTGTTAGGTTGGTATGATGATCAAGCTGTGTCATACACTACGTAGCATGATTTCACTCTGAGAAAATTATGACAAAGCTTGTTGTGTGAGCGATTGTTGTTGCAGCTTGACATTCGGTTGAGTGTGGGTTTGATCTTCCTTTAAAGAGCCAGGCCCAAATGCATTCCCATTCCTAACCTGTTATCCCCTCCCGGAACTAATAATCTCGACGATCCGTGAGGCGCAATTGGAGAAGAAGAAAATAAAAATAAGACATACATGAAAAATAAAGCAGGGTGTTTGGTTCTGTGAAGAGCTTTAAATTGTATTTTGTTATTTTTTCTGCTTTCCTAATGTATTTCGAAAAACGTGTACAAGCTTTTCCCAGCAGTTTACAACGTCATTTAAATTCTGCAAAGTTGTTGCACTATGCTTAATTATCGTCTATTAAAGGTTACTTGAGACAAATCTTCATATCCGACACATCCTCACGAAGCAGATGCAAGCATATCGTAAGACTGGCTGCAAGTAATGTGCTAAGCTATTAACAGTCCACTTGGTTAATTGTGTCGTTATTTGCCTTTTCGCTATCACAATCTGAATATGAGTACCGACACATTTGGCTGAGTAATAAGGCTACTGAAAAACAAATCACTTATGGGACGTCTTTATATTTGTCAGGTTAAAACATTTTACAGTTTCGATAATTGAATAATAATGTCATCGTAGAGACATACATTAAAATTATCCAAGTAAAGGCTAAAGGCTGACGTGTTCCTAATAAATAAGTGCCTGAAGAAGTATTACAGAGAGTACCTATATCTGATGTTACATCTCTTTTCGAGTATATTTGAACAGCGACTAAATAAATTCTTATATGATTATTGCAGTCCATTTCTTCCACAGTTGCTTGTTAAACTAATAATTATTATTTAGTAAATACGCCAATACAACTGTTGTTGGATATTTTTTATTTTTCGGACGCGTTTCGCCTCTCGTCGAGGTATCTTCAGCGTACAATGTTTTCTGTAATATGCGGTTAGTTATAATTTGAAAATAATGGTTTTTATTGTTTTGTTCACATATAACGAAATTATTCTATATATAGGATGCACAATATGGCTTAAATTTACGTATCAGCTATGAATTATCATATAGAACGTTTGTTTATATTGGTGTAATAGGATAGGATTCATATTGCAACTTACATTTACATTTTGAGTTGAGGTAGTTAGTCTTCTGTGACCTCAACCAGCATGCTGTTTCCACTATTGTATTTAATTATACAGTTTGTTATAGTGTGGTTCTTATGCCTCCACTGGTAGTCAATTTTGAATCACAGACTACCAGTGCAGGTATAAGAACCACCACACCTCAAAATGTAAGTTACAATATGAATCCTCTCCTATTACACCAATGTAAACAAACGTTCTATATGATAATTCATAACTGGTATGTAAATATAAGCCACATTCTGCATAATTTCGTTATATGTGAACAAAACAAAAAAAAACAAAAAAAAAACATTATTTTCAAATTATAACTAATCGCATATTACAGAAAAAATTGTACGCTGAGGATACCTCGACGAGAGGCGAAACGTGTCAGAAAAATAAAGAATATCCAACAACAGTTGTATTGGCGTATTTACTAAACAATAATTATTAGTTTAAATTCTTATAATTTGATTTCTTTTCCCTGAAGTAATTTCATTCTGCAGAGAAATGCTTCTTCCACCAAGCTATGCGGATTGTAGCAGCAGAAAACTCACATGCAGAAATCTAGGAGCCTGGAATGATTGGAATGCAGAATAGAAATACAAACGCGGTGCAGAAAACTCACAGTTACCCAGAGCACCGCATAATAAGGATCAATATATGAGCAATAACATGTTACACGTAACAGATATGTAAATACAAAAGCGTAAGAATCAATGGTTACCATAGGATGAAGCCGGAAATGCGGAAAAAAGATAAAACTTTTGTAACTTGTTTTTGGTTCCAAACTCATCCAGCCATACCCAAATGCAATTTCGTTATTACCGTCTGTTGAAGAATCAGCAGGTTTATTTCAGATTCTCTATTTTGTTTCAGCTTAGTGCAGCAATGCTTAAACAAGACGATAACAAACAACATAGATACAAAACCTCCTATGACCTAGATGAACTTGAACTACGCCTAAATGAAGTATACACGAACGTTTCCCTACCCGTCAGGCCAGAGAAAAGAAGGTTAATGTATCATATGTAACATCAAAACATGTAATAAAGGTGCTAGTACCATCTGATAGGATGATACTCTTGTATCCTGTTGTAGAAAGCGATGTCTGTCCTCGGCGCGCATTGCAGTGTGGCAGGTCGGGGAACCCGCGCTCAATGGAGGTCAAGAACTGGCTGCGCAGGTTGTATACCTCGCAGGCGAGCCCGGGAGCCAGCTGTCTGCACTGTGTTTCACTGTACAGTTTAAAGACGCCAGTAGCTTTATTGCAGTTGTTAGTATAATCAGCAATTTTATCAAAAATAGAACCTATATGATGTTTATATAAGCTGTAACATTTGTAGAACGCACAGCATATACTGCTACGTCTGCTAAAAACACCTTATAAAAATGGAGGAAAGCTTTTTAAAGATACATATTTGGACTGATGAAATTGGATCAAGTCCGTAATAATTCATACCCTTGACAATGACTAAGTGAAACTGGTATTTTTTCCGATTGTTTCAAGTAAGAGTGTTTTCTCTGTCATCAGTCTCTCAACTTGTTTGATGCTGACCTCTTCATTTGAACATGACCTAAATCGTCAATTGTTTACTTCCTATTGTCTAGCCTTTCTCCCTCTACAGTTTTCTCCTTCAACTGTTCCCTCGATCAACAAATCAGCCATCCCCCCTTAAAATGTGACTCACCTCCCTGCCTCTTTTTTTTATGAGAAACTTCCGCGAAATTCTTTCCTCACCCATC
Organism: Vandiemenella viatica; assembly: GCA_031002005.1. Classification (NCBI taxonomy): domain Eukaryota; kingdom Metazoa; phylum Arthropoda; class Insecta; order Orthoptera; family Morabidae; genus Vandiemenella; species Vandiemenella viatica. The sequence continues at coordinate 141,956,110 of CM061914.1, read as the reverse complement.
ATTTCCAAAACACGTTCATATCATACTTTATCTTTGCATTTAATTTTCAACATCCTTCTATATCACCATATTTCAAATCCTTCAATTTTCCATTCGTCTGGTGAGCATATAGTCCACGTTTCACCTCCATAAATTGCAGTGCTCCATTTATGCAATTTTACAAGTTCTTTCGGAATGCTAGTTAAACATTTGAATCCGTGCTATTGCTATTTCGCTTTTAATATCGTTCCTACATCAGCCTTAAATTGACATTTTGCTTGATAAGTAACAGAATTCACTTACTTCTCCTGTTACATCTGACATGTTTTTGTATAAAATCTAATATTATTGCAACAATTTCGGGTACATTCCAATGAGTATAGTGGGTGAGCGGTAACGCTTTGGCCTCGCATTAGGGAGGAGGCAGGTTTGAATCCCCGTTCGCCATCCAGATTTGGTTTTTCCATGGTTCCAAAAATCAGTTTAGGTAAATGCCACGATAATTCACTCTTTCTTGCCCTCAGTCCTATCACGCCTTTCATGATCTAGACGTCGTTGAGGCGTAAAGACAAAAGGAAAAAAAATTATAATATTTCATGGTTTTTGGTTAGCTTCAGTTTATTGAGTCCAAATTCTTCTCTCTGTATATTGTTCACACCATTCATTAATTTCTCAATATCCTCACGGTGTTCTGCTAAAAGGATTATGTCATCAGCAGATCACAGCATACTGTTTTTTCTTGAACAATAATACCGCATTCAAATTATTCCTGTACTTTCTTTATAACTTCATTTACATATGAACTGAATTTTTAATACGAACCAACTGCAACCCTGCTTAACACCATTTTTAAATGATGCTAGTGGTTAGGTAGGAAATTATAGCCTTCGGTGATTTTGCATGATACATTATATAATGTCGACTAACTTTTAACAAGCCCTCTGTTGAAGTTAATAGATATCATTATTGACATAAACGTGGACAGTTAGAAAGATTTGAATTGGATTTAGGCAGCTAGAAAGAGTTTTGTTTAAAACATGATTGGCATAACAGAACGCGAACGAGCCATAATACGAATTGAAAAATTGAGGATGACTGACTGCCTGATCAAATAACGTCACGTGCATTCATGTAGTATCATCATATGAGAACAGTGGGCGTGCAAGTATATTAAGGTAAAATGCACATCGAGCGTGGTGGGTGAACGGTTAACGTTCTGGCCTCGCATTAGGGAGGACGTGGGTTCGAATCCCCGTCCGGGCAACCAGATTTGGATTTTCCATGGTTTCCCAAAATCACTCCAGGAAAATGCCAGGATGCTTCCTTCATAAAGGTCATGGCCGAATTCCTTCCCGTTCCTTGCCCCCAGTCCCATTCCGCCTCTAATGACCTCGACGTCGACGAGGCGTAAAGCCATAAGAAAAAAAAAAGGAAAATGTACGAACAAAATTGTACGAAATTTATCCCCAGATAGCGAACACGTATGACAAAAGTTTGAGACAGAAATGATGTAGAACACAGAGGGCAAAAATAGAAACGTAGGATTTTGTGGGGGAGGCCTTCACTCGCAAACGCGACGACCGTATGAATACGACGTTAGATACTGTAAGATATTATTGTTACTTCCCTGCTTTGCTTTTGGATATATGAAAAAGCGTTTTATGCTAATTTTTTCGTCTATAAGGTTGTTTGGAGATTTTTTGGAATGGACAGCGGTACAGTTAGAGTCGTGAGAATGCCGTGACGGTAGGGATACGGTCAGTGACCACGCTGAGCGTTGGAAAGAGAACAGTCTTCAGAAATAATAAATATCTACGAAATGTGTTTGAGCAAATTTAGATCTGAAGGCAGTAGCAAGTTTTGTTTAGATTTGTGAATTATCATCGGGTGACAAGTTTTGGCAAGAATGAAAGTGATTTCTTTAAACTTGTGCTTCAGAAATTACTGTGTTAGTGAAGTAGATCGCGGTATCTACGACCAAATTCAGATAATCTCCCCATACCGGTTCTTCTCCCTCCTGGAGCCTGTTAATTTACAGATTGAAGAAGAAAGGGGACCTGTGTGTTGTAGTCAACACGTTAGTGCAGACATCATTCCTTTACAGTTACAATAAGTACTTCTTTTAGCTATCGTGAAGAGGATCATTTACATCAGAAACCAAATACATTATTTCCCTCACAATATATATGGACGTTGTAACAAAGTGACATACAGCACGCTTGGCACGAACTATGGTTGAAAATAAGTTTTATTATATATGTCGGATCTGGATTATGGGGCTAGCTATAAGGCGCGTACCCACGATCCCTTGAAACGAAGGTGAGACGGGACGGGACCTCATTAGCCGAAGTGTAGGGACGACCGCGGGCCGCAGGTTAGTCCTAGCTTACCTCGCCGCCACCTCCGCACCACAGTGCCTAGTGTCGTTTGGCACAGAGCACTTCACAGCAACAGAAGGGGTGCGCACCACTGCTGCAAACCGATGGCAACAGCGCACCTCTACACACGCCTGTGATGTTTACCGACTCAGAGTGGGTAGCTGCGTCTCGTCTCCGCTGGCAGAGGCGGTCCTGTTCCCATGGTGTGTGGTTGAGTATTCGTCCCATCCCGTCCCGTCTCGCCTTCTTTACATGGGATCGTGGGAACGCGCCTTTAGAGGGCGCCACAGACGCAACGAGCAGCAGCACAGCGACATCTTCGAGGGGCTACTTAAGGGCAGCGCGCAGCACACGGAGCCGGGAACTCCATTCAACCCGCCCGATTCCTGATCTTTCCCGGATGGATCTGACATATATGACAATTGTCTTGCTAATACTAATAGCATTTTGTTGGAGGCTCCTTGACAGACAAAGAGCAAAGCGGGCCGCTGTAAAGGCGATAGCAATGAATCATTATTAAACAGAAAAAATAAGAAGAAAGATGGAACAAGCGAGAGAAGAGCCGACACAAGATGTAGTGTTGAACGTGGAATTTTAAGCCGTCAAAAAGACAGACATCAGAAAGACTATAATGGCTGCAGCCAGAAATATATATATATATATATATATATATATATATATATATATACATGGTTTCCAATAATGAAAGGAAAATCCTGCAGCCAAAAATAGCTCACATCATCTCCTAATATATTACAAAATTTTATTTTAATAAAAGACTCACCATTTCCGAGATATTGATTTTTTTTAACTTTTTTCAGTTTATTTCATGCGATTTCTACAAATTGAGACTACCTGAATACTGTTCTTTTCAGTTTACTCGATGATGTTTGAGTCATCTAAAGCAATGTTCTTTTTTTCTTAAAACGCAAAAAACTTTAAAAATAATCCAATGTAAAAAGTGTAAACAAATTTATTCAAACGGCTAACTTTGACATCCTTTGGTATTAAAACAATTTCTAAGTGGATCGTGCCAATTACATTAAAAAATTGCTTCGTTATTGTCAATTTTAAAATGGTATAATTGTTTAACATTCCTTTTAAAATTATGTTTTTATGGTAGTTATAAAGCACGGAAGGTTGGTATTTTGAACATTATTAAAATAAAAGTCTATCGAATTGAAGTTACCAAGCAAATATTTTTTCAGTGTTTGGAACATTTCGACAATGAATTCGTAGAAATCTACCTTAAGTTTTTTTTTAACATTTTAAGAAGATAAAAAAGAACATTGTTTTAGATGACTCAAACATCCTTGAGTAAATTAAAAAAAAAAAAAAACAGGGTTCAAAAAGTCTTAATTTGTAGAAATGGCAAGGAATAAGCTGAACAAAGTCACATGTGTCGACAAAATATTATTAAAATTAATATCTCGAAAATGATGAGACTTTTACTAAAATAAAATTTTGTCATAGAATAGGAAATGATGTGACCTCACTGCGGTTGCAGGGTTATACTTTCATTCGTGAACACCCTGTATATAGTTGTGTATAAAGATATGTTGGGCGCAGTCTTATGTATGGACGGTTCTAAAATATTTTCATTGCTAGACACCCTGTATATAGTTGTGTATAAAGATATGTTGGGTGCAGTCTTATGTATGGTCGGTTCTAAAATAAATTTGTTTGTAATGGTACAGTTGACGCAAGTGTGGTAAATGCCAAAACTACAAAATATCTTATTGCGATACAAATGAACAGTGGGTCGAAGGACTACCAGCGATATGTCGCCTATATATGCTATGCACTCTACTAGCACTCTCCTCACCCACCTCCTGTCTTCAGACATGATCTGATAATATTTCCTTTCACTAATTATATGTTCTTGGAAATTTGAATGTTCTGCTTACCGAGCCTAGTGGATGATCGGTTAACACTTGGGTCAGCATTGGGGAGGATACGTGTTGTAATCCCAAAATCACTGCAGGCGAATGATCGAATGGTTCATTCAAAAGGCCATGGATAAATGTCTTCCCGTTCCTTGTCTCCAATACTCTCCTGCCTCTAATGACCCCGAATAAGAGGAGCCGAAGAGCCCAAGGTGTAAAAAATTGATTCCACTTCTGATAAAATTTGTTAGGACAAATAAAAAGAGAATCACCTAACGCTTCTGAGTGCCATAAACGGTCACGTGAGTACCGTCCGACATAAATACGGTTTTAGAAGGTTGTATTCGTACATAATCAGCAAAAAGAATGCTTTGACGATATACGAAGTCCGCTTCAAAAGCAAACATTTAACGATTACCACTAACAGCTGCTAATATTACTAACTTTTATTTTACAACATTTTTCATTATTTTTTCCTTAAAATGGCTTTCTAATACACGTGGTTACAATAATTCTACGTTGGCCTCGATTTAGGATATGAAATTCCAAATATAAATACACGAAAAGAATGTTTTTTACAACAACAAAAAAATCTCTGCTTTTGATGAGGTATGACGTCATAGGCTTCCAGGCCGAAATTAATTGTTGTCTTGCTTATGAAGTACTCCTTAAAGACACAATTATTATATTAATAACGCAATATTAAATACCGTCTCTGCAACAGTGCGTTGCGCATGCCATTTTCAACACGAGTGTCAAGTGTTGAGATAACCATCTACTAATTGATGTTTGGAGTGTAGAGACACTGACCTGAACCGGTTTGGTAATCCCACTAAATAGTTTCCAAGTCCAATTCAGTTCGTATTAACACTTGAGCTTTAAACAGTAGTAAGAGAAATATTTCCAGGTTATCAGATAATAGCACTACGCTATTAAGTTGTTGTTTTTTTTTACTCATTTTTGAAGCCTTATCAACACAGTTACAGGCATTATTAACGATTAAGATACTTACCCTTTAACCCCACGTCTGTACAGCTTTGAGAAAGTAGACAAGTATTTGCACTATGTTTTATTAAAAATAATCACAGCTATACGTAGCAACAGTGGATCCTAAATACACACATTACATAAAGCACACCTAAACTGTTAAGCTATAATATATAATTTTAAAGGAATATGTAAGATATAAAAGCACATTATTTTCGGAATCAATTACAATTAACTTTTATTTTTTGTTCAGATTGCGAATTCTGAGATAAAATTATGTATTAGAAGCTATGTAATTTCAACTGGATGCTGTGGGCCATTTCCTCAATTGCAAGTTAATCGGTTTTTTTATAAAGGTTCCCCAAATCACTCCAGCCGAATGTCTGGAAGGTTCCTTTAAAAGGACATGGCCGAATTCCTTCCCGTTCCTTGTCCTCAATCCCTTCTCCCCTCTAATGGTCTCGTTGTAGACGAGGCGTGAAGCCAGAAGCAAAAAAATAATAGTTGGAACAGTTGTTTTCCTTGTATTATACATGGTGACTTCTTTTATCACCTTTTGTGGTAAACTGAATTAATTTAGTTTGTTTCACCTTAGGAGGTTTTAGCTGACAACCAAGATCCTTAATAAATCCAGGTTTAATTCCATTATGCTACTACAACTCTCGTTTTTAAATATGTAATTCTGAAGTTGCGATATGTTTACTGCAAACTCCACTCATTCTCAGGCATACGAATACGATGGCTTTTTTTCGTTTTTTTTTTAAGGCTTTACACCTAGTCGACGTTGAGGTCATTAGAGGCGGGAAATGACTGAAGTAAAGGAACTGGAAGGAATTTTGCCATGTTATTTTGAAGGAACCTTACCGGCATTTGCCTGGAGTGATTTGGGGAAACCATGGAAAACCCAAATCTGAATGGCCCGACGGGGATTCGAATCCTCATTCTCCCGAATGCGAGGCCGGAGCGTTACCGCCCGCCCACCACGCTCGGAGAATAGAGTGGATCGATGCCTAAAGTAACCGCTTTGTTCAGAACATAAGTTACTAAGTTTTCTTGATTTTTTTCGATGACACTCTTGTCATTAGCAAACAAAGGGAGCCAGTTTGGTGGGAGATCAACGTTCCGACCTGGCATTCGGCAGAACGCGGATTCAATACTCGGTACGGCAATCCAGATTTTGAATTTTCGTGGTGTATCGTTGTAACTACACCCGAATGGTGGGAATGTTCCTTCGTAAGCACTATAGTCGATTTCCTTCTCCTTCCTTGTCTGTCGTTCTCTCCTAACTCTAATAACTTTGACATTGACGAGCCGTCAAGAACTAATGGAAAAAGGAATCTGCAACCAGAACATGTTTGTATCAACATTTAAAACAAACGACTCTATTTTGATCATTCTTTGAACATAATGAAAACATTGCGTTCAGAAGATGGGAATGTTCATTGCTTCAGACGCTAGCACGTTGTAAGCGTGTGTATGAGAGTATACGAAGTTGGTAAATAACGCCCAATTACATGGCGATTTTAGAAGGTGTCACTTAAGAACGAGTATTGGACCTGTCTGGCAGCTTTAAACGGAGATTCCCAAAAGACCTTGCATGCCGGACGTGCACGAAGAAGAACAAGCAATTATGTTATAAAATACCCCCTGAACGCAAGCAGAGGCGCGGTAATGAGATGTTTCCAGTTGGGTTGTTATGGTTTTTAATTTTTTCATTTACTGCGAAGGTAACTTGCAAGTCCGGTTCTGGTTTTTACGAACGTAATCAAGGCAACGAAAATAAGAGGTTCTTGTTCACCAGTTACGTGTATATTAGTTTCTTTTTCCCACTCTTTTGTGCGAAACTGTTTTATAGGTCGTATTTGAAACTAATGCAGAGAAGGCAAAAAAGTTACAGTCAATATACCCGAAGTTTGAGAGCTGTTAGAATATTGAAGCGATGCATGAAACACATATTACAGAGGTGTCATATAATTTCAAAGATAGTAATAAGCTTATACCACTCGTTGCTGCAGTACAAACTAACATTATGGGGGTCAATGCAAAATTTGAGACACAAATAAAATATTTTTTTTCCTGTCTGAATGAAAATCAACTGTAAGTGCCAAAAAGGATCTCAAGCAAATCTAATCCCATTTACTCATATCATGGATGATAAACTTCTAACAGAATAAAGTATGGGAAGTTAAATAATGGGGTACTTTCACAATATTTGTGAAAGTACTCAGTATTGTTGCTGTGCGTCTACAATAACAAAAAATTATTATTTCTTGAAAAAAAAAAACGAAAGAATGCAAAATTCTACATTTTTATAAGCTGAATTGAATTTGGCGCCCGAACGCTGTCGTTTCGCTTCTAATGACGTCACATCTCTGGGCGTGCGGCTGCAAGCAAAGTGGCGGCTTGCTTATTTTGTTGATAAAATGAGTTTTACAGTTTACAAGTGTCGTGTAGTGCCTCAGTGTGTAACACATCATGCAACAGATGCAGCGGTCAACTTGGAGAGATAGGAGTTGGAGGGGGGGAAGGGGGGTATAAGTTTATATTTGTACAGAATTATTTCAAGTGTAGATGTAACATTGAGTATATAACTGTTTCAGTATAGAGCACAGCCACTTTAGGGAAATGAAGATTGGATTTCAGGGATACCAGAAAGAAGGAAAACTTGAGAAAATGTTAGGTGATGTTTTAAAAGAATGGTGAAATTAAGAGGGTAAATAAAAGATAAAATAAACTTGTTTTGGAAATGATAAGTGAAAAAAATTGTAGAAGACATTTAAAAAAAATAAAAACTAGCATTTTTGCACTGATTCGCTAGCGCGGACCTTGTTGTGAGTACACTTATTGGAGTGTTAATCTTTGATTTAGTGGTTTGATTAAAGTTTTACATGCACTCTATAGTACTATATTTCAGAAAACTGAAAAAAATAAACGATGGTATGTAGCCAAAAAAATAATATAAACCGAATCGAAATAGTATTTATCTGCCTTATAGCGCAATCTTTGGAGGATATCTTGTAAAGGAAGGTTCATCAAGAGATGCAGTGTAATCTGGAGTTTCTTGGTATGAAGTAATAAGCATTTCTCCTGTTCAATAGAGTCATGCGATATACCGCAGATCTTAAGCTAGACCATAAGCTTTCAAACGGTAAAAATCCCATCCAAATTGGTTCAGTAGTTTTTGCATGATGTCTCTGCAAATTACAGACAGATGCACACTTATACATTTATAATAGAAATAGAAGGGGCAGTATGTTGGGTAACATTTTAGGACATACGGTACTAGTTGGCAATGGTGTGAACAGTCAAAAAAAGTTTAGAGAAGAGAAAGGTTGGAGTACATGAAGAAGATAACAGAGAAAAAACGTTGTAATGTATATTATGAAATGAAGAGATAAGCTCACGATAGGAAAAGATTGAAAATTGCATCAAATAAGCTTAGATACTGAGAATAGTGAAAGAGTTAAAACAAAAACAAAAAAATCAGTGTGTCTATATGGCGTGAAACCGCTGGCTTAAATTCTGTAATTTTAAACCAAGTCTCTCAGATATAGACATATGTGTGTGTACACAAGTTCATCACTTTCGTTTACTGGTGAAACGTAGATCATTTCTTGTCCAGAAGCATTATTGGTGATTTTAATTCTTACAACTAAACCTGCCATTGATCGGCTTTTGACAGAAGCATTTTTGAGATTATTTATTTGTTTGTTCATACAGTTCTGAAAACCACTGAAACATGATGATACTGAACTTGGAATTAGCGTATTGGAATCAGCAAATAAACAACACAAAAAATAAAGAGTATAGAACTTAAAACATTGATTATGCTCTTTCACGAAAAAAAAAGAATATCCTACCGATGAAAAGGATTAAAAAACTATGTTAAAACCGTTTGTTTGTCCCTGGTTTTCTCTTCAGGCTAGCTGACTTCAGAAAAACCATTTTGTTTAGAAAGGATTCACGTTTAAGAGCTATAGTGTGGAGGAAAACATGTGATGATAATATCACAGTTCGTTTCATTTTAAATTATCATTCTGATATCGATGAGCTAAGGTTCCAAACAAGTACAAGCTGGTCATATTTCTTAAACAAACATATTCTGTCGCTCCCTAATAGCTCTAACTATCAGTACCCCAATATAATTATTTATATAATGTTTTTACTTTCACAAAGCACGAATATAACCAATGCCAAAGCACGATACTTAAGTCATTAAATCCGCTATTTGTTATCAGATACAGAATAATGAAATTTCTGGCTGCAGTATGCTGTCATAAAACAAAAATTTTCTTAGTTTTATATTAAAAATTCTCGGCATAAATAACTATGAAAACGAAATTTTAGCCTGTGACTAACTTAATATGATACTTTCAACAGTTAGATAACTTACTAAAATCCTAAATATATTTGAGTTTGGAACTTTAAATGAATCTGGAAACTTCAGTAAATGAACGCGTTAATTTCCAGTGTTTTAAATTACAGAACAACAATCATTCAACTGCTTTAAGCACCGGTCGTAAGCCATTCTCATGATAATCAGTCCCATCGTTCATTTGTTTGGAAGAGTTGTTTCACAATTTTTAATTCTTTAATTAAATTCCGAGTAGTGATCTAAACACAAGAGTTTGAGTACCATATCTCCAGGTGGAAATGCAAATAGCAAAAAACCGATATATATTAATAACTGATGAGAGAAACTTTATGCAAGTTGCATGTTCCTACGTAAAAGTTGATCCACTAGAATCAACATGTATCAGCATATAGTAACTTTTTGCCCATGATTTCGTCCACGAGGATCAGAAAAGCTCTCGCTTATTGTTTCGGTGACTTGCACGTTATCATTATTAATTTAGAGTGGTCTGGTGGCTCAGTGGTTAAGGCGTCTGACTGGAGATCGATAGCTCTCCGATTGGAATCCCTGTCTCGGCGGGAATTTTCACAGGCTTTTAACCAGACCTTCTCTCCTACACAGCTTGCTGTGCAATGGAATGTACGCCAGAACACTTCGCGGTCGAATTCCATGGTAAATTGTACGCCAAGTCGAGTCAACGGCAGCGCTGCCTACCCTTTTCTCGAACCGATTCGGGCCTTTTTTGAACCACACTTTTTTCGGTAATGTTTCTGCTACATGTCTCAAATTTCTGTTATGCATAGATATCAGCAATCTTAGCAAATGTAGTAAATTTTATTTCGTTAATTTTCTTAGTTCGGTTGTTATTAGGATGCAAACTACAGCGATTTTGTCACTCACTCACTGACTGACTGATGATCATCAAAATTCTAAGGCACTTCCCGTAGCCGTAGAAAGCTGAAATTTGGTTCACAGATAACATTTTACCCACATATTATAAGAAAAGTCTGAAACTCGTAAATTTCCATATACCTACCCCCTTACCAACCCCTAACATGAAATCGCTTTCTACCCTAATTACTTTATAAACCTCACATTTTCACTGTAGAGTTAGCTTACTATGTTTAACTAATGTGTTTAAATTTACTTCTTTTCATTTCTTACTTTGGAAGTTATTGAAATTCAAAATTTTATTTCGGCACAACAGCCCGACATCAAAATTCCACTGTACTTCCAGCAATCCTAGAAACAAGTAATTTGGTACACATATATGGTTTCATCACTAAATCATAAGAAAAATCTGATATTGGAGTATTTCCCTGTATTTATTTAAATATAATCCCAAACATGAAAAATTCTGGCACATATTTGCGGCTTAATTACTTTGTTCCGGATGAAGCTATAAACCTGAGATTTCTATACATTATAGAGGCAAGCATGTTTAACCAAAGCCTTAAATTTTACTTTGTTCCTATGGTTATTTTGGGAGTTACTTGTTATTTATTTGAGGTGATAGTTAAACCAACGGCAATGCTCATTGCGCGGCTACGACGCAAATTAATTGTTTGCAGAGAGTGGGGAATTGTTAGTAATGATATTGCTGATTTTACCTGTATTTATTGAATGGCAACCCAAACGTGAAACGTTCCGGTACATATTTGCCCGTTATTGGCTTGGTTCTGGATGAAGCTATTTGCTCAAACCGTCGAACCTGTCTTATCAAGAGAATCAATTTCCAAAATATTTAAAAACAGAAAAACAAAAGAAGGTGCGGGGATGTGGGCTTTTTTTGTTTTTTTTTTTAACGTAGCCAAGTCATCTATTTTTTTTATCCTAAATAAACGATCTATGACATCCAGAGAAAGTGAAGTGAATACACACTCTAAAGTGTAGACTTGGCTCAGAAGAAGATCTCAAGTGCTTATCGTCTCTTAACAGTGAGGTCTTTAGAGACGGGAGAGGATGGGGGGCAAGGAATAGGAAGGAATTCGGCCATGGCCTTTAGAAGGAAGCATCCCGGTATTCACCTGAAGTGATTTGGGTAAACCATGGAAACCCCAAATCTGGATGCCCGGACTGGGAAAACTTTTTGTCACTACATGAACACGAGACTTAGCCTGTTTTTTACAAGAATTGTTTTTGTGAGATATCCTTTACTCGGTAGGATTTTCGTTAGGTAGCTACGGTGCTGCAAATCGAACTCTGTCAACTGGCGGCCGAACACTTCTGAGATATGGCGGATTCATAACGCCATACGCATTGTTATTAATTTGCTTGGTATACTTGATAACTCTCTCGATTGCCCGCTGACACAAGCTTTGTGGCTGTGAAGTAGGAAATTTTTACTGGAGTGATTTCCTCTTTCCTAACTAGTAATGTAAGTGTATGTACTTTTGTGTGGATTGAGTTTAATAAGTGTGAGTTCAGTGGATTATTCTGTTTTCGTCGTGAATGAAAGAAACATGAAGGACAGGAGAGGGTAAAACACGATGCCGGCCTATTCGGGCCTACTCTTCCTAACGACGTTCACGGACCGCCAAGCTACACACCCACATCCGGTGACGTAAGCCCCCATTCCATACGCCCCCACGTCACAACCAGGACTCGAACCAGCTACCGGGCGTGTTGGGTGAGCCTCCCATTCCAGAGGACCCGTCTTCGAATCCTCGTCCGTGCATCCAGATTTGGGTTTTCTGTAGTTACCCCAAATCACTCCAGGCGAATGCCGGGTTAGTTCCTTCAAAAAGGTCATGACGGAATTCTTTCCAAACTTTAATGACCCCGACGTCGACGAGACGTAAAGCATAAGCAAAAAAAAAAAAATCGAACCAGCTTACCCCATGTCAGTCGCCGGCCACTATCACGGTGCCACGATCTCCTTAGCCAACGGTGACTTTGTTACACAGAGCCCATCAATCGAGTTTAATTGCTAAAAACCCGTTATTTATGGAAGATAGCGAGATGATATCAGTTTCATATTTTAAACCCGACCCTGAAGTATAAAGCTGTGAAAACCTCGTCAAAATCTGTTTAGTAGCTCTTCGCTATACCAGATTTTAGGTAAGAAGATTTAGTGGTGAGAAGAGATTTTAATTTCCTACTGCGACTTCACGTAACGTAAATTTGTGAAAATAACCCATATTAAGTCAGAACCAAAATATTCGAACAGACCGACACACAATATAACTTTTAAAATAAAGACGTATTCCCAACATTCTGAGTCTTACGAATGACCTTGACGTGGCGAAGCAAGTGAAGGATATTGACATTGAAAACAGATGAACAGCCATTAGAAATGATCATAAATGAAATTGATCCTAGTTACAGAACGGTGTTATAAGGATCAGCCTCTTCTTACATTTCTCAATTCTTAGCTTTTATTTACTTCGAATATCGCACATTAATTACTACTCCAAACCATCTCTTGTCAAAAAAAAAAAAAAAAAAAAAAAAAAAAAAAAAAAGTTTGTTTTGGCTCTTATCGATTTCTCTGGAGCCTCCAAGAAAAGAGAGAATGATGATTTTTGTACGCTCTCCCGTCATGTAGTATATCAATAGTACTTCCTTTCATGTGAAAGGGAAGATTATACTCTAAAATAATTCCCCACCATTTTTTCTCTTATCTGCTTAAAGAGATTCATCAACTTCTTGATTAATATTAATCACTTCCAGTTTCACTCGAATACACATTTATTCTACAGCCTCATATACTCGTACATTATATTGTACTCAACTTTTCTCCTTGGCCGTAACCATAACAATGTTTATGCTATCTGTCTTTCTGACATCTTAAAATCCAACTCATCTTTTGCCGCTTCCCTTAACCTCACTCTTGTTCATTTCGCCTGTTTTTATATAAATTTTCTCATAGTCGTCGCAACTCCTGTGGCCAGCTTTATTCTTTGCTGTCAAGAATGCCCTATACAGTATTATTATTAGCACCCTACACATAATAAAATAGATTTACATACGCACTTGCAAATTGATGCGATGTTATGTCCTTTACAGTGTGGACAGTTATTGGTCATCTGCTGTGAAACCTATGGCAGCTTGTGGCAGCATTTGAATCAACCAGTCCATCACGTTCCTTCAGATTCTACTTGCAGATAACACAAGTGTAACAGTCGCACTCCAGAAATCAGGTTCCGAAACAAAGACGATCATTGAAGAGGTCTTCTTGATCTGAAGGCTGCATAGTTCCCACACAGAACGTACCAATCAGATTAAAGCCTTGGATAAGATACTAATTATAACAAGGTTGTTACTGTAATAGCTCACCACTCAGTCGAATGACATCGCAACAGTTGATGAATATCCAGAGAAGATAACGCAGTCAATACTCTTTCAATTTAACAAAGATCCAATTTCCATACATTTTACGTGGTTAAACACGATTTCTGTGTCTGTTCTTTTATTGTGTTTCTGGGGATGCAATAGACAAACTGTGAGACAAAATCGAACGTACTACGTAGACAAGAAGCTCACTCAAGAGAATAGTATCAGTCATCTCGATTAGTTTCATTGCTGATTGGTGATCATTTCTGCTTTTACGTCGAGAGACGGCTGCTTCGAACAATCACCGTACGAAATTTTCTAGTAAGATTATACATGCTACTATTTTTCGGAGTGAACTTTCTCTTCTTCAGCTGCACAACGTATCTCCTGCAGTTTTCTCTGCCACCATCGTTATAAGGTAGCGTACGAATTCTTGTATGGGTTTTTTTCGATGAAGTTGTTGTTGTTGCTTTAGGGCGCGTTGACATCGTGGTCATTAGCGCCCTATTTTTCGATGGAGTTTTAGTCTTGTGGAACAGCCAAAGTTTTGACCAACTCATACGGTATCAAGACCTACGTCTGATATCTTGGCCATAACGAAAGGATGACTAGTCTGATGGCTATGTGATTAAGGCTCTGGCATGACATTTCAGCTACGCTAAAAGGCTCGACCGCATTATGTATTATGACAAGGTAAGGCAAGATCATATGGCAAAGTCAACTGGTAAATCCATACGGCCCCATTCAATATTAACTGCTTCCACATGTCATGAACCACGCAAATGATGGTTCTGGATATGTCACACTCTCCGAGGTAGAATCCGATACGAACGCAGTGACTTGACGAATAATTTATTAATTGACGATTCAGTTGAGTTCAATCTCTAGTGCAGAAGTGAGGGTGGTTTACGAAACATTTTCAGATTTTCGAGTAGTTTTTTTGGGATTCTTCTAAATTTGATAGTGTCGAAAATCAGAAAAAGTGACACAAAATTTAGAAGAGCTATTCCAACCAGTGAACGTTTAGCGCTTACACTGTGGTTTTTGGCAACAGGGAATTACTATTTTTTAAACTTTATTAAAGTATTTCCAGCTATATTCATTATTTTCTATTAATTTTATACTTATCAATACCAAAGCTAATTGTTCATGCCTTTTATTACCATCTGTTTTTTTTTTTTTTTTTTTTTTTTTAATCTACGATGCTACAAAACATATCCAGTACGGTAAATTAATGCATAGACTTTCTCGTTAGTCCACTACACCTTCAGGGTGAAATCATCTAAAGCCCGCCCTAGGACCGATACTTGTCAGATGTGAAATGGCAAGTAACATGGCACATTTTTATCATTTGGTACAGCCCATCACAAACCTCTAAACCAACCGTGCTATGCCTCATGGTCTTTCCATGCTTTGCCATGTGGCATTGTATTGACGCGCCTTATAATTCGTCCATTGGTTTTTGCAGTGTATATTCAGCAGTGTATATTCAGCAGTGTACATTCCAATCTCTCAGCAGTGTAATTCCAATCACTCTTTTTTAAATAAATTTTGAACAGATACAATATTTTTACAGTTTTTTAGTAAATACATATTCGTATCCTTTTTATTTAGCGCATGGTAAATACCCATGACCATAGTACAAGACAAACAACAATTGAATCGTTATCATAGAGATATTAATGGAAAGCGATACGCGTTACAAATTGTAACATTAAATCATTATCTTATATATCCTATCAGTTGTCTATGTTTGTTCGGAATTTTCCGAATTAATTCTGAAAAACTATTCAGCACATTTGCCTGAATTAGGGGGGAAACTCGTCACAAGCACAAAGGGTATTTAAATTGCAAAAGCGTGCTATAAGAACTATTTGTGGAGCAAGCCCACAGACGTCGTGCAGAAATCTATTTAAAAACCTGGGTGTACTAACAATGCCAGCACAGTATGTATACTCCGTACTATCATTTGTAGTGTAAAATCCTGAACACTTCAATCTTAATGCTGACATACATAGCCATAATACTAGGAATAAATATGATATTCACAAGGATTACAAGTCACTGTCAGTTGTACAGAAAGGGTTATCATTTACTGGAGCTTCCTTATTCAATGTCTTACCAACAGAAATTAAATGTTATCTACAAAAACCCAACTACTTTAAGTCCAAACTGAAAGAGTTTCTGCTTCAGAACCCATTTTGCTCTGTGAAAGAATTTTCTTCTTGGAATTTGGTAACTAAGAATGACTGATAAAATAGTATATATGGTGTATGGAAGGGGAAGGTGACAAAGTTGTCCACAATTACTAAAATGGTATATGGTTCTTCTTTCTGTTGAAACTTTTGGCAAATGAAGTAATTACACTGTTTACAAAATTTCTCTCATATATAGTAACTAACATGGGATAGCATGCACTCAAAAACTGTTGTGAAAAAATTATCATACTAAAAGGTTTTTAAGTAATTGACTGCTTATGAGTTGTTGGTAATATAACTGATATTGTTAATAGGTGTGTGTACTGTTCCAAATAAATAGCAACTAACATGATATAATATGTAGTCGCAAATTACAGTGAAACTTATCATGGTAATTGGTTGGTAAGAAAATAACTGGTTATTAGATGCTGGTAACAAGTGTGTACACTATTCCACATAATAAGTATTAATTAAATCGGGATTTTATTTGTAGATTACAGGAGATATTGGTTATACTAATGGGTTTTAGCTAACTTGTTGTCAATATATAATAATATTATCAATTATATAGTAATATTGACATTACTAATAAGTGTATGTACTGTTCCACATCCCCGAGATTATTCTCACATGAGATCAAAGTGAACATATCAGTCTATCTATTAGGGGTTTCCAACTGGAGATAAAATAACTAAAACTTATTTACTTTTAACTGATTTTATTTGTCTAAAACTTCATGGAACTGGTCTTTTTATTACTGAAGACAGCAAAAAGTTTGTTGCAAACAGCGTCAAAGGCTAAAATGAATAATTTTAGATTAACCCCTCTAGATGAAGATAAACTTAAATCTTTTTTTAATGTGTTTAAGATTATACTTAGTAAAGCATTGTATGTGGAGAATCTGAAAAGCGAGTGTGCGTGTTGGAGAATGCCGTTGGTAGCGTTCCTTCCGGCTGGCTCCTATTGGCTGCAGGTGGCGTGGTCTCCTGTTACGTCACGAGACTCAACTGACTGCCGGCCTGCTCGGGTCAGCTTCGGCTTTCTCTCTCCAACTTTCACCACAGACATCTCTCTCGTTCTCCTCTCCAGAGAAAACACGTTTACTTTGATAGCCTCGGCGTTCACACTGCTTCCATCGTAAAGGAATGGTGAGAGGTAGTGTGTGCATAAAAAATATGTTTAGCTGATTTATTTCCGCAGATTATTATAGGAACTTAACGTTATTAATAATGTTACACACAAGGAAGAAAAGTTAAAAATCAACAGCGAAACTATGATGAAAGCTGTAGTTTCCTGTATTCTTTTTCATGTTTATAGCTAAAATCACAAAAATGAATCGCTTGTTAATTTCGTTATTCCCGTAATTCCTCCACCTTCATACGATTTGTGCTCTGATTTTATAGTAAGTTATGTTATATTGAAGTCAATAATCGATACGAACATAAAAACCAAAAAAAAAAAAAAATCTATCTGTCCGTAAATCATCCATTGAGGCATCGTTGGACTGGTACTGTATTACAATATGTAATCAGTTTTGCTTTGGGATGATTAATCGAAGAGTTTTCAAAGGCGTTAACATTGTGCCTTTTCCGAACTCTCCAGTTTTGCAACTATATCACTAAAAAATCTAGAGGGGTTTAAGATCACGGCACTTAATAAAGACTTCTAAATTATGTCTGATAAGGTGCATTAAATTTCATTTTTTATTTTAGATTTTCTATTTTAAAAAAATATGCAGTCCATATTGCCAGGATTACAAAACAGATATATAAGTGTTACAACACTATCTGATGTAGAAAGATTCTAAGGATGTGGGTACTCATGAAGCTGGAAAACTTCTTGTTCAATAGAAACTGAAAATCGATATTGATAGAGGTATAGCGTAATTACTAGAGTTTATGTAGCTTTTTTGTATGAGTATCCTCAGCACGTTTCTTAAAAATGCTGTTCACTATGCTTTCAGATATTATCAACACCTTACGTGTTTGGTGGTTGAAATGTGTTTTCGCATAATATATTGATCAATGCATCAACGTGATCGTAATATATTTGTTAGGAAGTCCTGTATTTTGCGTTCCGTTAACGCACTTGGCGGTTGTTTAGAATATGTTTAGAAGCAACGGATTCTGTGATCTTATTATAAATCTGTAAACAATCACAGGGTTATTTAACCTGCAAATGAGTTTTCATAAAGGGCAGCTTTCTCACCTACGGAAGTTGTGGACGACCCATCCACCATCTCGTTTCACGATGAGCTTTGTTGGACTTTCTCTACTTACAGAATGTTTTCAACGGCAGGAATGAACTTCCCAAGTTTATCAGACTTGGAGCTCAGGTTAAGCGCCTCTTGAATTTCGGGTAATGTTAGAATTCAAGAGAAGTAGCTCTCTACTTTTTAGCCGAGAGCCTCTACATCGTTCCGTTTTTAGTCAGCTGTTCAACGAAAGTTTATTTAACCTGATAATTTGACGGGAGAACTGTGATGTTAACACAAAATTTTTCGATGATTCTGTCATTACCAACAAATGTATAGACCCAAGAAAATAAAACTGCAGATGTATTTCTCATAGACACGCAGTAGAATGAGTTCCTAACACGTATAAACAGAAACCCTGATATATTTACCACCTGCTAGGCATCATTCCTTACATTTCGTCTTTCAATGAAACATTTAGAAGCAGTTAATGTACTGCTGCTGTTGATCTGCAGTATCAGTCGGGGGCTACTGAGAAAAGGAATGAAAATACAATAACTCTTTTTTTTGTTGCAAATCTGACTCCTTGTCGATATCATTAGTATCTGGTAAGGACTGGGAAGGGGGTGGGGCAAGCAAGAGGAAGGAATTTGGCCGTAGCCTTTTGAAGGAACCATTCCATCATTGATATGGAGTGATTTGAGAAAACCATGGAAAACCCAAATCTGGATGGCCAGATGTGGATTCGAACCCGCGTCCTCCCGAATGCGAGGCTAGAGCGTTACCGCTCACCCACCATACCTATTAAATTCAACATCTTATGCTTTCCAAAGTCTTTTTTCATCAAGAATCTGTGGAGAAGAGGAATAATAAATAGTAATATTTGGCCTATAGAGATTGAGAATTTAGTGCACTGTTTTCGTCATTTCAACCCGATGTGTCTTGACGCCTGTAACAATGGCAGCCGTTACCTTTTCCCAGAGACTGTTCATTCGTCTCAGTTTTGGCAGTGAGGGTTAAAAATACTGGCGTCAAGTCAGAAAGCGCTGTCGGACCAGAGCAGAGCTCCGACCGTCCAATATCCGGCGACGCGGGAAGACCTCGGAAACCCAATCAGCTGACTCGCAGGAAATTGAGCCCGCAGCGGCAGCCATTGCCTACTGATAACACGGAACACCTGATAAATCTTACATGTTCCTAATTCTTCATAACATTGGACATGTTATACGTCTTTCACGAAAATGTCCTATCGATATTTTATGATAGTTTCTCCATTTACAGGGAGATTGGGGAGTAATCGCATAAAACTTCAGTTTCACAATTTGGACGACTGTTAAACCTATGACGTCCACTGGAGCAGTTTTGATTATTTTTGGAAGAATTTCTGTTCCAGTGTGACAAATTTTTGTAATCACGGTAATATCTGTCTTGGCTATCATATAGGGACGTAAGGTAAAACGTGATAAAAAAAAAATAAAAAAAGAGAGAGAGAGACAGAAAGAAAGATGGTTAGTGGAAAGAAAGAAAGATGTAAACAAGGAAAAATGTAGAGGAAGGAAGGAAGGAAAAAACTAGATAATTGTACTTCAGGGATCCTTTGTCCTAATTTTCTGGCCTCGCATTCGGGAGGACGCCAGTTTGAATCCCCGTCCGGGCATCCAGATTTGGGTTTTCCATGGTTTCCCCAAATCACTCCAGGAGAATGCCGGGATGCTTCAAAAAAAAAAAAAAAAAAAAAAAAAAAAGAAGGCCTAATTGTTTGGATCTTGGATCATAATCATCAATAATAACAAATTACTCCTTATGTAATAAACTTGATCTAGGACTACGAACTTTCTAAAACTGTATGTTTGAAACACGCCATTTTTACAGGAGTGAAGCTTCTAGAAGGATGTTAGAAATTAGGTGGATAGATAAAGTACGAAATGAACGTATTTTAATAATGACAGGCGAAGAAAGAAGTTTGTGGAAGAGTCTCACAGAAAGAAGAAAAATTGTGGGTTACATTTTAAGATGTGAGAGTTGGTTATTTTGCTAGTGGAGGGGACAGTTGAAGGAAAAAGCTGTACAGGAAGAAGAAGATTATAATACACACTACTCTTTGTGAAAATTGTAACTATAAAATGGAATCGTCTGAATCACGACAAAATCTGAGAATTTGTGCTTGCAGAGTCCAGCTTCAATGAGTTTCTTCCTCGAAGGCGGAGTTGACGTACCATCCCCTCGGGAAATCATACAACCGGACATTTCTTCTTTTTTCTCTCTCAGTTCCATTGGCTGACCTGAAAATAAACATTAAAAATTAGTTTGTTCTTACTTTAACAAATTTCTGATTTGATAACTCATTCAGTCTACACTCTCGCAATTTTTCTGTAGACCTCATTGGACGCTAGAATCCCCCATATGGCATTTTGGAATTCGTTTCGTGAGTTCCCTACTACGAGCAAAAGTATGGTCCGTGCACTTAATATTGATTCGACATGCCAGTAACCTGTCGCGACCGAAAGAGCTATTCACTACTCCTGTCTACTCTGTCTATAGGGTCGTTTGGGGGCAAACAGGTACCTTGTACCATATCATTTTCTCACTGTCACCGGAGCATTTGTAGCTAACTTATTTATTGTAAAACTCCTTCATAGCAACAATTGCTTCCCCAAATTCTGATTACAACACTCTACTTCCAAATTATTAAAATATAGTCTATGTAATACGAGTACAAGTATCCATATATATTATACCTTAAAGGTGTTTTTACTTCCCTCATATTTAACCAAAATCGGTAAATGAGGTGTCATTTTAAAGATTAAGTTCACCACTGTGATAACATCACTAATTAAGAAACTAGGAACAATCAAGGTCACGGGTGTGCGATAGTTCGCTGCAGTCGCTAAGGAGTGATCGCATACCACTAGATAGCTGCACCACATAGCACAGAGGTATTAATAAACTGTGTGTGTTTTCTAGAATAAGAGCTTTACGGACATTTTCGCTTATGTTAGGAAACATTTAATCATTTCTAATTGTTTCGCAAGACGTTGTAAGTGTTTAAGAATTGTCAAAAATGAGTCAGTTCTTTTTCATCCTACTACGAAGGAAGCGTCCATAAACCAGGTAGCTCAATTTCTTGCCTCCTGTTAACTCCCCCTCCCCCCACGTAGCCTGACGTGGCATTTTTCTCAACCCCCCCCCCCTCCCCCGCGTAACACATAACCTTTTTCCCTATTGATTCTAGAAGACACTTTGTACTGCCTTCTCTTGTCAGACTATCCTTGTTGGTGGTTTAATTAATACGATAATTAAGTAGTCCACAATGTATTTCGGTTTAGACTTGTTTTTATTCTCAAACACGACGTCAAACGATACTGTTTACATGAATACACTCAATCCAGAGGTTGCATACAACACTTCTTCCACACATATTTCTCGAATACTTAAACAATTGAAACATATTTAAAAAAATCAGAATTGATACAAAATCATTTACAATCAATACAAAATGGTGAGAAATTAAATATACTTAAACACAAAATTATTCACAGAAATCATTTTAAGCTGTTGCAAATTGTTCTTTAGACATCGCAACTTGCATTAACACTTGGAATTACGAACATTTAAACAATTCTCTTGCACAATTCTGTTCTTATATATATTAAATGACCTTTAAATAATTTCTTTTTATAAAACAAAGTCTATATAGTCCTACACCGATTTACAGGAAATTGCAAAACAAATATACCAGAACATATTCAACCAAACTCTAGCTTACTATAAGTGCTTCATAAAATACCATTACATTTAATTTTATGGTTTGAGGGCTGTTACAATACGGAGATAATTAAATGACGGAAATAAATATTTACACGCTGTTGTGTGTTCTGTACCTCATTTTAACTGTGACAAATAATATGAATGAAAAGCTACATGGCTTGGCTCGGAAACACCCCCCCCCCCATAGCGCAAAGTAGCTTTCCTGCTAACCCCCTCCCCCTCGCCGGAACTAACCACGTAGTTAATGAACACTCCCAAACCACCAACCTCGCTATTCATAGTATACCACTCGCCAAATATTCGCATGGGCCACCTTGTGTACCCATATTATCGATATATATATGTGCAACCGATAAATATACTCGTATATTGAGGTTCTTTCATCATACCACCTCCCCGTTTAGTATCACAGATAGAGGGGATTACGAAATTCTACCTACGGGGATCTCCAGGGTGTGGAACTTACGGACTTTTCCAATTAAAAAAGTGGCTTTATATCATAATGCTGAACCTTATAAATTTAATTTAATTTTCCCTTTTCCTGCACCCACCTACATTTGCCCTCCACAAATTTTAATTTTAAATTCTTTCAACGTTTTTGGTAAATTATTCATCACTTCCCTTGGTAACTTATTCCAATTCCTGACACCCTTACCTAAAAAGAGAACCTTCCCACACCCTTGTGCCTGAAATCCAGTGCCAGCTTGTGGTCATGGTCATCTTTACCCTTCCATGCACTACTTTTCATACCTACACCAATATCTTTCCATGACTCATCGCCAGTATACGCCCTGTACACTCCCATGACCCTCTTCACCCTCCTCCTGTCTTGCAATGAATCTTATTCCAGCTCTTTTATCATATCTGTTACTCATTGCTCTCTGCGATAATTTCCAGAAACAAATCTAGCAGCCCTTTTTTGCACCCTCTCCAACTCCTGTATTTGATATTCAAAATGTGGGTCCCATACTACGCTACCATACTCGAGCAATGGTCTGACCAAAGTTTTGTAACCCAATTCCTTTACTTCCATCGTACATCCCCTCATCCCTGTCTCCAACAAGTGCAGAACTTTGAAACCTTTTCCTACCATCTGTCCGTGGCCTGCCCAGTTAAGCTTGTTATCAAATTTAATGCCAAGATATTTACATTTTAGTATATGGTCGAATGTATAGTCTAAGATATAGTGCTCCTAAAGGAGAACTAATCAGCTTCGTGTAGAGAAGTGACACAGTAGATTCCCCGTAAGAAATTCTGTTGTCTCCGTATATTACTAGACTCTGTTTATTCTGAGGTGCGAGTGTTATCGCGCGCCGCCTGCTCCCCAGCACGTCCCTACCCTCCTCCCCGCCCCTCCCGCCGTCTGTTTTCCACGCCAGGCGACGGCAACATCGATCGTGGGGAGCTGCCTGAGCCGTGGGGTATCCCCAAGCCGTGGCAGAGTGCCAGGGACAGCTAACTACCCCACACCACGGCGATACCCAGAACGAGGCGTATCTGTATTCAGCACCACGAAACCGCTGACCTTCTTTCCAAGTGGGCTACACGAACTGGAATAATTGCTGAGTTCTCATTTTATTCTCTCCATTCGCCAATTTCCATCTAGGTCAGCTCAGATATCGAAGGAGCAGTCTGGTAAGTCGTAGTTAAGGCGTCTGACAGAGTATCGAAAGGCCCACGGTTCGAATCTTGACCTCGCTGAAATTTTCGAAGGTCATTAAACCGTTCTTCGTCTACGCTAAAGCTTTATTTGTGTATGTGAAGTACTCCAAAACGGTTCTGTAGTCCGTATTACCTCTTAAGGTGTAGGATTATGTGACGGAACAGAAACATTTGATATGAAAATTATATTTTTGTTCCTTGAGTGTGGACAAAAATCGATATATTTATTCTTAAAGAAAAGAAGTGTAAGTTGCTATGTAGATGAGGAAAAAAATCAAGACATAGAGGTTAACGACATACAGACACATCGGTTGCTTTTAAAACATTCATTGCTGAAGGACCTTGCATCTTCGGATACTACAGAAGTTCGATGTAGTTCCTAGAATATACAAATTATGTATAATAAACTGAAAACTGTTAAAAACAAAAGGATTGCATTCTTTATAGTTATAATCAGTTCACAAAATATGCGGTTATACCATAATTACCGTGTTATGATAGGCGGTTATGTTACAAATGGCTAGTGCAGTCGGTAAGAAACTTTGTCACTGGTCATAAAGATTACACGTAATCAATACTACATTATATCGACGGAGATAACTTGAAGATTACTATTCAACGCTACCCTAATCGCTGTGGGTTAGAATTGTCAAAAATGGAAGGTGATAAGTGACGTCAATAGTGTCTGAAACCTCCTTAAAAATCGTAATTCTTTGGTCTTGTTCTTGGCTCGTCGACGTCGGTTTAATTAGGTCATTAGGAGCAGGATGGAACTGGGATCACGGAACGGGAAGGAATTCGGCCGTGGCCTAGTAAATAAACTGTCAAAATCAAATATGGATGTCCGGGAGAGATTCAAACCCACGACTTCCCGAATGAGATGCAAAGTCGGAAGATTATTTTATTTTCTATTAGGATGATCCTGAAATTAAATTAATCTGACGAGAAGTAAAGGGTGAAACGAAAGAAGACAAAAGTGACAGTCCTTACAAAGTGAAAAGAAGTAAATTTTCATCTGTCGCCTCTAACCAGTTTTCGTCATCTTCATTAATTGTCTGTCATCAGAGGTGTAATTAACTCAAGACAGACAGGCCATCAGTATATCAACAACTAGACGTGGTATCTCCGAAAAATTCGAAGGCTTAATCACTTAGATACTACTGTCCGCTTTATCGCGTGCGTCTCCGGTACAAAAGTTGACGTTTCGACTGCGACCAAACGGCACAAACTCCTAGTGAAAGGCAAACTGGATAAAATCGTTCCCCCTGGGCAGTAAAGAAGTGTTCTCAAACAAATAACCGCAGAAAAAAAATAATAGGCCCTTTTGGCTCACGCACAGAAAACTATACACCAATATCTATATTTTCAACATTTTTCGAAAAAGCAACATACTAAAAGATTTGGGCAAAACAATGAATTGATCATCTATGGTTAATATGATATCATGTAAAGTATTTCATAGTCTATGATTTTTGCTTCTGTAAACAGGGTCTTGGAAACAATAGACTAAATAAAGAAAGTAGTTTGCCAAAGAATTTTTTGCAACTTAGCTGAGAACTTTAATGGTGTCGATGCTTTTTTGTTTTTCCTTTTTTTATGGCATTACGGATGAAAAAATAATGTGCGGAAGATCCATTTTTGAAGGCGGCGGTTGGAGCTGCAAAAGAAGGTTAAATAAATGGACCTTAAATTACAAGAAGTATAAAATTGTATTGTGGACTATATTGAGTGCAGCATAATTGTATAAGAAATTGTTGAATAAATTTGAAGTTTATTGAAAATTAGGATGATCAATGTTGGTGAGCAAATGGATGAATATCTCTCAGTAGGTGAGAGAAAGAAAGGATGGAGAATGGTTATTTCCTCTCAGAAAAAGGAAATACTAAAAAGGTATGGTTCACGGGGCTCCGACGGCTCCTGCCGCATCCCGTAACGGAGGTAGAGCTCCGCACGCCCTCTACAACCTTCGGCACTGGAATGGATGTGGTGGGGTCAGCGCCATGATCCGGCAGTTCTTTTCCTTCCCGCGGAGTATTCCCACGGTACTCATTGGATAGTAGGCTGAATGAGCCTGGGCAGCCATTCCGGACGTTCAGCTCCGAGGAAAAATCCTCGACTTCGGCGGGGATCGAACCCCAGTCGTCGCGGTCGTAGTCTGGTGCTCCACCGCCTGAGCTACACGACCGAAAGGAAACTACTGTTCGTGAAAAATATAACTGAAGAGTCCACGTTAGAAGTTGGATAAAGAATAACAAACGGTGTAGGATACTGTCTTTGGCAAGAAGATAAGAGAAATTGTGAGATAATCGTAATTGTAGCGAAACACTGTCTAGAGTAATAATGTATTGGTAGTGTAAAATGTAGACAACGTTCGAATTCTCTTTAAAAGAACCGACAGTAGGGATGTTACAAACAGTTCCTTTCACGTCATTCGGGTCGGAACTTTTACCGGAAGAGAAGAAAAGTATCTCGTTACTGTTTTTGCTTCAGGTGTTTAATAAGACAGGAAGGCTGAGTTGATGTTTGTACCATCACAAAGCTGCAGAATCACCACCTGTTCTCTTTTAATTAAGCCCGACACGTTTCTAAAGTTTAATTGCCAATTAAAATTTGTCAGAAATTCTCCTCAGAATGGGAAATAAACTGTTTTAAGTGTCTGTCGTTATAACATCCTTTTTCACATTCGCGGCTCTTTCAAGGATGGGAAATTCTTTCCCGCTCTCCCATTCTAGTAAATGTTATTGATATGTGTTTCAGTATGAATCTTATTCCTTCTTTGCTACATTAGTCTTGAAATGAGATCGTATACATTTATTTTATACGGTTATGATACTCCGAAAAATTACTGAAAGTATAACTTTTCAACTTTCTAAGTACCGCTACAAGAAGATTGGTTTTAGGCAGCACATCAAAGACATTGTGGATATTGAGAACATTTCATGGTGATGCACAGTCGCCGTATGAAATGCATGTGCTGAAAATAACTGAACAAAGAGTGCAAGAGTCCAGCCTGCATTTGAATAAATAATTGTTTTATTATTTGTTTTGTTTCTTCGTGTAAAACATATCATGCAGAAGGGAACAAAGAAAAAATGAAAAAAATGTATACAGTTTTAAACCAATATTCTCCTTAGTGAACAAGGAAGAGTTTTGAGCCATATATTGAGCGTGATGTGTGATCCGTAGCGCTCTGGTCTCGCGCCCGGAAGGACACAGATTCGATTCACCGTCCAGCCATCCAGATTTGGGTTTTCCATGGTTCCCCAAAATCACTCCAGGCGAATGCCGTAATAATTCCTTCAAAAGGCAATGGCCGAATTTCTTCCCGTTCCTTGCCCCCGGTATCTTCCCGCCTCTAATGACCTCGAAGTCTGCTAGGAGTAAAGACAGGCGCACAAAAACCAACCTCACACGAAATATTCGTTCACTTCGATGTTGTGGGAAAAAAAAAAATACGACCCTCATAAGTAATCATGAGATCAGTCTTTGCTTTGTAGTCATCATGTATAAACATGAGATTAATGTACGTCATCCGTTGTAACGTTTCATGGGATATTTTGTTTTTAAACAGCACATAATTAATATTTGAAAGAAAATTCTTTGCAACCTAACTGGCACCAAAAACACTGTAGACATAGCAAATAAATTTGTTCTACAAGTACTTCATTTAGTAACTTTAAATAATTTTAACGTGTGAAGGAAATATTTAACCTAGTACATACAAAAAATAAGGCAAAGTGTAGCTGTAATTGTGTTTGAGCGACAGAAAGTGGAGATATTTTCACTAAGCCTTCTCTAACCTTTTCAACCCGAAGAACAGTTAAACTATCAAAAATAACTCTGCGCACCAGTAAATTATACGTGCGTGATTTCTCTCTCTGTATGTATTATTAACTAACTCTACCAAATGTTAGAGGCACGTAGCGGGTTCCTTTAAGATCCTGGTATAACGGTCATTAACTTAACCCTCAAAACAAAGCCGCCTTATTTGCTGCGGGCTGGAAACGTATTTACTGAATACACTGACTATTATACAGACAATGTAGTAATATCCTGGAAAAACCCGATATTTGCTGTTGTGTCTTTTTTTGAACAATTTTTACTAAATTATTTTTTTGCTACCATATATTTAAAATAGCTAGGATAAAATTTTTAAAATTCTGCCTGCGTACCAACTGTCACTTCTTCGTGGACCAGAGATTGAGAAACGCTGCATTAAGGGACCAGATGCGTACAACGATCATTGTTTAAAATGGAACCAACACATTTAATAACATCTCACCGAGCGTGGTGGGTGAACGGTTAACGCTCTGGCCTCGCATTCGGGAGGACGCGGGTTCGAATCACCGTCCGGGCATCCAAATTTGGGTTTTCCATGGTTTCCCCACATCATTCCAGGTGAATGCCGGGATGCTTTCTTCAAAAGGCAATCGTCGAATTCCTTCCCGTTCCTTTACCGTCGTCCTATCCCGCCTCTAATGACCTCGACGTCGACGAGGCGTAAAGCGATAAAAAAAAAAGCTTCTCAAAACCGTGCATCTCATCAGTAATCGGAATGCGAGAATATTTGGCCTTTTTTAATCTTACACTTTGTTATGGAATCAGGTACTAGTGAAATTCGCAGAAAAATACTGAAGATTTTCCAACCCACAGAAACGTCCGTAGGCTATAGAGTTAATGGTTCTTGCGAACTGGTCGACGTCATAAAAAAATCTATGTTTATGATTTAGATGTATTTAACAACCTGGATTACTATAAATATTCATACTGCGTTGATGCAAAAGATACTGCTAACATTTATTTCTCAACGGGTGCAGTCCTAACACTAGGCGTGAGTATTACGGGCAATCCCAAAAGTAAGATATCCAAAGCTTTTTAGAATTTTAAAATCCATTTATTTTTTTCTACTTCATTTAAAAAGTGAACAGTTGTCTATTTTTCTACGAACGATGCATTTTTATAGGCTCTGTGACAGTCTTTGTGGGCTTATACAACACCACAGTCAAACGTGCAACTCAGAACGGAAGAAGAGAAATATTAAACTAGGGCGTCAATATTTGCGACGATAAAGCTCGCTTTCACGTCGCCCATCAAACCGTCGCTCTTCTGCAAAACTTTGGTTGGAATATCACAGCACGCCCACACTGTAGTCTGGACTTGGCACCTAGATACTACTACCTTTTCCTTAAGCTGAAAGAAAATTTGTCCGGAAAGCGATTCAGCACCGAAGAGGTCAAAGATGAAGTTCAACGCTTCCGCAAAGACATGGCGGCGCGCTGGTATGATATTGTCATGCAAATTCTGTCACAGAGTCTTCAAAAATTTATTAACCGAAATGGTTTTTTTTAAATTTATTTAACTGCTTAACGTCTCTTAACAGCGAGGTCTTTAGAGACGGGGAAGGATGGGGGCAAGGAATGGAAAGGCATTCGACCATGGCCTTTTGAAGGAAGAATCCCGGCATTTGCCTGGAGAGATTTGGGAAACCTTGGAAAACCCAAATATGGATGCCCGGAAAGGGATTCGAACCGGCGTCCTCCCGAATGCGAGGTGAGAACGCAACCGTTACACCACCATCCTCGGTTCCAAAATGGCGATCGAGTAGATAAAAGAGACCTTTTCAACTTTTAAAATGATGTATATCTATATATATAAAGATGAATGTATGTATATATGTTTGTTTGTTTGTTTGTTCTTCATACAAATCCACAGTTTTCATCCGATCTCGATTAAACTTTGCACACTTATCCTATGAAACAAGTAGAAAAATACCGTCTACATTTGGTTTAAAAATTATCTGTATAAATAATACATGTTGTCTCATAATTTCGAAATACTACTGAACGGCGATAGACAGACGCGTAGGATGTGTAGGTCTCTCTACTGTTTTTTCGTCTAGCGGTCATGTAGCTCAGTGGCTAAAGCGCTGGCTTCGTAATGCTTGGATCGCGGTCTCCGGTTCAAATCTCCGTGGAGGCTAAGATTTTTAAAATTGTTTTTGAGTCACGCCTGGGCCGTCGGTTATTCGGATTGAATGTTAAACTGTAGATATTACAAAGTTAGGGGTGCAATGCGAGGCAAATCATAGGTAGTCTTGCAATGCTGTAGGTGTACACTTTTTACGTTTTATTGATCCCTCAGGGGTTGTTCGCAGTCAGTGTGTGTGTGTGTGTGTGTGTGTGTGTGTGTGTGTGTGTGTGTGTGTGAGTGTAAACCACAGTAATAATACTATAAATACGGAAGTAAGTGTCTGTCTTTTTGTTACGTTTTGACGAATAAATGACTATATCGATACTGATGGAATTTGACAAGAAAATCTGTATGAAGGGCACAGGACATTTTTCCAGTAAGATTAACAGTTGTAGTTACGAAATTTTGAGATCTTATCGAATGGTGACAGAAATATGTTGGAAATTGATTCTCTTCAAGAGACAGGTTCGACGGTAGAATGATATAGTGATGACTTTCCTGTCATATTATGCCAACTCGATGTTGTTTGGGACCAATCTTTCGTTACCAACAACTTTCTATATTCAATTCTGGCAAAAAAAATTCTTAATCCACGTGTACGAAGTCGGGGGTACGAGCTAGTACTATATAAAATTTGTATCTCTAAATGCTTTGGAGACCATACTTTTGGGATTGACCTCTTATATCTGTAAGGAATATAATCATTGGCATATGTGTAGAAAGAGGTAAGATGTTTATAGGTCCCATATATCTGGTGCTCCATAAAATCTCGAAAAAATTTAAGTCGAAGCTGAAGACGTTTCCAGCAGCGGTGATAATAAATGCTACGGGTTGAAGAATGGAAGCTGCTACAGATGAAGACCTACAGGCTATGGGAGTAGCATTCTGAAGTCTGCGCGATGTAATATCAGTGGTGTTGAGCTGCAGCAGCGAGGAAACAAAAATCAGTGCCTCTCCATTGGGCGGAGGAGGTCGTTTGGCCCACAAAGGCCGCCTCAACTACCGGATGCCACCGATTTACATTGTCCGTACCAGACGGCCAATGCTCGCTCAAGAAGACGCGGCACGCGACACGTGACACCTGTTGGCGCGAGACTAGTGGTCACGTGTTACCCACAAGTCCAGAGTCGCTACACATTACTGCAATGAAATGAATGCCAGCTTCGACGTATTGCGCAGCTGTGTTAGTCAGTTATATTTAAGGGCGTTACTGGAGTCAAAACGACGACCGTTCAGAGAAAATTTAAGTTCGTAAAACAAGTTAAGTTTATTATACTTAAATCGTGTAAATTTGAAGCCGCCATCTTCTGTGCCAGAAATAGCTATTCTTATCAACGGCGATAAAAGAGTGTGTGCTCTGTTGTCTCCAAGCATCGACGACTTTCTTTCAAACTCATTAAAGAACATTATTTCTTATCATCTCTGGATAACTTTCAATACTGATTGTTTCTTCTTGTAAAAGAAATACGTAAAGAACGGAAACTTCAGAATAAAAATTGACATTATTACTATCGTATGATTCTTTCTAAGATGAGATGCTCTAAAACACAGTCCTACGTGATATGCATCACCCCCCACTCCTATCCAGTACAGTCAAAAGCTCTTCAATAGTAACCCAGCTAGGGAGCGTCAATAAACGTGGCTTCGTTTAGGGGGAAGTGGTAGAGTAGAAAGCTAGGGGACGTCCATTAATTACGTGAGGTGTCTTTCCGGAATTCCGGACCCTCCGCTCCCCCCCCCCTCTCTCCGGTGAAACTTCGTGAGATTTGGTCGGACTCCACCCCCCCCCCCCCCCACCTCTGGTGAGATTTGGTAGGACAAATGCCTCTAAAATGACGTGAGACACCCCCCCCCCAATGAAGAACCTCGAAACTTTTTGAGACCCCCCTAAAATCGACATATGTAGACTTTTTTTTCGCTCTACCATTCTACAAGAATTTCAAGCCTCACGTAAAATTTCCGTTGCCCCCCCCCCCCCATTTCACCTCACGTAATAATTGGAGGCCCCCCTACGCTAGGCTACCACCCAGAGGGGGGGGGAGGTTCCGGGGCAAGACACGTAGCTTTGCATTCATTTTATTTGTCACAGTAAAAATAAGGTGCAAAACACACAACGACATGTGAACATTGATTTTCGTCATAAGCCACGTCAGGCTAAGTGGGGAGGAGAAGGGGGAGGGGTTCACAGGAGGCCAAAATGAAGCTACCTAGTTTATGGACGCTCCCTTACGTATATTGTAGGCACACATCCCATGACGCTTTCTGCAACAAGTTTCTGTCATTTATGTCGAAGAAGATTTAGATCCCTCAGTCTTCTTCGTTGCATCCCGAATTAGGTGAACGTTTATGTAAGATGTCCATTGCAGTGTGTAACGCCTATTCTTCTTTTTAAACAGTTAATTGACTCAGAGAAGATGATAACTCGTGAGTAGATGTTCCTTCCAAAAATTTCGTTTTTTCGCTGAGAATACTATTTGATGATGATTAAAATAGAAAAATGTCCTGCAAAAATATTAGTACCCTTTTTAATCAGTACACGTTATGATGCTATGAACTGTATTGAAAGTTTATAACATTTGTTTCCTCCGTTAATGTAACAGTAGTAAAATGTAATAGGAAACGACGTTTCATTTTAAATCACTGAGATGCATAGTTTGGAAATAGCTGAGGTATAGCCCATAATCTATGACTCTAATCACTAGGATGGCGGCCGGCTGTGTGGTACCCACAGGTACTTTACTGTGTCCACATAACTGGACAAGTGGCGTAATTTACCGGTTCGAAACGTTTCGGATTTGAAATAAAAATCGCCAGTTCGTCGTCCGTTGAGGTAAACTTTCATGTCATTATTATTATTTATTCGTTGAGGCCAACTAGGACCACGTTAAGCCTTTGTGCATTTGGCATCGAGTTTCATCTTCTTTTGGGCCCAGAACTCCTTCATTCGTTTTGAGTGCGCTTGTTTGTGCTCCTCTGTCCAGAGTGTACCGCGTCTTCTGTTGGAGTGTTCGTCTCGGCTTGTCCCACTTGTCATTAACTTCTTCGAAATATATCTCTGTTGAAAGCATCTTCTGGTTCTAGTCCCACCAAATGAAGATCTTCTTTAATATTTGCGAACCAGGGCATTACAGTTTTGGGTCTGGAATCAAAAAAATTAAAGATTTTTTTCTTAGTCTGTTCTCCTCCATCTCTTTACTATCTTGCCAATAGGATTAATGTTCCTTAGTACCTTGCGACTGGTTTCAAAGCAAGGGCAAGTTTATCGTTATTGCTGTTAAGTATCAAAGTCCTTAACCACAACCGGGAACATAAAATTTCCTTCGTTGTTGGTTATCTACATCCATACTCTGCTATTCACAGCATTGCGCGTGGAAGAAGACGCTTTGCACTAAAATTAATATCTTCTCTGAATTTAAATTAAGCATTGTTTTCCAATAATCAAGATGAATTTCTTCTGGTTTTTGTAAACTGTGAGCTTCGATGATTTCTAAGCTAATGCACGTAATCGCGACTTGGTGTAGAAATCTAACGTTTCGGTCGACATGTTCTTCTAGTACTTCATTGGAATAAGATCGTAATTTCTTCAAATCTCTTTTGCAGGATGAATTTTGGCAAAAATTTGCTTTGTTCATGCCTAGAAGCATAGGACGCTCCACGTATGGAATTTAATGTCAAACTGAATCTATGTTAAGCTGGGTAGGTAGAGATGACAGGTCGAAAATTTGGTATTGGATCATTTCTTTTAGTCCTATTCTTTTTCGTACTAGAATGGTTCGTCTTGAGTTGAGAAGGCCGCCGTTGATGTTCCAGTAATGACCGCCACCTTTTATCTGGTCGATTGCCAAATACTCGGCGCCTTACAGCATATCAAACTACGTTCCACGTGCGCTGAATTCTGCGTTGAGGTGAAGGACAAGGCTCTGATAAAGTCTGAGTGAGAACTATGTTTCAGTTTAAAATTAGCTCATACATGATAACGTTTTAAAGATCTCATACGCAGGTAAGTAGAAAATCCGGGTTGCGAAATATAGGCAGAAATTTTATGCGTTTAAATGAAGTGGTATTCTTTAAAATTGAGATATCCTGAAGTATCTATTGTTATTTTAACATAATTTGTGCAATTACAGAACGGCTATTTCAAGTAGGCATTCTTATGTTTAAACACTACTAATTGAGAGTAGAATGTCTCTATTCGAGAGAATACCAACGTTTCACAGACAACAACACCAAGGATAATGGAAGTCGGAACTACGGATTTTGATACTGTAATAAATACTTTTTATTTTTTATTGACTAAAATTGATTTATTAATTGCTTCGAGCTTGTGTACTAAACTGTAATAATTCTTTCGTTATTAGATAAATAAGCCCCTGTGTTGGGCACCAAATTTTAATAAGCGTTTTCTGGTCATTATATAAATAAATTCAGTCGTTTTCTTTTTTTAAAATGTTGGACGTAATTCTAAAATGCCAAACAGTACCAAACTTGGAACGCGTATGCTATTCACGTCAAAAATGATAGACTGTGTCAACCTTCAGATGGTTTTGAGTTAAAGTAACGACTAAAGTCATTACATGCGCATTCGACGCATTTGCAGTGCGGAAAGCAATCAAGTGTCCCACTTGCAAAAGATTGTTGGTTAGCGCATGTTTGCTGTTCAGTAGTTTCCGAATATTGTGTTATAGTTTGGCCTTGTGTCTCCTTTCCAAAGTCAGCCACTAAATCACAAAAAAATTCGTTGCCCGCAATACAAGCCATTGTTCCAGAAAATACCATGTACGTTGTAATTTTCCTCCTGAATGCGAGGCCAGAGCGTTACCTCCCACCCACTATACTCGTTCCCACCTTCTCGCCAAGTCTGCAAAGTTTCCCAGAGTTAATCACAATACGCCAAAACTATGCTAATTTCCGGCGCTTAAAATTTAAATCAACGTGAAACTCTAGTCTTGCGTGCATTGCATCTTGCTGTTAATAAGGTTTTTTATAGTATAAATTAGCGAGAGTCATACAATAACAAAGTAATTATGGATAATCACTTAATACCCACCACTTCCAGTAATTTATTCGTAAAAACTGCAGCGAGGCAGCTATTACGAAACGCAAGAATTGTAAACCAGACTGTTATTCATCCTTATAAATAACAGTTACTGTTATATATAACCGTTATTTCTATTTATAATATTCAAAACTCTTGACACTGGTGTCTCTTCAATTTTTTTAAAATCGAAAACATTTTTTAACTTTTAAATCCCAATTACAAATTGAAATCAATACCAATCGAGATTAACTTTCGGGACTGGCATTCGAATAGATGTTTATTTTATCACCACTCCGGTCATCCTAATTTCCATTTACCATGGTTAGCAGAAATCACTTCAGACGAATGGTGGAATTGTTGCTTCAAAATTTGATAGCCAAATTTCTCCTGTTCCTTGTACCCAGTGCTATCGACGTAGACAAGGCGTAAATCCGCCCCCCCCCCCAAAAAAAAAATACGAATTCAAGATTTCTTGAATTTATTTAAGTGGAAACTGCTTCAAATAAGCGTTGCTCATATTACAACATAGGATTACCGATGGTACTATACTCCTGTTAGCCCTAAACTCACGGTTTGTTCGAGGTTATGGTCCCCTTGTCTCACTACTTACCTCACCAGCCCCTCCCGTTGCCTACTCCTCCGAGCAGACCGCTGTGTTCAAGCACAGAGAGGCATATTTATCAGCGGTCAGTCTTTCCGCTTCGCACGAAGGGGTACAGGTAACCAAGTGGCGATAGAGCAGAATGCCTCCGTTAACTGAACACACTATAGGTGAACAGCAGTGACATCTTGGAGTACGCTGCTTTGATATCCGCTTCGCCTTTCCAAATTTCTGTTTTCTGTGGTTTCTTTAAATTCCTCCAGGTGAATGGGGGATTGTTGCTTCATTCCCACAATCCTCTCGTGGCTCTAATGTCTTTGACGTCGCCGCACCGTGAAGCCCTAATACAAATTCTGACCGCTCGAGAAACTCAATTTTGTTTTCCTTATGCCTTACGCCTCTCCGACGTCGAGACCAATAAAGGTGGGAAAGGACTAGAGACAAGGGACGGGAAGGAATTCGCCATGGTCTTCTGCAGGAAGCATCCCCGCATTCACCTGGACTGATTTGGGGAAACCATGAAAACCCAAATTTGGATACTCGGACGGGGATTCGAACCGGCGTCCTCCCGAATGTGGGGCCAGAACGTTTCCGCTCACCCACCACGCTCGGTCCCGGAAACTCAAAATTCTGGAGAGAGTAGACCATCTTAATGATGGCTAAAAACAACGGACAAAATGTATTACGTTTCCAAACAGACATTCCCGAAACGCTTACGAGAATGATGATATGCAGGCCAAAGTGGGATAGGTCCTAAACGGACGAAAGTGAGCTTCTGATGAGCAATAGTATTTTTCATAGCGTAAAACCTGATATTACTTGAATCTATGTCCTTGATAGCTGAATACATTTTTGTTAGCAGTATAACTTAAATACTGAAAGACAAATGTTGCTGTTTGCCACATTAATTTGAAATTGTAATGGTATCAGGTAAAATATATATATGACTACTATTTGAGCTACTTTCTTTCTTTACAGATGAGCTATTCAGCAAAACATAATACTTATTTTGGTCCTGTGAATAAATATAGAACTTATAAATGAAAAACTTAACTCAATCGTCAATTTGAAGTTTAGTCGGATTATCCCAAAAGTTGTGTACTAACAAGGGACACCTTTGACCTCGAATACTCGGAACCACACGAAAACATATTTAGAATAACAAGCGATCATAAACAAAATAGTGGTGTGTATCATTTCCACGCAGAACTCCGCATTTGTCTGCTAGCGCCATTATAGAGCCTATTGTGATTCCTGGTCAGGTCATACAGATCGCACCCTTCTAGATGCAACTTTTCCAAACAAAGATGTTATGCTGAAGATACTGCCGCCGAAAATAACAAAATATTGCCAACCCCTCGATGTTTACTTCTTTCCGCAGTATAAGCTCTATATCAGAAGGATTACTGATTTTGTAAGACTACAATGTACCAAACCACAAGTGAAGATGCATGATCGTTATTTCACCATTAAACTTCACTCTTTTATTTACAATCAATTTGCTGCAACTACGTATAATCCTACGTTGCAATATGCTTGCGAAAGCCAGGTTATGACATTGACATACCAACATCCTCATTTAAAAATGTAATTAGTGTGACTGTTGATATTGGACTGCGTGAATGCGAAAGTGATTTGGAATGTTATAACGTGGCTTTAAATTCAACTAAGATAAAAATTAAAAAGGTTATGTTGAAAAATTAGACTCAAACCTTAGTTATAGGAACTCCTGGTGGTAAGGACGACATGTAGTTAATGTATGCCACAGTTGGAGGCTCTGATTCTAACGACAAAACGAAGAGTGTGTGTTGGGCAGACATGAACCTGGGAATGCAGAAGCAACTGGAGATATTAAGGCAGATCAGAATAATACGATATAGTGCAGAGCAGGCAGTAGTTGGCATGTGTAAACAGCAGTTTATTAACTTCGGTTTCGCACAGTCATTCAGGGACCCAAACGAAACTGGAAAGAACTTCTCTTCTGAACCTGACATTGATGTTAGTTGAAAAGCGCGGTGTTATAGAACTAAAAATCAAATACTAGATGAATAATGCAACCATAAAATTTAGTAATGCGTAGTTAGTAATGCGTATTTATTCCATCCAGTATCACATTTGTGACTAATGTCAGAACTCATATGAGCTCGCAATTAATACAAAATCTTCTCGCACGGTAAGATTAAATCCGATTGTGAAAAACGTGTGGATCGCAGAGCTTCTTGCTCTAAAGAATATTTGAGTGAAAGTTGTAGCTCTAAAGGCAGTGAATAACTTCGCACTTGCGAAGTTACACAACAGCGTCTCAGGTGTTTTGCGAGAAAGTCGTGGTTTTATTGTGGTGACATAACAAAAAAGCAGACTCCACTTCCTCTTGGTAACAATTCTACTAGTAACAGATTATTGATGACATTTATGGTCTGCTTCAGGCGATGTAGATCAAAGGAGGAAACCAGACATATATTGTTAGAGTAATAATAATGCTTTTGGCATTATTGACTAGCCTATCCCGGAAACGTTGGGCACCCACTGAAGAGATTCGATTTGCCGCTGAAGTGTCTCTTTCGTGATTGGCTAAACCCACACTGATCAGCCCAAACATTATGACCACCCGGTTTATAGTGTGTTGGTCCATGGTAGCGATTCGCCGTGGCATGGATTCGAAAAGTTATTGTTAGTTTTCTGGAATTGTCTGGCACCAGATATCTACGCACAGGTCCCGCAGTTATCTTAAATTATGTGTCGGTGGTTTGTGGGCGCGGCACCTGGGAACGAGCATCTCGGAACAGCGAGGCTGGTCGACTGTTCGCGTGCTACTGTAGTGAGCGTCTATGCAGAGTGGTTGAAGGACGGTGAAACCACGACTGGGCGACAAGATGGTGGACGTCTATGCCTCATCACAGAACGTGGAGGTCGGAGGCTTGCCTGCACTGTAGAGCGGGATAAGCGGTGATCTGTGGCAGATCTGACAGCACAGTGTGCTCAGAAACACTTGTGCCTTAAACACCATTGTACTCACCTCGCCATAAGGGAAGGGGTCCTGCCAGATGTTACGAAGTCTCGCCAGAAAATGAGAACGGGGGTCCGGATTTATGAAAAAACACCACACGTTATTAACGGAGGCCATTAAGATGAAGCGACTAAAAATCAGGATGACCCATATCCGTCCATACCTTCTCCGTGTTTCCATTATTGATATACCTATTTCTGGTGTGTAACGTGATAAAATAAAAAAAATGGAATTATTAAGTAATGCCTTGGAAATATATCCATTTATTACGGCATATATGCAGCAGAGTGGAGATCAGCCAAGCCACGGTAAAAAACTGGTAGGTTAGTCTGCTGTGAGGTATTTCACAGTTTTTTTAAACACTGCGGTCACATTAGGCACCGTTGCTCGGTGAGATACCTCTTTGGTGTTCCAGCATACAGTAACTTTTAAGTAGGATCGGTGGTTAGGTATCCATTTCACAGTAAGTTCTGCTGTCGCCATTCAGTAATAAGGTTAAATACGTGTTCTAGCTGTGTTTGATATAACGCGCGTTAGTGAGCTTAATGCTGTGTCAATTAATATTGTTGTCGTCATTAGCTGCCCTTTTCTTTCGATGGGCAGTGTATATTGGAGGCTTTGTCTTTCGACAATTACTCCTATTAATTATGATGTTTTGAGACGTCAGTTATGGTTTGTCTTAGG
The DNA here is from genome assembly GCA_031002005.1 of Vandiemenella viatica. NCBI lineage: Eukaryota > Metazoa > Arthropoda > Insecta > Orthoptera > Morabidae > Vandiemenella > Vandiemenella viatica. Next base: position 141,917,129 of record CM061914.1, on the reverse strand, counting down.
TATATGGCGTGTTTTGTTCTGGCTTAGATTTGTGGCATGATTAGTTTTGGTTTGAGGTTTCTACATATATATATATATATACAGGGTTATTAGAAATGATTAAAGCGATTTCACAGCTCTACAATAACTTTGTTATTTGAGATATTTTCACAATGCTTTGCACACACATACAAAAACTCAAAAAGTTTTTTTTTTTTTTTTTTTTTTTTTTTTTTTTTTTTTTTTTTTTTTAGGCATTTACAAATGTTCGATATGTGCCCCTTGAGTGATTCGGCAGACATCAAGCCAATAATCAAGTTCCTCCCACACTCGGCGCAGCATGTCCCTATCAATGAGTTCGAAAGCATCGTTGATGCGAGCTCGCAGTTCTGGCACGTTTCTTGGTAGAGGAGGTTTAAACACTGAATCTTTCACATAACCCCACAGAAATAAATCGCATGGGGTTAAGTCGGGAGAGCGTGGAGGCCATGACATGAATTGCTTATCATGATCTCCACCACGACCGATCCATCGGTTTTTTCAATCTCCTGTTTAAGAACTGCCGAACATCATGATGGAAGTGCGGTGGAGCACCATCCTGTTGAAAGATGAAGTCGGCGCTGTCGGTCTCCAGTTGTGGCATGAGCCAATTTTCCAGCATGTCCGGATACACGTGTCCTGTAACGTTTTTTTCGCAAAAGAAAAAGGGGCCGTAAACTTTAAACCGTGAGATTGCACAAAATACGTTAACTTTTGGTGAATTGCGAATTTGCTGCACGGATGCGTGAGGATTCTCTACCGCCCAGATTCGCACATTGTGTCTATTCACTTCACCATTAAGAAAAATTGTTGCTTCATCACTGAAAACAAGTTTCGCACAGAACGCATCCTCTTCCATGAGCTGTTGCAACCGCGCCGAAAATTCAAAGCGTCTGACTTTGTCATCGGGTGTCAGGGCTTCTAGCAATTGTAAACGGTAAGGCTTCTGCTTTAGCCTTTTCCGTAAGATTTTTCCAAACCGTCGGCTGTGGTACGTTTAGCTCCTTGCTTGCTTCCTTCGTCGACTTCCGCGGGCTACGCGTGAAACTTGCCCCAACGCGGTCAACCGTTTCTTCGCTCACTGCAGGCCCAACCGTTGATTTCCCCTTACAGAGGCATCCAGAAGCTTTAAACTGCGCATACCATCGCCGAATGGAGTTAGCAGTTGGTGGATCTTTGTTGAACTTCGTCCTGAAGTGTCGTTGCACTGTTATGACCGACTGATGTGAGTGCATTTCAAGCACGACATACGCTTTCTCGGCTCCTGTCGCCATTTTGTCTCACTGCGCTCTCGAGCGCTCTGGCGGCAGAAATCTGAAGTGCGGCTTCAGCCAAACAAAACTTTCTACGTATCTGTAGTGTGTCGTGACCATATGTCAATGAATGGAGCTACAGTGAATTTATGAAATCGCTTGTAATAGCCCAGTATATATCGTCTTGGCTAGGGAAGGGTAGCTGCTTCTCGCAGTCGGATATGTATAGCGTAACATATAATAAAGTCAGTAGACTGACCATTAATTTGACCGAGATGGGAGGAGGCCAATTTTGGCCTCCTACCTATCATTCGGGAGGACCGGGGTTAAACTCGGTTCGGCCATCCTGTCTGAGGTTTTCCGTGGTTTCCCTCAGACAATTAGGCGAATGCTGGGATGGTTCCCTAGAAGGCCACGGCCGACCTTCCATCCCCCTTCCCTCCCCGTAGTAGTAGATTGGCTGAAAAGAGTCCCCTATGACTCTCCAGCAGCCCGCCTCCCAGCCTTCTGCTGGGAGGAATGAAATTGTAAAAAAAAAAAAAAAAAAAAAAAAAAAAAAAAAAAAAAACCATTAATCTGATCTACACTTACATAATCGAAAAAGGCTGTAGAATAGTTAATATGAGTTTTTGGCATTTTGTAATGAATGTTCTTTTGCTATTTGACTAAAAGTCTCGTTACTTTGTTCAGTTTCTTTTCCTATTGTTTACGACTATGCCATACTTCGTAACAGTCTTTTTTGGGGTATGACTACGGTTCGGATCAATTAGGATTGATCCCGATGTAGTCGATGATTTTCCTTCAAGCCTGAATTTTCAGAATAGTTCGTCAGGTTCACCCCACATACTATCCAACAAGTTCCAGGGAAAGAAACTCCTTGCGGAGGAGAGCAACTAGCATTCTCATGTACGCATTACTTTAGCGCACTGAGGGTTCAGTACACAGATTTTGTAATCACCATCGAGTTTCCAATCCAGCTGAGTGGATGTGATAATGAACTCGCCTCTTCCACTACTATCAGTCTTACCACCACTACTCTTCTAGTATCCTCCCCGCTCTCGGCAGCGTCTAGTCAGATCTTTATCTACTTATCTCTCAAAATTCTCTGTTGGTCTTCGTGTTTGGTCTTTTTTCAATTATTGATTTCTGAAAATTTATCATAGATACCATAGGTGCGATTCTCGCCATGTGACTAAACCATTTAAGACTTGATTCTTCTAAGATGTCTAAATCACTTTTTTGTCGTCCTATTTGAAACCGCGTCCTCCCGAATGTAAAGGCATAGCGTTACTACTCACCCACCACGTGCTGTGGCTATGATTGGAAAGAGGTAGCTTTTATATAAACATACTTTTGCCGCTTGAGGAAAAATTCGTTGCATAATATCCGTGAACAGTACTAAAGAATTTTGGAGCAGCTTAAATCCTATGCCATGGTTCTAGAATTAGCTTATTATCGTCTGATATAACGCTAGCGAGGTACTTAATGTTTGGAACAGTTTGATTTCATGCTGTCTTCTATTTAATTTAGCCGCTCCAAAAAAAAAGTTTTAAAAGTTATTATATTTTTTAATGGTATGAGAATGTTGAGAAAGAAATATTTTTACTACGTGGTATTTACTACCCGATTAATGATATTTTGCTTCAAATGATTCCTAGAACTAGTATAAAACTCACACCTGCGCCAAATATATATATTTTTTTAAATAATTATCTTATGGTTAGTAAGAGCTATTGTGCAATTAGAAGGTTGTAGTTTAAATAGTTCAGATGTTATAATCCTGAAATCATTTTTACTTGTTGTGTCTTAATTATTACTGTTGTGTTCACTTCACTAGAGAAATTCAGAAAGAAGATTTGGGGGCACTTTAGTTTAGTACCGGTGCCTATCCAAACTCGCTAACCAATCTTCCCCCCGCCTGTCAAATTACATCCCACGAAATCAACGCCATATCTGAAATGCTACCAGGACCGTGATTCTAACAGGCATCATTCCATTGTGGGATTGTATGATGATGAGGTGGAGGGGGCATGATGGCATTTATCGTTTAGATTGACGCTTTTAACAGGAACTGTACTATCCTATACAAATAGATATAAATGGCTGGATCAGATTCCTTTAATTTCTACCTTGTAAACTTGTAAATGAAATTTGGAGGAAGTGAATATATCAAAATATCTCCCATACCCTTTATCCCGGAGTATTCTAACTATGTAGGACTTTACCTCGCAGCAACTACTAGGCGAGATGTTAATAAGATGGTCAACGTGTCGATGACTGTGATGGTTCAGTTTGGTGTTATTGAAAGAAAGGAGGTAGTGAAACCGAATTCTTGTCCAATTCGGCCTACTGTTGAGGAGAAGTTTGAATTTAAAGCAGGGCTTTGGAGCATAACCTGATTGTTAGAGATCGTGCAAAGCCATGTTTCCCAATCTATTATTCCATGCTCACTCCATGAAAGTTCTTTCCATTCGAAACAGGTAATCCCCCATTAGCAATTTATCACGCCAACGGATGTGATAAATGAATATATTATGGTATTAAATTACACAGAGGGAGAACTATATATAGAAATTGCTCACATTTTCTAGAGAAAAGCTGATTCATTTTAATGTTGAATAGGATTTTTTTTAAATTGTTTTTAGGAGATACATTCTTATCTGATACGTTTTTTGTGTGTGTGTCTTTGTTTCAAAAAAATGTTGTACTTCAGAGACCAAAAGTGTTCAGCATTTACATAGCCAAATGTGTTAAAGCGTCCAAATACAGCAATCACTATACGCCTCCGTTGGTCGACCGCTCGTCCATTATTTATATATCCATTTCTCGTACATAGTGTCATACAATAATAAATAGAATATACACAGTAATTATTAAGTAACGTCAGAGAAATCTATCCAATTTTTTGCGGCATATGTATAGCAGCGTCAGCCTGTGACAATATATCAAATCGTCTGGACAGTGGAGCAAGCTCCAGGATTTTAAACCTGATCGACTGCCCCCGCATGCGGTGATGGTCTCGTCCTGACCGCCGAGGAGAGCAGACGTGTCCGCAGGTCGCTCCGCCAAGGCAGCGCCAGGTCGCCGCGAAACCCGCTTCACGGGGAAAGTTTAGTGGTAGATTGCAAACAGTAGTAAACAGCGATTCCTTGAAACAATAACATAGGCATCCACAGGCAACAGTATCACAGCATCCACCGTCCCAGACTTGGTTGCAGGTGCAATATTTGATATTAGAGAAGCTGTGATTAATTGTTGATTTTGCAGCAAGTTCTGCTGTCATCATTCCGTAAAAGGACTAAATTCCGGATCAAGCTGAGCGATCAGTGCAGTATATACCAACCTTAACACGCACCATTAAAGTTAGGGTTTCCAGAGATCTGTGCTAATTTTGTATTTTTAAAATATAACCGCTGGGTTTGGGAAAACACTGTGTAGTGTGTGTCCCTCACCGTAAACGAAACACACAAACTGGTATATATAAAACAAGACTTTCTGAGCTTGATTTATTAATATGATATTCTTGGGGAAATACGGTGTGGAAGGGTTTGGGAGAGACTACACTAGCCTTTCCCAACCAAATGTCAACCTCGACTTCACGTGGTGCACCCTGTTTGCACGGACGAGGTTCTGGCGACTGAAAGATTCCCGGTATAGGGAGTCATCCTTGCTTGCCAACGGCCTCCGAAAGTAGGGCGGAAGAGCGGGGATTGGTTCAGGCCACCCTCTTGCCCTTGGGGGTGGAAACGACCCCTAAAGGTGGATGAATCAAAAATGATCAACGGCATGGGGATGCAGAAGGCAACGGGAAACCACTGCATTAAAGACCCAAAGGGTCAACCGAGGACCAATGGAATGCTTTAAAGACCGAAATAATTAAAGCTAGTAAGGAAACATGAGGCTTTAGGTAACAAGCTGCCCGAAAACCTTGGATCACAGAAGAAATTTTGGAGCTGATGGATCAGAGGAGAAGGTACAAAATGCTCAGGATAAAGCAGGAAGAGAGCAGTACTGGCCTTTTAGAAATCAAATAAATAGGAAATGCAAAATAGCAAAAGAAAAATGGCTACAAGAAAAGTGTGAAGAAGTACAAAAGGAAATGGTCGTAGGAAAAGTAGATTTTGCATATAGAAAGATCAAACAGAATTTTGGAGAAATGAACAAAAGAGGTATGAACATTAAAGCTGCCGATGGGAAACCTGTGTTAAGCTCAGAAGATAAAGCTAACCGATGGAATACATTGAAAAGCTGTATGTTGGGGACGATTTGAACAATAGTGTAATGGAAAAGGATGGAGATATCGACAATGATGACTTAGGAGATCCTGTTTTGAGAACAGAATTTAATAAAGCTCTGAATGACTTGAAAGCAAATAAGGCAGTTGGAATTGATGAGATACCTGCAGAACTTCTTAAATCCAAGGAGAGGAAGGATTCGAAAGATTATTCAAGCTGATATCAAAAAGTTATGAAACAGGAGAAATTCCACCTTATTTTAATAAAAATATCATCTTCACACTTCCAATGAAAGCACCAGCCGACAAATGTGAGAATTATCGCACCATTAGTCTAACGACACATGCTTCAAAAAATTACTGCCCAGAATAATGTACAGAAGGATGGGAATGGTAGTAGAAAACATAGTAGGTGAAGATCAGTTTGGGTTTAGGAAAAATCGCGGTACAAGGGAAGCAATTCTGTCTTTAAGATTAATAATTGAAGGGCGGATCAAGGATATTTTTATGGGGTTTGTTAGAAAAAGCTTTTGATAATGTTAGGTGGGACAAGATGTTCAAAATTTTAAAAAGTAAGGTCTAAAGTATCGAGATAGAAAAATACTCTATAAACTATATAAGAATCAAGTGGCTGTAATAAAAGTAGAGAATCACGAGAGACATACATCGGTTAAGAAGGGTGTGAGACAAGGTGGTAGTCTATCCCCGTTAATATTCAACTTGTATGTAGAAGAAGCAATGAAGATAGTCAAAGAAAAATTTCCATATGGCATAAATTTTCAGGGAGAAAAAATCAGTATGCTACGATTTGCTGATGACATTGTCTTGTTAGCAGAGAGGACTGAGGATATTGAGAAGTTACTGAATGGCATGAACAAAATACTGATGGAAGATTTTGGACTGAATATAAATCAAAACAAGACAAAAGTGATCAAATGTAGCAGAAATGACACCAATACTAGTAGATTAAATATAAAAATAGGATCGGATGCAATAGGAGAAGTAAGAGAGTTCTGTTACTTGGGAAGTAAAATTACAACCGATGGCCGAAGCAGGAATGATGTTAAAAGCAGAATAGCACTAGCAAAAAGAGCCTTCATGAAAAAGAGAAACCTTTTAGTTTCAAATATTGATCTAGGAATTAGAAAGAACTTTTTAAAACTCTATGTGTCGAGCACAGCACTTTGCAGTAGCCAAACATGGACTTTAGGAATACCGGAAAGAAAGAAAATTGAAGCATTTGAAATGTGGTGGACAAACAAAGTAAGAAATAAACGAGTTTTGGAAATGATGGGTGAGAAAAGAAGTTTATGTAAGAAGCTTACAGAAAGAAGAGACAGGCTGGTAGGTCATATTTTGAGAAATGCTGGATTGGTTAATTTGTTAATGGAGGGAACAGTCGAAGGTAAGAACTATAGAGGAAGACAGAGATAAGAATATATGAAGCAGATAATTGAGGACGTGTGTTGTAAGGGGTATGTAGAAATGAAGCGGTTAGCACAGGATAGGAAAGGATGGAGGATTGCATCAAACCAGTCGAAAGACAGCAAAAAAAAGGGGAAATACACCAGTTAAACGTTGTTTTGACACGATATTTCGGCAATCATAAGCTCCATCGGCATCCTCAAATGAAGTTTTGATCTGTCTGGAAGATCGGAACACAATAGCACTAGTAACTTCCGGCATTCCGATCTAGTCAATTCTTCACTTAAATATGGCTACGGTGCTTATGACCGTGGAAATATAATGTAAACACCATGTTTCTGGGTTTTTTTTTTTTTTTTTTTTTTTTTTTTTTTTTTTTTTTTTTTCGCTGCCTCAACTGCATTATGTAGCCCTGCTACTGTCTGTAGCTCTATCTGTTGGATTAAATAGGTTGGTTTTAGTATCTTTGATACAATCATTGGGGAAAAACCCGACTTAGGCCAATATGTAATGACCTATGAGGGAAACCCTTGCTTATTCTTATCGCCTGGTGGGGATGAGCGTAGTTAACAACTGTGTGAGCAGTTGTACGACCATCCCTAGTTGATTTTCTTGTGGCTGACATTGACAACGGTTGTTGTGTAGATGCTCATTGTGTCTGGTCAGATGGTTATGTTTGGTCAGGTGGGCGTGGATGGTCTTATCCTTTGTCGATTTTGGCGGCGTCGTGATCTTCGCTGTGCTGGTGTGGGGGCGGCTCCTGTTGACGGCCGCTTACAGCTTCCACCTCAGTGGGCAGCCCCCGTAGTTGGCCGCGTGGTCCAAGGCGCAGTTAGCGCAAGTTGTTATCGTGTCACGCGGTCTGGTGCACACCAGAACGCTGTGGTTTTCCCCGCAGCGAACGCACCGAACTTGGTTCCGGCAATCCTTCGATCGATGCCACAATCTCCTGAAGCATTGGTCGACAGTTGACAATTATGATTTCTTCCTGCGGGGATTCTTCTTGGTTTTCCGGCCATTTTGTTTCTTGCCTTGGATATTGGCTGCCTCAACAGCCTCGATTTTCAATGGCGTTGACTGCTTGGGTTCCGGGGGTGGAGGGAGGCTTTCATCTCGGGTGACCTCCGTTCCTCGGTTGGTTGCTTCCTCAGGTGGAGCAGTTTTTGGGATGCTATCAGTTGTCGGAAGCCCTGCGCCTCCGATTTGGACGAACTGGAATGAAATGGTGTGGCTCTCGAGGAAATCCTTAACCGCCGCTAACTCTGATGGGCTCACGCATGTTACGAGCAGATTGCCCGGTGTCAACCCTGTTGGCGCCCGCGATGCCTTTCTTGGTGGTGTGCACTTGGCGTGACGTGCAGATGCTTGGGCAAGGACGGTGGTCTTGGAGATTCCGGTCTTTTAAGGCCGTCGGCAGTTCCGTCTTTTGTTTTAGGTTTGCAACTCATCTTCCTGGCTGTACAAAGATGAAAGTTGTTGTGGTTCGTAATATATCGCTCGATATAGGTCTTCAAAATAGTCATCCTCTCTGAAGTCCTTGCTGAGGATGACAGGAAGGCTGACAAACCGTGACCAGTCATTCTGCTTGTCAGTGATGGGCATGGTGAGGTCCCGTACTTCTCGTCGCCGAGGATGCACAGGAACTTATTTCTTGGTGTTTCCCATGCATACTCTTTACTCCCCGACTTGACTCGGAATTGGATTATGCATTGTTGAACCTGGGCGTCGAGGTATTTCTTTCACCAGCTTCCCGATGTGTACTGTCCTTTTGCCATGAAGATTTCGCTGTACTTGCCAGATGTATAACGTATGTAGATCAGTGTCTCCGCCTCCTCGAAGTCGGGGTCATCGAACCCATCTTCAATTCTGGGCGACGACCATGTTGAACATGATGAGTTTGCGGTGTCTGACCCCTGGGATGGACGTGAGCGAGCTTCAAAATAGCTGTCCGCATTGGGGGATGTCGTAGGAGTGACTCACTGGGGAGACCGCACGTCGGCAGCGGTTCCGCAGGGTGTAGACTGAGCCTCCCTATGCTCATGTGCTGTGACCCCATGTTGCGTCGCCTGATGTCGACTCAGCTCGGCGTGACAGTGTTGGCTGCGGTGAGACAGGACGTAGCTTCCTCACCATACTGCGCGATGACTGGTGTTCCGACGAGTGATGTTTCTGGGTTAGTTACGCGATGATATGATATTAAATAAACACATTGGCGTTAAATATTACTTTTCTCGCAGTTAAAGTGTTAATAGTAAGGAATATATTTAAATACAAGGTTTTAAAATGATGAACCACCCAATTTAAATGTTACTGCTAGTTCGGCAATCTCGTATAGTCCTAAACGGTGAACTGTTTATAAATGAACATAAACCAATTTTTATACCTGTTCACTAGCGAAGAGAGTCTCTTATCGGATGCGCACTGCGTATTTAGCTCAAATGGGTAATCCTACGAAGAAAAAGGGGACGTGCAGTATAACGTGGGATCCAAACCATACAGTATTCCAGTATTATCAAATTAACAAAGTAGTTTTTTTTAGAAGTGAAGATCGGCTTTAATTCGCGTGAAATTTCTTGCCAAAATCTGGATTCGAACTAGCGTCTTCCGTGTCCCACTCTATCATCTCAGCGGCCAGTCCGCTCACATAATTTTCAGCTGTTATGGTTCTGTTACTTTATTGAGTAACTATTCAAATCTAATATGGAAATGTGTTATTATAGTTACCTCTCCAATCATTTGCTCCCTTGCCGGTCCTCGAAACTGAGTAGTTAGTCCGTCTGACTGCTGCCCGAATGATATGAGTTTGATCCCATTGAGAACAATGATTTTTCTTCGAAGCTGAATGTTGAGTATGGTTCGAGAAGTCCACCATACTGTTGTCCAATAATTATATGAACTCCTTGCGGAGACTAACAACGTCCTGGGACAGGTGCTGACCACGTCATCTCCTAACTTGTTCCGAAGGTCGAGAATAGACATTCTATCTCGATCTTCAGAAATACCTATCGTTTGTTTACATGTGCGTGATTACTGCCTTTGCCTTTATTTGCCTCTATTCCTTTGCCTTTATTTCTGCCAACGCTCTCGGTGCTTCTCTAAATTAACTCCTTATTTATTTTATTAAACGTTCTGTTGTCAGCTAAGGTCGTTGAAGAGAAATCATAACTGTTATGGGAGAACAGGTGAGACACTACAGCACGCAGATAAATAATTGGTGGAACTATCTTCCATGGCCTTTCTCAATAGTTATGGAATGAGAAAGTCAGTAAAACTAAGCCAGGAACAGAGTCATTCACTTGCAGTCCCAGTTGTTCATTTTCCATGTACTACGTGTTCACATGTGCATGACATGATAACATATGATACAGACAATGCATTGAGATTTCACTCACGCTGTGAATTTCTAGCCTCAGCAGTTTAGAATCGTCTGGTGATATTAACTAAAGAGCCGGTGATTTGTAGTTCAAGTGAACACATTTCTTACATAATAACCTTTGCACCTCAGGAATATGATATATGTAGCTACTTTTAATTACGGAACTGCCAGTAGGTTAAGTATGTCACCATCTCCCATTCCATACCCACAGAGAAAGGATTTGGTATTGAACCCACGCGTTTCGTACATTGGTAATTAGGAATAGTGGGCTACATTCTCTCTTACACTTTACATTGTGTTACCGAACGTGGTAACGGTCTGGCCTTGCATTAGGGAGGACGCGGGTTCGAAATCCCATACGGTCATTCAGAAATCACTCCTGGCGGATTCTGGGATGATTCCTACAACAGGCCATGGCAAAATTCCTCTTAAATGACCTCGAAGTCGAAGCGTAATGTCATAAGGAAAAGGAAGGAATCCGAATAAGTAGTGCTTATTTGAACATATAAATTAAAAATATGTCCTTGGCACCCTTTTTTGATTAGAAAGATTTTTTAAACTCTGTTTCTCTTGGAATTTTCCTGCTTAAGTCACAATACTAGAAGATGAGTATTACATGAATACTTTGTTTTATAATACAGTTCGAAAACGAAATTTATTCCTTGTGACATTTTCGCGATCTTAAATTAATTCACGAAAATTATAATTCATATTTACAATATTCATTATTTTGCAATTTCATTTTTGAACAATCAAGGAAGGATTTCTTGATGATATTACTATTAAATTACACCGAGTGTGGTGGTGTAACGGTTAGCGTTCTGGCCTCTCATTCGGGAGGACGGCGGTTCGAATCCCCGTCCGAGCATCCAGATTTGGGTTTTCCATGGTTTCCCAAATCACTCCAGGCAAATGCCGAGATGCTTCCTTCAAAAGGCCATGGCCGAATTACTTCTCATTCCTTGCCCCGATCCTTTCCCGTCTCTAAAGACCTCGCTGTTGAGAGACGTAAAGCAGTTAAAAAAATTAGTCTATTAAATTACATCTCTAAAGCAAATGTGTAAATTAATCTGAGGGTATTTATTAATAATGTTACGCAAGCGAAACTTAACTCGTTTGTTAAGAGAAAAATAAAGTTTGGCAAAACACACAAATTGAGAGCAAATATTGTAAAAATGTAGATAATGAGACAATCCAATTGACTTGCATCGTTACGTCGTTTGCAGTCGACAATAATTTTATCGATGAGCTTTAGCAAACATGAAGACTGCATCTGCATTATTATTCGATCAAAAAATACTGTCATTCTCCCCTTCAGATCACCGACACTACTTACTAGTGTCGAAGGGAACTTCAGAAAGTTAATATATTATTTATTCTATATTTTCTAATACGCGAATATCACCTGAAAGTCAGCTACAGTTGTCTGATTTTTTTATATGTATGAAGAATAAATTTTTCACATTGATTATAAGCTTTCTAGCGATTGTGTAGTTCTTTTCGCATCGAGAACGTGGGCCCATCCGGTCAGCGATATCCACACCTCGACACGGTTTCTCTAACACGAAGTAACTCTTCTAACATTCCAAATGTATTTCAGCCATTGAATCGCCAAAGATAGCTATTCACCCAAAATAATTCCAATGAAAACGTCAGGGTTGTTTAACAGTAGGTGATTGAAATAAATAATTAAAATCACACTCTACGGTTTGTGGCTTTAAGCTTCATCGACCGTCGAGGTCATTAGATACGTGACAGGACTTAGGCCAAAGAACGGGAAGGAATTTGGCCATGGTCTTTTGAAGGAACCATTTTCCGAGAGTGGTTTGGGTAAATTATGGAAAATCCGAATCTAGATGACCGGACTGGAATTTAGAATTGTTATATTCTCTATCCACCGGTAAGCTATCTTTAAAGTTGCTGATAAATGGCGGAACTACATTCTTCCAACGTACTTACTCTTACAACACAAGAGAAGATCACAACACGCCAGAAACGTAATAATTTTATCTGTCAGTAGCAGCGATGCCATATTATAATCAGAATGTCTGCTACCATACTGCTTCATACACGCATTCATATAAGTATCAGTGCGATTCCTTATTACTCTAATTTTATCTTTCTTGTCATTGCGACCCAAATAGGTTGGAGGACGAAGTATTTAATCGCACTCGTAAGTGAAATTGGGAGTACGCATGTTTACTAATAAGGTAAAACGAAACTTGCACGTCTGTCTAGTACCAAAGAATTCCAGCCCAATCTAATAATCAATTCTGTGACGCTTTCGTAAGGATCGCAGCAGTCACGAATCGAGCTCTTCACTGTCAAACTGGATGAGATTGAGAATAATTACTTATTAATTGATTTGGAAGTGCGACGTGCCTACAGAGTGGTGATTGTATTGCTGAACCAGCGGTCGCAGAACTGCGAGTCAGTGCCGGAAGCGTCTGCAGCTTTCTCCTTCCTCTGTGTACACCGCTCTCGAGGGCAAAGAAAGCTGGCGCTCCAGTCATCAAGTGGCTACACAGCCTCGCTCAATATGTACCCAACAAGCGCTACAGAGCATGGACAATGGAAGAGCCATTACCTTCTAATAACAAACTTCTTCTTTTGATGCCAAGCTCTATTACGGGCGTAGGAAGCTTTCATGGATGATGTACGCCTCTACCGGAACTCTCTTGAGAAGATCAACTGGGGTAGTTTTCCTTTGCATCCCCCAGTTTGTGCTCGTATGTGTTAACGTAGGTATGAATGAATGTGTGGTAAGAAATAAGAGACAATGAACGGAGTTGGAGAAACCCGGCGCCGGCACATTCAACCTAATCTTCCGAAAGACATCCGAGGGACGAATCATTATAAATAGTGTCATGTCCCCTCACTCCAAATTCGCTGCGAAGAGGTTTGGGATTTAACCGAGGACAATCTGGTGATCAGAAGTTTATGCGCTCCCACTTTTCCTACCCTGCCTACCATGTCCTGATGGTGAAAATTTGCTCCACCATCGGGACTCAAATCAGCTAACCCCGTGTTAGCATCGCACACCATCACGGTGTTACAAACAACTGAGCCAACTATGTGAGCTAATGATAAACATTAATAGTAATTCTATTGGGCCTACGATTCACCAGTAAACACACGCCATCACAGTTTGGACCAACATGATTTTAAAAAAAAAAAAAAAAGTTGTTTTGCATCGTTTAGTGAAACGCTCGTTGGGTTAGTTGGCTTGAGACTCAGTAGTGCAAAGTATTGTTATGATTCCAGATTTCGCCAGCAGCGTGGGTTAGGAGAGGTGGTTATGCATGATTCCTAATCTCCAGATTACGTACCCAAACCGAATGTGGTGGGTGAGTGGTTAACACTCTAGCCTCGCATTCGGGAGGACGGCAATTCGAATCCCCGTCCGGGCATCTAGATTTGGGTTTTCCATGGTTTTCCCAAATCACTCTAGGCGAATTCCGGGATGCTTCCTTCAAAAAGGCCATGGCCGAATTCCTTCCCGATCCATCTCCCCATTCCCATCCCGCCTCTAATTACCTCGATGTCGACGAGGCGTAAAGCCATAAGTTAAAAAAAAGTACCCAAGTGCTTTAAATACTAAATCCCTCAGCAGCGCATATCGACTGAAAGCAAATGGTACAATTTTTCAAAACGGAGGACAAAACAAAAACCGTATCAGTTTCATATCGTCGTGATGTTGCTATGGATAAGTGATATTTAGGAGAAGTGAAACGCTGAGTAGTAATTTTATTGTTTTTAACAAACATTTGACGCAAATTTATAGGTAGAAGACTGTTTTTTCGTTCCAATCCGGCGAACGAATCGCAATAGCAAATAAAAACGACGTCAAAAGCAGAGAAACACTACAAAAAAGTCTTTCTCAAACAGAAAAACTTTCTGGTCTAGAAATAACTTTCTGAAACTGAATGTATGGAAGACAGTACTTTGGTGAAGATTGTAGTCTGGAAATACAAGAAAAAAGAAAAATTGAAGCAATCGAAACGTTATTCTGTAAAGGACATTGAAAATTAAATGGCCAGATAAAGCACCAAATGAACAATATTTTGAAATTATTGGAAAGGATAGTAGTTTGTAGACTAGTCTCAGAAATAAGCGGCAGGTTATTCGTCACATTAAGGCGCTGGAAAATTGTGTAATCGGGAAAAATGAATACGGAAGAGGAAGATAAAGACTGGAACATATGAAACGATTAACAGAGAAGATGAGAATGTTGAGATGAAAGGATTAGCTCTGGACAGAAAGGCATGGAATACTGCATCAGTTTATTGGATACAATGGTGATCAGAGAAAAAATGATTGATTATATCTCAATTGTCGAAACATAGGAGATATTCAGTACAGTGGTGTGATGTGCAGGACTCTGTGACTGTTAGTTGCCCAGAGACAAAGTTGTTAGGTGCGCTGTAAGGGATCCACAGTAGCGATTACATCACACCTCTCTCGTGCTGACGACATGTTGATAAGTGATCACGCGAGCACTCTCATGTCTAGTATGAACCAGCAGGAGTCACGGCCTTGATCGGCGGACCGTTGTGCTGGGGCAGCGCCAAGTGCTCGATAGGCTGCCGGGATTCTCCCCTCAAGTGCACCTTTGGCCAGGTCAAAACCAGAAATAAAGCTACACCTTTTCAGTCATCTGTCCAGTTGCCGAATATGTGTGGTTAGTTGAAAAAATGTTTGAATTTATTTATTAATCCATACGTTTCTACCCAAACCTGGGGTCATCTTCAGGTTAATTCCTGCTGAGTTTCGACAACATACTTTTTCGGCCCAATTATCTCTGAGTTCTCCTGGAAATTTTTTTAAAAATGAACAAAAATATCTGGGCATTGTTTTATATTATTACCGAGCGTGGTGGGTGAACGGTTAACGTTCTGGCCTCGCATTCGGAAGGACGCGGGTTCGAATCCCCGTCCGGGCATCCAGATTTGGGTTTTCCATGGTATCCCCAAATCACTCCAGGCGAATGCCGGGACGCTTCCTTCAAAAAGGCCATGGCCGAATTCTTTCGCTTTCCTTGTAGCCAATCCCATCCCGTCTCTAATGATCTTAGTCGTCAACAAGGCGAAATGCGGCAAAAAAAAAATTGAATTATTCCGTACTCTATCCTACTTTTCCTTCTGGCTCTATGCTTCATAGAGGTGATTAGAGGCGGGAGAGAATTGGGGACAGAAAACGGGGAGGAATTCGACAATGGCTTTTTGAAAGAACCAATTCGCAGTAGCGCTACAGGTCACATATTAGGCTACATACTTAAGCTACAAAAATTACGCTCCAGCCTTGTTATTCTCACTTTCGTTTATATTTTCCTTCGACTATTTGTACCAATACGTCCAAAATACATAATTACACGATGAAACTGTAGGATTTATTCACGTTGTAGTTTCTGCTTTACTATTATCCAAAGTGGAGGTTACATAACTGTTATATTAATTCTTTTTATAAACATATAGACATCCCACGCGTAGCACTTTGATGACCCTGCTGTGAATTCTAGGTAGCCCCTTCCTTATTTCTTGTTGGAGCCACTCGTGTCAACTCGGAAATCTAAAATCGTATAGCTATTACTATCAGCGTCAGAGAAGATTGCGTGTAAGATTTTCGGGTACTCGGCGATCACAAATATTAAGTTGGAACTGCAGTATTAAACGTCATTTATACAGCAAGCTATCTGCATAAAGTGTTTCACAATTTGCGACGGTTTCTTTCACATTGAAATAACTGTCTATTTCTGTTTTCTAAGAATCACTTTGTTATCATATTATTTAAAAGATTCTTCTTCAAATACCTTTATCTTAATTCCAACGGAAATTCATTTGTAGTTATCTATAAACCGTCTCAAGTTTTCATTTCCTTTGTTGTGCTGATATGCACTCATAATATAATTAACATAAGTACTTGAGTTGGTTCAATGGGACATAATCTCTTTTCGAGAGAGCTACAAAAGAATGCGGAAAAAAGTATATAAATAAGTCAACCAAACATAAGAAACAAAAAAATAATCATGCTAACTATGTAAGGCTATGAATTGACAAATCAGTAGTATTTGTAAAACTTTAATAAAACTCATCTAGAAAAATGTCAAAAAGGATTCAGTCGACATCACAGTCCTATGGCACTTCGAGATGTCAGTTATGAAATTTGGCGTGGTTGCCGTTTTCTCAATTGAGGTGACCTATCCAAAACATCTAACGCGACCGAACATATACCTACTAGTTTCAATCCATCCCCGCCACGGAAAGGAACTGAAAGTAAGCACTAACCCCCACAACATATGTGACTGGTTCCGAATAGAAGCGCACTCTGTTATGACAATCTTGCCCGCGGGGAGCCACGCGGATGCGTCACCGCAACAACCGGTTTGAAGACCTGCAAGACTCTTGGCATATAGCATCCATCCTAGCACACGATTGTTCCCGAACGCTGTCCTGGCAGTTCTGCGTCTGCCTTTGGTCAGACATAAAAAAAAAAAAAACTATACAGCTGGGTCGTCACTGAGCCGTAGATATTTCACAGTGTGTGTTTCGGTGGCAAGGGGCACAACTTCCATGTCGGCATTGTGCCCGGCCTTTAATCAACTAGATACATTATGCAATATTATCTTCTCGAGCGACCGGCCCGGTGGTGTATTAGAAAAACAACACTTCGACCAATAGATCATCAGGTATCTAGGCGGTCACAGGAAGCTTGAAACGTCTGGAACCTGCTTGACACCTGATGATGATAGCAAAGCCAAAAGTCGAAACGCAGTCTTCCTGCGGCACCATCCCGCTGGACACCAGAGAAGCTTACACTGCATCAGTACAGTGGGAAAGACTCCCCTCACACATTAGATACATAATGGACAGCCGTCATCGGATGGGTCACGTGGTTCATTTGCTTGGTCGAAGTCAGTATCCAGCAGTTAAGTCATCAAAGACTGATCCTACTGAAGATTACCCTACTAGCCAGCAGCCACCCCCATCCCATGAATTACTCCCCTAAAGGCAAGGATGGTGAAACAACGCACTCTTGGAAACCCATTAAGGGTGCCCTTGGGGAGCAACGTGGATGCGGCACCTGATGGGGCAGATAGTAAAAAATAAATTGTGCTATAAATTGGTAAAACGGAGTTTTAGCCCTTATATTTGTGGCAACACGCTTCCACTTCCTTCGCCATTGTTGATGACAATAGTGAGGAAGTGAATAATTTCCTTGGACGGTCGAGGCACGGTTGTGATACATCTGGAGGATTTTAATTAAAATCACAACGAATGAAGGCACCAGAGTGTCCAGAAAAAATTTCAGTGTGACTTAGGCGCGGCATTAAGAGGATGTAGGCATCCGTGGAAATGGATGGACTGTTGTGCTTCAAGACACATCAGGACTTTATATGCAAGCTGTGTTTTGCATTCGCCACTGAAAATCATTGGTGGCATTACATGGCTGTCTAAGCTAACAGTATGGTAGGTGAGCGGTTAACGCTCTGGCCTCGCATTTTGCATGACGAGGGCTCGAATCCTCGTCCGGCCATCCAAATTTGGGTTTCCCATGGTTTCCTCTAATCACTTCAGACGAATACGGGGATGGTTCCGTAAAATGTCATGGCCTAATTCCCTCTCCTTTCCCGCCTCTAATGACCTCGACGTCGACGAGGTGTAGAGCTTGAACCAGAAAAAAGTTAGTGGTTCGATTTGTTAGAAAGTTAATGCCGTCAAATAAATGAACTTGCAACACGCCTATTAACAATTTCTCAGTGACTAGTGGTTCACGGAACGAACTTGTTGATAAATTTATTCTACGGGACAATAGTAGCATGATTTCTATGCGAAATCTCTTATGAAAATACGAAAGAAAGAACAGTTTTATTGATCATCAACGTAAATTAGAAAATTTGACTTGGTGACCGGAGAATACGTTAATGAAAAAGTAAATTACTTAAAATCAGAAAGAAATAGTTAAATAAACCAACGACCCAAAGCCAGTAGTACTACGTTGAATTGGATAACTGCAGAAATCGAAATTTCAAGGTGCTCGTAGAAATGACAAATTCTTCAAATCTATTGTACGGAGGATGAAGCTTGACATTTTCGTGTTTATGCCTTAGCTAACAGCCAAAAGTAAAACTATCGACTTCAGAAGGTGGGAAAATGCTGATGAGTATCTGTGACACTAAGGAAATTATTCACCATTTAAGTACTCCTGAGGAACATTTATCATTGGAGATTTTCATGTGAACGTTCTGAAGGCAATATGGAAGTGCGTCAACAGAACAGTTCATTCTTTCCTCATGATTATACCACCTTCATAATTTAGTAAGTATACAGCGATTTTTTTTTGATCCAATATATGTGCGAGTATCGAATCAACTGCTCCGCTTCCCATAAGTGTCTTCCTAACATTATGTTATGACAGAAAAAACTGTTGTTATGATCCAGATAGCTCTTATTATAAGTGGAGAAGTATTTGGGCCATAGCAAAAGAATACGCGTACTGTACCATTGGATGCATCGATACACAAGGGCTGTTTTTTTACGGATTTTAGTTAATCTTTTTGATTAAAGTTGTTTTTATAAACCAAATATCACAAATAACTTTGAGGTTGTATAAATAAAAATTCCTTGTTATTTAGCTGTATATTTTCGTCAGAAACCAAAAACTAGGGAAATATATATTTTTTTAAATGTATTTTTATTAAGGTTTTTTTCAAAGTAACAGTTTTATGCTTGATACTATCAAAAATATGTATTTGTATTTACTATCAGTACACGAGAAACGAGACTTTATTGATTTGATAATGGGTATTCCAGCGTAAATTCATTATGTAAAACTTTCTTAAGAAAATGAGTGTTTTGTTAATATCTCCCTAGTTATAAGTATTTTTAAAACTAATTTATATTCTATTAAGAGAATACAAACGCCTATAACTGTGCCTTATTTGAGTTAATGCAGTCTTGTACCTTCCTGCACTGTTTGTTGATACGAACCTTGTGATCGTCTCTTGCTACAATATAACCTGATGTTCTCCGCTAGCCCCTGCGGACAGAATCCAGGTCAGCTGCGCAGATTCGTCAATTTTTCGGCGGGATGGACCCTTAAAGGATCGTTAAGATGCTTCGGGTGGCATCTCCAGTTCCAGAATCGATCTGTCGCCAATAGAAGTTGGAGGGTGTGCTACTTCATGGATTTTGTGAACTCAGTCGCTGGCGGCGAAAATATCAGTGTGTAGCGAACCATAGTTCGCAACTATTTCAGTCCTTTATATTTTATTTATTTAGTTATTTAAATTGACACAACCTGGTATAAGCTGCGAATACACAAGCCGAACAGAATTTTTTTCTCGGAATTACAATTGATTTTTAAAATTCTCCAATTAGGTAGTTTGTATGTGGGATTTTACAATAGAACCAGCTCTACTAGATCCGGAGCTTGTACAGAAAGCAGACCGTAAACTGGGTGATCAATAAGGTTCGGATCTTTGTGACGAAAAAAAGAGAGAAATATGCTGGCAAATATGACCTTAAAATTTGTTAATATGACCTAACAATAACAAAATATGACCACACATTTATATTTACTATACATCAAAATATAATTATACATAATTTATTTTATCTAGTAGTGTCGCTTTCATGTAGACAGCATAATTTGCTTCCGTGCACTCGCTGCACAATTGGGAAGTTAAATTTTAAATCGTTTTGTTGATGTGACTTTAATTTCAGATAATTTACATAATAGAACTCTTTTCATCTATAATAAAATACTCCTCTCGTAATTCCCTTACGTAACTTCGCATTTTCAGAAAATTTTAGTTTTGGCATGGTGGTAGGTCTACTCGCTGATCCACTGCAGATTTAACGATGACTGACGATGTTTCACTGAGATACTGATTGACGCGAATCGACATAGGCATGCTTCTGCTGCATTGTCGAGATTAAAAGGCGGGCGGAACATTACGTTTGGAGAGTGGCAATAATGTATAACTTTAATTCTTGACTGGTAAATTCTTACCGCAGTGAAAATTAGTTTTCTCCCCCCACCTGTATAGCAGTAGTAAAGTTCTGTTAATAATTATCTTAATTTCTTCTCATCTATATCTAGTGAATTCCTGGTACTGTTAAAAATATGACCATATGACCATGAATATTATCGAAATATGACCAAAACTAGGAAAATGGTCTGAATATGCGTTTATATGCTATATAAAATACATTTTAATACAATCAGAAACGTTGAATCAGTGTTTAATTCAGCATTTCAGCTCAAAAAGAAGGAAGGAATAAAATATGAATTTTCCTAAAAATCCGAACCCTAGTGATCAACTAGCCACCCTATACAGAACAAAAACTGTGTATGTATTTAGCACCTTACTTGCCGTATCTAAATCTCGAAGTGAGGCTTTGAGGTTTTCAGTGTGTCCTTCAGAAGTACTACTAGCCATGCTAGGTATGGTAAGAATTTATTTTTTAAATAGGTATTACTACTCGTACGCTATCACTGCTTCGTCCAATCTTATTGTAGACATAGCCATGTTATCCAAAATATGACCTATGTTTACTGGTTTTTTTATTTAAAAATATGGCTCTCGGCGGCACAGCCAGAAACAAAATTAAATTAGTTCCATTTTAGATTGTGTACTGTACATTACAGATTTCGGCTTCCTATTCGATATTCCATCAAACCTCAATCAAGTGATAAAATTGTCAATCTTTCTTATTCTCTGTGCTGTTTCCCCTCCCATCATTCCAATGGAGGTTATCTTGCTTCTCTAGTAACAAAACCATTTTTCAAATTTCTTACCTTTGCCTCTTTCTTAACACCATTATTTTAGATTTTTTCAAGTTCTCTTTTTTTTTCTTGGGTTTTACGCCTCGTCGACAGCGAGGTTATTAGAGACGGGACGTATTGGGGCAAGGAACGGGAAGTAATTCGGCCATGGCCTTTTGAAGGAAGTATCACGGCATTCGCCTAGAGTGATTTGGGGAAACGATAGAAAACCCAAATCTGGATGCCCGGACGGGGATACGAATCCGCTTCCTGCCGAATGCGAGGCCAGAGCGTTAACCGTTCACCCTCCACCCTCGGCTTTTTTGCATTCATCTCCAAGATACGTTTTCGCTTTACACTCGCACATTTTACCAGTTCACTTTCCAGATTCTGTTCTGTCTCCTCCCTAATGATTATATCATCTGGAATCATATACCGACATTTATCAGAAATCTTAGACCTCTCCTCACTGTTTGGATTACGAGGAAATTTTAAAAGAATTTAAAGTTAAAATTTGTAGAGGGCAAATGTAGGTGGGTGCAGGTTAGGGGGAAGTTGGGTGTGTAGGAAAATTGCCACCGGAGTGGGTGCTCCATTGCAATTAAATTAAATCTAAAAAAATTAAATATGTATGAAAACACACTCTATATGAGCATTCTGGTACCTTGTCGTGTGATTAGAACAAAAAGTACTCTAATTGATTTTGAAATACTAGGTGGTCCGTGAGAAAATTTAATGAATTATATAGCGAATGGTTTGCAATGAAGTAAAGGCTCATTTCTAGCAATTGTTTTTTGTGAGCTGAAATAAGTTAATAGCAAAACACAATGGCTTACGAAACAATTAGAAATGATTAAATGTTTTCCTAACATAAACAAAAATATACGAAAAGCTCTTTACTCTAGAAAATACACTTAGTCTACGCATATCTCTGTGATATAAGCAATCTCTCCTTGTAGATGACAGCGAGTCATAGAAACTCGTCACTGAACTATCTCATTTTGAGGCAATTGTTTATTTGTCATCTGAAATAACTACCGGTAATGCGCTCACGGCCTGTGCGGAAATTTCGAAATGTTGTGCTGCTATCTAGCGCTAAGGCAGTCACTCCTTACCGACGCCAGTGAAGTCTAGCAGCTTAACTCTGAACTATCACATACCCGTGACCTTGATTGTTCATAAATTTGCTATTTGCTAGTCAAATTTCAAAAAAAATCCTTTCTTAACTAATCATGTTACCACAGCGGAGAACTTAATGCTAAAATGATACTTCATTTATCAGTTCTGGTTCAGTATGAAGGGATAAAGATAGCTCGTCATAAAAAAACACCTTTTAGAATTAATGATTGTGGTGAAGGCAGGGCGCTAACATCGCACTTGAAGAGCTAAACAACTGCCGACTTCTTGTTTTGCTTAGCAAAACATTCCGCTTTCCTGACGTCTGCTACGTGGAAATCTCTGCAACGCCAACCTCGTCTTACGGATGTTTACCGATGAAGGCAAACTTAGTTGACAGGAGGGCAAACAGTTGCGCGCATAATACAAACACCACAGACTGGATACTCAGTGCCTCTTCAAGCCATTTCGTTTAATAACACCTCTCCTTCCTAGACACCGAAGATGACGTCAAAATATGTCGTAAAAGCTGTCGTGTATTCATTTGGCGTCGAGTCTCAGAACAAGTGATTACATTATGTCGGAGACAGTAAGTACCTTGTGCAAGTAACTTCGCAATAAATGCGCAATATAAATGCTGTGTATCTGTTGTGACGCAGTTCACATTGGTGCGCTATTTTCCTCGCCACACAAACCGCAAGTGCCCCGTGTTGTTCGTGTGCTTCCAGAAGACACGTTTTGCCTAAACCTCTGGTGTGGAGACTAAAATTCAAGCCACAATATTATCAGCAACTTATGATTTACTATCTAAGTGTAATGAGATTGATAAAGTACTTAACGACAAAGGACAAAACGTTGGGAAAATCAATTTTTGCCAGATGTTAACAACAACACAGAGTTCGTGAATTATATGAGCAGTAAAAACAGGCTAGCTATTTAAACTATAACGATATTGCAGAAAAAGTAAAAGAATTATGTTATATAGAAATTTAAATCCCATCAGGCTGACCGAAAGACGAATGATATAAAAACTAAAATAAACAATAGGAGAAAGAGGTCATATAAAAATAGGAATATTTCACTTGACGTAAAATTTCTTTTTAACAGTCTGTAATGGAACTCAACATTTTCCTGAAGCTAAAAGTGGAAAAGACACATAGAAGGGAAATTTTAGGATATGGTGTGTGCAGGTGTAGAAGTATGCAAAAAAAACTAGCAAGAGCTAAGGATACAGGCAGAGAAAGAAATTTATCGTAAGAGTCATACAAAAGACGATGTACAATGGTAGAGAAAACATATTTTAAGTGAAACGGCACCCATTAATTTATTGGTAAAAGGGATAGCTGAAGAAACCAAATGCTAAACAAGACAAAGATTAGAAAACTTGAGAGAAGCAATTGTTGATGCTTTTATAGAGGGTATAGCACAGGAGATAAAGTAGGACGACTAATTGAAAAATTTGACTCGGTGACTTTATCCACACTGCTAAATACCTTCAATGATCTCCCGGTTAGTAACAAGTAAGTATTTGCACTGCATCCTTTGTTAATGACCTGATAGATATTTTGCTTTTACAGGGTGTTTTGGTCTGTAATGAAAGTAGACGATGTCGGGTTACTGAATGAGAGTAGACATATCTTATGACCGCCTGTTTGCCCCATGCTAATCGCTGTATTTATTCCTGGAGCTCTCTTAAGAGCTACAGCATCTTTGCTTTGTAATTGTTCTGCGTTCTAAATTAAGTAATTTTCAGCAGCTCTCCGCATGTGAAACAAGGCGGTTTAGTCTACCCCTGATGCAGCCACTACTATTATCCACTCGAATAATACCTTTCTTATAATGACGAAAACAAAGCTATGTTTGATGGCAGTGTGGGATAATATTCTGGCATAACGGATCACTGGTTGTCGCATATAGTTCTGATTACGTGATATGTTGTCCCCACTTCACTGGGTTATTCAGTGTGGAAAATAATGCACTAGGAACGAAAAAAAATAAGGTATGGAAAAATTGATTAACGAAAACATCAGCTTGCTAGTTAAAGGTTAGATGATACCTTTTTTGCAGCTGTATAGATTGATTTTCTTTTGAAAAACGCATTTCGGTTTATAAGACCATTATTAGTGCCAGATTTCTTTTCTTTTTCCCCCCAGTCCAGGGATGGTCTGTGCCAGATTCTGTATTATAACTGTTTTGGTTTTCACATTTAATCTCACCAAAAATGTATAAGAACAGAATTTTTGTTTCATTTTCACTTAAAAACGACCACAGCAACAGAACAGAATTTTACACTTTTTTATTTTTGCCAGAGAACATTATGTTTTTATGTCCTCTCTTTAGTTTCCCAGATTCCACAAACAAACAAACAAAAAATAATATTTTCGTTTAAAAGAAATAAAATAATACACAAAGACGTATTCTGTACTATTTTCTACCAAAACCATGCATGGATATGTGTATACCGTTTGCTAAAGTAAAATGCGAAATCCAAGAAAGTAATAATAGAGAATTTGGTGCGGAACAACTCCTTATTGAAACGTATAAGAAAAATAAACTGACACCAATGACATTCTAACAAACCGAATCAAGTATTCCGTAGAAAACATAGTCTATTTAGTGGCTAATGGCGAAATCACAATTTCCCTAATTATTGAAGCAACTAAGGAATAAGCCAGAACAACAACCTGTTTAATGAGCTTAGTGTTTGTACAGCTACCTCGAACAAAGGCTTTGCTTTTAAAAATAACCAACATCCCAAGGCAATGTAATGTTTACTCGCTTGAAATAGAAAACCGTTTTCCCTACAACTGACAGTGTGGTTTACCAAAGCTGTCCGTAGCAGTTCCATAATTATTCGTTGACAATAACATTAGAAAATGTCAAAAGACGCCATCCTTTAAATGTGCAACTCGTCTACCATTAATAATACTTTTGAATTGTGATTCACCTTAACCAACGTTTCGTCCCAAAACTAGGACCATCACCAGAAGTTTCAATATTATATTGAGCCTACATTATTGATGAACCCCTTTGTATCTAATGTATATGTCAAAAAAAGTTAAAATAGTGCTTATATGAAATAGATTTAATTAAAACAGTAACAAAAATATGATGCTGCATAAGTGATCCATGATAAAACTATTTACTTGGATCGAATTTTTTGAAAAACTGGAGCAAAGAGCAAGTGCAAAGAAAAGATGCAGATGTCACGGTCGATCTTCATCCTCCACAGTTTCAACCACTTGCTAGGTTTATCTTCCTACGAATCCTACCTCACCACTTTCGTTCAATATCCTCTTCTTTTCTACACGTATCCCTTCAGTCATCCTTCTATCGCGGTTAATAAAGCATTAAAATCTTATTGTTGTTTCTATCTACTGAGATATGAGGATAAATGTGAATGTGATTCAGAATATAAACCTTCATAATATTACTTAAGTAAACAAAGAAGGGATCACCTTCATAAGATGCTATTTGTTTAGTATGCTCTACCTACTTTACCTCCAAATAATACAAAGTGTATATATATATATATATATATATATATATATATATATATATATATAATGCTATTTCTTTTAGTATGCTCTACACATATATATATATTAGTATGCTCTACCTATATATATACAGGGTGGGGAATTTAATATGTTTTCTGGAAATATTTCGGAAAGAAAGCATTTTAACAAACAATAACCTATATAAAAAATAATCGTACAGTAGGGGGCTACAATTATGTGATATTGGTTTTTTCACAGGTGGCGCTGTTGTCGTTACAACAAGGTCAACTTAATTCTTTTAAATGGGAACCCCTATTTTTTTTTAAGATTCCGATTCCTCATGAAAAAATAAAAATAGTTTGCTTAACTCACTTTTCTGTTAGCCTCACAGATGGCGCTGTAATCGCGAAAAATGAATATTCGCGTTTTTTGTGTATAATTTTAATTATTGTTTAAATAATTACATGTAATTTTCATTCTGTAAACATGGAAGGTAATTTTAAAGGATAATGACGAAATTGATTTTTTAAATGATTTTTCTTACTTATTTGCAGCCACATCTACAGCAGGTGCTCAAAAAGGTTACCATTTACTTCCAGACATTTTCTGACACACTTCGAGCTGTTCAGGCATCATTTCTGCAAAGGGTCAGAAAATGTCTGGTAGTAAATGGTCACCTTTTTGAGCACCTGCTGTATACATGGCTGCAAATAAGTAAGAAAAAGCATTTAAAACATCAATTTCATCATTATCCTTTAAAATTACCTTCCATGTTTACAGAATGAAAATTACATGTAATTATTTAAACAATAATTAAAATTATACACAAAAAACGCGAATATTCATTTTTCGCGATTACAGCGCCATCTGTGAGGCTAACAGAAAAGTGAGTTAAGTAAACTATTTTTATTTTTTCATGAGGAATCGGAATCTTCAAAAAAAATAGGGGTTCCCATTTAAAAGAATTAAGTTGACCTTGTTGTAACGACAACAGCGCCACCTGTGATAAAACCAATATCACATAATTGTAGCCCCCTACTGTACGATTATTTTTTATATAGGTTATTGTTTGTTAAAATGCTTTCTTTCTGAAATATTTCCAGAAAACATTTTAAATGCCCCACCCTGTATATATATATATATATATTTGGTATTATTAGGAGGTAAAGTAGGTAGAGTATACTGAAAAAATAGCAGCTTATGAATATATATATATATATATGCTGTTATCAGTATTTCGACTGGTTTGATGCAATCCTCCAACCCTTCCTATCTTGTGCTAACCTTTTCATCTCAACATACCCCTTACAACTCACATCCTCAATTATCTGCTTCATATTTTCTAATCTCTGTCTTCCCCTGCACTTCTTACCCGTCGACTGTTCCGTCCACTAACAACTTAACCAATCTTGCAAGTCTAAAAATATGAGCTGTCCCTTCTTTCTGCAAGATTCTTCCACAAACTTATCTCATCACCCATATACGTATGCTTGTAATAATACTGATAGATAAGGCATCTAGGCTGTAACATAAGGGCCAATACCAGAAATAGTAGTATTATGTTTTCTATCCAGTCTGCACCCTTGTTTACGTTTCTTCCGTGCATACGGTTCGTATTTGTCTTTCGCGTCTGCGATATTGGAGTATTTGCTTGCAGTGTTCCTTTAAATTTTCTTTTCGTATTTCTCACGTTTACGTATAACCGTCACTACGGCTCAGTGCGCTAAAGTTATGCACACTGGCTTGAAGGAAGTACTGCCGGGCAGTATCGAATCCTGGTCCCCACATACCGGCCGACATGATAGCTGTTTTTAGGCAGTTTTCGGTAAACACCAAGGCAAATGCCAGAATGGTCCGCAATCTCCGCCTCATAAACTACAAATTACACTGAACAAAAATACACTTAGCGCACACAGCATATAGTTACATGTTTCACTGATAGATGGCAACACAACTTCCCTCCCCGGGAGGCGTCAGGCTCAACGACAATTTGGCCAAAACCCAAACATGTCGCATTCTGAAAAAGTCTACCCTGCAAAAGCGCGATAAGTGCAAGGAAGAAGAAGATTTCTCAGCATACGACATTCCACGTCTAAAAGACATCAGATGTTAAGGCTAAGAGTTTCTTTGGGTAAAATCAAAAGATGCCTAAAGTTTGAGGGTATTTCACATTTGAGTTGTGGAGACACATATGATTGGAATGTCACAAAATTGTTGGCTTCTAGCTACTCAGAGAAAACAATAGCCTCAACAGTGAATACAGATAGTACGCACGTTGCGAAAGAAAAGATTATTCCGTCGTTGAAGCACGTCATTTGCGTGCAACTGTTTGGCGAGTTAAGAAAAATTTGTTTGCCGAGACTAACATAGATCCCCTGGAAAAGATGGCGGTGGTCATTATTTCGCTGACAAATAACTGACTTCAACAATCCTACTTTCGTGATTAAAATACTGAATTCATCTTTAAGTTGAGATGAATGCATTTCTTACATTGTATGTTGTCGTTCATCTTCCACAAAAATCTGATTTAATTTTTCAATGTTGCAAGACATAAAATCATCAATATTCTTTTCACAATTCAATTGGACACAGAAATAAAAATTTAAAAAATATAGACATTACACGCTAGTAATATCACCAAAAAAAATCACTCTGTTTCTATCTTGAACGCTAATTTACGTAAAAAAAGAAGCCGTTAATGAATCCTATATTTTATAAATTAATGTGAATTCGACCCTATTTTCGAACGTACACCACTCTACGAGGTTAAAAAAAATGTTAATTTATACTGATAAAAATCAAGTCTCCTATCTGAAGTATGTATTTGATTACTGGTAGCAGACGGATTTTTTTTTATTTTTTGCGAATTTCTTCAACATCAAAACATAGATATCAAGTGACACAAAGAGATTGAAAACACTTCACTCCAAGATGGCTACAAGCAAAGTACATTAATTAGCAATCCATTGTGAGAAACTTTAAGAAACACTTCAACGTGACAGAAATACTCCTGTATCGAATCTCTTATCTTTTTGTTAGTATTCACTTCTCTGTAGCTGTGTAATTCGCTTTAGCTGTGTTTTTCTCTTGTATTTTTAAACAAATTGAAAAATTAAGTGCCTTCCATTTATTCCAAGTTGAAACTAACACTAATATCGGGTGCGCGACATGAGTTTTCTTTCAAATAAATGAGTGGTGGAAAAAAAAATCAATTACGCAAATGAAGTTTCAGGTCTTTATGTTTCGTCAGGAAAACATTTCAAACTATCAATATATTACGGGACGAAACAATACTTCTTAGACTTGGATATGATGAAAATTTTATCAGTAATTTAGTAATTGACGAATTAATTAAATACGTGATAGTTGGAAATATGACTCCAACCAATGCTGATGCCAGTTTAGTAGTTTATTTGAATAGTCTTCTCTCAATTGGAAAAACTAAGAGCGATTCAAAAAATATTTAGTGAAAACGGTTTTAAAATTAGGGTAGTAAAATGAAGTATCACACTTTAAACCGTAATTATAAGATTTTCGAAATGTAAAGCAAATGAGAACTGCATCTGGAACTCCCAGAAAAAGTATAACAATGTCAATTACTCCTAATTGATTTTGTTTTTTATTTATTTTACTTGAGATATACGGAAGAAAACAAAAACGTTTAGTATTTTAACTATTTTTTCTGAACTCACAATCCTTAGCTAATTTACTTTCTACAATCGCACAGTTTTACAGCAAAGGTCACTATTTTTTTTTTTACTTAGGACTTTACGCCTCGTCGACGTCGAGGTCATTAGAGGCTGGATGGAACTGGTGACAAGGAACAGGAAGGAATTCGGCCATGGCCTTTTGAAGGAAGAATCCCGACATTCACCTGGAGTGATTTGTGGAAAACCCAAATCTGGATGCCCGGATGGGGAATTGAACCGCCGTCCTCCCGAATGCGAGGCCAGAGGGTTAACCGCTCACTCACCACGCTCAGTAAGGTTAATGTAATAATTCCATATAAAATTCAAGTGCATAAGAAAATCCGGGTGAGATTGTAGGAAAATGACGGATTCACAATCGACACCAGCCGGGAAACCATAGAGAACCGACATCAGGCAGCCCTACCAGGAATCAAACCAGCGCCCTTCCAAGTCACTGCTCACCCACCAGGCTCGGTGTCATGAATCTGGTCCTATTTCTGTTTATCTTTAGTTCTATTTTGTTTTAGTTAATTTTAATGACCCTAGTAGACTCATATTTACGTAAAAGTGGATACTAACTATCATTTACGATATTTCTATGGTTTTTGTGCTGACAGTGCTTACTCAGCCTTACTGTAGGTCTCAACATTTGCTACAACTTTTTTTAGTTCTTTGTAATAAATTTGACTGTAAGCACCGTAACTTACTTTAACAAATTGTGAAGTACCAACTACTTTATGACTCCTTTAAGCTAAATTTTAAGTGAACAATTTCATGCGTATGTCGTTTAATGAAATTATGAAATATTATTCCATCAAATTATACGAATCCATGTTTTGATTTTATTATAAAACAGTTATCAATTCATATGTTAATTATTATAATAGTTATTTATTGCTTTGTTGAGGATTTTTATTTTAAAGTTATATATTCGGATTCCACAAACCGCTACCATACCTCGATACACTTGTAAGTGTTCTGAACAGTATATAGTGCTTGAACGAATTTTTAATCCGATAAATGTTTATTCTTCATGTTGCGACAAAAATAATTACTGAAATTTGAATTTTTATGATGTTAATTAACAATTGCGAATTTTTGGTTCATTGTGAAATTTCTAAAACTGTGTTATGGCTACTGTCAATTCTATCGTGATAGGAGTGTAAGTCACAATTACTTGCTATCAATTTCTGGTTACTATAAAGTCTTGTCTACCATCTGAATATATGTATTAACAGTACAAGTCAGTGCTGAGTATTTTTTCCTAACAATTCAACATTGAGCCTATTAGTATTAATCAATTCGCATTTTATCCGGTCTGTAAAAGGAGAACAAGTCAAGCTACACAATAATAATGACTTATACTCCTTGTACTCATCGCGATAGAATTATTTTTTGCATGATAAAACATGCAGATGTTCCAAGGAATCATTCATATACTAATCTTTATATATAAAGATGAATGTATGTTTGTTTGTTTGTTGGTTTGTTTGTTTGTTTGTTTATTCTTCATACAAATCCACAGTTTTCTTCCGATCTCGATGTAACTTTGCACACTTATCCTTTGAAACAAGGAGAAAAATATTGTCCACATTTGGTTGAAAAATTATCTGTATAAATAACACATTTTCTCTCATAACTTCGAAATACGGCGATAGACAGACACGTTGGATGTGGACGTCAACGTACCGCGTTTCGGTGTACTGGACTGCCAGCTCAGTGGTAAAAGCGCTTGCTTACGAGCGTCGTGGTCTCCGGTTCAAATCTCCGTGGAGGCTAAGATTTTTTTAAATTGTTTTTTATCGTAAGAGTCAGGCCTGAGCCGTAGGTTATTCGGATTGAATGTTAAACTGTAGATATTAGAAAGTTAGGGGTGCAATGCAAGGCAAATCGTAGGTAGTCTTACAATGTTGTAGGTGTACACTTTTTTACGTTACAATAATCCCTGAGGTGTTGTCCGCAGTCAGTGTGTGAATGTGAACCACAGTAATATTATTATAAAGACGGAAGTAAGTCTTCGTGGAACAGCTTTGTTGTGATGGAATTTTATAAGGAAATCTGTATGAAGGGCACAGGATATTTTTTCCAGTATGATTAACAGTTGTAGACACGAAATTTTGAGACCTTATCGAATGGTGACAGAAATATGTTGGAAATTGATTCTCTTCAAGAGACAGCTTCGACGGTACAGTGATATAGTGATAGCTTTCCTGTCATATTATTCCGACTCGATATTGTTTGGAACCAATCCTTCGTTACCAACAACTTTCTATATTTAATTCTGGCAAAAAAAATTCTTAATCCACGCGTACGAAGTCGCGGGTACGGGATAGTATTGTCTAATATGTCATGCAACAGATGAGATATTTTCAAAGGAATTCGAGAAGTTCAGTGTACTTTGAGTGTAGTATGAAGAAGACAGATCTTTGATGTTTGTGTAAGGTATGACAGCGATGGAGACACTACTTGTTGACGGCGTGGGGGCGTTGCCCAGCTCTCCGGTGACTTTGCGGCGACCGCCTGTTTGGCGCCACGTGCCGCCTCCGCCTGATCG
The DNA here is from genome assembly GCA_031002005.1 of Vandiemenella viatica. Lineage (NCBI taxonomy): Eukaryota > Metazoa > Arthropoda > Insecta > Orthoptera > Morabidae > Vandiemenella > Vandiemenella viatica. The sequence continues at coordinate 141,885,197 of CM061914.1, read as the reverse complement.
ATCAGCTGGAAGTCCTCTCCTCTCAGGGCAACCTGCTGGGCCGTGTGGCAGGACCGCAGGAAGGAGCCACGCCAATGACACGCTCTCATTCCGACGGCGCACAAATACAAGCTTTTCACATCCTCACTTTGGAGGCTTGTTTCACAAATTAGTGTGTGTTCAGGGGCGTAGCTACTATGGGGCTAGGCGGTGCAGTGCACCTGGGCCCCTACGCTCAGGGGGCTCCCAAGCATACGTCAGGGGGCCCCCAAGCGCATTTCAGAGGGCTCACGAGCCTTCACGGCAAACTGCCGACCGTCGTTTAAGGGGGCCCCTGAGACACAGGGCGCCCCCTCACTAAGAGGCCCCCACTGCTCTGGGAGGCCCCCAACCACTACTCAGGGGCCCCCATGCGTAACTCAGGGGCTTCCAGCCTCAGCTCAGGGGGCCCGTACCAGCAACACAAAGCAACAAAAAGGTCGCCCATCTGGCCTGAAGGCCCAAAATAAAATTTTTGCACTGGGGCCCTTGTTGATCTAGCTACGCCACTGTGTGTGTTCCGCAGTTAAAAAAGTCATCATTAAATTTCACTATACTACAACATTTTATAAAATTATTAAAACCGTAGGAAGAACCCTTTTAATAATAAATTCTCAGGCTTCCAGCTGTTTAAAAATGTCACAAATCTGGGACGTTTCGAAGGCGTCTATCTCTGCCCTCATTTCCAACCTAGTTGGTCAAAGATTTGTAACATTTTTACACGGCTGGAAGCCCGAGAATTTATTATTTTACAATGCCGTGAAAAACTACGTTCGTTCGTCCAAGAACCCTTTTAGTTTGTTTGTTGTTAACTGCCCCTCTTTTCGGGATTCTGTACGTTGTAGCCAAATCAATTCTGCAATTGACCACCAACGATTGCAGAACATAAATTCCAACAATTTCTTGTGATAGTACCGTTGTGAATCTGATTTTAAGGATTTTGAACTCATATTCCAGTTTATATTATTTTATTCACTTTGCGCGACAGAAATTAACATTTATTTACAACTCAAATATATACTGAATGATACTTTATTTCTCGACCACACTACAAGTGTGCGTCTCCCTATCTTAGTGAAGGGCCAACTGATACTGAGTACTGTGTATTCTAGAATCCTTCCTCGCGCTCGAGCGGGGGACGACTACCAACCCACCTGTCCATGATTCACGTTTATATGTGACTTCCTACTGCCTCTGGAGCGTCCATAAACTACGTAGCCCCATTTTGATCTCCTCTGAACCCCCCCCCTCCCCCACATAGCCTGACGTGGCCTTTGATTCTATCCGCTCCCCCCCCCCCCCCCCGGGTAGCACGTAGCTTTACTCCCTATTGATTCCAGAAGACATTTTGTACTGTTTCCTCTTGACAGACAATCGTAAATTACATAAGGAGATAATTAAATGAAGTAAATAAATATTCACAGGCTGTCGTGTGCTATGTACCTTATTTAAATTGTGACAAATAATATGAATGAAAAGCTACGTGGCCTAGCTCGGAAATCCCTCTTCCCAGGTAACCCAACGTAGCCTTCTACTCAACCCCTTCCTCCCTCCCCTGGACCGAAACCACGTGGTTTATGGGCGCTCCCCTTCCCACACAGATGAGTGACTCTACCACTGACAATATTTATTCTTACGTCAACTAAACAAATAATCCGCTCATGGAACTTCACATATGAAATTATACATACTCGTAGTTTTACACAGATCTTACATATTCATCTACGTCAAAACACTTTCCTTTGCAATCTAAAGAATGGCTTCAGTACAAAGTAATCTTGGTTGGATCAGCTTCGAATTCACACTTTCAATGCTGAATTAAGTCCAATATTACAGTAATTAAATTGTCTGTGATGTTACAGTAGCTTCCTGAGTTCAGCCATCTTTGGCGTTCACTGAAATACTTATTAAAACACTGTGTTAGTAGTAAATCCAAAGCCTTTTAGCATCTATATAGCATTAGATGGAATTACTTTTGGAATGTGGTACGTACCTTAAAATTAAAAAAAATAAAAAATGTTTAGTTTTTATTGTTGACATGCATGTAGCAATAGGATTTCCTTTTATGAAAAAAATAACTTAAATTTTTCCCTTATATTAGAAAGCAAAACTGTTTTCCGGGAAATCGATGGAGTAATGATTTTAGTGAATTATCAATATCAGCTTTATATAGAGGACACGTCATTCTAGTGTGTTAAAAATCTATATATTACTTGCTCGAAAGGGAATATCCCTCGCATATTTTTTTAGTAGTGTCTACTTGAAATCTGTGTTGGATTACTTTAAGCTGAGAAGCACAGTTACTATGAATCTTTACGATTAGAAAAAAATTGTTACCATTTTAAGATTCGGGTTCCTAGGCGGAAAAAAATGTAACTAACCTGCTATCCTGAAGTGATAAAACGTTTAAATAATTCTTCTAGGAACAATAATGTGTGTTCTTCCAAGAATAATTACTCCCATTAGTGTAGTCTTTACTGCAAACACTTTAAAACGGTCTTTCAGAAATTTGATACAGCTGTGCCTCATTTCGTCCTTTTCAACGGATTGTGAAACCACTAAAACAAACGTTCTTGGTAAAGTTCGCAGCGTAAAGAATCGGAATGACTTTTTTTCTCATTACTTACAAGGAATCTGCAGTTTTCACCAATATGTAAAATTCGAAACCTTATTTCTGTTAACTATGGTACATTTACTAATAGATTACTGCAAGCGATCGATTATTATGATAAAGTGTAAACATGCTGGATGACACGTTTCGTGGTGTTTTTACTTCCAGAGTGAAAAGTTAAAGAGTCTGGAGTGGTTTTGGAAAACTACAACTATTAAAAAACGAAATATGGATGGACGGATGGAGATTTGAACCCAACGTCCTCGCTCTTCAGTTCTATGGAATATTGGGATGCTTTCCACGGTAGAAAACGGCGCGTTATGTTGATCAAGAAACATTGTTAATCTATTGAAGAACATTATTCCGTTGTCTTTCGTCTAGTAACCCCAAAGGGTTAGCCGGTGTTCTCTATCGTGCTAAATCATCTGTTGCTTGTTGTACGATCTTCCCGTGTATTACGAAAGAGGTAATTACGTCCTTGGTTCAGTAAACCTAGCTCACGTAAGGTGTAACTGCACGGTAATTAATCTCAGAGGTCAACACCTCCAATCTGCCGACCTCGCAGCGTAGGGTATAGCGTATAAGGTATAGAGTGCAAGCCTACTTACTTTTCGCGCCTGCTGCATAGTCCAGCTGTTAATTTCTAGTATTTTTGTACTATCAAAGTGTGACCATTTACTTTTGTATGCCTTCAAGCTTTATCGAGGTGTAGGTCATTAGAGGCGGGAAACGATTGTAGACAAAGAACGGGAAGGGTTCGTACAGGGATTCGAACCCGCGTCCCAGAGCGTCGTCATTTACTACAGTTAGATTGTCATGAGTACAAGGCTTGTTTATAAGGTTTGTATTTGCATTTCTTTACTCAATTCCGGAAACTTAGGTCTACGCGCCCTAAAGCCACAACAACAACACACAAGGAAACTTAGGTGCAAATTCCATATCACAGAAGGAAAATGTGATTCTGCTACTAGTTCTATTCTGCACTTCATCAATGGTCTTGGTACTAGCTGCAACCAAAATTAACGACTCCGTGCCCAATTTTTTTTTTTTTTTTATGACTTTACGGTTTGTCGACGTCGAAGTCGAAGTCATTGGAGGTGGAATAGGACTGGATGTGAGGAACGGGAAGGATCTCTGCCATGTTCTTTTGAAGGAACTATCCCGGCATTCACCTTGAGTGATTTGAGGGGACCATGTAAAATCCAAATCTAGATGGCCGGTCGGGGATTCGAACCAACTTCCTCTCGAATGCGAGGCCAGAGCGTTACCATTCACCCACCACGCTCGGTTCCCTGGGCTGACCAAGAGTCAGCGGTCTTCAGGACACTCCATGTCCCCATAAGTCTGTTAGGCTCCAACTGATGCCTAAACAGAGGATAACGATCTGTTGTCCGTTTCTTAAGGCTCGTTCCCACGGCGAGTTTCTCGGCGCGTGCTAGGGAACGCCTGTCATCTTTGCCGCATATGATAGCAGGGACGACGCACCTCGACCCACCGCCAGGCGGTAGAAGACGAAAGGCGCGTACTGCCTACCACGCGCCGTGAGAACGAGCCTTAATACTTGCTCCACTCCCTATTAAGCGTGCGGACACTAAACACTTGTGAGAAAGTGAGGGTGGTACGCTCGTGTTGCCTACTTTCTGGTGCCAAGCTATAGAAATAAAAAGCCGCGGCCGGAGAATCCCTGGATGCAGGCCCGCCGCTAGCTGTTTCAGCGCCGGCGTGCAGTACCGATTATGCCGCCCCCTGTCTAACTACAGCCAGTGGTGGATTTAGGAAATTTCCGAACCGGGTCAAAAAACTGTGAGATTGCCGCCCCTTCGAACATTTGCCGCCCCTTCGAACATTTGCCCCCCCATTGTTGCCATCCCGAGTGTCGCCAAGAGTCGGCGAAGCCGGAAATTTCGCGGCGGCAATGGAGTGGCAAATATCGCGGGGCGGCGATTGTCGATCGCTCGTTTTGCCGCCCCCCTCGATGTGCCGCCCGCGTGCGGTGCACGCCTTGCACGCCCGCTTACGGCGGCCCTGCCTGGATGATAGCTACTTGTCATCATTCGCCTCGGCAACGTAAAAACTATTCTAGACCCGTGACGAGAAAAAAAAAAAAAAAAAAAAAATCTATGGTCATGGGCTTACGCTAGTGATATATATTATCGTTGCATTTCACGCCACGCCACGTAGTCACCACACCCTTTCAACTGGCCAGCCACATCCCTTACATTGTTGACATGGTGAACACCGGAAACAAGTGGGCCCTCTGAAGATCCCAGCAGGAAGCCGACCGTTGCGTAAGAAATGTAGCGGTAGTGTGTGTCACCGCTCAGTCCTGGGTGACCTTGACGACTTCCCGCTCACTACTTTGTCTTGTCTCTCAAGGCCTGTGGTCGTATACAAAGAAGTGACGAACAGTGTGCCACAAATCTAGTGCCTTGTGGAGGTGATCACGCAAATGTTTTATAGTTAAGCAATCGATAGTAATAATGGAGAACAGTCCATTGAAGATGAAGGATTATTTGACACGACTGATCGCTGAAAACCCCACTCCCCTGAGATCAGTATTAGTGTCGTTTCGCTACCTTACACCCTCCCTTAAAGTCGACATCCTCGTCGTTTGTGATCCTTTTTTAGCTCTCCTTTCGTTCAAGAATTCAAAAGCTCACGTGAAATTTCCGCCAAACCCCCTCTCCCCCCCCCCCCCCCCAGGTGAGATTTCGCAGGACCTCCTCACGTGATTAATAGACGTCCCCTGATGACTTTCCGACGTTTTGGGAGGAATCTGTTCTAAGAGAACGTCCATTAACTACTGAAGCGGGTACGGTATACCGCCGTTATAAATGGTAATTAATATTTATTTTAAATTTACCAAAATGCAAATGATTAATTTTATTGTGGATTGAAAAGGGTTCTCAAAATGATTTATTGATCACTAATAAGAATGAAAAGGTCATAACCTGACCATATATTCTTTGAATGAAGGCCAACAGACATAAGGTGATTTAAATTTAATAATTTTAAACAATCAAAATTATTCACAAACAACACCTTTGTCGTACATTAATGGCCACTAAAATTACGTAATACAAGACGACAAAATATCCGTTCAGATTTTCATAAACACATTACCAGTTTACAGTTTTCGGCAGGACACGTAATGAGATTATTTGTTAAATGCTAATGTCCTTCGTTTCAATCACAGAAACTACTGAATTCAATTTAGTAAGAATGCCACGGCTAATCTCTCAGTTTATATATCGGAGAGTGAGAATTCTTATCGTGCGGACTTCTCCGCTCAGAGCGTTATGTTGGGTAACCACGGAGGTTTAAAGTGAAAACACAATATTATTAACTGTTGCGATGTTTGTCTTTTTACCGTCAGTCCGGCATTAACGTAGTCAGCAAACTCCGACCCCACACTGAATTTATCTGTCACCTTGTGACTCAAAATGAAGACACAACCGATCGCATGATATGCTGTCGGCTTTCTAGGTCGTTCTTGTGCACCAGCACCATTGAACACGAACCAGTCAGACCCAAGAAGACCACGAGAAGAATCTCGCGCCAGCTTTTAAAACCTCGGGATCTTGCTTCTCCTCCTTCGTCGATTTTCTCTGGTCCTATCGTCGATGTAGAAGTTCCTGCCTCTCTCCTTATTGGCGGACATGAAACAAGATTATACAAAAAAAAGAACTATTCTATATACTAAAATACTGTTGGCAAAACATTCGCCCCTCCAAGCACTCTCAGGTTCAACACATAATTCCTATGACGGGGTTGGAGGATTTGTTCGGAAACTGTCGTTTTTCTTTCGTGTTCACTCGGTTTTACTCATTTCTCGCAGTAAGCATTCACAGAATCTCTAATTTGGCGTGTCTTGACGTTATCACGTATCTGCAATTGGTCACGCGATATATATCTCACTCGTCAAAGCTGTCCATGCATAGAACTGCGGCCGACCCCATACTGAGCAGTGAAAGGGCATAAATCTGCCTTTTCAAACTGGCAAGTGCTATTGTGTTTCGTCTTTCTTCCAGCCTGAATGGAGAATTTGCCGGAATGCACTTGAATTCGCTGACCCCTGTCCTGGAGAATGTGCCTTGTTTCGTTACCCACATACCTCATGTTAATGTGGTTCTTTGTCACACCACACTACATATCTCCATTTTGGCTTCCTGTGAACCTCCCATCCCCCACACAACCCGACGTGGCTTTTTTCTCTACCCCCTGAGTGGCAGATTCCAGAAGACAATTTGTACCATTTTCTCTTTTCATACTATCGTAAATTGCATATGGAGATAATTAAATGACGGAAATAAATATTCACAGCCTGCTGTGTTCTGTACCTTATTTTAACTGTGACAAATAATATGAATGAAAAGCTACGTGGCCTGGCTCCGAACTCATGCCCTCCTCTCTCCCACGTACCCCAGCGTAACTTTCCACCCTACCCCTTCCCTCCCCTAGACCGAGACACGTAGTTTATGGACGCTCCCTAATGGGGATTCGTAACTGTAGGCATCTATCTGCGATTCGTTCAACTCACGTTCAGTATAACAGGTGGATTTTTTGTATGTGAAATTTGTCGTTTAAGAGGCAGAAGTTTGGTATCGTCCCAGCATTCCCCTAGGTGATTGCGGTAAACCGCATAAAAGCCGCAGTCAGCACGGCCGGTAAGCGGGGACCAGGACTCGTGTACCTCCCCGGACCAGAGAACACATGCCTTAGGAAGAAATTTTGTTACAGTTTGCTGTTGGATGTTAAGTGCGCCAGAACGCTTCCGTGTTTCGTATTCCTCGTTAACCTTTAGGACTACCAGGTTGGATTGAGATAGCTACGTGGATATCGCGGCCAATAATGCCATAGAATTATAATTGTTATTGCCGCACTGATATGAAAAGTGTATGACTAAATTCCTGGAAAGTGAGATCAGTACAGAATTGCCTTGCGCCATAAACGTTTGACAATTTCTGTTTATGTACTATCGTAAAATTTGCCACTCTCTACTGATGTTTGTTCCCATTAATGACTCCACCTTTATACAACTTGACCTTTAGCGTCAAATTAAAGTCAGATATCTATATATTATGCCGAGAAGTCAATCCGAATTGAAGTGCCTTGCTATCGAGTGTGGCAGCTAGCTCTTTGACCCTGCAGCCACAAAGCGTCTTACCAAGGTTAACACTATCAACTTGTTCTTAGATTTCAAGTCTAAGGCTACTTTTACGTCCTGACAGATAAATGGAAAATACTCTTGTGCAAGTAGTGATTAATGTACAAAGCGTATCAGATAAAATAAAAATTTAAAAGTCTGCAAAACGGCCAGGGTATTGAAGAGACACTATACTTGTATAAGCTTAAACATAACACCGAGCGTGGTGGTGTAACGGTTAGCGTTCTGGCCTCGCATTCGGGAGAACGGCGGTGCGAATCCCTGTCCGGGCATCCAGATTTGGGTTTTCCATGGTTTCCCAAATCTCTCCAGGCAAATTCCGGGATGCTTCCTTCAAAAGGCCATGGTCGAATTCCTTCTCATTCCTTGCACCCCATCCTTTCCCGTCTCTAAAGACCTCGCTGTTAAGAGACGTTAAGCAGTTAAAAAAAAATTAAACATAACGGGTTACTTCTCCACACGATTAGTGAAAGGGTTGTTCAATTATAAAGTTAATTCGCTCCTGTAAATGAGATCTGCTGTTCAAAAGTGGTGATTCTTCGGATTTATCCACATTTGAAATAAGCTGCCTCGGTAGTTATACATAAAAAGAAACGTAACTTAGTCCATAATTCGAAGATTGGTTAGATCCTCCCAAAGGAGGCATACAAAGCCATTGTGTCAGAGGTAGGCGGCCAGTTCCTTTCCTCTTGGACCTACGGTTTAAAGAGGAATCCGAACCACTAAACGACCGGGTGTCATATTATGAAACACAACTTTCAAAAATTCCTGCCCCTACCAGGATTTGAACCTGGGGCCGGAGTAGCGAACTTTTGAAAGAAACTGCGCAAACCACTGAGCTACCAGACTCATTGTATTATGCATTGCTCCTATCAATTTAAAAAATGGGTTTGCGTGATTTTTCGCATCTTTTAGAGAACAAGTGAGATGGATTTGAGTCCGAGTCTTGGGCTTGGTTAAATTGTAAAAACGGAAGCTCAACAGCAGACTCAGTTCAAGACTAAAGAACATCTACTCGTGGAGGCAATCTGAGCACTCCTTCTGTTGCGACACGTCTGGAGCGAAAGCGCCTCTCTGAAACGCACTGATTCGTGGTCCGTTATCCGATACGGACGCTTGCTTAACACCTCGCGCATACTGATCAGATGGCCACAGAGCTAGGGATGTGTTATGGTCAAAGCAGGAAGGATACTACTTCCATCCAACATACTCTTCAGCATACCAGCTCTAGCATCGCCAGAAGACTCCGATGGGTTGCCCCTTAAGCACCGAGTAAAGATGTAATGTACACACCTATAATTTTTATATTGTTTACTAGCTTTAGCCATTAGGCTATCATAGCCATCTAATAATATTATAGATACAGGCGTACGCCACCGGAATGGGTGACCACACACACACAGGTACTTACATACATACCCACACAAATAAGACGAAATGTTTAATCAAAGCTCTTCTTCAGTAAGCTACTAGAAAAAAGTTCTTTGTCTAACGATTTCATTTTGTTATGTTTGTGTGTTTCTAAACCGCAGCGCTTTCTGTTATAAATAGTGATTGTTTTTCTCTCTATATACATTTTTTTTACGCCTTGTCAACGCCTGAGGTCATTCGAGGCGGGATGGGACCGGGGACAAGGAATGGGAAGGAATTCGACCATAGCCTTTTTGAAGGAAGCATCACGGCATTCGCCTGGAGTGATTTGGGAAAACCATGGAAAACCCAAATCTGGATGCCCGGATGGGGATTCGATCCCGCGTCCTCCTGAACATGAGGCCAGAACGTTAACCGTTCACCCATCACGCTCGGTTTTTCTCTATATCATTCAAAAAAGTAAATTAAATAACGTCATTACCTTTCTGTATACCCTATAAACTACGTTAATTGCCTTTAAGAAATTAGTTCACTGAGTTCATGTTATTAGTTTCCGCTAAATTATGTATTACTCTAGTAAGAAACTCTTCCCATGGAATGGTTTGTTTATCGAATTCACTGATTATAGTTGTACAAAGCCCTATTGCCTTCATCTCGGAAGTAAGTTGTAAAATTCGGTACTTTTACCATTTCCACTCTCCCTTGCAGTCGACCAACATTATTATTGACTTAATATGGCAATGGATAAAACACTTCTATGCACTACGAAAATACATACCAATTACTACTAATGCAATGTATGCCTACGAATGGTGGACATTGATTGAGGATGATGGTGGTGTGTGTTTATTACAGAAGGGGGAATGAACTCTTGTTGTTATTTTTATCGCTGAAGTGTTATTATGTAAATTGTTCCTGTCTTATGCTGGTTTTCATATGTATGTTTTTTTCGCAAGTTGGTACGATTAATGATAAATAAAAAAGTTTTGTTGCAAAAAAAAGGCCTTTTGGTTCACAAAAATGTAATTTTTAATTGGTCTCTGATGAGATTCACGCCTACACTACTTCATATTACAATTCTGGTATTATTTATTTCATACCAAGATTTTATAGCCACATATTCAGAAGCTGGAAAGAGAATCTACAGAAGACGGTCGGAATATACGGTAGAGGCAACTTCAATATTCTGCCCATAGATGTGACTTCAACAAAACTCTAAGAAGAACTGATTGGTAAATATGGCAAAAAAAAAAAAGAAACGAGTCCACTATCATGAAGTTAACGTTGTAACGAATAAAATAGTGAAGATAGCCGTCAGTGAGTTTAGAAAATTAAAATTAAACGAGTGTAGCACCCTCGTAGTACGGAGCTTAAAGGGCATCAAAGGAACGCTTAGAAGAAAGCTTAGCATATCCAAATTAGTCATAAATACTTGTGTCGTACTACTGCAGTATATAATGATTAGAGAGCACACACTTGTTCTTATGTCTGTTAGATCCCATCTCAGTGAGTAGTATAATGGTTATGGAGAAACTACATGTATTAGTGAGGCTTGAGGTGGCACAGTGACTACTGTCGGACAAGTTCTTACGAGTATTTTCGAATATGTTGGTCACAATTGTGTGATTGTAACGACTGCTATATCATCAATGTCATCTAACATGCAATGATTAAACCACAAAGAAAGGAAAAAAAACTCCAAACATAATTTCGTGATTGTGTGACACAGCAAATGCTAATGGTTTTTTATTATTATTGATTGTTCCATAATGGCATTGTTACCAAACATTTATTGTCCACTTTTTGGTTTATGTCAGTGGAGTATTTAGAACCATATATTTGGTGTTACTTGCTAACAACACTGTGTAGGTGCAAAACAAGTCTGCAGAGTAACGGTGGAAAGCACTGATTTGTCTTAATCGGCTTGTGAAATGTTTACTTTGTAATGTGGAATTCCTAGATCCCGGAGCCCCTGCAATGAAAAACGAGAACTGTATCTTTATTCGAACATACGTTTAAGCTGGCAGCGTATTCTTCGTAATCGCCCACCATAATTTATGACAGGCAAACTGCTTAAATAATACACAGTCCAGTCACATTAATGTGACCACCTCTCAAAAACCAGAATAACAACCTTTGGCAGAACGGATCGCTGCGAGGCGTGCAGGAACAGAGTCAATTAGGTTTCTGAAGGTGTTCACTGGGATGTTGAGCCATGCCGACTCCAGTGCCGTGGCCAGCTGCGCTAGATTGCGCGGTTGAGGATCCATGGCGCGAACAACCCGATCGAGGTGGTCCCACAGATTCTCGATTGGGTTTAAATCCGGTGAGTTTGCTGGCCAGGGGAGTAAGGTAAACTCATCCTGGTGCTCTTTAAACCACTTACATACACTGCGAGCTGCATGACACCTCGCATTGTCCTGCTGGTAGATGCCATCATTCTGAGGAAAAATTATTCTCATGTAGGGGTGGATATGGTCCGCAAGGACAGATATGTACTTGTGCTGATCCATCGTGCCTTCCACAATGATGAGTTCACCCAGTGAATGCCAGGAAAACATTCCCCAGACCATAATGCTCTCTCCTCCACCCTGGGTGTTTGCCTTCAGACGTTTCACGCCGTATGTGCCAACGTCCATCTGTCCGATGGAGCATAAAACGTGATTCATCGGTAAAAGCCACCTGTCGCCATTCTTTGGACGTCCAGTTGCTGTACTGGCGTGCAAATTCCAGCCTTCGTCGCCGATGAACAACAGTTAGCGTAGGTGCATTAACTAGGCGTCTGCTGTGGAGGCCCATGCACAGCAACGTTCGCTGAACCGTTGTTGAGGATACACTCTTGGTAATCCCTTGGTTCATCTGGGCGGTCAGTTGCTCAACAGTTGAAGGTCTATTTACCGGAACGCATCTCCGTAGCCTTCGTTCGGCTCTGTCATCTATCGCCCGTGGTGCACCACATATTCCACGCCGCTGATTTTGAATAGTGCCATTTTGCCATGCACGGTATACTTTTACCACGGCGACACGTGAACAGTTCACAAAATTAGCCGTTTCCGAAATGATTCCACCCGTGGTCCTAAAGCCAATAATCATGTCCTTTTGGACGTCGGATAAATCGCTACGTTTCTGCATTACGCCAACGATTGAAATGCTTTCCGATGCCCTAGGACATCCTTTATATACACTCCACTGTATTGTGCTGCCACCTGCCTTCTGTGATTGGTTATCTCACGTTGACGTCGAAAGAAGGTGGTGGTCACATTAATGTGACTGGACTGTGTAAATGTTTAAAGATGTATAGTACTCATTTCGAATTGCCTGACTTCGCTGTTTGCGTCTGGCGAAATAAAAACAAGGTGAGAGAAACATTACTGCAAAATAAAACCAGTGAAAGGGGAGGGACGTCAGCTGAGATCATCACCCCGAAAATGGTGCCTGAATACACTCTTCAGCCCTGTTTTTGTCCCAGCGTAAGTGCCACGTTACTTATTAACTTTTTACTGTGGCCTTAATAGACAGGGAGCCAGGCATTTTGGAAGATGCCTGGTACCAAGGCAACAGCTATCAGGCCATAAAACGTAACTGTAGGACAGGCCAGTTACAAAACAGGTTATCTTCTAGTAAAATCTATGCATAGTCAGTTCGAACTTATATACCGAGTGTTTCAAAAATGACCGGTATATTTGAAAAATCAATAAAAGGCGATAGACATACACCGTTTGTTGCAATATGCTTGGGACAACAGTAAATTTTCAGGCAGACAAACTTTCGAAATTAGTTACAATTTTCAACAACAGATGGCGCTGCAGTCTGGAAAAATCTAAAGTACGATATTTTCCACCAATTTTTCGCAACAAACTTGCAATCTGTGAACAGCACACGCTTACAGCAGAAAGACGACTTACAGAATGGCGAACTCACAGACTGTGTTTACTTCTATATCTTTCAAATCGCCTGCAGCGCCGTCTGTTGTTGAAAATTGTAACTAATTTTGAAAGTTTGTCTGCCTGAAAATTTACTGTTGTCCCAAGCATATTGCAACAAACGGTGTATTTCTATCGCTGCCCATTTAGTTTTTATTGATTTTTCAAATATACCGGTCATTTTTGAAACACCCGGTATATCTTTAAAGGAGACAACGCGCATCATGTTCGCATTTCAGCTAGATCGGATAAAATGGAAGGGAAGCGATATCGTTTCTGCCAGTGTTTAATACTTCTAACTTCGTTCAAGTTCGAAAGAATTTCTTCAAATTTTGCAGAGCGTACCTTTAACAGGTTCGCTTTTGACCTAGATCATGTCAAGCAGTCACCAGCTATGACCCTATAGTATACAGTGCGTAGTAACTGTCCACGCAAAACCTCTGTCTGTACTACTTCCAAGTCCCTTAAAATTCAACGAAAATTGTTTAAATTTTGCAGAGGGAACCCTTAGGATAAGTTTACACTGGAACCGACTTCCGCCGATTTTTCACTCTGCTAAATGTAGCTGATATCGGCCAAACAAACAAAAGTGTTTGATAGTATGAATTCCGATAGAGGATTCGTAACACTATGACCGACCTACTCGGCCGAACTCCGGCAAACTCTACCGACTTACGTCACCGACCAAATAATTCTGTTTTATTCAGCCGAGCGCGCTTGTCTCGCATTATCTGTACTTTCATATTTAGCCAAAAGGCCGCATCGAAATGAAAGAGTCTCCCATACATGCAAGCTGTATTTTCATCGATGAACACTTATGATTAGTTTTGATATTTCAATAAATTACATAAATTATCTAATGAAACATGACTGCTTTTTCTCAGATAACACCTTCTCATAAACTTTCTAACGCAGTTGACAACATACCAAACTGTATTGGTGATTTATATACACATATAAAAATTTAAAATGCATAATTATGAAAATAGAAATAAATATATAAATCAAATGAACAGTATCCCTACCAAAACTTTGGGTAAATAAATATGTATTTGATTTTGGATGGAACAAGTCATGTGTATCTGTATTAACTAAAATTGACATAGGTACCTACCTGAATGCCACAGCAGAAATACATTTCTTTGAAATTCCTAACTTTTTCTATTGCCGATCAGATTTTTTTCCAGTTTATATATATAAAAGTCTCCGGTTTAGAATTCTTACATAACCTCTCTTTGAAAAAATGTCGTTTATCCATCACTTTTTCCAGTACCAAACAAAATATTAAATCTCAAGAGAGAGTTCTCACTTAGCATTTCAAGAACATCAGTTTCGTCCATCTTGCAATGAGATATGGGAGCGTCCACAAACTACGTAGTTCCATTTTGACTTCCTGTAAAAACCCTCCACTCGTACCACGTAGTATTTTTCATAATCGTTCCAGAAGACATTTTGTATAGTTTTCTCTTGTCAGACTATCGTAAATTACATACATAAATAATTAAATGACGGAAATAAATATTCGCATGCTGTTGTGTGTTCTGTACCTTACTATAACTGTGACAAATAATATGAAATAAAAGCTACGTAGCTTCACAACTAACCTTCCTCCCCACCCTATACCACGCCACGTAGATTATGGACGCTCCCTATGTTTGGAACTGAAAAAACAAAAATCTGTCTAGGTCTGTAAACTTTTGAGTTGGCACAGTTGGGTTGGCTGCTCGGCAGAGTGAAAAAATGGCGACACTCCGTTCAAGAGTAAACATACGCTTGGGGTAAAATACAACTCACGTTCATATTCTAGCCAGATGGGATCAACTGCTTATAACCCCAGAAACGGAAATTACTCTAGACCAGCCACGATATCCAAAAAACGGTAACGGGCTTATACCGAGTTCTGTAAACAATACTTGGATTGACATTCAACCGCGTTATTATTTTATTCGCACTACCTACTTAATTTGTTTTCCCTATTACTGAACTCGTTAAGTTCTTTCGGTTTAATAATACTTGCTGCTCAAAATAATCTGATTATTTGCGGTATCTGAAATTCTCAGCTGAAGTTCACTGATATAATCCATATCGTAAGTTAGCAAATTGGAGTTCTTACACGCCAATCTCCAGAAACAATTTTATCAACATTTTCAGTCCCGTTATAATTTCTAAAGCCAGGTAGCGATTGGCAGCAATACGAATGATTTAATGTTCCAATTTGATTAATTACCTTGTCGATTTGTTTATATTGAATCATTTCACTATTATTACTGCGAGAGGTCTGGGTCATAACGATAGTATTATTAGATGACAGTGTATCAAATAGGAGTGATAACCAATTCAAAAAGTACATTACTTTTTTTTTTTTTTTTTGCTGTTATCAGTCTCTATTGGTTTGATGCAGTCGTCCATTCCTTCCAATCTTACGCCAATCTCTTCATCTCTAAATACCCCTTATAACCCACGTCCATATTTATCTGCTTCGTGTATCATAACCTCTGTCCTTCCCTACAGTTCTTACCTTAGACTGTTGTACTAACAAATTAACAAATCCTGCATATCTCAGAATATGACCTACCATCCACTCTCTTCTTTCTGTAAGATTCATCTATAAACATCGTTCCTCGCCCGTCATTTCCAAAACTGGTTCATTTCGTACTGTCACTTAATTTTAACCATACGTCTATAGCAGCACATTTCAAATGTTTCAATTTTCCCTCTTTCTGGTATCCTGAACTGCAGGCTTCGCTACAATAAAGAGCTGTGCTCCACACATTAATTTTTGGAAAGTTCTAAGTCCTAGATCAAAATTCTAAACTAAAATATTTATCTTTTTCATAAAGGCTCCTTTTGTTAGTGCTGTTCTGGGTTTAAGATCATTCCTGCTTCAATTGTAACTTTAAACGACCCAAAATAAATCGACAGTGACGCCATTTTACCTGAAAAACATTAAATGTTTGGCCATGAAATCAATAAAGACGCAAATAATTATGGTGAAGCATAGTATATAAAATCAAAATTGTTGAATTAGAGAAAGGGATACTGATTTAGTATACATTTTATATGGGTTGCTAACCAGAATGGCTGGTACACCCAGAGCATCTGCTGTACATCCAGCTGCATTGAGAATATACTGTCAGTTGTCACAGACACCTCGGTGTTTACTTCGTACGAGAGACCTTGGTGGCTATCTCCCTACAGGGCTTACGCCAAGCGAAGGCGCCACGCACTTTTACACAAGCGCAGGCGCCCTGATTTATTACGGCATTTGCTTCATGTGTGGCAATCTGTGGGCTCTGCGTCCACAACAAACCATTCAACCCGCTTAACGCCGCGGCCTTGTCGCCTTGTACAATCGTCTCGCAAATCAGACATCCAGAAAACTGATTTTAGATCGTTTCCCGTAGTCATACCAGATCCCGCACCAGAAGTACTAGTTCAGCAAAAAAAAAAATAACAGAACACAAATCACCTCGAAGTTCACATTTTACTGATAGATGGCAACGTCAATTTCCTTTCCTTAGTACAAACATCTTTTAGTTACCTTAACTTGTTACAGGACGTAAAACCTATA
Source organism: Vandiemenella viatica (assembly GCA_031002005.1). Lineage (NCBI taxonomy): Eukaryota > Metazoa > Arthropoda > Insecta > Orthoptera > Morabidae > Vandiemenella > Vandiemenella viatica. The sequence continues at coordinate 141,868,536 of CM061914.1, read as the reverse complement.
AACAAAATGTCAGACAACAGTCAGACCAAAAACTGAAGAGATAATGTTTCATTACAAAAGTTTTTCAGGTTCATAAGTATTCTGTATACTTCTTGGTAGTTTTATTTTTCTCAAGTAATTATGTAATCTTTTATATATATATATAATAGACGTGTGTCACTCTGCAGCCTCCACTACCTAGCGCAGACCACAGGTGTTTGTGTGTGATAGTAGCATGTTGTTTTACATCGTGCAAAACGTTGGGCGAATGCCGGTAGCCGTGGTATATATGATGGCTGAAAGTGGTCGATCTGGAACATTTTCATATTTTGTGTGTCCTTATATTTCACTTTGCAGCCACAACTATATAGCGCAGACCACTGGTGTTTGTATGCGGTAGTAGCATGGAGACACCCATCGTGCACAACGTTGACCGGTTGTCGGTAGCTATGGGTGTGTTGGAGATATGGTGGTTGAAAATGGTCGATTTGGGAAATTTTCATATTTCGACCAAAGACATGTATATCCGTATATTTCACTTTGCTGCCACAACTACCTAGCGCAGACCAGTGATGTTTGCAGCATGGAGTCACCCATCGAGCATAACATTGGCCGAATCTCGGTAGCTGTGGGGATGTGGGAGTTATGGTGGTTGAAAGTGGTCGATCTGGGACATTTTCATATTACGACTAAAGACATGGGTATCCCTACATTTCACTTTTCAGCCATAAATACCCTGCGCAGATCACTAGTGTTTGTGTGTGGTGTTAACCTCGAGTCTTCCATCGTACTCTATGGTGATTGCATGTCGATTGCTATCAATCAAAAGTCTTTACAAACACGAACGAAGTCGTGGGCACCAGCTAGTACTGTATTATTATAAATTCTGGCTTATGGGTTGGAGATATATACCTACTTCAATTTAACGATCAAACCAAATCTGTTTTACTCGAAAAGATTCTGTGCAAGGTTGGATTAAAGATACTAACCAGCAACTCCAGCCAACGAGACAACTTGTTCCGTACAGCAACAGGATTCTCGGAATTCATTCTGGGGGTATTCGGTTAGTAGTGGAAGATTTTCATCATTCCATTCGCGGCAGACATGCATTATAGAGGACCGCATTTAGATGTAAACGTTTTTACACCTTAACGACAGCGCTCATTAAGACTGCCTGGAGTCATTTGATAATTCTCCGAGTTTTTACTCTTCATCTTGTCTTCCACATCTTTAAAGCTCCTTTAAAAACCTCCACTTCTCTTATTACTGACACTATTGGTGGAAAATCTTATTCATGATCTGCCGACTGCGTCTTAGCAGTACGAATACTCTGTATAATGTACTGTTACAATGATTATTATCATTTGCACCCAGACAGACTACTATATCTGCTTGGTTGTGATAACTCTCTTTGCATCCGTTTGCGACAGCATTTTATTAACATACGCACCATGGACGAAGTTACCACTCCTGAGAAACTTTTGAAATCATTTTCAGTTGCCTTTCTTTTTACGGATTCTGTTAAAGCGTTATTACATGCAGGAATTAGGGGTGCAACTGAGATCCGCATCCGAATATGCGGAACTTCCGCATGAGACCCTACCTCCGCTTCCGCAACATTTAATGCGGAAGTATAACGGAAGATTTGTTTACTTTGCAAAATATATATGTTTCTTTTCCCTTTATACGAGAATCGGCTCATCATTTCTCAGCTGACGAAAACGTAGTTGTTGCTTTTCTTACGGTTCTGTAACAAAAGTAACAATGAGCTGAACTATGTCATTACCTAAGCACGAATTTACGAGTCAGAACTTGCATGTAAAGTAAAGCTGCCTATTCACGGGTGCAACTTGTAGGACCTCCGTGTAGAACTACTGTAGGATGCGCTCACCCATTCGCGTTATTAGAAGGGATTCAAGCAGTCCTTTCCACTCGTACTTTCTAGCGGGACATCAGTGTCCTTATCGTACACTTGTAGGGTGTTTCCTGCAATGAAGATCCAACAGCATAGCTTGTTGGACGGCAGGAGCCCGTGGTGGTTGTTTGGGAGTCCTACATGTAGCACTGCAGCCCCTTTCACGGCCCAACAAGAGACGTACATCGGAAATCGGATCATCGTCGGTCATTCAACTTGGACTGTGAATGGGCAGCAGAAAAGGCAGGAGGTGGACACGGCACGGAGATGTGTGGTCTTGTGCAGGACACTTGAATTAGTTCATATAACAAAGATTGTTTTGTTGACGCGTGTGTAGTTATTAAAACAATTTAATTAACTTGTTAAATCTTCCAACGTTTTTTGCTGTTGAAAGATGAGTCAAAAAATAAATCAATTGGCGGATCCAGGATTTTGTTTTGGCGGGGGGGGGGGGCTAGGATTTGTTTTGGTGGTTTGGGGGGGGCTTGACTCGGGGGAGGATTGGTTCGCCGACATAAATCTCATTATTCCATATTGCCGCCCTGTAGAGTAAAAAAATAAAAAAAGAAAAAAAAGGTCCCCAAAATCCATGTCGTCAGGATCCGCCACTGAATATGGCAGTATTTCATATTAGCAGACTTTGCTTGTGCAAAAATGTAGACTTTGTGTTAAAAATATAGTTATTTTGATTTTAAATTTATTTTGATAAGCACTGAGTATCCGCATCCACAAAGCCGATCTCCGTTATAACCCTAGTAGGAATGACATTGTTGGATCGAGTGTGGTGGGTGATTGGTTACGCTCTGGGCACGCATACCGAAGGACGCAGGTTTGAATCCCCGTAAGGGCATCCAGATTTTCGTTTTCCCCAAATCTCTCCAGCAAATGCCGTGATGGTTCTTTCAAAAAGCCATGGCCGAGTTCTTTCCCGCTCCTTTCACATCTCTAATGGCCTTGACATTTACGAGGCTTAAAGTAGTTAGCTTCAGCGTGTACTTACTTCCTTTTGACACCGCTATGTCACTGGTCAGATTAATGCGCTTATTTCAAGAAATTTACTACACAGCGTAATGTTTCATTAAGTTGTATCAGACGCTAACTAATCACACTGCATTTCTGGAGCATATGGCAGGTGTCTTTTATTACCGGCTTCCGGCTTCGAGAATTCCTGTAATACGGCTTTGTGGTCATAATTTTGCTTGCAGCCATTCATAAACGTAATATCTCTTTTAGACCGTAAAAACGTCTTTCGTTTCGCTAACAGATCCTAATGACCTTTTTTCCCCTGTTGTTCTGTCGCCAAAGAGTCACTAACGACCGTTTAAGCGTCTCATAAAAGTAAATTGCCTGTCGTCTTCAGTAGATGCATACTCGCGTCCACAGATTATACGTTTTCTTTGTTAAAAATTTTAAACTGACAAATTGTTCGTTATCCCCACATACTGACTATGATTGTTGTGAAAGCTACTTACTTGTAACCTGATTTCATCTGTAACAGACTCTGGTGATAAAATAAAATACGTGGCTGTTAATTCCTCACAACTGAATTCTTATGTCAGCATCCGTGTCGTAGATTTCTGTACAGTTTTACCTAATACGTTCAACATGAACTCTTATGCGGTGATTGAGAAAGTAAGGTATTTAACAAGCTTTTATGGACATTTGAAAACTCGGTCACCAGTAAGAGCCATTTTAGAAAATCGTAGGACATTTATGGATTTTTATATGATTTACGGATATCGAAATCGAGTTCATTAGAGGTAGGAGAGGACTGCGAGTAAGGTGCGGGAATCAGTTTGGTTATGGCCATTTGCCTAGAGTGATTTAGAAAAAAAAATTTTAAAAAAAAACATCATGAATAAACTAAATCTAGAATAAATGCAAGAGATAGAGAAAAGGGAAAGGAAAATCTTGAGAAAAATTTGGGGACCACTAAAAATTGAAAATGGTGAGTTTAGAGACCGGAGGAATAAAGATCTATACAAAGAAGAAGAAACTGAAAGGATGTCAGACACGATTAGAAAGAGGAGAATCAGTTTTTTTCGTCACATAATGAGAATGGATAACAATAGACTTACAAAAGAATTTTCAACCATATTTACAAGAGTAAGAAGAGCAACCAGTGGATCCAAGGAGTAAAGAAAGATATGATTGAGATCGGAATAACAGAAGATTTAATACAAGATAGAGCAACTTTTAAGAGCTTGATCCAAAATTTCAAGGGTTTCCAGGAGAAGAGGAAATGTAGTAATATATGGAGAGAAGAAAGGAGGAAACAGCAAAGTGAGAGGATGAAAAACTATTGGAAGTCAAGAAAAGAAGCATCGAAATGAATGCACGGGATTACTTTTCGTGGTCCTTAGATGACCTATATCGAAGAGAAAAAGAAATCTAGAATTTGCAGTAAACCAAAATGACAATATATGAAGTGAGAATAGAACCCAGATCATACAGGACGCAAGTTCCAGTGTTGTGTGTTCAGGTGTAGAATCACTATTTGAGATGATGTAATGTGGGGTCCCCTACTCACTTAACACATCGGCAAAGTAACGTAGAACGGCAATTTAGCTTCAGATAATTGCACGACTATTTGCACCTTTATGAAATACAGCTGTGTCAATATATCCTTGTTGACGTATATGAACTTGAAGTAAAAAAAAAAATTATTTTTTTATTTTTATTTCGTCGACGAGATGCATACGGCTATAAGCAAATTGCCGATTCATTTTGCGCAGCAATAGCAAAACAAAATACTGAACTGTTCCTAATAATGTGAAGAATGTTTATTGAGCTACTAACGAACAGCACAATGTAGTGAATGATACCACTGCGTCCTGAATGATAACCGAACCACTTCCTTTCCATTAGTTAGAAGTATTTTTAAAATAATAATAATAATAAATGCCAGAATCGTCTATTCTAAAGGCTATGTCAGAATTCCTTTCCGTTACTCGTTCCCCATTCTGTCCTGACAAATGACCTCGTCGAACCAGAAGATCCTTGGTAAAAAAGAAAGAAAATTGAGACAGGAACGGAAATGAATTGGGCCATGGCTTTTCGAAGGAACTATGCCTACATTCTCCTGGAGTGTTTTGTGAAAGTAGATCGACAGTTTATAACACATTGTTCGGCGAAGTTCCTTCAAAACAATTTACAAAATAACTGTAATTTGAGCTCTTGCCCTGATTGCGCGAAGAAAAGATATTTGTGAAGCTTTCCTCATTTAGGTTTCTGTCTTGAATGCGATTTGTACAAAAATTTTGAACCTGCCATCTCATCTTTACTAGGAGCGAAAGTTGCAATGGCACATTTTATAGCAGTTCGGATACGAATACAATAAAGGTGTTTTTAGAAGTAAAAGGAACCTTTGTAGGAATATGGATACAAGACGTTTTGCAAGTATTAACAGAAAGAATATACGACAATATAATAACTTTTGAAAAACAATCTGTCTTATTAGTATTGCGCAAAGGCAGGGTAAGATGCAACCAAAATAAAACAACCTTTAGAGATACATGAATTCCAGATCTTAAAGTAAATAACAATTAAAACGCATTGGAAGAAAATAACGCTAAACAAATCGGTAGTAGAAAGAAGAAAATATTTCCATCAAGACATAAACAGAAACAAAATATGATCAAAAAATCTAGTGACAGCTTATGGAAAAAATGAGGGGAAAAGATGCTATTACGTTGTAAATTGTCTTCTGAAATAGTATGAGACAATTAATAAAAATAATAATAAAGCTTAAAAAAATACAAGTTATATTCTACAAATGATGAAATGTAGAATGAATTGTAGCTATCTGTATTGAAGACTGATCGTCAATTTGGCCGTTCGCTATAAAGCACCGGATTCGATTCAGGAAGGGAGGAGGGCGTTGTTTCCACCTTTAGGCCAATCATCCTTATTATGAGGTATTATCCGTAGTTATCCTAGCTTTCTCCATATTTTCTCCAGTTGTATAGCGGAATAATTTAGGTGTAGGCATCTCCAATGGTACTAATCGAATTTTTTACCCATGAAACACATTCCTGGTGTTATTCTGCTGAATTTCTTGGTACCACAGAACTGACGCACTTGAGCCATTTTTCCAGTGATAACGTGTTTGTATATTTTGTACTATTTAGTGGGATTATCACGGAATGCCTCACCTGCCAAACTATAGCTAATCTCTACTTCTTGTCCTTTGCACCTCTGGTATACTAATGCTTTGTACGTGCACTTGCCATGGTTGTCTTTCACGAACTTCACTCATTGTAACTCTTCTTTGTTCTTTTCGTATTCTTGTTCCTTTAACAGTTTCTCTACATCTGCATGCTAAGTGTTTAACTCGTTCCTCTAATTTCTTCTCGTCGTTCATCTATTAAGTTTTCTCTCAACCTATTCATTCTTTTCCGTTGTGAAGCTAAACGTGCTTCTCGCCCCTCGTCGGTTTCATTTCTTCGCTGTTCTGTTTCCATCTTTTCGATTCACCGCCGGCAAGATCCCCTTCTCTTTTGCGTTTCGGCATCTTATTAAATATTAATATTACTCAACACACCGAAATTCCATTTAATACATCGTTCACTACCTTAAGCAATCCATTTTCACTTATTACGTTTAAAAATTTTCATTGAAATTTATTTCACTTTCTATTAATTTCACTTTTCCCTGAGTCACTTTAATCGATTTCCAAATGTATACTGCCACATGCGTCTCGCAATAGCCAGTTTATCCTTCTTAACTGGAAAGTGTCCCTACCACAACAGGATAATGGAACATTCGATAACGCTCTAGAAGATTCTGGATTTCCGTTTCCGGTTTCTAGAACATTATACATTATTCCGGAACATTCTAAAACATTCGCGAACATTCTGGAACATTATCGTTAGTTTCGGCCACCTGGGCATTCGATTCTCAGCTGCTTCAACAACTTTACATAAGTTTTTTTAAAATAATTTTTACTTATGGCTTTACGCCTCGTCGACGTCGAGATCATTAGAGGCGAGATGGGACTGATGGCAAGGAACAGGAAGGAATTCGGCAATGACCTTTTAAAGGAATCATCCCGGAATTCGCCTGGAGTGATTTGGGGGAACCATGGAAAACTCAAATCTGGATGCCCGGACGGGGATTCACACCGGCGTCCTCCAGAATGCGAGGCCCGAACGTTAACCACTCACCCACAACGCTTGGTACTTTACATAAAAATTCCATTGGTACGATTCCCTCTTTAGATACCTGTACTGTCGCGGATAAATGTGCGGTGGCTGTTCCAGGTTGATCGCCACTCTATTGAAATAGAGAATGTTATTTTAATAGCGGATGAACTCGCTGAATGTTATGTTAAATGTTCAAATAAAACTTGGTGGTTTCGAAGTTCTCATTTTACTAACTCCAAGTTGCACGTAAGGTCACTCCGATACCGTATTAAGTTTATACCGTGTTCAGGCATCAGACAACGTCTCCAGTAACTACTTCGCAGATAAGAAATCTCTCACGTGGGAACAATGCACCAATTACACAACACTCATTACTACCTTGCTGCTTCACTATTCTATCTCTCTCTTTCCCTCCCTCTCTCTTTCTCCCCCCCCCCCCTCTCTCTCTCTCTCTCTCTCTCTCTCTCTCTCCAGGCTCTTTGGAACTCCAAAGATATCCCTCGTTCTCCTTCAATCAATGCCATCGATACAATATTTATAAGCTCGACACTGACAGGCTTACTACGCCACAATACTTTGAACCCAATCCCTGCGTTTCCATACCAAAACCTTCTTCGTGATGGGTGATGAGAGGGCTACAGTACCAAATAATCGTCATGGGGCTGCCGGAGTGAGTTGCGGAATTATAGCAACACATTTATTATATATGGTCTATTGGTTGCGAATTCATCTAAGCGAATGATCGGATATGCCCCAGCATGGCCTTGAAACCTGCGTATTTCACGTAAACCTATTGACACCTAACACACACAACGCATTTTATATTACTCACAGACAGATGGTGATACTTACACTCTCCTACAGTCCTTTCACAGTGAAATTGGAGCCTTGTGCCCTAAAAACATATCGGGTAGGCTAAAAGGAAAAAATAAATGTCCAAACTCAGCCGCTGACGATATCTAACGATTACACATAGTACTGAAAGATGTACAAAAAAAATCGTAATCTAAAGGAGACTGGAGGTGGTAAAGCTACGGAAGACCTCGCAGTCAATACTGAGGTGATATAGTAGGCGCCATAATACAGTATCTTACTTCCCCAGGGTATTCAGGTTATAGTAGGGATTGAACTTGAAGGTTTACACCGAGCCAGTTGAATGACTGGTTAATCATTAGGACTGGCCTTCGCAAGGACGCGGTTCGATCCCCGGTTGGGGCATCCAGTTTGCGGTTCTTCAGCGTTTCTCCAAATCACTATAGGTAAATGTCGGTTTGATGCCTTCAAAAAAAAACAAAGGCAAATTTCTTACAGTTCCTTTGTCTTCAGTTTTAAGGTCATCTACATCGAGGAACCGTAAAGCCCTAGCAAATCATCTTGTATTTATATATCGCTTCCCTAATCTTTTAAAACCACTGGCAATCAGTGATGACAATGTTCATGTCCGGTATATTCGGTGTCATATTTCTTCACCGTTCACAGTGGTCGATATCTCCTCAAGTAATCAACACTGCCGATTCTAGTGCTGGTATTAGCTGATTTTCAAACCCGTGGAACGAGACATGCAATCAGGAAACTCCAACGACCTGCCACTACAGGAATTCATTAAACACGTGCTAGTCCTGGAAGGTTGGCCAACTAGTCTTTCCGGTTCCGATGTTAACCTTCATCAACGAATTACGTATTTGGCGTGCGGAACGACTTTCCCCGCGTCGGGAATTCTGAATTCAATGGCCGTCATTACCTTTTCATATTTTCCGGTTCATTTCGTAAACACAAACTGAGGTGTTTGATTACAGATTATCAGGCCAGATTCCCCTTGACGTCAAAGGTCTATAACCGGTCTTCCTCAGGGTGAGGTCAGTGCTGCTGACGCAGTGAGCAAAGCTACACGCTGTAAAAGAATTCCAATCTGGTTATAAATAAATATGATCAACCAGGGTGCGTCTATAAGTAGAGGAATAATTTTTTTTTAAAATTGTACTGTTATGACTCGAAATAGGGATCACCTTAGAGTAGGTTTTTTTTTCTTCAAATCGTGTGGTCTCTAGAACCAGCTTACTAGATCTGCTGTTGTCCTTGCCAGTTACCCAGAAACAATCACTTCAGTTACTTCTAAATGGCATTTAGTGACGAGCAATGTTTCTCCCTTTCCACTTAACCAAAATCAGTAAATGAGGTACTATTTTAAAGGTTAACAACCGCGCTTTGGTATCATCATTAACTGAGAAAGGAATTTCTTGAAATTCGACCCGTAAATGGCAAAACTATGACAAAGCGAGGTCACGAATATGCGACAGTTTCGGGTCAAGCTGGTTGCCGTCGCTGGTGTCGATAAGGAGTTCCCATTACCGCTAGATAGAAGCAGCACATATCACAGAGATATCGATAAACTATGCGTGTTTTGTAGAGTAAGGAGCTTTTAGAATGTTTTTATATCTGTTCAGGAAACATTTCATCGAAAGGTTCCCAGCCACAGATTAAAATACAGGGCGTTCGCCGGAAAACGCTACCCTCCCAGTCTGTTGCCGTCGGCAACTTGCTCGGTCAGTGGAGCCAGCAATTCCCGCCACACGGCACCGTGAATCACCGCACTGTTAACACCTCCGCTGCCCCAACAGTGCAGTGACGCAGTATAATGGGACCCTTACATTGTTAAGAACGGTTTCTTTGCATTGTAGATAGTTTGTGACTTCAGTCTCTTATTAATCAGTGTTGTGAATAAACGTTTCTTTGCGGTTTGGCTGATTTGGGGCTTCATACTCTTACTAATCTGTATCATGTTTGAGTGTGAGTAAAATTATGGCACGTTACAGTTTGCAACAAAGAATATTTCTCTACGATACATATGTGAAGAAGAAGTCGTTTAAAAAGTGTCGCAGTAAATTTCGTCGCGAATTTCCTGGCGCTTTACTGCCAGCTAAATCAACAATTCTGCGTCTGGTTAAAGAAGTAAGAGAAACGAGTTCATTTTTTAACAAAAAGAGACTGTCGGTAAACCGTATTCTCACAGAGGAGACAATTGACGATATCGCTTTTCGACTAGAACAGTCACCCAAAAAATCATTAAGTCAGTTAGGGCAGCGTGTGTCTCGAAATATGTTCAGAAGATGTGAAATGTGCATTACACAAGAGGGTCAACACTTCCAGCATCTTTTATAAGGTAAGCTAATGAATTACGTCACATTTAAATGCTTAGCACATACAAGTTTATGAAGCGTAATTATTATGAAATAGTCCGCGGCCGACGGTCGAACAATGCCGGAAGCTGACCGCTCGCTCGCCGGGAGCAGTTTCTTCCTTGTAGCGCTAACAGTGGGTTGCGTTTCCCGGCGAACGCCCTGTACCTTCTACTTTGTTCCCCTAAATTGATTCCCGTAAAAACAATATCTGCCTCCCTACATGCTACAAAATATTCGGAATTTTCGTTCGTATTCCCCGTGTCGCCTCGAACTGCTAATTCGTTCCTCGCGATGTGACGGCAGGAACCGGCTCCAAAAATAACTGATTAATGTAAAAATTTCAATAATAGTAATGCCAAATATTATCATTTAGATTAATTTTCTTCTAAGCAAGGTATCAAGTTATTTTAAAAATTTTTAGCGTATTTTTGAAGGCGATTTTTATTTTTTTTAAATAATTATTTTATCGCTTCAAATGTTGTGCACAAAGAATTTTTATAATGCAAATATTTCGTGCTTTAAATTTTTAATGTAAAAATTTTGTAATGTCATTTAGGTGGGTGTATTTTTTTCACTTTTTTTTATTTTTTTTTATTTTTTTATTTTTTTACTTACTACTTTACGCCTCGTCGACGGCTGAGGTCATTAGAGGCGGGATGGGACTAGGGACAAGGAACGGGAAGGAATTCGGACATGGCCTTTTTGAAGGAAGCATTCCGGCATTCGCCTGGAGTGATTTGGGAAAACTATGGAAAACTCAAATCTGGATGCTCGGACGGGGATTCAAGCCCGTGTCCTCCCGAATGAGAGGCCAGAACGTTAACCGTTCACCAACCACGCTCGGTCATTTAGATGTAAATTCTAATGTAAAATAATTTTTTTTTCGTAAATTATCACGAGTTTGTGTCATTTGTAAGTCTAGTTGTTTCTTTAGACGTTGTAAGTGTTATGCTACATACCTACAGTATTTCAGGTGACAAATGAGCAGGTTCTTCTTTGTTTCTTTCTTTAATTCTTATTTTTATTTTTTATATTTTATTTTTTATTGCTCCTCGTTGAACTATCTTCCTTTATCCTACTACAAACAAACCTCACTGTTCATCGTGTATTATTCGGAAATTTTAGCACGGGCCCCAAAGTCTTCGAAATTATATGCTTCATACTAACAACACTCCACTCTCATTGCAAAGGGATAATTGGAAACGTAACACAAATGTGAGGTTATAATTATAACCTAACCTTGTTGCCTTTCATTTAAACTTCCTTCAATTTATTAATGCTCCCTAAAATAAAGAAAATTGACCATTTTTGTAGTAATAGGTGACTGGTTGGTTAGTGTATGGTATTTTGTAGCGAGCGTGCTGGGTGATGCTCTAGCCTCGCATTCGGCAGGACGCAGGTTGGAATCCCCTTTCGACTATCGAGATTTCATGTGAATATAGGAATGATCCCATACCCTTAGTCATTTCCTGCATCTAATGATCTCGACGTACAAAAAAAGAGTGAACAGTGATGATGGCTGGAGGGCGTTATAAAGATGTGGAAGGAATGAACGGATATCTGGAGGTTCGGGGCTGAACAGGACAACTGAGGGGAGGTATAGTTGTAGTTGAGTAGGAGAGGTTATAGAAGGTTTACGTTGATATTCTGTTCACTGACTTAGTCGCCCGACTACTTGTTTCGAATTGTTGCTATCTTGATGCGGGATGGATGGGTATGTTGTCTATGGGGGTAAAGGTGGGAATTCATCTTGATTCTGGTACAAGTGCTGTTTGCGCATAGCTATGTTGTAATGGAGAAAACGCTGCCCGAGATCCCAGAGAGCTGTGGGCTGCATCGTACAGGGTAAATGAATATCGGGGTTTAAACGCTTTGTAGTAGCCCATTTATTATATAAAACGCAAAATTATAATTAATGCATGAAATGAAAGAGCAACTCAAACAGTTCTGTTTGTTGGTACCTGTGCGCATGTGCGCACAATGTTTCCTCCGTCATCCGTTAGAAAGCGCTAGTAGCAAAAATGGCGACTAGTGAACAGAAATCTTTTTGTGTTCTGCAGTTTGCAAAGACGGAATCTGTAGTTACTGTGCAACGTGCGTTCCGGATTAAGTTCAGATGTGATCCTCCGAGTGATAATAACGTCCGTAGATCGTATCATCAGTTTGAAAATAGCGGTTGCCTTTGAAAAGGGAAGCGTTCGGGACGAGCAAGCGTAAGTGAAGAGTGTGTTGACCAAGTGAGATAGAGAGAGAGAGAGAGAGAGAGAGTCTTTCACGCGTAGCCCGAAGAAATCAGTTCGGAAGGCTAATCGTGAATTAGCAATTCTGGTGTTGACTGTTTCGAAACACTTACAACTAAGCCCTTATCGTTTGCAGTTGTTACAGGCTCTAAAGCCTACAGACCATGGTTTACGTGCCAAATTTGCACATGAAATGTTGTTGCACGACGATGGAGATTTTCTGGATCATGTTGTTTCCAGTGATGAATCGACATTTCACCTTAGTGGACATGTGAACACTCATAATGTGCAGGGCTCAGAAAATCCTCGCGAAATGCTGCAATTGCACCGAGACTCTCCTAAACTGAATGTTTTTTGCTGCATATCTCGGCGGAAAGTTTATGGGCCTTTTTTCTTTGGTGAAACAGCTGCAACTGGTACTTCCTACCTTGATGCTCTTCAACTATTTCCACCGTTGGTAGAAGACGAACCAAACAACATCATTTGGCAGTAGGATAGTGCAGTGCCTCACTAGCATAACGACGTACGCGTTTGGTTGAACGTGACTGTACCCGACCGCTGAATTGACCGCAAAGGGCCCAAAGACAGAGCTTGTTTGGAATGGCCTCCATGCTCCCCCTTTCTGGCGCCATATGATTTCTACCTGTGGAGGTTCATAAAGGATCGTATGTATGTGCCTCCACTACCAGCCGTCGTACCCGACCTAAGAAACAGGATTGAGGCAGCTGTTGCAACAATTACACCACAAATACTAATCAACGTTAGGGAAGAAAAGAGCTATCGACCTGATGTGTGCTGTGTGACGAGAGGTGCTCACATTGAACACTTGTAAGCTTGTAGGTATAAGTGTTTGAGTTGCTCTTTCACTTAATGCATTAATTATAATTTTAAGTTTAATGTAAAAAATACTACAAAGCGTTAAAACCTCGATATTCATTTAGGTACACCCTGTATTTAATTTACTACATCGAACGGAGCAACGGCAGCTCATCATATGATGTACAAAAGTATTGCACATGATAACTAATGAAATGTACGGTGCTTCTAGGAAACGTGTCTCGTGAACAGAGTCATAATATGGCAGACATTTGGCTCTGAAATAAAAAAATAAGCGGACGCAAATGGGTAAGAGCTTGCCTCGTGATGCGTTTAACTGATACCACGGAGTATATTGAGTCAATTTCCTCGTTAATTTCGTTTTTCACTCAGTGATTTGTCGACATATTTACCATTAATTACGTGAGGTGAAATGGGGGGGGGGGGGCGGGCGGCAAGATCTCACGAAACTTTACGGGGGGTATTTAGTCTAAAAACCGACCTTAGGGGGGTATACCCGCTCTTTTAAGCATGAGACCAAAAATAAAGGGTCTCGAAAAGTAACCTTGTCGATTAGTAGGGGGGGGGGGAGTGTCTCTGTCAAAATCTCACGTCATTTTAGAGGGGGGGAGGTCTCGCCAGAGAGGGGGGAGTCAGGAATTCCGGAAAAACACCTCACGTAATTAATGGACGTTCCCTAAGGCGTCTGACTGGAGATCGAATGGTACGCTGTTCGAATTCCTGTCTCGGTGATGATTTTCAATGGTCCTTAACCCGACTTTCACCTCCGACACAGCTTGCTGTGCAATGTGAAGTACTCCAGAACGCTACCGTGGTACGGATTTGTCATTACACTGTAAATCTTCTGTAGCCGGTAGGATCACCGGGTTGGGTTAAGGCGGCTACGACAGGGGCAGAATGTGTAACCAGTAGAAACCATGACACCAAGTCATTACGACCACGTATTTATGAAATATTTTTTGTCGCCAGGATGGTTCATTTCGATGTGCGTAATTTTTTTTAAGTTAGCTGATATTTACTAAGACATGTTTGATATGCACATTGTGCTCGAAGAGGATCTTGCCGATAGCCATAGGATAAACATGCTGATACTCTTATTGATAACATCAACAAAAACATTAAAGGATTCTACATCTAACCCAACATACCGCTTATTTGTGATGGGATGCTTCTGAGTACCATCTTATGGAGATATTTAGCTGTCCTGTTCCCACTATTGCTGGAGTGGTAGGTAACATGCTATTGGAAAGATGGGAGGTTTTTTTGACAGTCTATTTTCTGCCGAAGAGTTATTACTCAGAACGGTACACAGTCTTTCCTTGGGTTTCTCATTGTTTTCAGAGGAATTACTTACATTGTTATCTGTGGTTGAGAAGATATCTGGTACGATGGGATGTAATGGTAGGCTATACTGATTTGACAAACCTTTTACATCGGTTGTTATAAATTCCATGAAGGATGGGCCTGTTAGTATGACACCAATATTGCGCTAGGAGCTATAGATGCAAACGGCAGATAGACATTTCGGTTGTAGCAAGCAGGGGCGTAGCTACTATGGGGCTAGGCGGTGCAGTGCACCGGGGCCCTCACGCTCAGGGGGCCCCCAAGCATACCTCAAGGGGCCCCATAGCGCACCTCTAGGGGTCCTCAAGCGCAGTTTAGAGGGCCCCACGAGCCTTCATGGCAAACTGGTGACTTTTTTTTTTTTTTTTTTTTAGCTCTACCGTCGTCTAAGGGGCCCCTGAGAGTACATGAGCCCCCCACTAAGGGCCCTCGCTGTGCTCAGGGGGGCCCCAACCACTGCTCAGGGGCCCCTAAAGAATAATTCAAGGGCCCTCATCCTCAGTTCAGGGGGCCCCTACCAGCACACAAAGCAAAAAAAAAGGTCGCCCGTCTGGCCTGAGGGCCCAAAATAAATTTTTTGCACCGGGGCCCTTGTTGACCTAGCTACGCCACTGGTAGCAAGTCACTAGGGCTTGCAGGAAGGATTGACCCATGCCCCGTATCGGATAAACAGGAATCTTTCTGAGTACAGTACCTCCTAACAATATAAGGTGATGCAAGTTAAAACTTTTAAATCTAAACCACATGCAAATATAACTATATTCGACTCGATGGGTGTGTATTACATTAGGTGGGAGCCCGGCTCTGCAATGTTTCTGCGACAGAGATTGACGAGAGTTACTTCTCGCAGGCGAAGTGTTTTCAGTTTAATACATAAGTCTAAGTTGTAATGTTAGATCTCTGTCAAGAATACATAAATTCACCACATAAAAAAAAATGATTTTCGCTTCATTTTTAACATTGCTAATATGCCTTCCATTCATTAGCAACAGAATCACTATAATCTGAAAAATTGAGGACCATTTATTTCTGGTGATATGTTAACTGTGATGTGAATATCAAAAAATATATCGATAAATACCGTTATCGATGTATACAACTAGTATCGAGAAAAATAACGATATTTTTGCGTAAAGCTAGTAATTACCTATAAAAAATTCCCAAAATATATCAAAACGATTAAGAAAATTAAAGACATCTGCAGAAAAAAACGGAAAATTTTATTAATTTATCCATTTTTTTTTTTTTTTTTTTTTTTTTTTTTTTTGCTGTCGTCAGTCTTTTGACTGGTTTGATGCAATCCTCCATCCCTTCCTATCCTGTGCTAACCTCTTCATTTCTACATACCCCTTACAATCCACGTCCTCAATTATCTGCTTCATATATTCTAATCTCTGTCTACCTCTGCAGTTCTTACCTTCAACTGTACCCTCCACTAACAAATTAACCAATCCAGCATGTCTCAAAATATGACCTACCAGCCTGTCTCTTCTTCCTGTAAGCTTCTTCCATAAACTTCTTCTTTCACCCATCATTTCTAAAATTCGTTCATTTCTTACTTTGTCTGTCCACCTAATTTTCAGCATTCTTCTGTAGCACCACATTTCAAATGCTTCAAGTTTCTTTCTTTCCGGTATTCCTAAAGTCCATGTTTCGCTACCGTAAAGTGCTGTGCTCCACACATAGAGTTTTAAAAAGTTCTTTCTAATTCCTAGATCAATATTTGAAACTAAAAGGTTTCTCTTTTTCATGAAGGCTCTTTTTGCTAGTGCTATTCTGCTTTTAACATCATTCCTGCTTCGGCCATCGGTTGTAATTTTGCTTCCCAAGTAACAGAACTCACTCACTTCTCCTATTGCATCCGATCCTATTTTTATATTTAATCTGCTAGTATTGGTGTGTTTTTTTTAAACATATCCATTTTTACAATATGTTAAAAAAAGCCGTATTCGCCTGATTTAGATTTCTGTTTTACGTGGTCCCCCGTGCATATACTCCTGTTCTTCGGTGCCACCAAGTTAACTGCAGCAGCCGCTCTTTTGGACTATACAGAAGAGGCCTGACATATCCGGCATTTCGTCAACGCATTAACCGTTATTCAGCAATGAAAAACTACCTGAAAACAGAAGCTGTTAATTTAAGTCAACCCTCAACTTCGCAACACAGATGTTATTTTATTTATTTCGTATCAGAAACATTCAGTCACACAATTATAAACAAACTTTTCCAGTGCATTTTCCGAGGGCTCATATAGTTCATCTTCCGAGCAGAATGCTGGATACAGCCGACACTGGAGCATGTGCTGAATAGTCTGGTCTTCTCCGAAGTCGCATTTAATATCATCGATCTCTGCATAGCCCCATCTTGCTAAGTTGGCTCTGGATCTGCCCACTCCTGATCTTAGCCTATTCAGAGAAACACAGATGCTAAATCAATATTATTCAACTGTAAAAATAACCTATTAACTGTTAACATTCAAGTATGACGTTACCGTAAACCTGTTAAAATTTAACAGCTTTTTTTTAACCTCTTAACCATTGATGACAAGTTGTTAAATTACGACGAATTCATTTTTAAGACGCTTTCAGAAGATCGGATGTGTATTTATATTCATCCAATATATGTTTAACATATTACATTTCATACTGAATTGCGTTCGTACAAAAATATTGAATTGGTACTTAAAATTGATAATCTAAATAAAATATCGATTTTTAATATATTTAGAATAAATATATGACGATAAGTATCGATTTTTTGAAAAAATATCGATACTTCGATACATCGAGACTATATTTTTCCAAAGCCTATAACAGTGACGTGATCGATTCAATGGAATTGATATTGTTATCTCTACACAACAGCCTCATCTCTAAGCAGATGAGTTTAACTATTGGCGGGGACGATATAGTTCCAGTTAATTCTTCAGACCACTGCTATGATTACCATATCACCACAAAAGGAAAAAGGGTAAAATTCATTGGAAATTAAATACCTCTTTACTTCAAGACAACGTGCTTGAGGAAGTTATTAAGGATGCATGGGAAACATGTCAGCATTGCTCCCATAATTATACGAGCAGTTTAGAATGGTGGCTCAACAACTAAAAATAACGCAAACACCTTTGTACACCTGTTTCATTTGCGATGAAGCTAATAATGTATGGACGTGGATAAGGTCCATTATAAACATTTCAGTAACGTATTTAGTACGACTCGAGTACAAATGGTGCAATGTTGCAGCCCGAATGATAGGCGAAACAATCTATTACATATTAAGGAGCAAAAAGATAATTTCTTTGGGCTTCAAATTCAAATATGGAAGCTGACGTTATTAACGAAATACAAAGGAAATTTTGGGAACAATTTCTGGATAGTTTTAAGAGTGGTAATTAAAATAAACCATGTACTTTGAACCCTGTTACTTACTTCGTTTACTTGTGAATATTCTGTAACGTGAATGTTGAATATAAAGTTGTTAACTTGGCAGTAAAACACCAACAAACAATAGATAATTAAAGGATAAATCTGATTTAATTCAGTAAAATTTCTTGTTGGCGATCCCTTCACTGTATGCCAAATACAGCGTCACAAATCAGAACAGTCATACGTGAGAAGAGAGCGGGGGGGGGGGGGGGGGGGTCAAAGAACGATCGAACAATTTGGAGAAGATAGTGACGACAAAATTACTATTTTAATATAGCCAAATTGATCGCATATCTACGTGGATTAGTTCTCCGAAGCCGGTTTTACGTTACGTCAACTTCGTAACTGTTACCTGAGTCATAAACAACAACGCCCGACAGGTGGGCAGCAATATCGCAGAAGCTTCCAGAGAGTAAAATCATTGGGTAAGAGCGTAGTCGACATACCCCGCTGCTCTTGAACTTTGGAGTCCAGCAGGCAAGGCCGGTGGCAGGTAATTTTCACGGCCACCAACATCGACGGCAGTTTTCCTTCTCCACTGTTCCGGGTACGCACGCGCCTGTAAAGCACAGTGCTGTTACGTTTGGAAGCTGCTATTAACAATTAGTATAATCAGGGGCTACTACTATGGGGCTAGGCGGTGCAGTGCACCGGGGCCTCTACGATCAGGGGGCCCCCAAGCATACCTCAGGGGGCCTCCAAGCGCACCTCTGGGGACTCCCAAGCGCAGTTCAGAGGTCCACGAGCCTTCACGGCAAACTGGCAACCTTTTTTTCTTTTTTGATCTACCGTCGTCAAGGGGGCCCCTGAGACACAGGGAGCCCCCTCAGTAAGAGGCCCTCACTGCTCAGAGGGCCCTCAAGCACAACTCAGGGGCGCCCAGTCTCAGCTCAGGGGGCCCCTAACAGCAACAGAAAGCCTGAGGGCCCAAAATAATTTTTTTGCACCGGGGCCCTTGTTGACCTAGTCACGCCACTGAGTATAATGGTTTAAAATGGCAGTAAATAATAAATATACCACTGACGTGTTGAAGTAGATTGTCTGGCATTTCTGGATAATGTTGTTATACATTCAGAATTTTTTATTTTTTAAACTGCAAAAGTACAAATTAATCTCTTGGAAGAAATAGCTAACAAAGTTCTGGCATCGCATTCGGGATTTTCCATTGTTTCCCCATTCCAGGCGAATGCCAGGATGCTTCCTTCAAAAGTCCATGGTCGAACTCCTTCCCCGTTCCTTGTCCCCAGTAATATCCCGCCTCTAATGACCTCGACGTCGACGAGGCGTAAAGCAGCAAAAAAAAAAAAAAAAAGAAAGCTAACAAAGCGGGTTTGCGAATTTGTGTGGAGAAAACCAAATTTATTCCAAACAAAATATATTCTCTAAAACTTTTAATGACAGAGATTGTTCGAATAGGAAGGGTAAGAATTTTAAATATTTAGAGAGAATTATTTAAGAAAATTTTGATATTGAAGAAAGGGTACGCACAATAGAAAGAGTTCTACTAAAAGTTCTTACAGCAAAAAGTTTCTGTCTAAAAAAAAAAAAAAATAATAATACGCTATAATACAGTGGTTAAACCAGAATGTTCTATGCAAGTGAATGCCTAGTATTAAATTAAAGACTGGACAAACGTGAAGTATTGTAAAGGAGAGTTATAAGGAAAATTTTGGGTCTATTGAAAAAATGAAACTTAAGAACTAATGAGGAAATATACCAGAACATTGTAAAAATAACAGAATCAATCAGAAAATGGACATTTATATGTTTTGGAAACATATATCGCATTCATGACATCAGGCTAAAAAAAGATATTCAAATATTTTTTGGACAAAACATCAATTATAAGCACATTCAAGAGGTCAAAAAAGATTTGAAACGAAATAATACCAGTGAGCAAAACACTGATGCTGAATATGGCAGGATCCCAAGACAAAAATGGGAAGGAAATCGAATATAATGTTGTTTGAAGAGAGAATGTGGAAACACAGTGTAGTAATGAAGGAATACTTAAAAGGATGAAAGATAAAATAACAGATTGAGATTGGGACGTAGTTCCCCGTAGATCTTAAAACAAGGAAGAAGAAGTAGACCATTGACCCCGAACATTATTTTGATACAATTCAAATATTGCTGAGACAAATAAGAAATAAGAGCCACTTTTCTCTACACAGTACAATATGTTCCTTCTTCAGGATTTACCGATTTTCGTCATTAAAACCAGGAAAGGAATATGGTGCAACTAACGAAAAAGAATGCGATAATTGTCTTTTAAAGGAATCATCTAGGCATTCGTGTAGAATGATTTCAGGAAATCAAAGGAAAACGAAATTGGATGATCGAATAAGCTTTTGAACTCCTCTATTTCAGAACGCTGGTGTTCGGTACAGATCCGTATTATCATTTCTACTCGAGGCTGAAGCACAGAAGACGAACAAGGCGATGACATTAAGATAACCATGATGATGATCACCACGATTTAGTCCAATTTTATTATCGTACTAATCACCAATCCTAACGTGAATAACGTTTTAAATTACTATGTCAGCGTGTTTCGTTTATAAAACTTAAATTTTGTTCGTGATGGATGTTACTGACATCTGGCGGTCCGAAACAAAAACATACCGTAATGGTGGTAAACTAATTATTTGTATCAGGGTCGTAACGATCAATGACTATGTTGAGTAAATTACATCGGACATTTTCATCGTGCTTCTTCGAAGATGAGACTTTCAAAGTTTAGTTTTCAGTTCTGATTGAAAACATTTATCGCGCTACAATACCGAATATTTATTTTGGAAGGGAACGAAAACATATAGCCCGTAAACCATCTTCATTATTGTTATTTTTTTACGAAGGTTTACTTAATATCGCTGTATTTTCAAATGAACAGAAATGAAAATAAAGATTTCACTACTCGCACGTGGTATATTTTAAGAAAAATATGAAACAGTAAAGGTTTTCTGTTGCATTGTTTTATAGCAAGGCTGCCCAACCCCGGGGCCGCGGGTCATGGAGCATTCCGCCAGCGAACAATATGCTAGCTCAAAAAACTTTGATGTTTTTTACTTTTTGATTATAATTAAAAGAACCTCTGAAAAGGTCTCATCGATGGTTTTTACTTTTAGAATGTAATTAAAAGAACCTCTGAAAAGGTCTCATTGATGCTTTTTTACTTTTGGAATGTAATGTTACTTATATCTTTGTCACATTTAATTATCTACTGTAACAATAGGCAAGTATCATGTGGCCCCCAGGCTAACATAGAATCGAAACTGTGGCCCTTCTACAAAATTAGTTGGACAGCCCTGCACTCACGCAAATCACAAGCTTCGGGACAATTCTTGTTTGGAAAAGATTTATTTATTTCTTCCTGCTCATATTACATCTGGAAGTCATATTTGTAACCAAACAATTTACCCTCTTTCTGTCTGAATCATATACTATGTTATGTGATGTATAGTACATCCTATATTCCACGCTAATGAAGAAGTAAATCATCCAATTACTAAAAGTTAAATATGGTTTCGCCGATGTAAAGATTAAATTTTACAGCCTTAAAAAAATTCTTGATATTCCATACATTTTTCCCATAATCAATATTTATCTACATAACAATTTGTTTGAGAAGGTAAACGTCATGATCAGACACTATTTAGAAACTCGTTTGAGATTTTTTTATTTTAGAATTCTTTTTTTTTTTTTCGCTTATGGCTTCTTCAAGGAACCATGCTGGCATTCGCCTGGAAAGATTTCGGGAAACCCGAAATCTGGATGGCCCGACAGGGAATTGAAACCGCGCCCTGCATAATGCCAGATTCGAACGTTACCGCCAGACCACTGGATACGGTAGCTTCTTATTCCAATGTTTACATGTGGCGTCAGGGAAGATGGGACCGGTAGACCTTATTTTTTTTTTAACTGCTTAACGTCTCTTAACAGCGAGGTCTTTAGAGACGGAAAAGGATGGGTGACAAGGAATGGGAAGGAATTCGGCCATGGCCTTTTGAAGGAAGCATCCCGGCATTTGCCTGGAGTGATTTGGGAAACCATGGAAAACCCCAAATCTGGATCCCCGGACGGGAATTCGAACCGCCGTCCTCCCAAATGCGAGGCCAGAACGCTAATCGTTACACCACCATGCTCGGTCCTTATTTTCATTAGTAAGCTCTTTGAAGAAGAATCTTTGACTTCATCTAATATCGAACTCCGGGTCCATATCGTCCGGACCGCACTTTCTAGGAAAAAAAAATAAATCCTAATACAAGATTATGTGGCAAATCTCGCCTTCGTTTGATCTTAGTCAGTTATACTTCTACTCAAACCTTTCCCTTCCTTTAGTTTCCACAAGCGCCTACTTTTCCATCATCCCCCAGGGCGTTAGCGCTGCGACTAGTGGGAAACAAGTAGTATTTCGATAGGCTTGTTCTTGACACTGCGTATTGGACTTGCTATGCAATTTTCCGACTAGTGACTGCACTTGCCGCCGACGCCAATTCCACGGCCTACACGCAGGCGCACAGCGCTAATTATGTCGTTTAGGAGACCGCCTCGAATGAGTGAGTTCTGAGAAGGCGTCATCGCCCACTCACGTAACTCGCTTGTCTGCGTAACATTCTGTAGCCAGCCGTCTTGTTGACTCGATGTAACTGTCGTTATCCTTGATGCCGGAAACAAAAGAAGTATCTCAAGTTCTTTCCCCTCAGCGACAGTAAAAACCACATTCAATTTATAGGGTTGTTCGTGTTCGTTGATTTTATCTCAAAGTGGCTGAACAAGACATTAAATGTGGTTGACAAATGACCGTGTTTACAATTCTCCATGTGTTTTTTTTCTTTTTTCTGGCTTTATGCATCATCGATGTCGTGGTCATTAGAGCGGGTATGAAGGGGCGTAGAGAATGGGAAGAGATTCGAGCATGGCTTTTTGTAGGAGCTATTCCGTCATTTGGATTGATTTCGGGAATCCATGGAAAACTGAAATTTGGCCCGAGCGTTGCGAGGGCAGGCGTTAGAGGGGGGTAAGCGGGTCAAATGTACCCGGGCCCGCCCGGCTGATGGGGGCCCCTATCACCGGCTGTAGGGGCCCCCCGCTCGACAAGTTGTTGTAGAGCTAAAAATAAAAAAAATGGTCGCCCATTTGGTGTGAGGGGAGGGCCCTAAGCCGATGAATGTACGCTTACCCCGGGCCCCAAAATCCTAGCGCCGGCCCTGAGCGTTGCCATGTACACCATGAGTTCGGTATGAACATCCTGAAGACTCGCCGTACAGGTAAACATCCTGAAGGAACAATAATGGCCATGTAAGATCAAAGTTTTCACGGCATTGTAAATAAATAACTGAAATAAACAGTCAAAATGTTTTTACAGATATGTTGATGATACTTTTGTAATTTGGCTTCGTGGTAGAAACAGCGTTGACCAATTGCTGGTACATTTGAATTCTATCCAAGAAAATATTCAGTTTACCATGGAATTGGAGGAGGATGGTTCCCTGCCGTCTCTAAATGTGTTCGTTATAAAACGTGCCGATGGTTCATTTGGACACTCCGTTCATCGGAAGCCTTCCCACACTGACTTATATTTAAACGCAAACAGCTGTCATCATCCGGCGCAACGCGACACTGTTTTAACCACCTTGGTACACAGAGCACGAAGGATTTGTGACAAAGATAGCCTTGCAGGTGAATTGGACTTTCTTAAATTATGGTTATAATCAGGGGCAGATTAGTCGAGCGTTTAAAAAGAAGGAATATCGATAGAAAGATCGTACTGATACCAAGGACCCTGCCTTCCTGCCGTACTAAAATATGTAGACTATTGACTCAACACGGAGACAAGCCTATTTTCAGACCACCCACTAAATTAAATACTTGGTACGTAGCATTAAAGATGACCTAGGTCTATGAACGCCTGGTAGGTTATATACCCAGTGAATTTGGCCGTGGTTATATAGGACAAACGTAGCGGTGTATACGCAACGATGTGTCTAACACGCAAGAAATGTTAATCTGGAGCGAGAAGAGAAATTAGATGTGGCCGAACACAGTGTCCAAAAAGGACACACATTTAATTTCCAAAAAACTATCATTTTTCTCCGGAGCAGAGATTTTTGGGACATAAGCTGTAGAAATCAGAAATACAAATTCTTTTGTTAACAGGAACACTAGTTATCAATTCACTGCGGCCTGGAACCCGGCCATCAAAATTCTGAAACAGCTTCTCCTCGGTAATGAACAGAAGAGTGGATGACGTCATCCCACTGGGTTGGCTTTTTTTGTCTTCCACCGATTTCGCGGCAGCGCGAAAACAAACAATTATTCAATGACATCTATGGTTGAAAATGAAGGTTGAGATACACGCCTTCGAAACGTCCCACAAGTGTGACTTTTCTACGCGGCTGTAAAACCGAGAAAAGTTTATTTAATAATGATAACAATTCTTCCGAAACAGATTAACAAAGCTCGATTTCTTCGTAAGGAAACAAATTATTTCCGTTACAGACATTCCATATTTCACTGACATATGTTCCACTTGACAATGGCGGCAGAGCTTTGGTGACCGCCGAAACGTCGTGGTCAAACGACGTACTAATTCGGCTAGCTACCCGAGAAAATTTTATTCATTTACAACGCCGAGAAAATCTCCAGTCTTACATATGTTCCATTAGTTAGTTTTCAGTGATCTCATTTTTCAATCAAAAATATATTTTTCACGCCAGTGCTTCTAATGGATGTTGAATTGTGACAAGTACCACCGAGATTTGTGAACTATAATAACAAAGCACTTCGAACTACTTGGCGACGTTCTTATAGCGTGACGCAACTGAAATATCCGATCATGAACATATTCGTCAGACTGCTAACAGCAATAATTACGATTCAACTTCCGCTCAGTTTTCCTACCACGTCGCTACTGTGTGTGACGCAGGCTACGCAATGCAGGAAGACAGTGTCCCAGGACCTCTAAAGGTGGCCATACACGATCGCTCCATCCGTCCAAATGGAGCGATGTCACTCCATTATCGCGTCGTGTGTGGGGAAACTGATGTGGATGACGTGGAGTGACAGGATTATTTGGATATCCGGCCAGTCCAATATCCATCAATTTCGTCCATCATGCCATCAAGCCAACTGACGGTGTGTGGGGAAAACACGTGGAGCGACACCAAGTCATCACTCCAGTCGGCTCGTGTATGGCGAAACCGCGGTCCAAACTCTTCTCATTCTGTCACCGACCACCGAGCAGACAACATCAGTGCTTTGAGTGGACTGTGTACCATTGTACAATTTCTTTTTTGTTTTGAATCTGCTATAGAAATATTTGTTTTGCTACAAGTTAAACATTATTTTGAATGTAGAATTGAAAATAATACAGCTTTAAATATTATTAAGTTACAATTAGAACGATTTTCTTTTTTAACCTTTTTTTAAAATAATAATGTCGTCTCAATAAGTCTTTGTGCTGGAGATTACTGAGAAGGATAAGGACTTACCATGCTTGTAGGATCTCTAATCCTGACTACGATGACAAAATATAAATAAATGTGGCAGTAGATCAATTGCTAATATTATTTAAAAATAAAGACATAAACGCCAACAGAGAAACCGTGTTGAAAAAAAAAGTGAATTCTTTGCGGTCTTCTTTTTAAAAAGATCATAGTATCATGAGATTAATTTTATATGAGCCTACTTGTTTAAATATGTTGTTTTACTACATTTGTCGTACCTGTCACTATTTTCAGCCTGCCAAACTATTTAAATTTAATAAATCTGTTTTATAATAATTTTGTAGTATTTTAAAAAGTTTTCGTAATATCACAGAGCTTATTTTTCATAATTTCGCACTTTTTTGGACGTTTATTTAATTCTTAGTATTTTTATTCAGTATTTGATAGTTTGAATATCCTCTATAATTAATTCGGGCTCATTTTATTTAGTACTTGGTATACGGTAACTAGATTGTTGTATAGCAAATTGACAACCTATTGTTGCTTGGTTTGCCTCTTTTTTCATTGTCGTGGCTGACTGGAGTGATGGAATGATCGTGTATGTGCTACGCTTTTGGATGTCATCCGCATGGATGTCATCCACACGGATGACATCCAAATGGAGCGATCGTGTATGGCCACCTTAACGATCTCCACGCTTAAGGTTTCTGACGTCACGGCCAGAAATCAATCCACGAGGATGTGCAATTACTTGAATACCATATCAGACCTACTTGAAGAGAAATATGTTCCTGGAGAAAGATACTTATATACATTTCTGATTAACGATATCCCCGATCAAAAACGTGGGTACTCGACTTTGAATTAGAAATAAGGGAGCGTCCATAAACCACGTAGCTCCATTTTGGCCTTTTGTGAATTCCTCACATTCATCAAGCCGTTTACTGTAAAGAAAGCCGTCAGCTGCAATATATTGACATGAAACGACTTGGGCATCGCGAATTGACCTAAAATATTTGAGACAGCCCCATTCTTTTTCTTACCAGTAATCTAGGACAGCAAAATTCCATGCTGTAAAGGGGAAACGGTAT
Source organism: Vandiemenella viatica (assembly GCA_031002005.1). Taxonomy (NCBI): domain Eukaryota; kingdom Metazoa; phylum Arthropoda; class Insecta; order Orthoptera; family Morabidae; genus Vandiemenella; species Vandiemenella viatica. The sequence continues at coordinate 141,841,934 of CM061914.1, read as the reverse complement.
GATTTCATAGGTTGGGTCGTTTTTAGGATACAAGTCTAGTAAAAAGACGAACTCTCTTTCCTCCTCATATAGCTAATTGATACAACCTTATCAAAGAAAAAGTGTATTTCAATGAACTGGGTATTTTTACTGATGTTATCGTACGAGCCATGCAGTATACAAAGTTACATATATTGTTGTCTATGACCTCTCCACTCTATTAATACAACCAGCATTTTTTTTTTTTTTTTTTTTTAAATATGGCCTTTGGTCTTTGCGACCATCTAGCCAGCACCAATTTGATCTTTTTCCAACTGTTGTATTAGGCGTTTAACTATGGTATTGTGGTCACTACAGTGAGGACAGCACAAGACGAACACAACACTTATTTAAAACCACCCATGCCCGCGGCCGGACTCGAACCGGGAGCCCTTGCAATGCGAGGCCAGACTGCTAGCCCCTACACTGCCAGGGCTGGCCAACCAGCAGTTTCTCAGAGGAAGTTACGTATTTCCTGTTATTTCTTGATAAAAAAAGTACCTGACGCTACTATCATCGGTATTCACGGAAAAAAAAGTCTGGGCTATGTTTGTAGATATACCCATGAAGATCCATATAATGTGGTACCTTGTAAACACCCATATTTTTCCGCGATGGTATTTGGGTGGGGGGGGGGGGGTCGAACTCTGTAAGATCCGCTCTACCCACCTGTGCTAGTAGCATCAAACTATACACGTCTCTTTTTTTTCTTTTGTCAGTATGATTCAACAGTTTGGAAAAGAAGTTTTTTCCACTATAAGTCTGAAAATTTATGTTAAATTTTCGTTTATCCTTTTTTTCTCATTTTATACTGAAACTATGGAATGAACTTTATCGATAGACACTTGTGCCGTGAAAATCATAAGGTATATCCGTTTACAGCGACAGTCTGAATAGAGTTGGGGGCCCTAGCTGTGATGCAGTCTCAGCTGATTTATAGCATTGCTGCTTCCGCTTAACTCGCTCCTATTGTGTTTCGTGATTATAAAAGGATTGCTGGGAAGAAGCCTTTCCCAAGCTTATGCAGAATGTGTATTTCGACTTGTCTTACTGAGCTGTTATACGCCAACGTTGCATATACTTTTTGTTTATTTTCAACATCAGCACCAGAACTTTATTACAACATTCGATATAACGTTTTACACAGAAATGGATAGATACTGACAAGAGCTTCGTAGTTTTGCATATAGTGAGAAATAATACTGCGCGTAACGGACACAAAAAGGAGGTACTCCATCCTCCATCGCGCTCAAACGTATTAGTCACCACGATTCTTAGTAAATTCTTAGTTCCTTTTCCTAGGTGGTGTGACTGAATTTTGGACATTGACGACAGAGTCGGAACTACAGTGATTACGTGGAGTATTCTGGAGTGTCCCAAGAAATTTGATGACGTAGACGACAAAACCTAGTGTTGCGCACGGTTAGGTGGATTCCTGAGCGTCGCCTTGGTGACGTCAGAGGAGCGTGCTGTGCGGGGAGGTCCAACGCGCAGGGCTCCCGCGGAGGCCGCCACACTGGCCGTTGCTCCGGCCTGCGCTTTGCGTCCTGGCGACCTTGCTGCACAGCGTGCGTCTCTCTCATGCTGGACGGCCTTCCGTGGCTGTGACGTGGCGCACCACGCACATGGCCCCACACGCTTCCAGCTCAGCATGCGCTGCCACGCACACACAACGCGGATGTTATACGAGGCTAATCGGAGAAGAAAGAATAGATTGGCTGAAACAAAGATACGGGGTAAAACCAGGAAGTACCCTCTTATTACTAGTTTTCATTGTAATCATGGATGATATTGTAACAGCCCTCAAACCTAAACTTCAACTGGAATTGTGTTTTATGAAGCACTAGCTCGTACCCGCGACTTCGTACGCGTGGATTAAGAATTTTTTTGCCATAATTAAATATAGAAAGTTGTTGGTAACGAAGGATTGGTCCCAAACAATATCGAGTCGGAATAATATGACAGGAAAGCTAACACTATATCATTGTACCGTCGAACCTGTCTCTTGAAGAGAATCAATTTCCAACATATTTCTGTCACCATTCGATAAGGTCTCAAAATTTCGTGACTACAACTGTTAATCATACTGGAAAAAATATCCTTTGCCCTTCATACAGATATCCATATAAAATTCCATCACAACGATATAGCCATTTAGTTGTCAAAACGTAACAGAAAGACAGAGACTTACTTCCGTATTTATGATAATATTACTGTGGTTCTCACTCACACACTGACTGCGAACAACACCTGAGGGATCATTATAAGGTAAAAAAGTGTAAACCTACAACATTGCAAGACTATCTACGATTTGCCTCGCATTGCACCCCTAACTTTCTAATATCTACAGTTTCACATTCAATCCGAATAACCTACGGCCCAGGCTTGACTCTTACAATGAAAAACATTTTTTAAAAATCTTAGCCTCCACGGAGATTTGAACCGGAGACCACGACGTACGTAAGCAAGCGCTTTAACCACTGAGCTGCCAGTCCACTACACGGAAACACCGTACGGAGACGTCCATATCCAACTTGTCTGTCTATCGCCGTATTTCGAAGTTATGAGACAACATGTGTTATTTATACAGAAAATTTATCAACCAAATGTAGACAGTATTTTTCTCCTTGTTTCAAAGGATAAGTTTGCAAAGTTTCATCTAGATCGGATGAAAACTGTGGATTTGTATGAAGAACAAACAAACATTCATCTTTATATATAAAGATTTGTAACAGGCTAGAGTTTGACTGAATATGATTTTTGTACGATTGTCTTGTAATTTACTTTAAATCGGTGTAAATAGACTTTGTTTTACGAAAAGAAATTAGGTAAATAACATTTAATAAGTTTAAGGACAGAACTATGCAAGAGAATTGCTTAAATGTTTGTAATTCCAAGTATTATGGCAAGTTACGATGTCTAAAGTACAATTTGCTACTGTTTAAAATTATTTCTGTGGGTAATTTCGTGTTTAAGTATCTTTAATTTTCATTTCTGAGCATTTCGTAATGATTGTAAACGATTTTGATTGTTTGTAAAATGGGTTTAATTGTTTAAGTATTGTTAATGTTCGAGAAATATTTGTCGGAAGCCTTTGTAGTGTTCTAGAACTTCTATAGAACTTATACAAAGCGACCGTGCAGAGACTCAGGGACAGTTTTACTTGGACAGTTTTTCGACGAGTTTATCAACACCGTGTTTGACTGTATAGTCTTTGTAAGAAGCGGTGAATGTAATAGCTGGAGTTATTTACATGTGTGCAGTATCTATGAACTTCGATGTGCTTATAAAAATAAAACAAGTTAAAATTTGAAACTCGATCGTGGACTAGTTATTTAATATATTAATTAAAACCACGAACCATCTAACAACATAATGGAGAAGGTAAACTGGGAAAATGGTGAAGTTCAGTGGTATTTGGATGTATGGGCCGACAATGTGGGCAAATATGGCATGAAATTTAATGTGAATAAAGTGAGTACATGGCAACAACCAGAAAGAAGAACAGGATGGCCATGGAATTGTGATGGCAAGTGAACAGCTGAAGAAGTTAGTGTTTCAAGCACCTAGGTAGTTGAAGGAACGATGGTGACATAAGAGAAAGAAGGAGACAGGCAGAGGCATTATTAAATCAGAAGCCTGATATGGTACAAGGCTGTTCCACAGAGGAGCAAGGTAGTAATTTATTGCAAATACTATGTGTCTATCCTGACGTACGTTGTTGAAATCTGAACAGTGAAGAAGCGGCTCATCAGCAGAACACAATCAAGTGAGATGAAATTTCTGTGAGGTAGAATGGGTGTTACTAGAATGGATAGGATAAGGAATGAAATGATTAGACGCACAGTAAAAAAAAGAACCCCCTACACACTCAGACTCAGTATTAAAGGAATAACAAAGGGTGTAAGAATGAAACAATCATTACCTTAGTCATTGCGATATCCTAGAAGAAGTCAGTGAAGTATGAAGTTTGCTTGAAATCTAAGATTAGAATTTCAGGAAGGTATCCTGAAAAATATAACTTGCGTAAATTCGTCGGGTATCGAAATAGTTGGACCTGTTTAAAGATATGTTGGAATCTTAACACCAATATACTTCGTTTATAGTACTGTAATAGGGAAATGTGAAAAGGGATCTGAAAACCTGAATGCTGCGGCCTGCGTGTTGAGGTAGGGAAGAGGTGGACTGTGTCTGTGTGGAATTTCTGTGGAGAGCCTCAGGCATCACGCGAGCAGCTGAGTCAGTGAAAGGCCGAGTGGGCGGTGACCTCACTGAAGGCTGTCATAGCAGAGCACGTGCTCTCTAAACGGACACGTTATAAGGAACGTTAAACCATCACTCTACCATTACAACGTATCAATGGCCACAACAAAAGATGTAATAATATGTAATTAATTATTTTATTTTTTTTGCTTATGGCTTTACGCCTCGTCGACGTCGAGGCGTGAAAGGAATTCGGCCATGATCTTTTGAAGATCCATCCCTGCATTCGTATAGGGTGACTTCGGAAAATCATGGAAAATCGAAATTTGAATGACAGAACGAGGATTCAAACCTGCGCCCTCCTGAATGCGAGGCCAGAGTGTTACTCCTATTCCTACACTCGGTCCTTTCATTGGAATTACTGGAGCTGGTCTATATCAGATTATTAAGCCGCGTTCCCACGATCTCTTGTAACGGAGGCGGCACCTCATTAGCCGATGTATAGGGATGAGCGCGCGCCGCAGGTTAGCCCTCACTTACCTCGCCACCACATCCTCACACGTTGCCTAGTGTCGTTTGGGCTATCATCCAACATAGGAAGGGGTGCTCACCGCTGCTGCAAAACTGATGGCAACAGCGCACCACTACACACGCCTGTGATGTTTACCGACATAGAGTGGGTAGATGCGTCTCGTTCCCGCTAGCAGAGGCGGCCCTGTTCCCATGGCGTGTTGTTGAGTATCCGTCCCGTCCCGCCTTCGTTTCAAGACGTCGTGGGAACGCGGCTTTACAGAATCAAGTTAAGCCACTTTGGAGACGAAATTCGCAAAAACTATAAATCTCGGCATGAGATTCGTGGTTTATGATGCCACCTTAAGAGAAACATGATACTCTTTGGACGGCGGAGGCCGATTCGGCAGGCACGTGGGCGGCACGTCTCGCAGCGATTATCTCGGCCGCCGCGCCGCGGCGTGGGTGGCTGATGACGTCAGCCAGTGTGCAGAGTGCTCTATGGCCCGCGGCGCGACTCATCTCGGCAGGTTACCAGCTCTGTTCCATATCAGGTACGGCACAAAATATTACAGTGTTGTCAGCAAAACAACACGAAATAACTGCATAGCAACGTGAATTGAGCGGAACTTCTGAAGATTAATTCACACAGCTTGGCTGCATGGTTCAACAGTACAATGTGAAATAACAATTACTTGCGAGAAGGAAAAAATCTAGTATACGTAACGTTACGATAAGACATAGTCATACATATACCGTAAACTTCTCAGAAACATGTAAGATGAAAATAAATCTAGAAGGCAGAAAAGCGAGTTCTTAAGACGTAATTCGATGTTGTTGATTTTTTTTTGGGGTGGGGGGGGGGGTTGTTTGTTTTTTTAAAGAGGTCGCTAAATGCTTTTCGACAAAGGGGTGGTAGGCTAATAAAGGTTGAGAATAGCGTATTAAAATTAACAACTTTGGTCTCTTTAAATGCCGGTTTTGCTTTCATTTTGTAGGATTTCGATTTTGTATTTAGTCTGGATTTTTTTTAGTAAGATTGAAAATACTTTTACTATTATTTTAGACTTTCTGTAGCACGAATTTTGAGTCTGCGTTTGAACTGGATGTTTAAAATTATGGAATGTTAGTAAATTAATTATGGTCGATAAGAAAATGACGGCAAGATTTCCACGTGGGCAAAGTCCCGGGTAATGGCTCGTTAAGGAAATGAGACGTTTCACTGATGCCTCCGAATATCTCTTAGCCTTCTGATCCACAAGCGGCCTTTACGAAGCCGGAGTGGCTTAAATTCTGATGCTAGAGCTCTTGAGGTAAGTACGAGAGGCGAAACTTCAAACCCCTAAGAACAAAAGAATGATACGGTTTTTAGTGATGTCCCATACTTCTGGCTCATTTAGTGAATAAAAAATTTGCCACAGCAAGATAACACCAAATACACTATGTCAATCACACAGGGCTAGGAAAAAAAATTTTGTACCTTTGAGTACATCATGTTTTAGGTCCCCCAAAAGATAGAAATTCAAATTATTATCATTTTTCTGTGATAACTAGGGTTCCCAATCATACTTCATAATGGTTGGTAAACTTTATACCTATCATAAATTATGGGAAATATTTTATTTCTGGTTAGACATACAATTCACAGAAAGGAATGCTCCTGTACGTAATTAATTTCCAGTCTATAGCAAAGCAAAACGAAACGCATACTTTTAAATTGATTTTTTTTTTCAGAGGTGGACGGAAGAAGTGACTAATCCAAGATACAACACTGTATGTAGTTGAAAAGACACATGACAATTATTTATCGAATACACAAATATTTGTTTCCTAATGCTCATTTTCCCGCCATTTCAGTTTTCACTGAAATAACGACGAATGCAAAATGGCGGGAAGAGAGAAACAGTGCGTCCTTAAATTTAAATAAAAATGAGTTGTTCATTTATTTACTAATCTAGATTTTGGATGTGCTACCAGTTATTACGCTTGTAAAGGACACCAAAAATGAATAGCTCGTTCCATATGCACGAAAAAAAATGTATTTAAGGCAATAAATATCTAAATTAAAAACTACTTTTTTTTTCTTTCGTATACCTTTTACTTTCATTCTCCAAAGATAAGTATATTTTTTTCAAAATAAGTTGATAACCCTTGTCATAACATTGTTAATAGCAATTGGTTGCTGCACGGAAAAACAAAACAAAAAATTTCACGAATAACGTTGGAAAATATTGTTAATTCCAAGGATATATCAAGGATAGAAGTGTAAAATCCAACAATGATCTCTCATTTACTCTGTATAAGTGGTAGATTTTCTACTGTTCAGTGAGTAATTGTAGTGGAAGCAATGGAACACAATAATGCACATTACCAAGCAATTAATTATACTGTTATACATGAGCTGGCAAATTAAATAAACCTGGTGTGTGAGCGATTAACATTCAGGCTTGGCATTCTGGAGAACGAGTATTCGATAACCAGCACGGCTATCCTAAAAACAGCCTTGTGTTGTGAGACGAAATGAAACATAGTGTCACTTTATTTACCCAGGATGCTCCAATTGTATTTGTTTGTAACTTTTATTGTAGGATTTATCTTCCTCAAGCATGCTCCTGTTAGACCCTACTCAACTTCTGCCATACTATTTATAATTATAGTTTTCTTTGCGAGTATAATTTTCAGTTGTCGCCACGCAAAAAGAGCATCTAGTAGCTTATAGGTTAAGACGCTGGCTCCGAAATCTCAGGGTCCTGCGTTCAAATCTCGCTGAGACAAGGAATTTTTAAGTGTTTATTCGTATGAGCCATTCCATGGGGATTCCACGTTAAATTGGAGGTACAGCCGTGAGATGGGCAAAAAACTATGTCACCAGGTCACAAGACAACACAAATTTATTTTACCATACAAAAAAAAGATACAGATAAAGTCTAACATATACAAAAATCAAAATCAACATCCTGAAAACCAGTCATAACTATAACACCTGTAAAATATATTTTGAAGTTAATATTTTTGTGACGTTTAGTGAAACACTGAGAGCTAATTCCATTAAGTTCTTTTCAATTCTTGTGCATAATTATACAGCCGTTAGCTTGCCTAAAAAAACGATAAATATCCTCAGACTATCAATATGAGGCATGTGCGCAATTACTTGTCATGGCGCTGCAAATGTAGACCATAATTCAAGAGTCGCCAAAAATTTAGCAATGCAGAATCATTACCGTTAAAAACTGTGAAAAAAGCTTTATTTTTGTAACGAGCACCATTATAACTTCATTAAAGGTCTCAAACTTGTTAATCCCGCTAGTTTTGACTTGCGCATAGAATTGCAGGCAACGTGTACATCAAAGAAATTTTTCTCAACTGCTCATTTGATAGACCGGAAAAAATGGAGTTACTGGTGCCGGTAAGTTATTAGTGGTGATATACTGACGTCACTGCTAGGCCACAGTATCTTCTCCTAGTGATGTAACTACATTGCGTAACTAAGCGGAGACACATTAAATTTCCATACAAGCTTCGTTTGACGTCAAAGAATCATTCGAGACGGAAATTTGACTGTAAGGAAATGTCCTCGATCTTTGCCAGAACTGAAACTAACTTGGCATATCAGCTGTTGCTCGTGTAATTACGGTAAACGTCATTGTGATATACGGTAGAATCAACAGAACTCATTTCCTGATGGAGAAAGATATCGAAACATTGTGAAACACCAGTTTAAAATTCTGATCTACATGTAAAATGAAATCCGTACTAACAGTAAACGGTTCATTTTCGCTTGCAGCAATTTGCAGCTGTTACTTCGGATCTGCCTAAATACTTTCCCACATCTACTTACAGTCTCAAAAAAGTTTCCGCAATGTTATTTGGTTAATGGATCTCCTAAGTCAGCAGTGGTCATTACTAACTGCGGTCAGAGATAGAGAGATCTCTAGTATCGATAGCAACAGTCGAGCTTGATGCTTATTTAATGGATTTGCCATGTCGTCAATCGTCGGAGTAAAGAGCAGTATCTGTTCTATCGATACCTGCAGTCGAACTTTCCTCCGAATATATTTTTTTTTAGTGGGTTACTATGTTACAACTGGTCATCCCGAAACAGTGGTACATCTGCACAATCTGAATTATGCTGTTCAGATAAATGGGTAAGGTTGCGTATAATATTTCAAACCGTGTCATTTGAAGATTTGATGTATATACAGTTGTCATAATTAGCTAAAAAAAAAAAAGGACGATACCATCACGAATGTTTTGTTGTTCTTCAAGTATATCATGCAGCTGTCAGTGTTAAAGTTCACGCATAGTTACAACATTATACCGAAATATTAAAGAAAAAGTTAGGCAGCAAAGCAATTACGACAAAAATAAAAATTGTAAAAGGTCGAATATTAAAAAGTCCAACTATATCTTGAGTACTAAGTAATTCTGACCCTTAAAAGATCATGGTTTCATTAATTAATAGCTACTAATTAACGTACTATAGTAAAAGAACAATATCAAAATAAAGGTATGTGAAGTAGATATTTCGGAACCCAAGCAATGGGTACATATATAATAATAATTCCGAATGGTTGTTTTGTTCTAGGAACAGGGATTCTATTGGCTGCGCATTCCGCCCCTGTCGTAGCCACCTTAACCTAACCCGGTAGAGGACATACAATTTAACGTGGAATACAAAACACGTAATCGTTCTGACGTACTTTTCATTGTACTGCATGTTGTGCCAGAGGTGAAGGTTGGGGTTAAGGGCCTACAAAAATCCCCGCCGAGGCAGGAATTCTGAGTGGGGACCTTTCGTTCCCCAGCCAGACGCCTTAACCACTGAGCCACCAGACCTCTTAGTAGGTAGGTGAAAACGAAGAGATTAGCGAAAGACAGAACGATAATTACGTTGCCATTTTTAACAGCTACTATAATATGATATTAATTAAATTGGTTTACCCGGAATGGTAAAACTTAACATGAGGGACAGAAAGGCTGGCAGAAGTAGTGAGATGACTAATGCTGATAACCCACAAAGAAGGGTTATTAATGGATTAAGTCGAGAGAAAGGTGAAAAAAAAACGCATAAGATGCTTGTGAAATATCTCACAGATACATCGGCATTATGCAGGATATACATAAAAACGGTATATGCTATGAAAAGAAAAATGATATTTATAATCAGTAGCAAACTTGAAACAAGAAGCTTTATACAATTATAGTACTCATGTGTAGAGAAAAATTTAAAAATTATTAGCTTGGAAGCATCGTTTTAGATATTGGTTTACAATAAATCTCTACTCTGTTGGTTTAGTAGCAGTTGCTAGCAGTCAAATTTACAACATTCCCTTTATCTTCTCTTTGGTGAACTGATATCATATTCTCCAAGTAATTCCTCTACGTATTTTGCAGGACAACGGATCACACAAAAAAACCAGACCCATTCGACTACTCATTTTGAATTTTACAGAAGGTCGGATCATAAATGCAACAACTGTAGACCAAGATTGCGTAGTTGAGTTCTTCGAATCCAGCTTCGCAGAAAAGAGTGTGAATCTGTAGAGTACATTCTACTTGTTTGTGGGCTTTCACGGCCCTGTGTGTACTCTAGAGCTGTGTAAATTGAACCCTCTTTCTGAAGAGTCACACCTACAAAACAGCTGAAGCCTTCTGTGTCACCAATCGCTCATCTTGGAAGGTGTTTCTTATTGCATCCTCTTTCCCTAACCTTGAGTGCTATGGTCGAGGAAGAAAATTTGTAGGCCGCTAGAACAATCTCTGGCCACAAAACGGTACAGTAAATAAACAACTCAACTAAAGATTTCGAAAATTAGTCGCTGTTTGAATATACGTAAAATTTACAGTTTCAGTTGAGCAGTTCGATCAAGTTTATACAATCATTTACTCATTTCTGAGCAACGTGTTTTTTTTTAATACATTCAATTTTACTGCAAATCCCATTTTCCTGGAATTCTAGCGTAATCTTGTTTTCAGCTTACAATATCGTAATTTCACTGTGTATTAAAACTCTGTCGTGATAGTATTTTCATTGGTCTATTAACACGGTAAGTAAAAAAATGTTTAAAAAATCAGGCAATGAATCATCAATGCACTACTTTGGTTATATACTTCTAATTGTGTTGTAGTTTCAATAAAGTGCATTTTAACACTATTTGTTGCTTTCGTCGAGAAAGGTTTCTCTGTTTCTTACTGATTCATTACATTTAAATGACTTTATATGTCACCTCCGTTTGAGATTTGAACGCAGAATGATTTTTAATTTCAATTAATTGTCCAGTTATACAAACACATAGTTGTTAAAGAAATTTATTACTTGGCTCTTCATTTTTCTGTTTGAAGTATCAGTACAAAGAAGAAACCACTTAGAACTTACCGCTAGTGGAATGTCCAGAAAAACTAAAGTCTGACGTTCATAGCGTAATTCCTAATGTGTTTCCCTATGGCCTACGCAAAACTATCAGAATTGTGAAATTATCATTAACCTACTGATAAAGCTTTATGAGTGATCAATGTTATAAAAAAAGCACTTGTAATTTCTCATTCTAAGTAGCAACAATAAGCTGTTGCGTCATTATAGACAGTAAAAAAGGGTCGGCCACCAATGCTGATGGTCACTGATTCGACTAACCCAACACAGCATTCGCCAAGTGAACTGTAAAATACGTAATTTATTGTTAACGTCATGACCTCAAGACTAATAATATCCGTTGGGAGTTCATGATAACTGATCTAGCTGCACTACATTAAAACCCATAACGTGCTGGACAAACAATCTTAGTTAAAAAGAGTTGTAGTCGTAATGAGGGGAACTTGGAATATGTGTTTTATATTGGGTCTCTTGGAGTTTAAATGCTTCGTATTCAAATGGTTGGTATTCAAAGATTTTAATCTCTTCCTGACAAAGGTGAATCTATCCTCTACATTGCGTACTGTTTTTTCCCCTAATGTTAGGCTGTGGCTAATACACTATTAACCAATAGTAGTATTTTCCATTTCCTCTTTCGATTTGGAATTAAAAAAAAAAAAAAACTGTAAAAGTAATTGAATCAAAAATAATCGACTGATTTTGAATGAAGAACCACCATATTAAAAATCCAAAAGATATTCTAAAGTAATTTATTCCTCCAAATTTAACATGTTGTGTTTTTCGAATGCACAACGTTGCAGTGATCGACGAATATAATTTAAGTGGTAAGTAAATTAAATTGATTATTTATTTTTTGTTGTTGTGCTTTCGGCTGGCTTGATGAAATCCTCCATCCCTTCCTATCTTGTGCTAACATCTTCATCTCCACAAATCCCCTACAACCCACGTCCTCAATTATCTGCTTCATATATTCTAATCTCTGTCTTCCTCTACAGTTCTTACCTTCGACTGTTTCCTCCACCAGCAAATTAACCAATCCAGCTTGACTCAAAATATGACCTACCAGCCTATCTCTTCTTTCTGTAAGCTTCTTCCACAAACTTCTTTCCTCTCCCATCATTTCCAAAACTCGTTCATTTCTTATTTTGTCTGTCCACTTAATAGGATTACTCAAAACCAGCAGTTCACGTTCCTTAAGCAGAACTTCCAGTTCTCCTAAGAACAGAAACAAGAACATATTCAGCAACAGGTAACTGAAACTACGAGTCTAAAGGAAAACAGCGAGAGTTACAACGCATATTAAATCCACTCAGCTACCAACAAATCCATTCAATCTTTTATAGAATCCAAAAAATATGTTCGTATATAGAGGTTTACAATTATAAACATTTATACACTATTTAACGATAAAAATGGAAGACTAACGTAAAATTTCGTTTGAGAGATACTTATTCTTTCTGGTTTAATAACTGTACAACTATCTTATACCTGTAAACGTAATACAGTAATTCGAATTGATTAAATACAGGAAATGACATAAATAATTTGTTAGTTGTATTTTAACAGGACTCAGATCTTAATTTAAATCGTGACGTTGTTAATCACCTTGTTGTAATTTATTAATGTAGGATATTCGAAACTTTTTTGAAGAAAGATTACTACAAGAATTGCCAGATTTTGGTTATAATTCATTTTTACGATTTTAATTAAATTTCTATATTTATACTTCTTTATGTTTAATGCACTCAAGGTTCTATCATTATTCATATATATATATATATATATATATATATATATATATATATATATATATATATATATATATATATATATATTATGGCTTTTAGCCTACTCGATGTCGAGGCTGGAAACGATTGGGGGTAAGGAATTCGGCCATGGACTTTTTAAGGAACCATACCACCGTTCGTCTAGAGTGATTTTTGGAAACCATGGAAACTATGGCCGGACGGGGATTTGAACCCGCGTCTTCACGAATGCGAGGGTAGAACCTTACCGCTCACTCACCACACGCGGAAAATTGTTACATACAATATCAAAACATACACATCGAGCGTTGTGGGTGAGTGGTTAACTCTCTGGCCTCACATTCGGGAGGACGCGGGTTCGAATCCCCGTCCGGGCATCCAGATTTGGGTTTTCCATGGTTTCCCCTAATCACACCAGGCAAATGCCGGAATGCTTCCTTCAAAAATTCCATGGCCGAATTCCCTCCCGTTCCTTGTCCCCAGTCCCATCCCGCCTCTAATGACCTCGACATCGACGAGGAGTAAAGCCATAAGCAAAAAAAAAAAAAAAACATTCGTCATAGCTATCTAACAATATTACACTGTGAATCTCCTACTATTAAAGCTTTTCTTCAATAACGTTTATGTTCTTGTCCCACTATCTTGTAATACTAAATACTACACTGGTGGAGCGTGAAAACCTAAGGTACAACGATACCATTGCCTATGTCGTGGTGCTTCATAAACCGTGCAGGGTGTTGATTATTGTTTTGTATCTTTCTTTAGAAACTGTAGTGACGTCTTCTCCGGGGTCGACATGCACGTCGTCGTGGGCCGAATTCTCGTCACGGATTCCGCAGGAAAGAGACTTGATCAAGCAGCGGGGACATGTGCGTGTCTTCCGTATGAGCCGTGCATACCTCACGCCGCGATTACCTCACGAGGGAAAGCCTCGAGGTCGACATCTGGAGAGAGTTGGCGTCACTCGCCCGAACACGAAACGAGAAATGAGATTCAAGCGCATTAGATTCAGCCAGAGGAAACAGTAGCATGAAGTAGTGAAGTGGTAATTACAGCAAGAAAGAAGAGCACGACAGACACAGGAGAAGATCAACTGAATAAAGTGGAACGTTTCAAATAATTGGGAAAACGGAGGAAATATAATGGAGATAAATGAAAGAGGGATATGTGCAGATGGATTTTTAAGAGTATTAGAGGTCTGGTACTGAGTAGGGATGTGCCCAAAATGAGTGAGGATACAATCCATAAAACCTACTTTGTTCCAATTTTGATATATGGATTGGAAACTTGGGTGATGAAGGAGAGAGACAAAAGTTATGGAAATGAAATTTCACAGGAGTAGAATAGGAGTAACGATAAGGGACAGAATTAGGAATGAGAAAGTCTGGGAGATGATCAAGGTAGAGTCATTACAACAAAGACTAGAGAAATCAAGGTTGCAGTGGTACGGCCATGTGAAGAGAATGAGAGAGGAAAGATACCAAGATAGATGGTGGACATGGAGCTGAACAGGAAGAGGCCCAGACGAAGACCGAGGAACAATTGGGTGAAAGGTGTTAAAAAGAATGCTGAAGAAAGAGGAGGAAATAGGCTGACTGCAGAAAAAGAGAGATGGTGGATGGACGGGAAGCGCTGGAAACGCTTTTGTTCCAAGCAGGCCCGGGCCGGCCTCGGTAGCGAAGGGGTTTGAGTGTTAGCTCCACGTGACGAAAGTCGCCGGTTCGAGTCCGGCCGAGGGCACGGGTGTTTCGTGTATGTGTTGTCTGTATGTCCACTGTGTTGTGTCTAGAGCCACTTGGAAAATAATACATTGTGAGGAGACTGAATTACACTGGATGATTCGAAATACACTTGAGTTGGCTGTATGGCCTCGAAGCCAAAAGCCATAAAAAAAACAGGCCTGGCCAGTGGTTGCAAGCAGCTCAAGATGATGATGATGATGAAAATACGAAATTTTGTTGATGCGACTGACAATATACTGACAACAATCATAAGCGCGCAACCAGTCTAAGCGTTATTTAATGGGCAGAAATGAACGTGCATGCTATTCCGCATATGAACCTTACACAAAAGCCAATTACAAATTCACTTTTTTCGAGCTTTAATTTTGTTGTAAAGCACAACAGCCTTTACCACTTATATTTTCAAATAGATGTATATTGTAATGATTTAGCGCCGCTTCCATATGCTTGATTAATGGAAAATTTGATGTTGTTGTCTGCAAGTTTACAGCAAGAAATATCAGGTTAATCTTGAGTTCCTATCAATCTGAAAGCGGCTTTAGGTAGGATCATATTTCCTATGCATAAACCCCAGTCGGGGCATCTAAATTTTGGTTTTCCATGGTTTCTATGCACTTTAGCCGAATTCCGGGATGGTTCCTTCAAAAGACTACGACCGAATTCTTTTCTGTTCCTCACCTGCAATCCTTTCCAGCTTCTAATGACCTGGACGTCAATGAGGCATAAAGCCATAAGCAAAGAAAAAATTAGCATGCAAAATGACTACATCGTTTTGTGTGAGGTTAAAGAGCAGGTTATTATAGTAGAGATGATACATCCAGTCACGCAAGATACATGAATTATTCTGAGAGGAAAGGGAGGAGAACACCAATCTTCATAGCTTTGTACCACATCTGCTACCCAGTTCCCCAGATGTGATTCTAAGTTTAAAGTGCTATGGGCAAAATTCATTTTGGACAACAGATTTTCATGTTGGATGATGGCGGTGGCTACGTAGTGGACTGTGAAAAGACTTCTTACTTTGTACCACTTATTACGACCTATTCCTGGAAACAAATACTCTTGCCAGTTGTCTGATTGCAATTTTCTTCTTCGTTACATCGTTTTATTCAAAGGAAGCAGTGATATTATCTGCACATTAATTTATATACGTAATACCACTAACAAACATTCAAATACGGTCGTATACATCGATTTATATTCAGAATCAACAAACAGTAAATTTCAGAGTTTCTACACCACGTTAAGCAAAGACGATATGAATAAAAGACCTCAACAACTGATTACTGAATGCTCCAAATTTACTGAGGATTATCTGCAATCTGGAGAGGAGTATCATGTATAGATCCTTACAAAAAAAAAAAAAAAAGGAAGAACGGAGCTGGTAAGAGAGTAGCAATACTCGTGCCTTGAATTCGGAAGACCCTAGGCTCGATTCCCACTCCTGCATTTTAGGTATCAGCTGTTCATAACTACCAGAAATCTTTCCTGCATGGATGACTCGATCACATATACAATTTCCTTGCTCATAACTCTTTCTGGCTAATAATGACGTCGCCGACACTTAAATCCTGTCTGCGGTGAACTGACGCAACTAAATCGTGTAGGGGTTTCCATTGCTACTCTTACATATTTGCGTCGTATAGTCAGGAAAACCCTAACACTTTCCATATAGTGACTGCCCACCACCTGTGGTGTACACAACTTTTTATTGCCCTGCTGTAAATCCAAGCTGTGGGAACATGCGCCACTCGATCACGTGTCTGTAATGAACAAACACTAAACATGAGCCACGACATCCAGACAACAATCCTACGTCACCTTTGCGGATAGACGTAATCTGCAATACACCAGAACTGATTCATTTTTTTTATTTACGTAAAGTGTTTTACATCACGTGCTTAAAGCCAAACACAATGTCGTAAACATATATAATCGATGACAAATCTTGGCATGGCTTTTATAACCTCTGCTAGTCTAACAGCTACTATAAAGTAACGTTAAAGCTAAATTAAATTTACAATCTTGGAAGCATTTACGTTCAAGATTAAAATGAAAAGCTGTATCACGTCCGTATCATGTGCCATTACCAATACAGATCCGGGCCAGTACATCTATGGAAAATAGTATGTTAGAATGCAGCTAGTGGAAAGCACGCATTCTTTCTCCAAATGCGATTCGTAGGATGAATTTTAAATGATTGTAATGAAGTTAGGAGGAAGTCGCGTATAAACACAATCTTGTAAATCTGTGCTTAGAGTACCTTTTTTTTTTTAGCTTTACTCCTCGTCGAGGTCTTTAGAGGCAGGAACGAAGTAGGAACAAGGAACAGGAAGGAATTAGGCCATGGTCTTTTGATGGAAGCATTTCGCCATTCGCCTGAAGTGATTCAGGGAAATCATAGAAAACCCAAATCTGGACGCCTGGATGGGGATTGGAATCTGCGTCCTCCCGAATGCGAGGTAAGAGCGTTACTGCTCAAACACCACGCTCGGTTTAGACTAGCGTAGCTAAGTAATGAATCTGTTATAGACAGAAATGATTTCGGTCAAATAAGATCGTTCCATGAAAGGGTCACTCTGTGTATCGAAGCTGATATGAGACCCGGCGTTTCCAGACTTTGGCTCGAATCACCATCCGGACATACTGTTCTCGGTTTTCTTTCGTTTTCCGGTATCACTCTAGGCAAATTCCAGGATGGTTTCTTCAAAAGGTCATGGCTGAATTCCTTGCCGTTCTTTTTCCACAAATCCTCTCTCAACTCTAATGATCCCGACGTCGACATACCGTAAAACTCTAATTAACAAACAAAATCAATGTCAGTAAGAGCATCACTGATTCTACACAGATGCTAAGAGTTACTCAATCGTAGGTAGTCTTGCAATGCTATAAGTGTACACTTTTTTACGTTCTAATGATCCCTCAGGGGTCGTTTGCAGTAGTGTGTGTGTGTGTGTGTGTGTGTGTGTGGGTGTGATCTGCAGTAATAATACTATAAATGCGGAAGTAAGTCTGTCTTTTTGTTACGTTTTGACGACTAAATGGCTATACGGCTATTGATGGAATTTTACAAGAAAATTTGTAGGAAAGGCACAGGATATTTTTTCCGGTATGATAAACAGTTGTAGTCACGAAATTTTGAGAACTTATCGAATGGTGACAGAAATATGTTGGAAAATGATTCTCTTCAAGAGACAGGTTCGACGGTAGAATGACATAGTGATAGCTCTTGCTGTCATATTATGCCGACTCGGTGTTGTTTGGGACCAATCCTTCGTTACCAACAACTTTCTATATTCAATTCTGGCAAAGAAACTCTTAATCCACTCGTACGAAGTCGCGTGTATCAGCTAGTGTATATATATATATATAAAAACCAGCAAAGATTAAGAAAGGAAATAAATAAATGTAATGTGACCTTAACCAGCTAATAAACGTTTCAATTTTTCCGAATATTCCACCTGTGTCGTGGTTTAAGCTAACCCAGTAATCCTATGAGGTAGAAGAGACTTACTATTTTTTGTGCAATCCTAGTCAGCAAGCCTTTATGCAAGCCTTAAATGCCCAAATAAAGTCTTTGCCGAGGGTAAACATAATTTAAATTTGATTCTGGGACTCGAGTCGAGGACCCGTTGCAGGAACTGAATAGCCTGGGTTCAGTACTACGGATTCTATCCGACAAAAGAATTGTTGCTACAATTTTGTTGCTGGCAAGTGCTGCTTTGCATGGGTGCGTCGGGTTATCCTAGAACAGTGACATCTTGAGGCTGCATCATTATAATCATTATGGTCGCCACGAAGTTGAACAGGCTAGCGTGCTAAATTACCGTGTGGATTGTGGCATATACAATGTGTTATTTGTATAGCTGCAGCGGCATATTCACTCTGCACGTACGTTCAACACAGACGAACCGAAACAAGTTTTAATAAGTAAAAAATATCAGAATGCTGCACTCGCATGAATTTTCATAACCGTGTAATACTGACAGTATAATTTTTAATTCTTATAAGAAGATTGGCGTAAGTGACACGTCATGTATGGTTCTATAACCTATGTTTCATTTTTCTAAATATTTTTTTAGTAAAATCAACTCTATGGCAGGCAGATCGTGGTGTAATGTAACTGAATATGCAATTTGTAACTGTTCAGTAACACCACTAATTGTTACTTGTGATTATATTGAAGATTGCTGGTCCACCAAAGCCTTAATCTTGGTGTTTATCTTGAATGTTGAACTTTCTGTAATTAATCGTGCCAAGTTTATTTAACTACAAAATATTGACTACTCCACTTTAAATAGTTTTCATTTAATAAAACTTTAAGAGAATACGACATCCGACATTCGACTCCAAGATTGGTTACAGAGCAGAAACTTTACTAGAAAACCTCTTAATTTGAACAGATAGTGAATTGGTTGGAAAATTACCTGATGAAAGCTGCTAGACTCGTAAACAATTAAATACGACTAATTGATCGCGTCATAAGAGGCGGTTTCTTTTAAAGATAATAGAATGCTCGAGAATAGTCACGAGGCTTGGGAATGCTTAGCTTTAAAAACTCTACTAACATCATTAATTTATTACAGAACAATATTTTATTTGAAATACTTAATGAAACTTTACAAAACTGATATAAAATTATATAAAGAAACGATTTATATGCACCTGAAAGAGTTTTTAATGCAATAAAGGAAGTGAATATATCGAAATCTAGCATAGCATGTCCTCGTGCTGCTGTCTTACCAAAAAATACTATTAATTTTTATTTTATTTTGTTTTAAAGACTCCAAAAATCTTGTTCCGTCACACATTTTCAGGGCCTTCTCGATCATTCTAATCCGTACATTCTACGGAAAAAAGTTAATACATCTCTATGGCAATTCATTTTCCTTCCCTTTATCGCCTCAATGTCAGTGGTTGTATTCGAACTTACCATCAGTTTGAAGGAGTGGGATTGTACCTTAGTAAATTCGCAGTAGAAGGTTTTTACTAAACAGGCTGTATCAAGTTGAGTGCTGTGTTAAAATCGCGGTGAATTTGTATCAGAATTCGTAGAAAGTCTCTATCGATTGCTATTTAACAATCAACTACATCACTGTTAACGATGGTATAAGGCATGGCATTCTACTTTGTGGATAAGGCTGTCAAAGATTGAAATAAATAAAGCGTGCGGCTCCATCTCAATTAAGTTAAATTAAAGATTACAGAACACGTAACAAAGAGCGAATTGCGGGAACGCATTTAACTGCCTGTGAGGCTGAAGAAGTGAATTAATAATTAAATTCATGGGATCGTTCACATACAAAAATACGCAGCCACCTGATGTGTTCACTAGAGTGCTTTTATTTACTTACATATTCATTTCATATTAGACTTAGTCACAGCAAAGCGTGACCTGTTTTAGCTACTATTGTCCTAAAATTTTGTTCTTCAGTGCTTCAGCAATATGCCATTCCAGATAGCAAGGGTTCGAATCCCCGTCCGGCTATCCGAATTTCGATTTTCAATCATTTTTCGAAATCACTCCAGGCCAATACCGGATCAGTTTCTTCAAAAGGCCATGGCTGAATTCTTTCCCATTCCTCGCCCCATCCTGTCCCGGGACGAATCGTAATGCACTAGCCCAAAAAAAAAAAAAAAGAAAGAAAGAAATCTGGATCACAGGAACAAGTAGGTAATAGTTTGTTTAAAAATCGCGGATATGTGCACCTAAAATCTGCTATAGAATAAAGGCTGAGAGATAATAGCCGTTTATGATTGTTCCTGGCGTACTACTGAAGAATTCTACGTTGATTGCGAGTAGTGAAACCATCTGAAATATTATAAACCTGACAGGTTTCATATCATTTGAACTCTTATTATTAATCTTAACGAATACAATTTTGTCTATTCTTTTATGATTGGGCCATCCCGTAAAAAAATTTATCTGGTGGAATGAAGAGCGCCAGTAACTTTCGAGTGACGGAATTTAAACAGCATTTGTTGTCCGTGCTTGGGTAGTTTTTCAGTTCTAACAGCTTTTCTATCGAGTAAAAGGAAAAAATGGTTTCTGTCTCGTAGCGAAAATTATTTTCTGTACGAAATATTGGTTCGAATAGGAAGTTAATGGCAAAAAATAAACTATGGGCATTTTCTTAATATCTTTTTGTATTAATAAAATATTTTTACAACAAAAAAAAAGGAAAATGTGAATTAAATTTTAAAAAACTCATATTCTAATCAAACGAAAAATACAAAACGCTAGTTTCCTTCAGTCTGAAAAGTAGCTTATAAAACGTGTTCCGTCCTTTTTCTTAATAAGTAAAAAATGCTACACTTTTTGTATTTTGTTGTTTTCGAAAAACCTGTTAGTTTAAATATTCGTATGGGTGAGCTGATTTACAACCATGCAAATTATTGGTTACAATTCGTTCATTAAATTTCTGCTTCCTTGTATCCGTTAAACCCA
Source organism: Vandiemenella viatica (assembly GCA_031002005.1). Classification (NCBI taxonomy): domain Eukaryota; kingdom Metazoa; phylum Arthropoda; class Insecta; order Orthoptera; family Morabidae; genus Vandiemenella; species Vandiemenella viatica. The sequence goes on along the minus strand of CM061914.1, from coordinate 141,820,877 downwards.
TGTGTTGTATATATTAAAATCATTTTTCATCAGTAAATTTATCAGTAGATACTTCTTCCTAAAAAAAATTTCATTTACTTTTTTTTTTACCCGACCGTCTGATTACCACGTGCCACCGGTCGTTGTCTTACACAGGTGGCTGGTGTGAACCATGAGGGGGAAGGAAGAATGGAAGGCATTTTTTTTAATAGAAAAAATGGCATTTGGCCATTCAATGTGGTTTTTTCTCTAACAATGTATAGATTTTGTATCAGTGTGATTATTTTCCCTCTTTTGTAAGGACGACACTAGACGAACACAACAATTAATTGAAATCACCCACGCCCTAGGCCAGACTCGAACCGATGACTCCTGCAACGCGAAGCCAGCTCGCTACTCCTAAACTGCCGGGTTCGGCGGTGGAAGGAGTATTGTTCTATCCGAATTCAAACCATACCCAGCATATTTAACCTATTGGAGAATAGTCTGTTTTCCCGTCTCTTTTGTGTTCTTTGTGTCGACTGATTTTTTTTTCTGAAATAGTAGTTTACGAGGGGGAGATTGAGAATCGTCCCAGCATTGGCCTAGAATCCTAGATAATTGTCGGAAACCGCCTAAAAACAGCATTCAGAACGGCGATACGTGGGGACCAAGACTCGAATCCGGTACCGTTACCTCCCCTACTCAGTGTACGGAGCCCTAACGCACTATTATTTACACTGAAGAGCCAAAAAAACTGGTACACCTGCCTAATATCGTGTAGGGCCCCCGCGAGCACGCAGAAGTACGGCAACACGACGTGGCATGGACTCGACTAATGTCTGAAGTGGTGCTGGAGGGAATTGACACCAAACATCCTGCAGGGCTGTAGGAGTACGAGGGGGTGGAGATCTCTTCTGAACGGCACGTTGCAAGGCATCCCAGATATGCTCAATAATGTTCATGTCTGGGGAGTTTGGTGGCCAGCGGAGGTATTTAAATTCAGAAGAGTGTTCCTGGAGCAGCTCTGTAGCAATTCTGGACGTGTGGGGTGTCGCATTGTCCTGCTGAAATTGCCCAAGTCCGTCGGAATGCACAATGCACATGAATGGATGCAGGTGATCAGCCAGGATGCGAACGTACGTATCACCTATCAGAGTCGTATATAGACGTATCAGAGGTCCCATATCACTCCAACTGCACACGCCCCACACCATTACAGGGCCTCCACCAGCTTGAACAGTCCGCGGCTGACATGCAGGGTCCATGAGTTCCCGAGATTGTCTCCATACTCCACACGTCCATCCGCACGATACAATTGGAAACGAGAATCGTCAGACCAGGCAACATGTTTCCAATCATCAACAGTCCAATGTCGGTGTTGACGGGCCTAGGCGAGGCGTAAAGCTTTGTGTCATGCAGTCAGCAAGGTTACACGAGTGGGCCTTCGGCTCCGAAAGTCCATATCGATGATGTTTCTTTGAATTGCTCGCACGCTAACACTTGTTGGTGGCCCAGCATTGAAATCCGAAGCAATTTGCGGAAGGGTTGCACTTCCGTCATGTTGAATGATTCTCTTCAGTCGTCGTTGATCCCGTTCTTGCAGGATCTTTTCCGGCCGCAGTGATGTTTTACCGGGTTTCCGATATTCACGTTGCACTCGTAAAATGGTCGTACGGGAAAATCCCCACCTCGTCACTACCTCGGATATTCTGTGTCCCATCTCTCGTGCGCCGAATATAACACCACGTTCAGACTCACTTAAATCGTGATAACCTGCCATTGTAGCAGCAGTAACCGATCTAACGCCTGCGCCAGACACCTGTTGTCTTATATAGGCATTGCCGACGGCAGGGCCGTACTCTGAGTGTTTACTTATCTCTGTGTTTGCATACGCATGCCTATGCCAGTTTCTTTGGTTCTTCAGCGTATTTGAATTTGCCTTTTCCGACAATACCATGTTCTCACTAACCTCGCTTCAAACCAAACGGTACTCAACCAACTCGTTTCATCCTTTAGAAAAGTTTAACTCTGGCACACCCATGTGCTGATCTTGGGCTTTCGTCTCTTCCTACGTAATTCATGGATGACTAGAAATATTTTTGTTTTATTTGTGTTTATGTTATGTTTCTTCCTCTCTAAAGCCTTCTTGATTTCAACGTTGGTAAGTGATAGGTTTAATTTATCTATTTTTTCGACATTAACGTATCTACCCCGATTAAACATTCATACGGAAAACATATTTTACACCTTTCCTAACAATACGGACATTTCGATCAGCATTAACAGAAGTCGATGAAACAAGCGTGTTTTCCAGGAATTCAGTGACGTCAGTACGTGAAGAAACTTCTCGAGTCAATAAGTTTTTTCTCACGTCAGCGAACGTGGGCGACTCTGCGAAGGAACTAACTTTTTATGCACTTATTGATTATCGGATTTAGAGGCTGAATATCCTATACTTACAAAAAAAGAATCAATATATGGCGCTAGGATAACGTCCAATTTCTTTATTAATTCTTTAAGTTTCTCCTCTGTCCCCAGTTAAGGGTTATGTGACAACATTCATCTTAAATCTTAGGCCAGATCCTAAGGATTTAAATTTCGAATATACCGTCAAAATGTGTAATTTTTAAGTTGTACCGGATTACAGATGAAATATTTTGCTGTCCCGAACAGATTTTAAAGTCCTCATACGGTACCACGTGTTGTAGTGTCGTGATGGATATTTATGTTTTACGTAGATAATGTTTGATCAGTGGCTCGTTTCGACTATTTATTTAAGGAAATCTATATCTTTTCGTTTTAAAAAATATTACTTCGGATTCCCCTGCTTTTTCGACGTTTATTTACAAATTCAATCTTAATGTAATCGTATGACCAAGTATTAAGAATGATTGAATTAATCTATTTTCTGTAAAGAAATAAATTCACAAAGATTTCAATTACTTAAAAGATAATGTAAATCTAAAGTAGCTTAATTTTCGAATAAAATGAAATTTTGAATGATGGTAGAGATTACCAGAAACAATAGGTAATTAAAATTTAAGAGCAAAATGGACCATACGTCACGGAATTCTTTCTGTGGTGTATTCAGATCTTATCTTCAGCTACTGCTGTTTATTTAAGGTTAATCACTTTGTAATATCGTAAACTCCTTAACTGGAAAAGGCGCGAGCATTTTCCCACGATAGTAGATGCTCAAGTACTGTGATAGTATCACTATGAAGTGGTCTGTAGAGCATTCAGACGCTTTTTAAATTATGCAATAAAATTATAATCGCAATAACACGAGATATTGTTCTGAGAAGGCTATGGAGAAAAATATATATTTACTGCAGTAAACATGTTTCTCAGATATTCTGTTTTTCAGCGTAATATTAAGAAATGAAGGTGATAATAATTAGAAAATATTTGTCGTAAAAATTTTGGAAAGAACAGTTTCAGAAACTCCCTTTTTGTCATCTACGGAAGACAAGGGTAGCCAGAGAGTTTCTTCTTCTTCTTCATTTCTTTCTTTACTGTCATCAGTCTCTCGACTGGTTTGATCCATTCCTCTCTTGCGCTAACCTCTCTAACGTTTTCTCCTCTATATATCCCTTACAACCCACTTCCTTAATTACCTGCTTAATATATTCTGAACTTTATCTTCCTCTACAATTCTTTCCTTCGACTTTTCCATACACTGACAAATTAACCGATCCCACATCTTTCAAAATATTACCCACCATCCTATCTCTTCTTTCTGGAAGACTCTTCCACAAACTTCTTTCCTCGCCCATCATTTCCAAAACATACTCATTTCGTATTTTATATGTCCACATAATTTTCATCATTCTTCTATAAAACCACATTTCAAATGCTTCAGTTTTTTTTTTCTTTGTGGTAAGTCCATACTTTGCCTCCGTAAAGCGCTATGCTCCACACATAGAATTTTTTTAAAATAATTCTGAGTCTTAGATGTATATTTGAAACTGAAAGATTTCTCTTTTACATGAAAGCACTTTTTGGTAGTGCTATTCCGTTTTTAAAATCATTCCTACTTCGGCCAACACTTGTAACTTTATTTCCTAGACAGCAGAATTCATTTTGTTCTTCTATCGCATCAGATCCTACTTATATTTTATATACTGTTATGGATATAATTCCTGCTACATTTCATCACCTATGTCTTGCCTCGGTTTATATTTAGACCAAAATCTTCCTTCAGTATTTTGTTCACGCCATTCAGCAACTTCTCGATATACTCAGCATGTTCTGATTTCAGGACAGTGTCATCAGCAAAACATAGCATAATGATTTTTCCCCTTGAACACATTCAAATTTTTCCTTCTCTTCCTTTATTGCTTCCTCTTTGCAAGTTTAATATTAACTTAGTTCATCATTTCCAACAAATATAATAGATGCAGAAATAATCTTACAATTGTATGAAATGCTCTCGGGTGACTAGCCGAGTCAAGAATGCGTTGTCACACGATATTTAGTCGACTAAATTCATTGTCGCCATCTTCATCGCGAGTCAAGAATGCGTTGTCACACGATATTTCGCAACTAAATTCATTGTAGCCATCTTAAGAAGTCACCCGAGAGCATTTAATACATTCTCAATGCCAAGAAAGACTTCGTTCTTATAAATCTTACAATTGTTGATGCAGAATTATATCAACAAAAAAAAATCCTATTTCGTAGAAATTAGACAAAAATTGCCAGGAAATTTTTAGCTTTTCGTTCTACATGTACTGTATTGATCCATAGACTACTTATAAAAAAGTTCCTATGATATTATCTTTTTTTAAAAAAAAAAACTGCTTAAACGTCTCTTAACAGTGAGGTCTTTAGAGACAGGAAAGGATGGGGGGCAAGAAATTGGAAGGTATTCGGCCATGGCATTTTGAAGGACGCATCCCGGCATTTGAATAGAGTGATTTGGGAAACCATGGAAAACCAAAATCTGGATGCCTGGACGGGGATTCGAAACGCCTTCCTCCCGAATGCGAGGCCAGAACGCTAACCGTTACACCACCACCCTCGGTAAAGATATTATCATAAATTTAAATGTCATATTGATGGTTGTTCCTCTTTGTTCTTTTTATGGACGCCTTGCCCATGTCCAGGTGTTGGCAGTTACCGCGAGGATGTTTACGTTTCCATGGCAACATCTGGGAAGATGAACTGGGGCAGTATCCTCTTGGCTTCCCAGTATGATTTTTCGTAATTATTATTGATTCTGTGACTGTGGTGAGGTGTGTGTGTTCAGTGTGAAATGTTGCGGATGAGATTTGAAGAAGGAAGAGGGTGAAACCCTGGCCGGCCCATTCAGGCCTACTCTTCCGAAGGACACATGCAGTGCCGCCATGTTTAACGTCCCCTCCAAGAGAATAATCACCATCAACAATGTCGTCTGCCCTCACTCCTCATGCTCTACGGAGAGGTTTGTACACTATCTGGTGAGTGCGAATTGTGCACCAAAAGGCTTAGTATGCCTCCTTCGGGAGGATCCAACCAAACTTCCAGTTGTGGACTAAGTTAGTTTAGTTTTACCTTTCCTACCCTGCCGGGCAAGTCCTGATGAAAAATTTCTTCCACCACCAGGGCTGGAATCATTTAACCCAGTATCAGCACAAGACAACATCATGATGCTGCAGCCAACTGAGCCAATTGGGCTGATTTTTTTCCTCTTTAGTGAGTATCCATAAATTACGTGGCTCTGTCTGGGGTGGGGGAGGCTTTGGGGAGAAAACTACTCTGTACTACATGAGGGAAGGGGGTGTTTCCGAGCCAGACCACTTAACTTTTCATTCATATCATTTGTCATAGTTAAAATAAAGTGCAGAACACACAACAGCATGTGAATATTAATTTCTCTCATTTAGTTATCTCCGTATGTAATTTGCGATAGTCTGACAAGAGAAAACAGTTCTGTAATCAATAGGAAAAAAAGTCAGGGATGGGGGGTGGGGAGGGAGGTAGAGGCAAAAGTGGGGACTGCACCACTTTATTGACCTTCTAGAAACTGGTACTAACCTCTTGAAATTTACATCAGTCGCTTCTTCAACATGACCTCTTCACGTTTTGCGATCGCACATTGCGGAAAAGTCGCCAGGAATTTAATTAAAAATGCCGAAATATGACAGCGACGCACAGACATTAGATGCCGCCAACGTTGAAAAACCAGTGGCAGTCTCTTAAAATGTCGATTTAATCCTTTGTTGTAATGTTTATTTGCCTTTTCAGCTCTTCTCCGTTGAAAAAAAGTCGCTCAAAATTGACACATTGGCAGTATGTATCCGAACTGTAATACGGTGATGCCAGCCGTCTTACATAACAACGAGCAACCAGAGATAATCGAATGCTTCCATTACAAACAAATACGCCATCTGCTTGGATGCCATGTAGCAAATATATCGGAATTTTTTTTAACTTGGTCCAGGCCGTATTTCAACCTAACCATGATGTCTATGACAAAACGAAACTGTTTAGGTGGAAATGATTCCTGTACCGATAATTAGTTTTGCAGTGCTGATAGCATTTCGCAGCTGCTCATATTTCGGCATTTTTAATTAAATTCCTGGCAACTTATCCGCAATGTGTGATCGTAAAACGTGAAGAGGACATGTTCACGAAGCGACTGATGTAAATTTAAACAGGTTAGTAGGCTACCAGTTTCTAGCAGGTCAATAAAGTGGTGCAGTCCCCACAAAAGCCATATCAAGCTACGTGTGGAGAGGGAGGGAGGGGGGGGGGGGTCCACAGGAGACCGAAATGGAGCTATGTAGTTTATAGACGCTTCCTTAACATTCCTGAATTGTCTATGTCGATCCTTCTCACATTGCAATATTTCATTTCTTCCTTTTTATACAGATTTTTTTTTTTTTAAAGTAAGAATTAAATGCAAAAGGAAAATCTCAGGCGGCATTCGAAGGCCATATGAATAGAGTTAAACAGAATATAATTGTTACCCCTGTTGTCAGATTCTTCGTGGTTCATTAATACAGTAATTAAGTAGTCTACAATGTACTTCAGCTTAAACTTTCTTTTATTTTTCAGACAACACGTCAACGATATTGTTTACATGCATAGATACAATTAAGATATACTACTAACGCAGTCCTTGGCAGTTGCAAAGTGAATCTGTATGAACTACTACTGTCCTTCTGCTGATTTCTTTATATAGGCTCTATCGAAATTTCTAGAACTCTTCAAAAGCGTCCGCCAGATATTTCTCGAACATTAACAATTACTCAAATAATTGAAACATATTAAAAACAATCAGAAATAATACATAATCATTTAACATCATTACAAAATGGTCAGAAATTGAAATTTAAGGTACTTAAACACAAAATTATTTCCAGAAATCATTTTAAACTGTAGTAAATTGTCCTTAGACATCGTAACTTGCATTAATACTTTGAATTGCCAACATTTAAGCAATTCTCTTGCACAATTCGGTTCTTAAACATATTAAATGGTCTTTAAATAATTTCTTTTCATAAAACAAAGTCTATATACACTGATTTACAGTTAATTGTGAAACAAACATACAAGAGCATATCAAGCAAACTTTAGCTCACTACAATTCTATTTAAAGGTTCAGGTATGAGGGCTGTTACACTGTGAGATTTTTTTAAAAAAGAGTGTTCAATCGAAGTTATGGTTTTTTTATGAAAAAATAGTTTATAATAGTATTTTACAACTTCGGGGACTGTCTAGCTTAGGCAGCAAAGTGTCTCACCAGATTCCGGACGACCTGATCAAGCCGAAAATTTTTCTTCGAAGCTGAACTTCCGAAACGGCTTTGCAGGTCCACTCAGCATGCATTTCCAGTCTCTATGAGGGAAGAAACTCCACGGACATGTGAAGCTGGGGGGATGATCCCGTCAAATTCTTCCTACGGAATGTCAGAGGTTGGAAACCAGCGCTATACCTCGTCAAATACAAGAGCTCCGTCTACAAGACGTGTTCGCGATTTTCCCTCTTTTAGTGTATTGTAGCCAAAGTGGTAAAAATAACGTGCAAATTGTAGTCGAACCTCAGGCAATTAGGGTTCCCTATTATAATGACCTTAACAGACGTCTTGTATTTGGCCGGTAAGAAACTAGTGGCTTAGTAAAAAAACTCTATACTTGACGCACTATGACCCGTTGAAGATAATGCCGTGGTTTGTAGTATGTTGTAAGAAGAACCGGCTCGTTTGTCACAATATCTTTCTGATTTCGCCTGATGAATGCTGTCCTGTAGCCCTTCACTTTGACAAAAACACATGAAGCTGTCCCTTCCCGCAAGCAGAACTGTTACAGACCTCACCGGAATGCAGCTAACCTGAATAAAACACACGCAATATTTTCATATCTCTGAGAAATAGTGCTGCTGTATAGTTTTAATGAAATCATTGCCCGTATGAAAATTTTGCGGGTAAAATGTTTACATAGGAATTGTATAGCAAAACACGAAAGTTCACAGAAAAGAATATCCGAAGAGCTTCTTACTGTAGAAAACACAGGCAGTTTATTAATATCTCTGTGATATGTGGTGCTGATATCTAACGGTAATGCAATCAATCCTTAAAGACGCCAACGAAGCCTAGTGGCTTGACTCTGAACTGTAAGTTACACGTGACCTTGATAGTTAATACTTTTGCCCTTTAATGGCGAATTATGAAAAAATTCTTTCTTAATTCAGTATGTTACCAAAGCGGAGACCCTAATCTTTAAAATGATACCTCATTTATCGATTTCGGTCTCAATAAAAAAAAACACCTTTTACAAATGAATATGTAAGATTAAGTAGACTCCACCCTCCGCTACGCCGCACTACTAGTACAATCTTTGGTTACAATAAAATAACTTGTAGGTATTTTAACATGCAAATAAATCCTTAGTTCTGAGAACATTTCAATAAAATAGTATTCATTCATGGCAAAATAACCTCAAAATGAATTTTTTTGTTTATTTCGCTTTAAACATAGAAACCATATTAAATGTAACTATTCCTAGTATTTGTCATTTAAATAAAGAAAATTGTGACATGTTGCAACTACTTTCAGTCCTCACTAATTCCTATTAAATTTTATTGGAACAATTTGTGGAGTTATATCACAGTATTTAAATTACCTTTTTGGCTTTCATAGATTGTTACCAACAATGATGTATTGTATGCTTTGCAGAAGCGCCTGAGAGTCTCGTCTAGCGAGTAGCAGGGCAAACTACGTACCAATAACTTGCGGGCAATGATGACGTACGCCTTTAGGTCACTGCGTGTGTTTTAGGAATAATTTCAGCACGGCCTCTTTGTGAATTAGAACATGTGGGCTCACGCGTTCCATCGTAATGGAGCGTCCACAAACTACGTGGCTTTGTCTAGGGTGGATGGGGGGGGGGGGGAGAGGTTGGCTGGAAAGCTACGCTGAGCTACATGGGGGGAGGGGGAGTTCCGAGCAAGCCCACGCAGCTTTTTATTCATATTATTTGTCACAGTTGAAATGAGGTACAGAACACTCAACAGAATTAGAATATTTATTTCCGTCATTTAATTATTTCCGTATATTATTTATAATAGTCTGACAAGAGAAAACAGTACAAAATGTCTTCTGGAATCAACAAGGAAAGAAAGCTACATGCTACGTGCGGGGGGAGGAGGGAGGGGTTTCACAGGAGGCCAAAATGGAGCTACGTGGTTTATGGACGCTCCCTAATCCACTGATTTCTCCAGCATTAAGGCAAAAAGGCGCTAGAGATAGTGGGCAGCCAAACACATTTCAGTAACAATGTGTTTGGTAGAGAAAAGTCAGTGCTGAATGCGATCAATACTTCCAATGCAATAACTCACGGAAAAGCTGACAGTCCCCAAGACAAATTATTGCTCACGCAGATCGATTACCCTCCTTCCCCCCCCCCCCCTCTCCGGTTTAAGGATTCTTCCGTGTTTCACTTGTTTCCGGGGCACAAACTTAATTCGGTCACAGTTTAATAGATATCTTTTACGTGAACTAATAATATAAATTATATATTCTGGGTCATACTGCAAGTCAAACTATGATAAATAGCTTCTCTGGAATGTCTCTATAAACAATTTGATCAATTTACAATAATTTTCAAGTCCGATTTCGGTGTCCGTCAGTACAGTCTGTAAAACCTTTTCCAAATGTCGCACTTCTAATATTTCGTCAGACAACTTGCGACCTTATCACACCTCACCGATCATTGTATTTTCTTAACTTAATTGTATATATTTAAGTAATTTGATTTACTGTATGGTAAGATTTCCACAGTCAGTAATGTGTAGTCTTTGGATGTAGCGTAAGTTGTGTTAAGATCTTTCTTTGTTGAGCGAGGGTATGCGTAGGTATGCAAGTTAATATCATAATCGATAAATATATCGACACCAGGCAGATATCGATAATCGATAATATCAGCCATATCAAGCGGATAATATCGATATTTTCCGATATTTGTATATTTTAAATTAGAAGTAAGTATGTAAATCAAAATCAAGTAATTAAACTTGAAGTGCTTTATTGAAAAAAATTATATCTGCAAATATTCAACGTCAACAGATCCTGAAAACAGTAGTTTGCTTAATCTTTTCCTATGAAGTCTATTCCTAGTTTGAATGACAGTGGCTCCTGCCTTTGAGAAGAGGCTACATTGAGTAAATGATTAATAGGAATTTTGAACATATCTTAATCCAACTAGTATACCAATCATGGTTGATTTTTAATTCATTTTGCAGAAAAAAAATGTACCGTAATTTCCAAATAGCCAGTGTTATTATTACACGCGTAATGATAGAAAAATGCTTCACATTTTTCAACTTGTCCTTCACAACTTTTGAAATCTTTTCATATTTTTTATCAATTTTTGTTTTGATAGTTCCGCGAGAAGGGACTTCGTATAACCGTGCTAAATGCTTAAAACCTTTACCTTCATGTGCATTAAAAGGTCCATTAACAACACTGATAAAATAAACAATTGCTTCAGTTAGACTGTCAAATTTTTTACTCTGTTTAAAATATTGAACAACGTCCTAGAAGGGAACAAGAACCAACAAACGCGGGCGAAACGCAACAGATTATACAGGGCGTTCGCCGGGAAACGCAACCCACTGTTAGCGCTACAAGGAAGAAACTGCTCCCGGCGAGCGAGCGGTCAGTTTCCGGCATTGTTCGACCGTCGGCCGCGGACTATTTCATAATAATTACGCTTCATAAACTTCATAAACTTGTGTGCTAAGCATTTAAATGTGACGTAATTCATTAGCTTACCTTATAAAAGATGCTGGAAGTGTTGACCCTCTTGTGTAATGCACATTTCACATCTTCTGAACATATTTCGAGACACACGCTGCCCTAACTGACTTAATGATTTTTTGGGTGACTGTTCTAGTCGAAAAGCGATATCGTCAATTTTCTCCTCTGTGAGAATACGGTTGACCGACAGTCTCTTTTTGTTAAAAAATGAACCCGTTTCTCTTACTTTTTTAACCAGACGCAGAATTGTTGATTTAGCTGGCAGTAAAGCGCCAGGAAATTCGCGACGAAATTTACTGCGACACTTTTTAAACAACTTCTTCTTCACATATGTATCGTAGAGAAATATTCTTTGTTGCAAACTGTAACGTACCATAATTTTACTCACACTCAAACACGGTACAGATTAATAAGAGTATGAAGCCCCAAACCAGCCAAACCGCAAAGAAACGTTTATTCACAACACTGATTAATAAGAGACTGAAGTCACAAACTATCTACAATGCAAAGAAACCGTTCTTAACAATGTAAGGGTCACTGCACAGCACTGTTGGGGCAGCGGAGGTGTTAAACAGTGCGGTAATTAACGGTGCCGTGTGGCGGGAGCTGCTGGCTGGACTGACCGAGCAAGTTGCCAACGGCAACAGACTGGGAGGGTAGCGTTTTCCGGCGAACGCCCTGTATAATAAAATGGTGAATGTAAATTAATGAGGAACGAATAACGCGCACGAATTGGAGTGGAATCACAGAGTAGGAAAAAAGGTTATCGAACAAAATCACTGTGTAGCCTAGTCAAGTTTGGTTCCTGCCACACATACTTTTTTTGCAGGATTTTTTAATGCTAAGGATTTTTTTCTATATTTCTTTGCATCATATCGATATTATCGTATCTACCATGTAATAATATCGATATTTTTGGTCCGATATTATCGGTTGACCGATATATCGTTACAACCCTAAGTATGAGAGAGTGGTGCGCTGATTGTCGACCGACCAGTATTATTGTAATGTGTGTCAGTAACCACACCGAGCAGTAAAGTTATGCTATGCTTTGTGAGGTACTATTTTTTGATCATTGACGAAGTTTACAGAATAAATTGAGTGTTTCTGAACAGTGCTTATAATTCTCAAGTAACAATAATTCCTTTCATTTTTGGCTGATACATCAATTAGCTGCGTTCTACCTTCGAATTTAAATTGAGTAACAGCTTAAATGTGTGACGATTTTGGCCATTGTTGCAAAACACTCTGTTATTTCCTTTTGAGTGAAAATATTGATATATAATTTGATTCATCGTGGGCTGAACATGTTAATTAACTCATCTAATTAACCACTCTAAAAAGGAAAGCTCATAATCTGCACTAGATTATGTAATTATCATGGTGTTTTAGAATAAGACGAACAGTAGTAATAAAAATGTAAAGATAGTAATATTCTCTGTTTTTTTCTGGTCGCAGATTTGTTACCGAGCGTTGACTGTGTGAGAAGCGAGACTAGACTTCTGTAGCGAGTGGAGGATACAATTATCTTTGGAGTGGAACTTGCCGAAAGAAGTTGGCAGTAACATCAAAGAACCCAGGAGGATTGAAGTTAAATAAGCTTTCGCTGCGGAAGGACCTCTCCAAACGAGAAACACGAATACCTCGACGATTCAAAGAAGGCAAAAAACATGAAGATATTCCATAAGAGCTGCGGGATTTGGGTTTTCCATGGTTTCCCAAATCACTCCAGGCAAATGCCGGGATGCTTCCTTCAAAAGGCCATGGCCGAATTCCTTCCCATTCCTTGCCCCTATCCTTGCCCCCCATCCTTTCCCGTCTCTAAAGACCTCGATGTTGAGAGACGTAAATACAATAAAAAAAAAAAAGAGCTGCGGCTGAAGAGTTACAACTTGTTATATTAACAATTTCCACAACTGTAATGGATTCATTTGGCATTTGTCGATTTACTATTCAATTCTCCTTGACATATTCCGAAAGGCTTGGCAGCTTCAATATAAAGATTTGTTGTTTACACCCACACAGTGCGAGATCGATACTGAATTGTAACTAGCAAGTGCTGCTCTGGATAACAGGACCGGAATAAAAGCGAATAAAATTGCCACTGCTAGCTCTCCTCCTTCTAAAAACATCCTTTATACAGCAAGAAACACAGCTATTGCTTTTTCTGTAAACGAAATATTCAGAGACTGAGTAAACAGCATTGAGTTCACTTTTGGTAAACGAAGTATATTTAGACAGGAAATAACAAGAGGAACGACTGTAAATTCAACAGTTCTTGAGGAAACAGACCATATTGCTGATGTCGTGTGCACATGTCAGATCGAGCGTGGTGAGTATCTGGTAAAGCTGTGGCCTTGCATTAGGGAGGCTCCGGGTTCGAATCCCCGTTCGATCATCCACATTTCGGTTTTCCGTAGTTTCCCAAAATCACACCAGGCAAAAAAAAAAAAAAAAAAAAAAAAATAATGATTGTAGGTGGTATCCCGAGGCCTTCGTGAGCCTTGCTTTTTTGTCCTCTCCAACATCTACCCGACATACAGTAGATCCGCCGCCAAGCAAGTAATTTTTTCACGGGTGTTATAGAGTTCGTTTCATGTTCTTTTGTGGCCTGATTTTTTGGACCTTTTACTCTCTAATCCAATAAGGCACTGGACACTCAGCTGGCCCCTGCCACAGAAATTAGGTGAAGGTTTCAACAAAGCTTGACACGATGGACGTCTCGATAGGGTTAGAGAACATTTTACCCAAAACACTGAAAGACTTTAAAGCATTAATACACATTATGGATGATTAGATTCGGAGGTGAGTTGCCACTAAAGCACAAAAACTCCATTACAATTAAAAGTTGATAATACTCACTTCACTAAGAACAATATCTTTTTCTATTATTATCTTACAGTCGGAAAGATTTTAGATGCTTACCATTTCGATTTTCCAATATTTAAATAAACAAATTTTGAGACAATACAGAGAGTTATAAATATGTACAGAATAATGCAAAATCCTCTAAATAGTAGTAAACATTACAGAAATTTCTTGGTGGCTTCTTGACGGTGGAATCCATGGATCAGGTCCCACAGGTACTGAGCCCTTTGAGAATACTATATACGCAGAGAAGCAGTTCTACATTAGTAAATCCCTCCATAAGAAAAATAATAAAATAAAACAGCAGAGATTCCTTTGCAATATATGCCGGAGTTACATGAAGCACTTGGTAATTTTATTTTATTATTATTATTTTTTTTAACTGCTTAACGTCTCTTAACAGCGAGGTCTTTAGAGACGGGAAAGGATGGGGGGCACGGAATTGGAAGGAATTCGGCCATGGCCTTTTGAAGGAAGCATTCCGGAATTTGCCTGGAGTGATTTGGGAAACCATGGAAAACACAAATCTGGATGCCCAGACGGGGATTCGAACCGGCGTCCTCCAGAATGCGAGGTCAGAACACTATCCATTATACCACCACTCTCGATGAAGTACTTGGGAATTGATGGATCTCACTATTTACAACGCCATAATATACGAACTAGTGGCTCCTAAATATGACATCGTATGCAGCGAAGACCAATACCATGTGTCAATTCTAGGTTTCTAGCGCCGGACCATAGCGTGTAAAAGGCAGGAAGGTTCGTTCAGTTAATTATTAAAGCTCGTTTTTAGTGAAGAGTATAAATTCGACACCACTGTTCATTCAAGGAAAACACAAGAATTTAGGAACCTATATTCCACGCAGAGGTTACCCATAATAGAAATAATCTCGTTTAAACTGTGAAAGCATATACCTATTTATTTCATTGTGATCACATTTACATACAACTTATATCAGAGTATAGTAAACGTACTACCAGGTGTTGAGACATTGCTAACAAGATAGGCGCTTCCGCCTACGGTAAGAACACGCTATACAAAAACTGTCGCCAAACGAGACCATTAACTAAATTGTTGACGCATTCGGGTAAACAAACACAGATGTTACTGGCTACATTCATATTTTTCTTGATCAGCGGATTTCCCTAAATTCGGATCCGATATAATTTCATGTCATCTATAGGTGCACTGTCAACAATGGGCGTGATAACCTCATGTTTCTAATTTACTAATCATGTACCAAGCAGAAAATACGGTCATGACGCGCCAGATTGACAAAGTAAGTAAACTGTACACATATTACAGTTCTTTTCAATGTTTTGATACCTCATCTCTTATGGAGCGCGTTTTTAAAGTTTCGTCGTTCAGAATCTGCATTAAATTGCAAGTTCCCAAGGAGTCGGACTTGCCTACGTAGCTCCAATAATCACTGGCTTAGTATGCTGTCCATGTCGTGCTATAAGTTAATGCTCAAAAAATTCTGTAGCAAACCATAATTTGCTGCTGTTTGCCGCACTCTCGCGTGCTCCGGTCTCCCACTGTGGTAGCACGTGTTGCCTACCCAGCAGGCGCCTCCTGTTTTCTGGCGACTTGCTATGACGTTTTGTTTACCTCTGACGCACATGGCCGGCTTGACTGAGCGATATGGGTCGAGCAGCCGCGAGCGTACGAGACTCCAAAGATAAACGATAGACGCTGAACAAGAGGCATGCTGTGCTTCCCGGTCGTCATGGAAACAGACCAGCGGCCGCATGGCTACGCTAATGGAGAAGCTGGGAGTGCATTCATCGTTTAATGCTGAACTGGAGCTTATTCTGTTTATAGAATCCAGTTATGATGGCGAAAAATGCGTCGTTTGGCAGCCAACATTGAGGATGACAAAATGCTACAAAGTTAGTGCTTTTTGAAAACGACTATTAGGGGAGAACGCGGGAATGGGAGGCTACGGGTAATAGGAGCCTATCCTGAGTAATTTTAATATCGCGGGTTAAAAACCTGTGAGTATCGGTGAAGGCTCTCAAGAGGCCATCTTTCTTCCTTATTATAAGCGGTGGCTCAGTCGAACTAAGTTTGCCAAACAGATGACACAATTAGTTTTCGGCTGTCCGACTGTAATTTTTGCTGCTATTATTTAAACAAGTGGGTTTGCTATATTGCTTATATGTTATCTTAAGATATTGTAATGGTTGCGTCGTAAATGTAGTTTAACGGGCACTATCTAAAATCGGATGGAAAAATTATATATATATTATCTTTTTAACAAAAGCGTTAACATGTGGAATAATGAGAGCCATGAGCAAGGAGAAATTGGAGCTTAGCTCTAATTACGCTGAAATTAGTCCACCAACCCCCCCCCCCCTCAAAAAAAAATGCTCGTAAGAAACAGCATTTGGAAATTTTGACTGTTTCACCTTTAAGAATATAAAGAAAAGGAAATATGAAAGAAAGAGAAGACAGAAGGCAATAACGGTGTGTCGAGAAAAGATCTGCAATTTTTGCTGCAAAATAGGAAAAGCAACGGTGAATTTAAGGGGAGGGGGCGTAGATCAGCTAATTGGAGATCTAGGGCTGCAAGCCGTCTGTTACAATCTTAATCGATTTTAATTATCGATGAAAGTGATGGTTCCTGTAGAAAAATCGTTTGTTTGATTTGCTTCACAAAAGTGGAATCAAATGACAATCTCATGTCTTGTAGAGTGAGTAAAAATTTAACACCTCTGGACTGTGATGATGTGATTGTTGTAAATTTTTTGCCAGGAAACGATAATGGAGCTGTAATATGCAGAAAGGAAATAATTAATTTGTAGATCCACAAGAGTGGAAAGACTTATATTAATTTTATGTTTTGTAATAAAAAAATAAATTTAAAAAAAAACTTTAGTTCTGTTAGTATTATGGACTAATTTGGCTATGACTCCCATTGGTGGGGGGGAGGGGAAGGAGTAGAGGGGCTCCTATTACCCACTTGGCCAGATATTGAGAGCCATTCGAGTCAATATGATTTTACTTTTTCTTCCAGTGAAGAGTCAATTTTTTTTAAACGATACAAAAAACCGTTTCACTTTTTCTTTAGTAGGCTCCCATTCCCTCTTTCTCCGTTACTGTAGTATTATCAATGACAAAAGTTGGAATATATCTCTAGTTAATATGTGGGGCCTCGTTGGATGGTCAAGTAAATAATTCGAGTTGGTGTAGACTCAATTAGTTGACACGAATTCGCAGGAGAAATCTCTAGACATTCAGTTTCGTTAGCCACCCAGAGTTGCTTGGTACTAGGTGCTGGACATCATACGCGAACGACGATTCCATCGATCAAGTCCTATATGCTTCACAAGATTCATGTCTGGACCATCTATATAGTCCAATCATGTTTTTAAATTGTCCAAAATGCTCGTTGAAAGCAATCGAGTACAATTCTCGGCTCATTATCATTCTGACCTTCACATAGTTACGGTTATACGTAAACTTAATAAATGGATACCAATGATCATCGAGAAGCTGAGCATAGCGATGTCTTGTCATTGAATCGTGCAATTTGATCTGAGCACCCAATGTGTGTTAGAAGAATATGTCTCAAATCATTACTAAACGTCCAATAGCTCCCATAACGACTTGTCTGATTGGTCGGATCTATCGCCTCGCGGGGTTTGCGCAGTATCTGAATACGACCACCAGTTTGCAGTAACTGGAAAAGTGATTCGTGGAGCCAAGCTGTCTTCTAAATTTCGTGAACACAGGTGAGTAACTGCCGCCGATATTATGCTGTGTGGAAAAGGTCGGTTTTCCACTACCGAGCTTAGAGGGAGAGGGTTCGCTCTGGCCTCGCGTAAGGGAGGACGTGGTTCGAATCCTCGTCCGGCTATCCAGATTTCGGTTTTCCATTGTTCCTCAAAATTACTTCAGGCGAATGCCGTGATGGTTCCTCCGAAAGGTCATGCTAAATTCCCTCCCGTTCCTTGTTCCTAAACGTCTCCAATGACTCTAATGACTAGTTCAAAAGTCCAAAAAATATTCAACCATTCGATCTAAAGAACCAGAATTAATTACTAGTTGAAAATATAACTCCAATGCAACCATTTTTTATTTTTATTATTGTTGTCTCTCATCAAGAAATCATCAGCGACGAATTATTTACATTTAAGAGGAAGCGAACCGTTTCAAATTACCAGTTTGCGAAAAATTTTACCACTATTATGCTATCAGAACATGCTTTGGATAAAAAAAACTATAACTAACCAGTGTAAATAATTCGTCATTGATCATGCCTCGATGAGAGGTGAAACGTGTACGACAAAACAAAATAATAAAAAACAGTTACACTGGAGTTATCATTTCAGCTAGTAATTAACTAAGCAACTACGGAAATAAAATGGTCTCCATCAACATTGCACTGAACCAGAATGAAGTAATAAACTTGCTTGTTTACATCTTTATTCGATGATTTTTCCATAAGTAATTATCAGTTTTTATTACTCAAGGCGCTTATGTTCTATGAGACTTGTTTTCATAATGGGAAAACATCCACTGATAAGGGGTCGAATTCAACCCATACTTTGAACGTGGATCGTAAAGAGATACCAAATAAATTACTCACTAACAGCATAATTTCAAGTCAGGCAATTAAATGTGCTAACCGACTTGTACAGCGCACAACTTAAATAAAACCTTGACAGATTAATTCGACGATATATGTGAAAATCATTAACTCAACAATAACGTGGCAAAATCTCATTGCAACGTATTAGATAAGGAAATTATATCATCCGGAGTAATAGCTAAACTACTATGTAAAAGTGATTGAAATATTATCGAACCACTACGCAGAACTAATTTCCCAGCAAAAACCTGTAGCATCAATATTAAGTGAAACCAGTAAATAATGTTAAAGATTCAGATTAGTTATTTTATAATTTCTTGCTGACGAGAGTTCGAAACAGATATGATGTTGATCCAGGTCCCTCACCATTACTCAGTCGTAATTAGCCGAAGACAAAACTATGTAATCACATTTTTTCACTATTATCATATTTGTTCCTGCGTTTTAAACAGTTCTAACATAGGAAATTACTACCCAATTTTTGCCACAAATCGCTTAAAAAGGAAATATTTTCAGAATTTTGTGAAACTGTAATTAATAGAAATTTTTCAGAAAGGTTGTATCAATCAAATTTAAAACTATAAATCAGTATTACCCCTATTAGCAACGCGAAAACCATTTAAAATTTGCATTTTTTAAGTAATCTACCTGATAATGTCCTCTGGTCCCACCGAATGTGGTAGGTAAGTTGTAACTCTCTGGCCTCGCATTCGGGAGGACGCGGGTTCGAATTTCATTCCTGCCATCCAGATTTGGGTTTCCATGGTTTCCCCAAATCATTCCAGCCGAATTTCGGGATGGTTCCTTCGAAAGACCATGAACGAATCCCTTCCAGTTCCATGCCCACAGTACTTTACCGCCTCTAATTACCTCGACGTCAACGAGGCGTAAAGCAATAAGCAAAAAAAACCTCTTGTACTCATTAAGGTTCAATTAAGTCTTAGACAAAACATTTCCGCAGACTCAAGGAATATTCATTTATAGGTTTCCTATTAAGATTAACAAAGGGAAGGCCATAAAAATTTTCATTGGCTTAGATAAAGCATTTGACCGTAATCGTATCGTCATTATTGAAAGTGTGAACTTTAAATTAAATTGTAATTGTTAATCAAGCAGCAAATACACTTCTGGAACAAGTTAATAATCGCCGTTTACTAACTGAAAAAAAGAAAAAAATACATCTTGTTCTGCAGGATTCAATATTTGATAAATGCCTATCTCATAAATTTTATATGACATTAAACTCTATTATTACTTGCTGGTAACGGATTAATGAATATTTAATGTTATCAATCGTGGAAATTATCCGCTAGCACACATTTATTTACATTAAAAAACAAAAACAGAAAATTCTTTGTTTATTTTTAAGTGAAGAGTTGATCTGTTACAAAATGTTTAGTGGTTAAAAAGTAAGCCCACAAACGCCGAACTCTGTATATATTGTTCGTTAAATTCATTTATCGAATATAAAATTTCATAAAGTAAGATCATTACTCTGTGACTTAATTTTTAATGAACTGACAAACTCAAAATTTTGATATTTACATGTTTATATATTTTGTGACTATTCTACTTGTATCACCTGACTGTATAACTGGTGTCACTGAACCAAGACCTCAAACGCCGCGAACGTAAAACTTTTTATGACAAGATTCGTAACTAATTCAGTTCCGCGGGGTCGTAAAGATCGAATGTGTACCAACATGACCATAAAAAATCGGGATTGGAGTGTTTTTTTATCCTCTACTAGCTTCCCAGAAACCATTTCTGCGTCCAGCCCAAAATTATTGGGTTTTCCTTTAACATCTTTTCCCTTTCTCTGTCGCCACGTGACAGCTCCTCTGCCGTTGTAGCATTGTATGACGTATTAGTATTCTGGAGCACCAGCTCGAATCTAGTTTTGACTATGGGGTGTGATGTATATTAGACGAAGCAATTACCAACATTAATGTTAGTTATTAGCGAACTGCGGTATAAAACTAATTTACGAATGCGTCTCGATTTTTAATCAATATGTTCGCGTAAACGAACGAATCTCGTTACAAAAGTCAGGGACACGATTTAATTGGTTTATTGTTTATCATTTTGATGATTTGGCAACATGTTGCCGACAGTACAACATACTATTTTAACTAACTGCGTTTAGGTTAGAGTTCAATATCAAACACCAAGCAATGAACCTGTTAATAATAATAACTAAAAAGTCATTACTTTTTCTCGCTACTGTTAATAATATTTGATGCATTTATCCATTTTTCAACTTTAAAAAATAAGAAAAACGGGCTCTAGGCGTCCGTCTTCGAGAGTTAGCCATGGGGACTATGGGAGTTATTAACTGATGTTCATCTTTATTATCTGTAGGAACAGCATGCACTCATTTCTCTCTGTTTTCCTCCGTTAGCTATAAATGGTTCCCATGCAGCAACTGTACATCCGTCGACAAAGTGTTCGAAAATTGTTTCCCAAATCACTTCAGGCAAATGCCGCGATGCTTTCTTCAAAAGGCCATGGCTGAATTCCTTCCCGTTCCTTGACCCCTATCCTTTCCCGTCTCTAAAGGCCTCGCTGTTAAGAGACGTTAAACAGTTAAAAAAAATGAAAATTATATATTAATTTCAACTAATTATTCCTTGATTAATTAAAAAAAGTCTATAATTGACACTCGTAAGCTGTTTTACTAAAAAAAAATAATCTTGTTCCTATTACTGTCTCTATAATCTCTCTTGATCAAATAATAACAAAGAGTGAATTTGTTCTATGGTTAATTCATTGTATAGTAAAATTATTATGGCACGTCTTTCATCTTCTATGTATGTATTTACCAGTATAAAATATTTCCTGAATTGAATGTTTAACAAATTTACTGCAAATACAGAAAATGTTACCTAACCATCAGAATCACGGAAAGCTTTTAAATTGCTTGATAATTCTGTTTTATGACTAAAGGTTGCTGCATCCTTCTCCAAGCAGCCAACCGCAAAAGATGCTAGGTCACGACTGTTTTCTATTAAAAAAAATAAAAAATAAAGAAAAGCTATTAAGTCAGTGTTGTAACATTGACCTTACCGACACCTGCAGAATCATAACAGGCTGTTTAAAATACACTGTATTCGAATGTCTCCTCACTTCTCAGGAATAGAACCACCTTCTGTTCGAAAAGAAATAGCAGCGATCAAGGAAAGGAGGAAAGTGAATCACGAAAGTACTCATCCATTATATGGGTATATACCACACAGGCAAAGAATGAAGTCCAGGAAACGTATCCTAAGAATATCACAGGAACTTACAACTGCAATTGAGAAAACCAGGGTACAACTGTGGGAAGCTAAGGCTCCCCTTCCCCATCGCTGGGGAAGATTGTCTGAATATTTACCATCTGGCTATGACAAGGGATGGTTGATATGGAAGTCTCTGAATACGATAAGATCAGGAGTGGGCAGATCCAAAATCAACTTAGCAAGATTGGGCTATGCGGAGGTCGGTGACATCAAGAGCGAATGCGGAGAAGACTAGACTGTTCAGCACATGCTCCAGTGTCGACTGTGTCCAGCATCCTACTCGGAAGATGATCTATATGAGACCTCAGAAAATGCACTGGAAGTGGCCAAGTTTTTGTCTAGTGTAACAATATGTTTCTGACACGAAATAAATAAAATAAATGGTTACACGCTCACTTGTTTTTATTATACACAAAAAAAAATACCCTTTGCTATGATACATTTGTTGAAACAAAAACTGCTGAAAGAAAAAATGATAAATAAGAAGATTTGGTTATTTGGATCTTAGTATTGGATAAATTTATAATAATCTCGTGCGCATTGAGATTTACCATCACTGAGACGTTCTGTCGTGCCAGACCGCAGATCTGGTTAAGAGCAGATTACTAATGCAGTATTTCTGTCACGTCACAATAGACGCTGGTTAGATACAGTACAGCAGGACACTGGACTGGACTGATAAAAGGCACCCAAATTCAGACACGCTTGAGGGAGTGAGTTTATCACAGATCCATTCAAGGTCTGTGTTACATACACACATATTGAAATATTAAAGTTTACAACTGCATTTTGTAAAATCATAATAGATACAACTAAGTGTAACCTAAAAACTCATTAATTCAACAGATGTTGCCAATAAGATAAACTTTCAGTTTTTATTTAAATATATATTTATTATCTGAAGACTGTTTTAACTGTTAATAATTTCATTTATCAGAGGTGTCTCGGAATAAATAACACCTCTTTGTCTTAGTGTTAATAATGTTTGAGTTTTGTCTATTTCGGTTTCTTGTATTGAAATTATATAAACCTGAATTTTATATAAAAAAATTAATACAAAGGAATTTTATACTCTTTGTTTCAAAATCTAAGTTATAAGTATGTTAGTGTCCATTTTATTTTAAAAATGAGGAACTGTATCTATATATCAATTAAACAGGCTTATTTGCGGATTCTAAACTATGCCTTTGGCTCTGATAATACTCTGTTGATTCTGTTACCATACATAGCGAGAGTAGAAAAATAAATACGCAACGCATAAAATTGTAATTCTGTTCGATAATAAAATTCTATGTCAGGCAAAGGAAACAGCAAACACTTGACTTTTCTAAATTTAAATTTAAAAAATATGGATGAAAGCCACAGTGGTAGTGTTGGCTAGAGGCTCTTAACAACGCAGATAACGTAAGGACAGTAATTTCTCATTTACGGTGCTATATAAACGACCTTGGAGGTTATCTCTTGGGGATTACATCAGCATCGCACCTTTGTTTTACAGGGATCACTCTACTCGTTGCTGGAGGTTCCCTATCGTGTTAAGTCGCCTCTCTTAACTTTCTGCTTATTAGCAGTTCTTTAGTCCTGGTCACCATGACATCGAAGATCGGAATGAAAGAGAACTGAAATTATGACAGCACAGGCACAAATCAGTTTTGCGCTCATTTAACGTACTTTACAAGACAATTATACTACAGCGTGATAACCAAGAGCTGGCGGACATTTCCCAAAATAGCTTAATTAGTAGAGAAAGGCCGTCTTACCTTTAAATATAAACATAGTAAAAACAGTTGATTTCTCTTACAATTTTTTGTCAAAATTTCCCCAAAGAAAATAATAGCTTTGTTCGTGGAGTTTTAAAATGGACACAGCAGGGCATGTTTTGTTAAAAATAAAACGAACATAAACTTTCATAGAAGTTTGTTAAACACTACCAATGCCACATGGAATGTGTGAAAAAGATATTTTTAGATTCTGAAACACGATTCCCAGTAATGTGAGGTCTTCTGATCTGAGAAACACCAAGGACGCTGCAATTTTTCCTTTAAAAAATTGTAAAACTTGATTTCAGATGGTAAAATTGAGAAAATTTTGAATGATTATCACTAAAGGCAGTTCCGTAAAAATGAATCATTAATCGATTGAAGAGCAAAACAGTATTCACACTGACTACTTACAAAAATATGTGACCAAACTCGTCCTTCGGTAACATTGGCAATGACCAGAAAACATATTCTTCGTGTTTCTAGTTGCATTTCCATTAAAAATATTGGTGATTATCACGGAATGAAGTTTAATATGTTTCTTCAATTTGTGAAAGTTTATATGAATCTGCATGTGGGTGAATTTATTATTTGTGGGTAGAAGAAATCATACTGTAGGTCGACTGAAATAAATTTTTTCATAAATCTGCAGAAATTCAATTTTCCGCTCATAAAAGTTGCAATCATAAGCCGGTAAAACAAACTGCGTCGCACTGTCATTATAGATTCGCTCCAAGTTTGTCACGAAACGGTCATTTCACGCCTGTCATCAAATTGTATCTCTAAACGACAGAAGGTTTAAATTTCAGAGACAGTAATTTTCCTCGCCTTCTGTTACTGTTTAACCTCGAATTGAATACTAGCCAGCAATTTCAATTGTTGACAGTATGTTATGTTTAATAAAAATAGTTTTTTATTTGCGCTCTCTCGCTTAAACATACAATTAACACACGTTATAATTTTATCACAGCAGACATTTTTGTTCCACGCTGACATCATGCTACAGGTCCATGATACCAGTTGCTGTGTCTTATCTCGTGAACTTGCAACTTACATGATGTGCCAGTGCCTCTTGGACAAAGTTCAGCTTACCGAAATGTTTCACTGATAACTTTTTAATCGACTCTAGTCCTTGATTATAGTTTGGAGAGTTGTTAAACAGGATTTGTGGCATAAAACAGTCTAAAAACGCTTTAAAAGTAAAATCGCAAGTAATTTAATTAAATCATGTCTATTCCTTATCTTTGCACATGTAAATATTAACACTGAAATATTTTGTTTCATTACTAGCGTAATCGAAGTGCTTACTAAAATTTAACCGACGTCGCAGATTTAAGACATTGTTGTAATTGATGTCGACTATACTGATCTCATAAACCATGCGTTGTGTCACAGTAGCCCTAATTTCTGTTCAGTACATTGTATCTTCACATTATCTTCACTCTTCTCACCTGAGTAGAAGATCTCGCGATATGTCTTAACACATTGACTACATTTTTGGATGTTTCCCCATTTATAGAATTTTTTCTAATTCTATTTGCAACAAAATACTTGACTCCCTCCCTTCTATGGTACATTAGGAGCTTGCCTCATTTGATTTCGACTTTAATTACAGCTGATTGGATTTATAACACAATCATAATAATTATTCTATCGCCGCATTCTAAACCGACAGATAAAAATCTTAAACATTGTACCCCCCAAATTTTCTTCTGAAATATCGTATGTTGTGAATGTACAGTACTGTACGTTTATTTTCTCCATCAAACCTTCTAACACATCCAGGATGTTTCTTTTGTATTCTTGTGCTTTCTGCCCGTAAACCCTTTCTTGTGTAATTTTATTTGTCCTTCAGCAATTACATTGTACTATACAATGTATGTTGTGCCAGTAAAAAAATTAATCCACGGCTGTGAAACTGTAACGTAGTTTTCATATTTGTAATCTGGTTCAATTGAGAATTATATTCTTTTGTCAAAATCTGAAGTTTTTTTAAGCTATAATCTATTTTTCTTAATTTTCTAATACTCATCTGGCCCCTAGTGGCCCCTTCATATCATTTTGTGCAACTAATACTGAATTTGTTTCGGTCTATGGCCAACTGTGCTGAATTTAAACTTCATTTTGCTGGATTCTATTGTTTATTAATGTAAATGAAATTTTAGTTGTCATCAGACTACAACTCAGTGGTCTGTCGACTTTAAGAATTAAAGTAAATAAAAGTATGATAAAAAATTACTTTAAACATCTTGTCAAATCTTGAAATTGAAGTATCGGGAAATTTCTCATTTCCATCTTGATCCCGTTGCATATCCCACCATCGTATCGCCTTAAACAGCATTTCAAAATTTTTATACAGAAAATTCAATAGAAAAATTAAAAATTGAATCACCTCAAGTTTCAAGTGAAACTGGCAGACTCGTAATGGGAATTTTCCAACAGAAACTGGTGGAGGAGAGGTAATGTTTGGTCCTGGCATTGGGGGATGTGGGTTCGTATCCGCGTCCGACCATCCAAATTTCGGTTTTTGCAAGGTTTCTTGAAATCACTTCTGTCGAATGCTGGGATGGTTCCTTCAATAAGCCGTGGCGGATTTCTTTCCTGTTCCTTGTTCCCAATGATTTCCCGCCTCTAATGACCTCGACGTCGACGAGGAATAAACCTATTAGAAAATAAGAAGTAATTTCTCATTTCCAACAAATACGTTACTATTTGATATATCTCACTAATAATGAAATCTAATTAAAAACACACGCACATAAAAAAAAACTAAACAAGCTTTCGTAGCGTACAGTGTTTTGATTTGATAATTTCTCTTGAACAATTTTTCAGGTTCAAAAAGGGTAAAAATCTATCATTTGCTGAAATGATGATTTTATTATCAGAAGAATCGAAGCAATGTAAATAAAACTGAAAATTATATGTATTCTCGAATCTTCTAATAACAATAGATCAGATTAGAGCTAAACGTTATTTACTTCAAGACTATTTTGCCAAAAAACGAAAGATAAATCAGGGAGGAAATGCATGGAAATAAGTTGCACGTAGAGAAAATGAAAGTGCTGAAGTGAGTGCTGAGAAAATAAATGTAGTATAAGAAGCTATAGAGAGAGATTAATATAGCGAAAATGGTTACAAGAAAAGACACTGCAGTGCCATAAAGGAAAGAGAAGTGACAATTTTTATACTGAAAAAAGTGCTCGAAGCCTGCAGTCGGAGGGAAGTAGAAACAACAAGAGACCAAAGGATATGACAGAGATAAGATTTAACTTCGAGGAATTTTAGAAAAGAAAAATAAGAATCGGCAAGTCCTAATTAATGTTGTGAGTGTATAAGGTGAAAACAATAAGGCACTTTCAGATCGAAAATATTAGGGTCACCATCTACTAATTAGATTAACACAGACCCACTGCTTTAAAATGAAATTAATCTGTTGTATAAGTTCGAGTGTATTCTCCCTCAAAACAGGAATGCCCTTATTTTACTTTCCAGTCTCTGGCGAGTAGCAGCGAACTGACGGCTGGAGACTTGTTTACGTTGTATTAGCTTCTGCTCGTTGCTTACGGTGCATGAGATAGTGTTTGATACTGTCGGGTGAACGCTACTACGAGACCTCCAGAGTTAACGGAACGTTGTTGCCAGGGGCGGGGGAATCGTAAATACTTTCCTGTGCTTACACGCCATTTAGATTCCCAGTCTTCAATATCATGCCACTTTGAAATTATAGTTCTCTCACTCCATTTTGTAAATGCCAGCAAAAACAGGGTGTCCCAGAATTATGTTTACAACTTTGACATTGAATAAATTATGTTTGGAACGAGATATCACAATGCAGTTTTTTGCATTTTGAAATCTCTCAAAGTTTTGTTTCTGTCTCTAGAACACTTCTTTGGAGCATCTCTTGATCAATTGTCGTAATAGCTGCAGAAATCCTCTGCCTGAGATCTGCCAAATTTCTAACCGGGGTTTGATACACGATGACTTTTACATATCCCCAAAGAAAGAAATCCAAGTGGGTTATGTCAGGTGAACGAGGCGGCCAGTCAATTGGACCCCGACCAGGAAATTGTTTATCTAGAAAATTACGGACATCATGAGCCCAATGCGGAGGTGTTGGAAGATGACTGTTTGTTGAAGGACTTCCAGTTGGGGAATAACAAATTTTGTTAGCTTATCCAAGTAAACTGGACCTTTGATTGTCTTCTCAGCAAAGAAGAAGGGGCCAATGATTTGGTTGTGCATAACACCGCACAACACGTTAAGCATTGGGCTGTCGCTCTCTCTCTCTCTCTCTCTCTCTCTCTCTAAATGCATGCGGAGGTTCAGAACCCCAAATTTGAATGTCGTGCCTGTTAGGTAACCCTTGTCTCTATAAACCAGAAAACACACTGAGCTTTTTCCTGTGGGGTGTACATTTTCAATAAATGTGATGTAACTACCTACTTGTCACCAAACTGCACCTGAAATGAAACAGAAAAAAACTTTGAGAGATACTCTGTAACATGCAAAAAACTGCATTGTGATATCTCGTTCCAAACATAATTTATTCAATGTTTAAGTTGTAAAGATAATTCTGGGACACCCTGTATATCGTCCCACACTACGCATTGTATCAGCGAGTTTCGTTGTGATCATGAATTGTAAGATCGCCCCGTTGGTTCAGCTGGTTGCAGCAGTGTGATGGTGACCGGCGTTGAAACGGAGTTAATTGGTTCAAGTCCTGAGTGGAAGAAGTTTGCATAGTCATGACTTGGCCTATAGGGTACGAGAGGTGATAGTTCACAAAATCCTATAACTATATTGTGCTACAAAGACCTTGGTTTAAAACAAAACTTCTCAGCAGGGGGAGCATACGGCGCTGTTGGTAGTGATTCACCAGTCAGATGGGGATTTTAATCCTGGCGGTCTCATTGGTGTCTTACGGAAGAGTAGGCCTGAATAGACCGGCACCGGGTTCCACACTCTCACTTCTTCATCACTCATTTCATACAACACAAACAACACTCTATTCTGAACACACATTATCACAGTCATACACCCTTACAATAACACAAACGAACACACGCCGAGGAAGGAAACTGAAAACAATTTTAGTTCAGCAGAGGGGCACATCCTCTGCGTTACACCCGAAACCGGGCATGCCACCATATGAACAAGAAAAAGTCTTGCCAGTCTTCCTTTGCAGCCATCCAACTCTTTTATTTATAACTAGCCTCGTACCCGCGACTTCGTAAGGGAGCGTGCACAAACCACGTGGCTCGGTCCAGAGGGGGGAGGGGTTGGCTGGAAGGCTACGGTGGGCTACGTGGGGGGAGGGGGTGTTCCGAGCCAGGCCACGTAGCTTTCCTTTCATAACATTTTTCAAGGTTAAAATGAGTAATAAAACACACAACAGCATGTGAATATTTATTTTCCTCAGTTAATTATCTTTTTATATAATTTACAATCGTCTGACGATAGAAAACAGTACAAAATGTCCTCTGGAATCAAAAGGGAAAAAAGCTACGTGCTACGTGGGGGGGGGGGGGGGAGAGGCAAAAGCCACGTAGGGCTACGTGGGGGGGGAGGGGGGTTCACAGTAGGCCAAAATGGAGCTACGTGGTTTGTGCACGCTCCCTAAGCGTGGATTAAGAATTTTTTGCCAGAATTAAATATAAAAAGTTGTTGGTAACGAAGGATTGGTCCAAAACAATATCGAGTCGGCATAATATGACAGGAAAGCTATCACTATATCATTCTACCGTCGAACCTGCCTCTTGAAGAGAATCAATTTCCAACATATTTCTGTCACTATTCGATAAGATTTCAAAATTTCGTGACTACAACTGTTAATCATACTGGAAAAAATATCCTGTGCCCTTCATACAGCTTTCCTTATAAAATTCAATCACAACGATATAGCCATATAGTCGTCAAAACGTAACAAAAAGACAGAGACTTACTTCCGTATTTATATTAGTATTACTGTGGTTCACACTCACACACTGACTGCGAACAACACCTGAGGGATCATTATAACGTAAAAAAGTGTACACCTACAAAATTGCAAGACTACCTACGATTTGCCTCGCATTGCACCCCTAACTTTATAATATCTACAGTTTAACATTCAATCCAAATAACCTACGGCCCAGGCCTGACTCTTACGATGAAAAACAATTTTTATAAATCTGAGCCTCAACGGAGATTTGAACCAGAGACCACGACGTTCGTAAGCAAGCTCTTTAGCCACTGAGCTGCCAGTTCATTACACGGAAACACGGTCTAGAGAGCTCCACATCCAACGTGTCTGTCTATCGCCGTATTTCGAAGTTATGAGACAACATGTGTTATTTATACAGATAATTTTTCAACCAAATGTAGACAGTATTTTTCTCCTTGTTTCAAAGGATAAGTGTGCAAAGTTTCATCGAGATCGGATGAAAACTGTGGATTTGTATGAAGAACAAACAAACCAACAAACAAACAAAAATACAAAGATGAAGTTCCATACTACCCCACCATATTCAAACAGTCGCCTGAAGAAGATTTTGTATCGCATTGCCTATCTTCCTTGGTATATCCCTCATCATAGTCTCCCGTAAATGGAAGATTTTGAAACCTCTCCCTACCAGCTGTCCAGTGAATCCTGCCCAATAGAGTTTAGTATCAAATAATTTGCCAACATAATCCTCCTCCCCCTCATTAGGGGGCATCCATAAATTACGTGAGGTGTTTTTCCGGATTTCCGGACCCCCCCCTACCCCTCTGATGAGATCTGGTCCGGTGAGACCCCCATCCCCCCTAGAAGTCGCCCTCGCACTTTTTGAGACCTTTTTTTTTTAGGTTTCACCCTTCCAAAGGCGGTTACACCCCCACTTTTCGACTAAATACACCTTTTCTCGCGTGTTTTGTAGACCTAATTTTTTTTTAGCTCTACAGTCCAACAATAATTTCCAAAACCCCACGTGAGATTTTTGTTGCCCACCCCCCCCCCCTTGGTGAGATTTCACCGGAAACCCCTCCCCCTATTTCATCTCACGTAATTTATGGACGCCCCCTAACCATACTAAACCTATATTATCGTGTCTGTGATCTGCTTTTTGGCATTAATACAGTATGTCGACTTACTCAACTACACATCCTGTCCATATCCCCTTATAGATATTCACAATCCTCTCCCGTTTTAATGACGTCAATAACGTTACGTAATGCGCAAACAATAGACAGTCAACACAATGATCCTCGTTACTAAAATGCATTGAACCTGAAGATTGCGCATCCCGGTGGTTCGGCAACCTTCAGTGAATCTCGACAATGCACGAAGTGTTAATTACATTGGCTGCCACAACAACAATGCTTGACTAACCTGAAATTTCATATAAATAACTACACTTGATTTTATTTGCGGTTATATTGCTAAAATGAAGTGTAGATTTCTTATAAATATTCAAATTTTATTTTATTTGCACTTATAGTGACAAAAGAAAATGTAATTTTCTGTTGCGGAAGTAACTGCACAAAAATACGAGCAGTGATAAAGAAATTTTAATGCCAGGCAGAGATTAAAAAAGTTACAGTGGTACGTTCGTTTATTTACAACGACTGGACGCAGAAATTAATGTAACGAGAAATTCATTCGATGTTTTTACGCTATAACCTCTGTAGCAATAACATTTGAATTTATTTATTTATTTGTTTTATTTTATTTATTTATTTTTTGGCAGAAGATAAGTAACAATGAAGTTTATTAAACACTCAGAGAAACGTACGAACTCGCGAAGTATAGCAATCAAATAAATAACAGTTATTTGTATTTGGAATTATTTAAAGTAAAATGCATTTTTTTTTAAATCTTACCCAAAATCTCCGAGAATATAACCAGAGTAAGGTACTCATATCGCGGAAAATATCAGTAAACCTGATCATTATTCGTTTTACTTAAAACCTCTCCGGAATAAATTCCCGCAACCACCATAAGGGCGGTTAAAACTAGTTCACTGAAATAATAAACACTAAACCTATACACTTCCTGTTGTATTCCTGTTTTTATTTCGACCTCTTTGATTCTGAATTTTCAAAGTTGACTTTCTGCTACCTTCCTCTTAAGAATTCCATCGCTGAGCAAATTCCTCAGGAATTTTAATGCTGTATTATTAACTTAGCCTCCCTTTTCCATTTGATACGAAGTATCTTACACGTATCCCAATGACTGCGATAACTATTAATAACTTCCGCTAAATTCAAGTTGCTGATTTAAAAACCCAATGTCTTTCCTCCCGGACGTTTCTAATGTAATTGCACATCAGGCTCTCAATCATCTTACCTAGGACCTAGTACAAGCCTTTGTATTTTTTCCTAGTTGTCTCCTTTCCTTTAGGAAACGATATTGGTATCTCACTTTTCTTGCCCTCTGTTTTTTTGCTACAATGTGTTGCTTTAATCTGTTTGGGAAATATGCTTGACTGAGATGGAAAGTGGGAATCATTCCAAGGATCACCTATTTGATTATGGAAGAGAGCAATCGTGACGGCCAGTGCGTAAGCGAGTTGTTTTGTACATCCCCGCGTCCTTGCCGTTGCTTTCGGATCACGCGATATAGCGACAGACACTCGTCTGTTGTAAGCTGTGTGCACTCGTGACCCCGGCGGCGCGGAGTGATATGAGGCTGGCGTTATCACGCATTCTGCACACATGTGACGTCACGACTCAATCACGCCACGGTAGGTGAATCATAAAAAATAGAACTCTTATCTAGAACCAGCTGGCAGCACGAGAAGTGTTCAGTCACATGTTCTCGACGTGGTCAAGAGCTGTTTGAACTTTGCTACGCAATGATTTAGGAAGCAACCAAAATAGAGCTAGGCTGAAATCGATGCCGTCTCCACGTCACGCTATCTTCCTTACTGTCTTGTATGACTGCTTTTATAGATCTTAGAGTGTTACATTACAGAAGAGGCATCATTATCAACCAATTCAATCATTAAATGACGGGGTTTCTGAAAGTCGTAACATCTTTACTTAAAAGATTCGAAGTTAATCACCACGCACTGTGAAATGTGCTGCTTTTATGCTTCAAATTGGGGACCATCCTAATATTAGACTACACGACTAGAGTACAACAGTTAAACATGAGAGCGGTTGAACACGGGAATGTATGTGATCGTCATTACTTACTAAGATTGCTCTGTGTCCGGGTGAAAATTATCATACACATCTGCCTTATTTGTTATACACTTTTTACTTTTGAATTTTTTAAATAATTTCATCTATTCCCCAGTCCCAAACTCCCGGTCCAAAAATTAAAATCTGAAATCAAGAGCTAATTATAAGTCCCGATTATTTGTCCACCTCCAGATATCACTAGTTCTGCTAATTCTTTGTCCAATATCCTTCCAATCCTAATGGGTAATCGTACATTATACCTTATACATCTACCGCTCTCTTTATTTGCCTTCTGTCTGCGTATGTCTCCTCATTCAACTCTTTATTTATTTCTTGTGGTTCTGCCGTTTATTTCCACTGACGAAACCACTTACTCTCCTTTGCACAGCAACCGTTCAACTCAGTATCTAACGTTCTGGCCTCGCATTAGGGAGGACGCGGGTTCGAATCCCCGTCCGGGCATCCAGATTTGGATTTTCCATAGTTTCCACAAATCACTCCAGGCGAATGCCGGGATGCTTTCTTCAAAAAGGCCATGGCCGAATTCCTTCCCGTTCCTTGTCCCCAATCCCATCCCGCCTCTTATGACCTTAGTCGTCGACGAGGCGTAAAGCAATAAGAAGAAAAAAAAACAGCTCAGTATCCAGTAGACGAAGTTCACAAACATTTGCAGAAAAGGTGTTGGTGTTTTTTTATTTCTCTTTTTATGAAAAAATAAAAGAAATAGAGTACAGTAATCTTGTAAAATTTCTATTAATGAAATAGAGTTTTCATCTTTTGACCTTGAGTTTCAGAATAGCTTTAAAGATAACAACAGTTGTTTGAGACTTAGTCAGAATGCAGCTCAACTATTACACTTTTGACTGATACGTGTCTAGGACTGTTTATTAATACACTATGTACTATATCAAATACATGTAAAGAAAAATCAAAATACGTTTCATAACAGTTAACACATACCTAATGACAAAGAAATGAAATTGGTTGTGCTTGAATAGAACAACAAACACTAGTAAAACTGCAATTTAAAGGCAACTTTTGTAAAAAAAAGGCTTAAACACATTAAATGAAATAGTTACTAAACGCAGTAAAATATTATATTAATCACCATAACGAATCACTTCCACGAAACACCATTGTTATGGCGAGTTAGATAAATGTTTAAATAATTATATTATTCTTGTTCCTTAGTCATTTTAAAGGTGAATTATTTAGAAAAAATGGGACAAAAGTTATCAAAAATCTGTGAAAATAAGTAGAATCAAGAATACTTATCAAGTAAAATGATTGAAATTTCGCAGCTCAATATAACGCTTTATGTAATCCTAACCATCGGTACCAGAATTAAGGTGACAGTAAACAATTTGCATAAGATGTAATCGCAGAGAAACAGATATTATTTCGATGATAGATCAGCTACAAAGAACTACAGCACATGAAGTTTTGTTGATAACACGGAACCAAAATTTTACACGATTATTACATTTCCTCGGTATTTTCTGGTTTTCTTATATTACCACCGATTTTTTTGTATACTGATTTAAAATAATAAAATCCCATGAGAAAGAATGAGGAAATTTTATTTTACAAAAAAAGGCATTTAGCGGCCAGCATGCATGTATTAATTCATATGATCACCATATCTGAGTCATTCATTAAAATGTTTTTATTGCAATCAAATTCAAGGGCGAAACAAGACAAACACAAAACTGGATTAAAACTACCGGTGTCCCAGGCGGGACTCGAAGGGGTGACACTTGGCATTCCCTAAGCATCGGGGTTTTGCCAATAATTTCTTTTTATCACTACATAAATTGTATCTTTAACTAATCCAAAAATATTACATAATACAGATTTGAAGCCACTCCGCTTTCTGTATACGAAATCCTTAGCCAACAGTAGTGGAAAGATAATATGGCGTAAGCAGAAGTCATGCTTTATAAATGTACTTGTTTCAGAAAAATTAAAATGCTTCCAATTTTCTTGTCCCTTTAAGATTGCAGATTTCTTACAGGTGAAATTTGATTTTCTATTTGCTTACTGCCAGCGCGTATTACATTGCCACCTTGTAGAGAAAGTCATTTACAGTTACAGTAATCAAAAATAAATTTCCAGAGTTCATGCAACGTCTAAAAAGAAGTACTATAAATGTTATCGACGCCATACAATACAATTTCTGTGCCCAATTTTTTTTTAGTACTAAGTATGTAGAAAGCTAAGGTAACATCTTTTTTCCCCACACACAGAACTTTCAAAATTTCTGCCGAGCGCTAAGGATGAGCGGGTAAAACGCTCCGGTCTTGCATTCGGGAGTTTCGGGGTTCGTTCCTCGGTCTAGCAAACCAGATTTCAGTTTTACTTGGTATCTCATAATCACTCCAGGCGAATTCCTGTGTTGCTCCTTGAAAGGACAAGCCCTAATTCGTCTCTGCTCCTTTTCCCCGGTTCTGTCCCGCTTCTGATGGCCTCAGCGTTGATTAAGCCGTAAAGCCATGAGCACAAAAAAACAATAATAATCCTGCACGTTGAAGCTACAAAAATTTCAGAGTGATTTTTATTTTCTATAATTGATATTTATATTTCATTTATAAGTTAACACAAATCAATTAAATTTCACAGCGTTACTGTCTCAGTCATTTTCGGTGAAATGGCGCAATCTTTTTGTGTATTACATTTCCTTCAATTTTTATTTACTAATTTTTTTAATTTGTTTTTGTTGCAGATATGATTGGATGTCGAGAATATGGTTCATTTTCAACAAGTTCTTTTCTGTAATTTCATACTCTTTAAGTATAACAAAATTTTATAATCGAACTGTTTTTCAGTACTTTCGCGGATGTCTTGTGTAAAAAATGTTAATAGTAATATGTCGTTCCATGTTTGGACACTTCTATTCACTCGTACCTGCCACGTAAATAATTTAGTTTTCTGCATGCTCAACACTGAAATGCTTCATTTCTTGTTCCTTTGCCTTATGCAGTGTTACCAACTTTTACATTTTTCTTTATTAGGTGCTAAATTCAGGTTATTATGTAAGTTTGAATGACCGTCGTATTATTAATCAGGTTTTGTGTTCAATTAATGCGAGGTAATGCACAACTTCAGGATTGAGAGAATTTATGACTAATTCTCACAAATATGGAACTCCGCGCTTGTTTTTACCACTTCAGGCAGCAACGCTGACCCTACAAAAACTAATTCAGAGTTCCGCCCTTCAAGCAGCTGAGGGCTTCCATTTAATTCAGAAACCTCTGCATGCAAATAGCAAATTAGGTTTCTTGTTTCCTCGTCTCTACCGGACCGCCTCTGAGGCTCTGGTTGGGTTGAGGTATGATTGCGTTTCCCTTTAATGCTAAATGTGGATTTGTAACTTTGAGCAATAAATGAAAATTTAAACTGTATTCGACATTGGTTGAGATCTTTCTGATATAAGTTAATCCTTAAAGTGCAGTATACGTCCTGAAATATGCTATATTACAAAGTTTCTTTCTATTTTCTCTACCTAAAACACACAAAATTCTTGATAAGTAGCTCTTCCTATTTTTGCCGGAAAAATTTAGATTACCATAAAAAACAAAAAGTTTTTACTAAAAAAAGGAATTTATGTACAGCATACACAGACTTAAAAATTACAAAGAAGTTTCTGAAAGTTGTACGCAGGCTTGGCTATAGCAACCCAGAGTGTAAGATCTTTGCGATTTTATGTTAAAGAAGAATGGTGTCAACAACTTAGTAGATTATAAATAAGACTGTATCAAATAAAATTAATAATTAGAGAACTATGACGATAAATTTGACCGCATAATATAAGAATCCGGTGTGGACTTGGAGATAGGGTTTTTATTGGCTGCGCATTCCGCCCCTATCGTAGCCACCTTAACCTAACGCAACAATCCTGCCGGGTACAGGGGACCTACAGTTTAATGTTAAATCCAAACCACAGAAGCGTTCTGGTACACTTCACTTCACACAGAAAACTGTGCCAGAGGTGAACGTTGGGTTAAGCGCCTTTGAAAATTCCCGCCGAGACAGGGATTCGAACCGGGGACTTTTCAATCCCTAGTCAGACGCTTAACCACTGAGCCACCAGACCGCTCATTTGAGCAGATTAAACGATATAGCATATCTTTAGGCTTTTGAAATTCTTTTTACTGAGTACTTAATGGGAGTACCGGAAAGCTAGCAAAACGAGATAATCAAACATTGATGTAGAAGGTAGTCACACAAAGAAGATAAAGCCACATACGTGACAAGTTAGCATGAAAAACTTCTTGAATCTGATCTGAGAAGAATTTACGCAAACAGTTCCGGATAAATTATAGACTCAAGAAACAAATGTATGCATGATATTCCTAGAAATTTTCAAATCCCTTATCGTTGGAGCGAAAATAAAATGTTGAGATGACATAAAGACGTTGTGATTTATTTGTTCTTCTAAGTTACTGTTTGCTTAGGGCATGCTGTCAATTTAAACAGTGATAACTTTCAGTTTCACGATTTAACAGGATAAAGGAAAGTTTTAATTCTCGGATATCTTGAAAATTGAGAAGGAAAAGCTAATTAATCACAAACGAAATTTTTGAACAAAACGGAAAAATCTCTATTTTCAAACAACACATACCACATGCAGCAGGTACTTTTTTTAACTAATTTCTTACAAAAGCATAAATAAGAATTAGAAAAGATATTAGTACTTTTTCTTGTAGGTAACGAGTGAAAATAAGTTAGAAGAATATTTAAGAAATAATTCTAATCAATTAAAAATGTTCTTACACAAGCAATTAAGTTAATTGGCCTCTAAAAAAACAATAATTTAAGAGACTGCAGAGGTTATGAGAGAAATTTCCCACAATAGAATGTAAATGCGTAAAACACATGTAAACCTTTATGTTATCTCAAATGGAGATATTAATTACCAGTATAAGACTTCAGGTTTTTGCTTTAATTACCTTGTTAGTGGCACATAATGTAACGGTTATTGCTCGCATTTCCTTCGCGCTGTTATCAAGATGACCTTGCTGTTAATCTTTGATCCCGCGTGGCGTGAACTCGCTTTGCATAATCGAACTCCAACCAACAAGTTAATTACTCCATACCTGCGTAGGAGGCTTCTCCTGTCCTTAGGGGAACTGTTCTCTGCTTTCAAACGTGAACAGTGGGAATTCGGTTTCCTGATCAGTGCTTAGGGCTTACGATTAATGAAAATTATTTCCGTAAGTACACTGTTAATAAAGGCCATAGAAATATTCTTCATCCGTACAAGAGTGGTTAAGCGTATGCATTATTCACTTAATTTTTACGATAGTTTAACTCCTTCATTCCACAAGTGTTCTGCTATACCCCTGCAGAAATCTAATACGTGTAAACGAAACCTGAAATTGATATACCCTTACTAAGAATTTTCCTCAGCTATTTGCCTAGAAGATGTGCCTACGGGGAAATAAAAGAAAAAGAGGAAAAAACTGAAGCATTCGAAATATATCTGGAAAGGTATTTACAAAGTACTAAATTAACACGTTCTGAAGACAGGGCGTAAAGAAAGAAGGTTAAGGAAGAAACAAAAGCGAAAAGTCCATGTTCTATGGGATAATGGTTCGATTTCTATAATCAAAAACTTCATTCAGGATTTTGTCTACTTCATGATCGATTGCTAAGGTTGAACTACTGTAAATGAACGACAAAAGCACTCTAATTTCTTTTTCTTTTTTTTTCTCCTCATTTTTTAGTTTCCGTTATATGTTGTCAGGTTATGATTTCATAGACGTTTTCTTTAAGGTATCCGTAACGCTGTCCGTAATTCGAAACTAAAACCGGACACAATCGTGAAGAGACAAGTCAACATTGCACCAGTCCCAATATTCCAAATTTCTGCACTAACAGCTCTCGGGCAATATTTTATTTTCACGTTAAGTTACGATACAAAAATTATGACTTATACGAGCGTGGAACCATTTAGATCTGTGTTCCCCCCCATCTGTTGACTTCGAACGGATCATAAGGGGCGTTTCTGGTCCAAAGCAAATGTTGGGGGCGTTTCTGTTCCAACCACCGTCATCTGCTTTCCAATATTCTATCCAGCTTTAAGGGCTACATTAAAAAAAAAATTTAATTCCATTCCCCTGTTCAAAAGATGATTTAGTGTAGTCAGCAGTTTCTTGTCTACAGAAATAAATAGATTTTCGGTTGCGGAACAGGGTGATTGCAGGTGACAAATAAGGCACCAAATATATAAAAAAAATTAGTGTCATTATACCCGGATCAGTGCACTAATTAATAATTTTGTATTCATAACTAGCTGGTGCCCACGACTTGGTTCGTGTTTGTAAAGAATTTGGATTTACAGCTACCGACATCAAACCACCATAGTGCACGATGGGAGACTCGATGCTATTACCACACATAAACGCCAGTCATCTGCGCTATGTAGTTCAGACAGCAAAGTAAAATATACGGACACACATGTCTTTGGTCGAAATACGAAAATATCCTTGATCGACCAATTTCAACCACCATAACTCCCACAATACCACAGTTACCGAAATTCGGTCTAAGTTGTGATCGACGGGTGACTCTGTGCTACTACCACACACAAACACCAGTGATCTGCGGTACATAGTTTCGGCTGAAAAGTGATACACCATGACACATATGTTTTTCGTAGAAATATGAAAGTGCCGCAGGTCCACCACTTTCCACCACCATATCTCCCACACACCCACAGCTACCGACATATAACCACCATAGTACACGATAGGAGATACGATACCAATACCACACACAAACACCAATGGTCTATGTTATGTAGTTGTGGCAGCAGAATGACATATACGGAGACACATGTCTTTGGTCAAAATACGAAAATGCCCTGCATCGACCACTTTTAACCATCATATCTCCCACATCCCACATCCCCACAGCTATCGACATTCGGCCAAATTTTTGCACGACAGGAAACTCCACGCTACTTCCACACACAAAGACCAGTGATCTGTGCTAGGTAGTGGTGGCTGAAAAGTGAACTATAGGAAAAAACACACACACACACACACACACACACACACATATATATATATATATATATATATATATATATTATTCAAACTGTGAACAATACACCAACATTGCTAAATATCTTTTAGTAAAGTTGTTTTAGAAATCTGCCCTTGTTTCTCTTTAGACTTCACCTAAGAGGGTCATCATCGAATCTCTGTTTCAAAAAATGGGTTAAAGTCAAAAAAATTGGAGCAGTAAGAGCTACATTATTTATTACAAGATGATGCGTTATGTTTTTTTTTTCAAAAAAGGTGGTGGTGATATTTTTTTTATCAGAAAAGGGGGTGGTAGACAAAAAAGGTTGGGAACCTAATGCATTAGATGACAATCCGAACCCGTCCCCGCTTTTATTAGTTGTTAATAAAGTATTAATTTTATGTTTCTACCATATATGTAGGTGCCGCCCAGAGTTGATTTTATGTATACTTTTACCTTTGAATACACAACTATATCAATACCTAGAAGATTCTATTGATGGATAGGGATCTGCCTTTATGTAATACATCTACTTTTGCTTTTGGAAAAACTGTTGCTGTTTCACTATTTATTATTCTAGTTTTAAGATAGCATATATTTTTACGTACAGGTACCGAAGTTCGATAAGATGTTACCAATATAGGATTGTATCTGTCTTCTAATAGACTAAGAAAAGTCTTTTGGTACCCGTCAATGTAGATCTTACCGCCAGTCCATTTTTATTTTTGTATTTTTCTGTTTAGACCTTTACGCCTCATTGACATAGAGATAATTAGAGGTGGGAAAGAAAAGGGGACAAGAAACGAAAGTGAATTAGGCTATAGACATTTACAAAAACTATTCCGGTATTCTCCTGGAATAATTTCGGTTAAACTATGGAAAACTGAAATCTCTATGGACGGACGGGTGATTCGTAGCCGTATCCTCCCGAATGCAAGGCCGAGTTCGGCCCTGCACTCTGCCTTAATCACATGTAATATACTTTTTCCCGGTGTAGTGTAAATCGAGTTGTGGAGGGCTACCCCTATACTCTCACAACGGGTTTTTTATTACAATCAATTTGATACTTCACTTCCATACTGCAAGCGATCGGAGGTATCCAGCTTCAAACAGAATGCAAATACGTGAAGCCACTGCGTCAGACGTCAGCTGTAACTGCTCGAGGAGAGTCGAATTCACGCCTTACCACATATTTTCAGCTGTTGGAGTGAAGGAAACAAAAGGATATAAGATGCAAAGTCAGCGAGAGAACAATGGCAGTCAGCACAGTCAGCAGCCCGTAGCTAACCAGCAGATGGGTAAGGAACTTAAACTCGTAATTGAAGGTATCTTAATGGCATCGATTTGATACTCTGGTTTTTTTAATTGGTTTGTAAACTGACTCATCGATGAGTGATAACATTCGGAAACGACATTCGAGATGTCCCCGCTTCCATTTCCTGTGCAGCTACCCAATATTCGGCTTTCCGCCGTTTCCATAAATCGTTCTAGGCGAATTATAATATATACTTTTATGAAAGTAATTACCAATTTCGTTCCTATAAACCTCTCTCGGCGAAAATCACGGCTGTCAGCGAAGAGTAAGGTCATAATAATAATAAAAACCTGATTGTGATGTATTTTTTTCTCTTTTTTTATTGCTTTACGCCTCGTCGACGGCTAAGGTCATTAGAGGTGGGATGAGACTGGCGACAAGGAACTGGAAAGTATTCTGCCATGGCCTTTTTGATGGAAGCATCCCGGCATTTACCTGGAGTGATTTGGGGAAACCATGCAAAACCCAAATCTCGATGCCCGGACGGGGATTCGAAACTGCGTCCTCCCGAATGCGAGGTCAGAACGTTAACCGTTCACCCACCACGCTCGGTTTGTGATGTATAAAAGAAACTATTATTATTAGAGCTTTTAAATGAAATCGTTACTATTGATCTCACTTATTAGTTCCATCGTTAAGTATTACATTAAACAGAAATGAAGAAAAAAAAGGAAAATTTTCTGATTTTAGTTGCTGTTTGTAATTAGTTTTTATCCCAATAAAACTTTTCCTACTACTGTTACAACGACAATGACATCACAAACGGATATTTTTACAGAATTGAAGAGTGTACTTTGAAGATAAATTGAATATTTTGTGCCAGTGGGATGAGAAATTAATGTGTTTATCTGTCAAGGATCAGAAACAATTTGAATAACGGAGTATCCATCAAGTACTCCATTTGCGATTTTTCACAGATGAGTAAAGAAAAGGTTATGTGCAAAATCAAAAGAAAAATCCGTGATGGGAGCAACAGCAGTCAGTTGTTACACCTCATAAAATAAGTAAAAACAAACATTTCGATGGCTAATGTTGTCTCGATGTTATGCGAAACGACTGAAAATAATAGTACTTTTAATAAAACTAAAAAATATTACACGATGTAATACTAATTTCGTAATATTTAAAATTGTCTGCCAGCAGGATGAAGAGTCCTCAGGGGTCTAACCTAATCCGCGAGCCATAGTTTGCGAATCCCTTTTTCATTCTGCAAGAAAAAAAAAAACAGGCATGTGTAGGCACAGCCACCACACGTTTACGTAGCAAGATTAAACTCGAGATTGATTTGACTGCACCAAAAAAAAAAGGTATAATATACTTCATAAGGCGCATTCCCACGATCCCTTGTAACGAAGGCGAGACGGGACGGGACGAATACTCAACCACACGCCATGGGAACAGGGCCGCCTCTGCTAGCCGAGACGAGACGCAGCTACCCACTCTGAGTCGGTAAACATCACAGGCGTGTGTAGCGGTGCGCTGTTGCCATCGGTTTGCCGCAACGGTGCGCACCCCTTCTGTTGCTGTAAAGTGCTCTGTGCCAAACGACACTAGGCAACGTGGTGCGGAGGTAGCGGCGAGGTAAGCTAGGACTAACCTGCGGCCCGCGGTCGTCCCTACACTTCGGCTAATGAGGTCCCGTCCCGTCTCTCCTTCGTTACAAGGGATTGTGGGAATGCGCCTTTACATAGACCTTGCAACAGCCCAACAGCAGCGGAGCTCTAATCTTATCTGCGAAAACTGTGCGCACAGTTCCTCATTAATGAAGTTACGCTCACCTCGGCTGGGGCGATCGAAGCTCTGCCGCCTAGGCGAACGACCTTCAACTGGGCGAGGAGGGGGGGGGGAGGGCGTCACGCTGCTAGACGAACGTGATAATTAGCGAGAACACGTAATAGTCACGCTAGCAGACTGCGAGGTGAAGCCGGCAGACAATCTGGGAGATAGGGAAGCCTTGTTTTACTTTACATCGCTAACGAACAATATGATTCCGCAGCCTCTGGAATTATCTTTTGAATCTTCTTAGAGCAGCATAGCGCAGTTTATCAAATACGTCTACTGCTTACTGTATAACAAGGAGGTTCCCCGAGTATTTCTTACCATGCCCCGCTTCCATCAAACGAAAAGCACCAACGCCCCCCCCTCACCCCCCCACAATTTTACTATTAAAATGGTGAAAATATCAAGTATGAAATTGAATATATTCATTTTTTTTATTGCTTATAAAGTTAGAAATTTTAAATTTTCCGGAAAAAAATTATAAACTTTACATTTACTGAAAACACGTGAGAAAGAAAAAGAAATGTGTGGTTAGGATGAGCTTGTACAACGGAAATCATTGGCAATATCCCTTTTGCTTCGAAAGTGTTTTTTTTTTTTAATCGCAACACAGGGCCGCATTTAA
Organism: Vandiemenella viatica; assembly: GCA_031002005.1. Taxonomy (NCBI): domain Eukaryota; kingdom Metazoa; phylum Arthropoda; class Insecta; order Orthoptera; family Morabidae; genus Vandiemenella; species Vandiemenella viatica. The sequence continues at coordinate 141,777,275 of CM061914.1, read as the reverse complement.
GCATAGGCTACATAGGCAAAAACTCAAATCTGGAAGTGACAATTTTTTCCCGGCGTTCAGCTTCTAAAAAATTTCTCGAGTGATAAGTTTTGCCATGCACCACGTTTCGACATCTAACTTCGTTGATATCTTCAGGTGAAGTAGTAGCTCTAAGTGATTTCTGTGAGAAAGCGTCCCCGACCGGAGTTTTTACTGACTTTTGAACTGAACTTTACCACCCATGTATGAAGCAACAGCTGCAGATGTAGGCCTACATGTATGAGATCTGTTAATATACGCGCAGTATCCTAATTCTGGCAACAAAAAAGGAGTCATTTGTTTGAAGGACTGTAAACAATTCTCACTAAAAGTACTCTTTCTCTCTGCATGCAAAATTTTGGTTCTATTTGGGCAGTTTCGTGGTCACTCAAATCGGTTATCTTTCAGTTATAAGAACAACATCGCACAATCCCTCGTCTGTCTAGTCGCCAATTTGATAACTACCGCACATTTTTCATTACAGAGCCAGAAACTGGTGAAGAAAGGTTGATTTCACTGTTCCGTGATTAATGAAATACACAGTCCACCCACTGAAACGCTCTGTGGAGGGAAAGTGAGAAGAGAATTCCGATTTTCACGAGAAGATCCCCGACGCATAACTTTCTTCATCTGTCTACACGAATTAACATTTCCCCCTCCCCCTAACCCTTGAAGAAACCTCGTATTGAGAGTTCTGTCATTAATAGTGCTGATCGTACTGTGATAGGAAACTTGGTGTCATAAATATTTCATTTAGTCTTTTTAAGCAAATATCATCATTTGGTTCATACATCCTGAGACTGGTTGATGAATCTGTGCCTATGAAAGTTCTGAATTCAGATCCGAGGCCACCAAGAAGAAGAAGGAAAAAAAGTAGTCACTTCCCAAAATCTCAGCAACCTACCGCTGAGTTAAGTTCTTGATACAATAGATTTTACCATTCATTAATACCTCATTCCATTTATAATGCGGTTGTTGAGCCAAAAATCCTGGAAATAAAGATTTCCAGGCCTAAATATTTCTACATTTTTCCGTCAAACCAATTAATGAGAAGAGAGACTAATGAATGAGTCCTCAAGGATTAAATAGGTTCCGAAGGAAACTGGCGACATGAACTGCAAGAAGACTAGAACAATTGTTACTAAATTCTGTGGTGTAGCCAACACACAAGTTTGATAAGAAGACTCTGTAAAAACCTGTTCCAACATGCATTTAAAACACTCAGGTGACTTAGAATCTTCGTATCGTATCCGCCTAGTACTAACATTGGAAAGATAGCCGCCATTTCCACTTTAGAAGCAAGATATAAGCCCGCCGACCTTGAAAGCCAGTTTCCTATCATATTATATATCTAGAGCTATAAAACATCCTGTACAGCCATCGTGACCTCGGTATGCAGATGCGAAATTTCGAAAAATCTGTAGTCAAGCGTCCTTCAGCAAGGTATTTCCGTATTCTCTGAGAATCTCAACATTAACTACTGAAGGGAGTTCTGTGTCCTATGCTGCAAGACAGTTTCAATTTTTTTTTCCTTCATCCAAATAATTTCCTTAAATACGATATGGAAGTCATACAAATGATCGACTCTGAACTTCCACCGTCTAACAATTCATTTTAGACTATTTCAAATAACATCTCAATTAGAAATCAACAATTTTTTTCCATAACAAGTTGAACGAAGTATATACTGAATACAAATAATCCTAGTACAGCTCTGTAACTTCATAAAGTACCTTCGGCCATACCAGACCTGTCCTACCGACTGTATGGATTCCGAAGAGTCTAAATAGGATTTTTTTTTTTTTTTTACTTGTGGCCTTTCGTCTCGTCGACGTCGAAGTCAATAGAGGCGGGATGGGACTGGGGACAAGGAACGGGAAGGAATTCGGCGATGGCATTCGCCTGTAATTAATTTGAGAGATCAAGGAAAATCCATATCTGGATGCTCGGACAGGGATTCGATCTAGCGTCCTCCCGAATGCGAGGTCAGAGCGTCAACCGCTCACCAACCACGCTCAGTCTAAATAAGACAACTTGTAATAGAAATGGCAATCACATCCTCTACTAAGAAGTAGCGTTACAAAATGCTCTTCGCAAATAATTTTTCGACACAAATGTTAAGCTTCTGAATTAATTTAAGTAAATGTGTGGATGGTGTGCAATGTGTGATGATTAAAACATGGTTCAGCTAACACTTAACTGTTGTCAGATTTTAGTTGCAGTTTGTATCAGCTACTGTGTGTCCTTCAACAGTCCAGAATCAGATTGTATGTGTTTAGCCATGAAATCTAGCTGTTACCTACCTGTATCCACTGTACGTTTCTTCGAGTACACATTATGTTCTTCAAATACGATTCTTAAATATCATGATTGTTATTAAAAAATATTTTTCTAAAAAAATGTTTACAGTCTGCTTCCATTTCATACAGTATCTCATTATTATTCTACTCATACCGCATCAGATCGCCTATTTTTAATTAAGTTCTCCTCACCCTTCACAATTCTAATTAGTTGTTTAACTTATAACACACATTTTATCTATTTTGTCATCGCCTTCTTGTTAAATTGGCGTATACATCTGAATTAATGTGGTTGACGAATTTATGGTTTGTATCTTCCACCGAATATTCATGTCGCTAAACCAATCGTAGTAACTAACTCATTATTCTATTTTCTTGTTCATTACATTATCCACAGCAAAAACTCCGTTGATTGCTAGTGTGTTAATAATCTGTATTCCTCTTACCAGATACTCTGTGCTTACTTTCCATTTACACCTCGTCAACGCCATTGGAGGCGAGAAGGTACGAATTTTTTTTTTTTTTTTGCTTAATAATTTCACGCCTCATCGACGTCAGGTCATTGGAGGTCTAGGACAAGGAACGGGGAAGAATTTGGCAATGATCTTTTGAAGGAACCATCCCAGTAATCACCGGAGTGTTTTGGAAAAGCCATGGAAAACCCAAATTGGATGCCAGGACGGGAATTCGAACCCGCATTCTCCCGAATGCCATGCCAGAGCATTACCGCTCACCCAGCACGCTGTGGTTCTCGTTTTTTTTTTTTCGTATTTAACCAAGTTCAAAAAAAGAGAAGACAGCGATATCTTCGTCAATTGCTAACCGATTTTAATGATTTCTTTTTAGTGGCTAGGGTATACCTTCAAAGTGGTCCCATATAAATTTAATTCAGAAACCACCCCTCCGCCTCTTTACATCCCTTTATTTTTATAAAAACCCACATTTTAACCCGATTTCGATGGAACTTTGCACGCATATACTTAAAAATAAAGAGAAAAATACTGTCAACATTTGGTTTGTCCCTCTTTTCACTCCCATCATGTTCTTTACACAAAGTTACAGTCGACACCGTTTGACCGATCACCATGAAAATTGGCACATATATGTATTTTTTCAGGGAGAAGGTTTCCGATCAAAATAAATCTAACAACCACAACCCTATCCACATTTTCACCCCTTAATTTTTATACAAACTCACAGTTTTTCTCCAATTTCGATAGAACTTTTCACGTGTATACTACAAAATATATTAAAATACCATCTAATTTTTTCCCCTAAACTGTCTCCCGCAAAAACAACATATGCCTCACATCATGCTGTAAAATATTCTGAATTTTCGTTCGTACTCCCCGTGTCGCCTGGAACAGCAAATAAAGTGCAGTAATTCGTTCCTCGCGATGTGACAGCTGTCACAGACTGCAAAAATAACTGATTAATGTAACAAATTTCAATAAGGGGGCGTCCATTAATTACGTGAGGTGAAATAGGGGGGGGGGGGAAGGGGTCCGTGACGCGAAAGTCGATTTTAGGGGGATATTTCGTCGAAAAGTGGGGGTGTAACCGGCTTCCGAAAGGTGAAACCTAAAAAAAAAAAAAAAGTTGCGAGGGCAATTACTAGGGTGGGGGGTCTCACGAACCAGATCTCACCACGGGGGGGGGGGGGGCGGGGGGGGCAGGGGTGGTAGAACTAGATCTCACGAAGTCTCACCAGAGGGGGGGGCCGGAAATCCGGAAAATCACACCACGTATTTTATGGATGTCACCTAACAGTAATGTAAAATATTCTACATTTTGATTTATTTTCTTCTAAGCAAGGTATAACGTTATTTTAAAACGTTAGTGTGGTTTTTTTTAATATCGTTTTTATTTTTTTGAAACAATTATTTTTTTGTAAACGGTGAGTGTCACTTGAAGGAGAGGTTGATACCACTTCAAGAATTAATTAATGAAGAACCTGGTTTTAGTGACCTAACCATGGGAAACCATAACTTTTGTTTGGATAAATGATGTAAAAATGATTTATTTTGTTCAGTTGTATTAACAATTTTTACTGCTTTGTGTCATACGTATTTGTATACATTGTTGCCGAAATAATTGTCTAATAGTCTAAACGTGCCTACACAAATAATCCCGTCAAAAACGTAAGCAAAAATGAAATTTCTTTTTCATGAAAGCTTTTTGATTAATTGGATATTGTCATTTTCCTCAACTACAGATGATAAATATGTAACAGAATACGTCTGCCAATGCAATTAATTTTTTTCATTCGTTTGATTACTGTTTGTGATGTGTTGTTTGTACCAAGCGCTCGTTCAATACGAACAACATTGAAGTAATCCAGTTGAATTGGTTTTTGCGAACATACTCTTAATTTTTTTGTCTTCACAGCAAAACAGAATAAAGTTACTTCATTGGACTTCCCACCAGCCGTAAGCGAATATACTAGGAGAAATTTCCGGTTCAATGAGAAGACATCAAACCAGTCTACTGGAATATTCCACAAGCCCTTCAGGTTGGTGTCCTTGATGATCTGCAAGAAATAATACTAAGGTAAGACAACATGCGAATCTCGCAGGATTTTTTTCTTTTTTTATCCCAAAGTCTTTTTCCGTTTATTAAAATCCCCTTCGTAATCCGTGCACCGAATCCCCCGATTTTGCGATCAATAAAGACCACTGAATCGTTTTTTTTGTTTTTTTTTAAACCTGCCTAACGTCTCTTTAACAGAGAGGTCTTTAGAGACGGGCTACATCGGGCGTACCTCAAGAGAGTGTAATAGAACCACTTCTTTTCTTGATTTTTGTTCCCTGATGATGCGGTCATCTATAGGAAAGTAAGGAATTCGGCCGATTGCTTAGAAATTCAGCGCGATTTAGATGTTATTTCGGCACTGTGCGACGAATGGCAATTTACACTAAATTGTAAAAAGTGCAAGGCAATGTACATAATTATCAGAGAGAATCCGTTTATTCAGAAATACGAAGTAAACAGTTCAGTTATTAATATGGTTGATTCCGTCAAGTGTTTGGGTGTAACAGTAAAAAGGAACATGTAATGAGACTTTCACATTAATTCGGTTTCAGGTAGACCTGATTCTAGGCTGCGATTCATAGGTCGAAATTGAAAAATGTAATGCACAAACAAAGGAGATAGCGTAAAAATCTCTTGTGTATCCCCATTTGGAGTACTGTTGTGCCATTTTGGGATCCGTTTCGTAAGAGGTTGATTGTCAGTATAGAGAAGGTACAGAGAAGAGCCGCTCGATTCGTTACCGCTTGCCATTCTCCGATAGACAGGTGACGCGAGTTTCATTTTAAGTTATTGGTAAAACATGAGCACACCCACTTTCAGTTACGAATACGACGGAATACTTTGTCCACCAACCTGTTTGGGTCGGAAACTGTCTTTAGAGAAATAATGCGCCACATTGATGCTTATACGCTCGTATGAATTTTTTCTTACCTCGTGTCATTCGGGATTGGAATTCACAGAGTAGAGATTTGATTTGGTGCAGAGCACCCTCTGCCAATTTTTTAATTGCAGAGTATAGATGTATAAACGTCTCTAAAACATACCTATAAAACCCGTAACTGAACCAGGTCGTGATACTAAATTCTTGTAACACTGTGTATTAAACCAAAATAATCTTTGCATGTTAACACGAATACTTTTTCTTGGATGAACAGGTGTTTCTATTTTATTTATCCTCTTAAAATGGTTAATTCTAAAAGAATCTTCCACAAGAGAATGGTCAGAGTTTTTACCCACCCTTAGAAGTAAGCTACCAATCCAAAACATATACCATGTCAAGCAGTAGATTTATCATTAGATTTCAGTCTGCAATTTCATCTGCAAGGTATCTTTCCTTAGATACTTGGGGAAACCGTTCATAATTTATTAAAATTTTTGCAATCACAAAATCTTAGTTGAAAAGGCATGTAGACGAACCGTTAAAGAACATGCAATAGTAATACTTTCGAATGGCCTTACTGAGATGTGGTTGTTATTGACTGCATAATTATCCTACATTGTAGCAGCCTTATCCAACCCACTTAACGCACAGAGTAAACTAGACTTGGGTTTTACATAGAATCCGAATGGAGTCATTCTGGCGTACTCACAGACACTATGCACGCTTTGCCAGAATCGAGGACGTATAACAGCCATTTGAAAGTCTCAGCTGAAATCGGTACTCAAAACGGAGATCTTCCGGTCCCTTCATATTATTATCACAGAGTGATTAGGACGGATTCACCCCTCCCCCTTTTCCTTGAGTAATTTCGGGAAACCATGGAAAACCTATAACCCTTTCTTTTTTTTTTTTTTTTTTTTTTTGCTTTGGGTTTTTCTTTTCGTCAACGTCGAAGCCATTAGAGGCGGGAGAGGACTTGTAGCAAGGAACGGGAAGGAATTTGGCCATGACATTTTAAAGGAACCATACCGGTATGCGCCGGAAGTGATTTAGGGAAACCTCTAAAATCACAAATCTGGTTGGCCGGACGGATTTTCGAGCCAGCGTCCTCCCGAATGCGAGACCAGAGCGTTTCGCTCACCAACTACGCTCTGTCTGCTGAAAATTTAAAACCCCAAAAACAGTAAAACATGTAATGAAATACGGAAAAAAAAATTTGTACTGATAAAAATATTATCATATGAACAAAATATGCAAATTCAAATGCGGCAAATTTTTCAAATAATTTCAGAGATTCTTTGATATATGGGAATATACTACTAAGTGAAAATAAAAAACTTAGCGATATAAGAGTAGCATAAAACAATTTAACATCGGAAGCGTAAGAAACACTAGTTTATATTTTTGCGTAAATTCATCCATAAGACCATAGCCACAAGAAACTAATAATTTTTCGTTCGACTCTGTATATTTAGGACAGTCAATAAGTAACGAGAGCAATCGAATGAGTTGTCGATAGTCACATCGACTTTCTGTCTGCTGTGCAGCGAGTGTTTGCTAACTACTTACATCAGCCCCGGAGTGCTTTGATGGGATCGACCAGTCCGCTACATAAGCAAGTAACACCTATTACGCATTGTGCGAATGACGCATGCACCATTTCATAATAACCTGAATGCTATAACAAACTTTTATCTACTTTTCATTAATTCGATACTAATACCTAAACTAAAATTCAAATTCTGCTCATTATAAATTCTTTCCAACGTGACTGATTTACTAGGTTGTCTCGAATTGTCTTGCTTGAAGAAAGAGAAGATTTTATGCGATACCGAGCGTGGTGGGTGAGCAGTTAACACTCTGGCCTTGCATTCGAGAGGACGGCGGTGCGAATCCCCGTCCGGGAATCCAGATTTGGGTTTTCCATGGTTTCCCCAAATCACTCCCGGCGAATGCCGAGATGCTTCCTTCAAAAAGTCCATGGCCGAATTCCTTCCTGTTCCTTGTCCCCAGCTCCATCCCGCCTCTAATGACCTTAGCCGTCGACGAGGTGTAAAGCAATAATTAAAAAAAAAATAGGTATTTCCATAAAGGTCTTCAATGAAATAGGCTTCGAAACACCTGCAATGCTAACAAGTATAAATTTACTAAAGCTTCATGAGCTGTATGGAGGAGAGCTTCATGTTGTGGGATAATCAAGAAAATTTCTAAATTTCGTTTCTGCGAAACTAGCTATCTCAAAATTTCAAGTTATACCGTGAAAGTTATTCATTAACACACGTGCGTGTTCCATGTTATAGCAAATCTTGAAAAAACGTATGTCAGGCTTTACTGAGGCCTAATGGAGCGTCCATAAACTATGTGGTACGGTCTGGGTGGGGGGGAGGGGTTAAGTAGAAAGCTACGCTGGGCTAAAAGTGGGGGGGGGGGAATTTCCGAGTCAAGCCACATAGCTTTTCATTCATATTATTTGTCACAGTTAAAATAAGGTACAGCATGTGAACGTTTATTTCCGTCATTTAATTATATCCGTATGTAATTTACGACAGTGTAACAAGAGAAAACAGTACAAAATGTATTCTGGAATCATTAGGGGTAAAAAAGCTACGTGCCACGTGCAGGAGGGGGGGGGGGCGGTTGAGGTAGAGGCTACGTGGTGGAGGGGGTGGTGTTTACAGGAGGCTAAAATGTAACTACGTAGTTTATGAACGCTCCCTAAATACTGCCTGAAATTCGATTTAAATTTATATTAGTGGCTTAAATGCCACAGTTTAGTTACGCAAACTAATCAAATGTAGAGGTTGTTTCGTATGTTATAAGTAATCTTGTATTTTATCCTCTAAGCGATAACAACAGGCAGGCGGTTCGAATCCCCGTCCGGGCATCCAGATTTGGGTTTTCCATGGTTTCCCAAATCACTCCAGGCAAATGCCGGGATGCTTCCTTCAAAATGCCATGGCCGAATTCCTTCCCATTTCTTGCCCCCCATCCTTTCCCGTCTCTAAAGACCTCGTTGTTAGAGAGACGTTAAGCAGTTAAATGCACATAAGTAATAAAAAGACTCCGCTTGCTCAGGAGTACAAAGTTAACAATTCAGTTGTTGACACTGTGGATTCCCTGAAGTATCTAGGCGTAACAGTACAAAGCAACATGAAATGGGACTTGCACATAACTTCCGTTGTAGGCAAAGCTAATTCCAAACTACGATTAATAGGACGTATTTTGAGAAGTTGTAATGCTCATACAAAGGAAATAGCGTACAAAACACTAATGCGTCCGCATTTGGAATACTGTTGTGGAATTTGGGATCCGTATCGCAAGGGATTGATTGACACATTAGAGAAAGTACAGAGAAGAGCCGCTCGATTCGTGACTGCTAGTTACAGTCCTTACGTAAGTGTCACAGAGCTGATTCGTGGGTTGGGCTGGGATTGTTTGGCGGACAGACGACGTCGTTTTCGTTTGAATTTGCTGGATAATATGCGAAAATCTTTAAGTTACGAGTTCAACCAAATACTTCTTCCGCCAACCTATTTACGTCGCAATGACAGGAGGGATAAGATTAGAGAAATAAGATGCCGTACTGATTCATTTATGTATTTATTCTTTCCCCGATCTGTTCGGGATTGGAATGCGCAGAATTAGAATTGGTGCTTAGCACCCTCTGCCACCCACAATATTTGTGATTTGCAGAGTATAGATGTAGATGTAGATAAAAAAAATACAACAGGCAATTACTATGAAACAGTATATCGAGCTAAACTTGCGTCCTTAAACCTGAAAGAAAGCGTCAATAGCACAAGAGTGGTTGCAAGATAAACCTCGAGCCGATAAACGCGTATAGATTAGATAAAACAAAGCTAACGTAAGTGTGAAATGTAATATCACCTCAAACTGCAAAAACCTGAAGAGCACACCAAAGCGAAAAAGGTGCATGCTGAATAGCTGGAAAATTAAATTCATTTTTTTACACCTCTCCGACGTCGAGGTCATTAGAGGCGGGATGGTATTGGGAACAAGGAACGGGAAGGAATTCGGCCATGGCCTTTTTGAAGAAAGCATCCCGGCATTCGCCTTGAGTGATTTGGGGAAACTATGGAAAACCCATATGTAGGTGCCCGGACGGGCTGCCGAATGCGAGGCCAGAACGTTAACCGTCCACCCACCATGCTCTGTGAAATTCATAATGAGATGGTGATTACGTGATAATTAGCTTGACGGTTCACCGTACCTTGCATAAGAATTACTTCGGCTTGCCTGATATCACTTGCTTGGTGTTTCTGCAGTTTCGTAATGTATAAGGTGTAAACAACAATTTTCTACAGAGACCCACGGGTTATCCAATCCAGCTAAATAAATGCCTTAAATGTGTTACCATCACAATACAGGGTGTATCAAAAAGAATATACGTATTTCGAATGCATATATTTATTAAACTGTAAGACATACGAATATGAAACTTTACACACAAATTTACGAACATCTTAAGTTCAGATTACAGATGTTCAATATGTCCTCCATCAGCCACACGAACAATATCACATCGATACTCAAATTCCTCCCATACTCGGGTAAGCATGTCCTTCGTCACTGATGTTACAGCAGTACGGATCCGGTTCCTCAAGTCCTCAAGGTTTTGTGGGAGTGGTGGTACATAAATGTTGTCTTTAATGAAACCCCATAGGAAGAAGTCACAGGGTGTCAAATCCGGTGACCGTGGAGCCCAGATGATGCATGCTAAGTCACCAGCTCCTTGACGACCAATCCAACGGTTCGGTAGAGTTTCATTCAGGTATTCACGCACTTGGCGACTCCAGTGAGGAGGTGCCCCGTCTTGTTGAAAAATGAAGTCTTCGTGCAGCCTCGGAAACAAGCAGTTGTGTAACATAGCGAGATACTGCTGACCGTTAACCGTGCTTCCATCAAAGAAGAATGGGCCGTAAACAGATGATTGGGATATCGCACAAAACACAATGACTTTAGGCGAATCTCGTACATGTTCAATGACTGTGTGTTCTGTAGACCCCAAATTCGAACATTGTGTTTGTTTACCTGACCACTAACATGGAAAGTAGCTTCATCACTGAAAACGATGCGTCGTGCGAAAGTGTTATCATTGTCAATAGCATCATAAATCCCGTTACAAAATGCCACACGTTTCCGTTTGTCATCAGGAGGCAGAGCTTGTAACAACTGTAACTTGTACGGCTTCATAACCAACCGACGTCTCAAAACACGCCAAATTGTTGTTGTAGGCAGTTGTAACTCCCGACTGGCACGACGACTTGATTTTGAAGGACTATGTTGGAAAGCAGTTTTAATTCGTGCAACATGTGCCTCAGAAACACGAGTGCGGTCAGGACTCTTTCCTTTACATACACATCCGGTATCTACAAACTGTCGATACCATCTACGAATGTTCCACCCATTCGGAGGATGCATTTGGTACCTCAACCTGAAACGTCTTTGCACTGTAATCACGGAATTGCACTTCGCAAACTCGATAACACAAAATGATTTCTGCTGTGGAGTAGCCATTTTAAACATATGACGGTTACCAAGAATAACACAAGACGACTGACATCTAACGGCTATTAAATAAACTAGACTATGTATTCGTTCCTCCAATAGTCGAGCCGGGGCGCAGCGATCGATAGTTTGGACAAAAGAATACTTTGTAATACGTATATTCTTTTTGAAACACCCTGTACTTCGCGTGTATGACTGTGACTTGATTTTTCCTTTTCGTGCCTCCTTACAGTGGGTACAGTATTTTTTAAGGAAACATAATCTCATGTATCCTGAATAAGGTAGTTTTTCTCCGACCTTTGTCTGCAGTGATTTGTGCTAACTGTGGGATACTGACATATGGCTGGCCCGAATAGAATGTAAACAGAGCACGGTTACCATTCACCCACCAGATTTAGTTTTAACAATTCAGTGCTACTTTTTTTTAGTTTTTTATTAGAAAACTCTGGGACAGACGTTTAACAAATTTTCTAAGAGATATTTGTCTGCCAGCAAGGATGTTCTTAAAAGTTAGAGGCCTCTCTATTCTAGGCTGCTAGCTTATCGTATTTTATAACAGTAAATAAATTTCCAGAACATCATTATTTGCCATATCTCTCATTTCTAACAGTAATGACGCCATTGATTTCCTCAATATCTTATTTCATCGTTGAGTGAAGGCCAAGCCCACGCCCAAACAATTTTCTGCTACCGCTGGGACTTCTTGGATAAGGAATACCCGACACTGTTCTTTATTTTGATCTGTCCACATGTGTGTTATTCTTCCCCACAACCTTCGTCCTTCAAAATTCCCTTCAATGATGGGATTCATCAGCTTTCCTCCCATCTGTCATAGCATGTAAATAATAATATTATTAATAATAATAAAAATAGAATATTCTGAGTTTAACTTGCGTGAAGATATAAGGACGGAACCTGTAAATTTCCTATACTTGTTAATTTTTTGCCTGACACTGAACTCTTCATGCCAGGTTTTCTTTTTTTAATTGAAATTTCTTTGGGTACTGTAGGGAGAAATTAGTTAGCGTTACGCGTAAAGTGCACATGCGTCGCAACGTTCTGCACATGCGTGCTAAACGTTCAACGCATATGCACTTAAAATGTTAAAGCTTAAGTTGCTTTACTACTCGCTGAATACCACGTGAAGACGTCAGACGGTATACTTACATCCAGAGATATCGCCATTATTACACAGATACATGCACAAATAATTTTAGTTGCTTTTTGTTCATTTATATTCATTCGATGTAGATGGTTTCCTTCCACTATCTGATCACTATTACAGAAAAAAATTATTGTATCACATTTATATCGCGATAGAGTGAATGTACTAATGCCCGTTCGATTAAAGCTTTCATTTTCTTGCTGAAATATTAACATTTGTGTCTACAGCAGAGAGAATTATTTATTTAAGCTTTTAAAAAATAATTATGTTCTGAGCCAGAAATCTGTGTTCATTACGTCATTTTTTTACGGGATTAGAAGCTAGTTATTGACGAAAATTGATTGTAAGAACAGTTATCACATAATTTTGTCCAAAATATTCTCCGATATAATAGGTCTAAACACAAAATAGAGACTAAGGTTGGATGCAATTCTCTTTAATTTAGGGAAGTGTACTTTGGCTTTTTAATAATTCTTATTTGTTTCCGAGAAGAGAAAATCCCTATTTACTCTAAAAATGCAATATAGTATCATTTGTCCACTTGGGTGCGAAAGAAACATAACAAACATAAAGAAACTATACACACAAAAATACATAGAAGTTTCACTTTTTGCAAGTGTACACAATTATACACGCACCAGTTTTTTTATAAAAAGGAAAAGACCTTAAGTAAAAGAGTTTGGTATTGCTTTTCATATAAAGGCAGTGGTGAATGCTAGTTTTTCATGAGAACCAAGGATCCGCCCCTGGTGTTAGTTGCCGATTTAAGAGGCAATCATGCGATTATATCATCACGCTTCGTTCGTGCTAGTTCTAATACAGCAGTCTTTGTTACGCATCTATATGACGTAGAAAGAAGGAAAATAAGTGAATAAACTTGAAATAAGGGGATTACAAAAACCTCGTTCCTGAGTTCCTGAAGCTTCAGTAAAGTGTGTTCCACAAATAGAAGTGAACATATGTGATGTAACTGCACCTCATCGCTTACAAGGTGTTATCTTTACATCAGGTGTTAATTTTTCTCGGAAGTGTTAGATAACCTTTACTGATAAAAACAAGTGTGAAGCATTACTGTTAAGTCATTTATCTTAAGTGATAACAGGATCCGAACAGTCTTCTCCTTAAAAAGTAAACCACTTCTCCTAACTGAATAAATTTTCACAGATTATTTCTTCCCATTTAAGTAGATTACAATGATGATACGTTAATCCCAAGCTGACTTTTTTCGTAACCGACTCATGTAATGAAGTTTTTAGATGTGTGTTATGTGCATCCTGCAGAATACTCGTAAGACTGTAACTTAAATATGAATCGTGGCATATAACCAAAACACTGTGTACTTCGGTTAGCAAGTCGTTGATATCTACGTATCTATAGTACTACATGACTGTAACAGAGTTGTATATGTACTGTACAATGAAGAATTTTTCAAAAAAAAAAAATCTGTGTCTACTGTTTGGTGGTACCTAAAGTAATAATAAAAATAATAATTTTTGTTTTAGTGTATTTACGTGTTTGTCTTTTTGACGCTTCACACTCACCACTATTGAATAGATTTTGTCAGAGCAGTTAGAAAGTTTAGGGTTCGATTTAAAATATTAAGAATGTGTGGTCACAGTATGTCACATAGTGGCGGACCAGGAAATTAAAAGTGTTCTGAAAATTAACCGTTTTATGCTACAGTCTGTCAGTACTTATAAAATACTCTATAAATTTTGGCGGAGATTCTACAGTTTAAAATCTGAGATCTTGACTCAAAATCTGAGGTATGTATCACTACGCTAAATCTATTAGAGACGGAGCAGAAAATTAATTTTTATGCCTAGCCCGATTTTCTTTTTTAAAAAAATAATAAAGCTTATGTATTGCTAGCAACAACATACAAATTGTAGTTTGTGTTTTTACTTAGTTCCACAAGTCTAAAAATATACTTACGAATGAAGTCATGGACCAAATCCAGTTAATCCAGTTATCCATAAATTTAGCACAAGTTTTTTTTATTATTATTTTCAAATGATTTCCTTCACTACTGTGGCGGTAGCTGGCTTTTTATAATCCATCGTTTTGTCAGTGCAAAGCTTTGGTGAAGATGTGGTGGTACAACGGATTCTAGGTTACACCTAATTAAGTGTATTAGGTTGTATTCCGTTGTTTTCTAGACCACTCTCAGCTCTCATTATAATCTCGAAAATTATTCCTTTGCACAACGGTTAAACGGTTCACAGATAATCTATCGTTAGGTAAAATATACAATATTATATAATGTAATGGAGCATAAATCGCAATACCTCCCATCATTTCCTGCAGTTTTTCTTCTGATCGAGCCAACATCGCTAACTAATCCGCGTGCTTGATAGTATTTAAGGGTCAAGGAACTTGAAACGGTGGCTGAGTCAATGATCATATCACCAGACTCACTCGATTAGTTATGCCAGAGAATTTTATCTACATACAACGCAAAGAAAACCGCCAGTCTTACATTTTACAACTTGTTTTGTATAAGTGCATTAAACATAACAGTACTAGACGAAAATTCATTAAACTAAATAGGGCAGGTCGTTGCGGTATCGTCATGGTGACTGGCACCAGGGGCTAGGTGGCTCGAGGTGTAAGGAATTATCATTACCAGGGCTAGGTTAGCAGTCTACGAGAGGTGGTGGAGCACGATTCATAATCACCACACTGTACATCAAAGCCCTCGGTTAAATTTCACACCTCTCCGCAATGCGTATGGAGTGAGGGCATACGATGCTACTCATGGTCCGTCTGATCGTCGGACACGAGGTGTCTTTCGGAGGAGTAGGCCTGCGTGGACGGAATTCGAAATTCGAGAGTCACAGAATTGTACCAAGGAAGTGTGAGCTATGTGAAAATTGGGGAAGGAAGAACAGATTGGCTGAATCAAAGGAATGTACTAAAACAAGGAAGTGCCCTGTCACCACTGCTCTTTATTGTAATCATGGATGATACGAGAGAAGGTGGCAGTGAGGATGGGAGAGGAAAACATGAAGGTGATGACTTTTGCCGACGATATGATGATCTGGGGAGGCGATGAAGAGGAAGTGCAGCGGCAGTTGGATGTATGGACAGACAGTGTGCAGGTATATGGCCTGAAATTTAGTGTAAAGATATGTGAGTACATGGTAACAACCAGAAAGAGGAATAGGTTAACCCAAGGAATTGTGATGGCAGGGGAACAACTAAAGAAGGTAAACAGGTTCAAGTACTTGGCGAGTGTATTAGAGGAATGTGGAGGAAATGATGACGAATTAAGTGAAAGACAAGCAGAGGCATTTCTAAGGAGCATTACAAGCCTGATATGGAATAAAGAGGTGCCACAGAGAAGCAAGAGAGTAATCTATTATACATACTATGTGCCTATCTTGACTTATTCTGCTGAAACGTGGACAATGAAAAAGCGGGACATCAGCAGAGTATAAGCAATTGAAAGGAAGTTTTTAAGAGGTAGAATGGGAGTTACTAAAATTGACAGAATAAGGAATGAAGTTATTAGACGCACAATAAAAGAGGAACCTCTACAGGAAAGGGTAGAGAGGACCAGACTGAGATGGTATGGACATGTAAAGAGAATGGAGGCTCAGAGAATCCCAAGAAAAATCCATGAAATTAAGATGCATGGTAAATGACCCAGAGGAACACCAAGAGATGGATGGCTGAAAGGAGTGGAGGAGTGTGTACGGAAGATAGGAGAACAAAGTGGTGACAGAGAGGTGGGAGGATGAAAGAAGGAAACGGAGAGGCTTGTACGTGAAGCAGACCCGGCCAGAGGCTGGAAACTGTTGAGGATGATGATGATGATGATCTCTCGTCCACAACAAAATTAATATTCTACACTGAACACACACATCGTGTGATTCAACCAGGACTCGGAAAATAATAAATAACATAAGAATTTGGAGGAAAACTGGGCTCTTCACAATAAGGCACTTAGAAATGTATTTGCTTGCTGTTGATGATAACAAATGAAAGCAATAATATTTACCGCAAAATGTTGACAATTTCTAAACCCGAGACTTGTTCTCATTTCGTGTGATGGACAATCAAGACGACCATATTAAAACTGTTCGATTCGCTAAATACATACTGTACATTGAATGATTTTTATTAAAACACAATCTCTTAAAAGCGATAATCAGTTTTACAGCGAAAGTACCAAGCCAATTGATTCAAATGGCTTCCGCGTCAGGACTACTGCCTAATTAAACAACATATTTACTTTCCGCGTCAAAACTGTTTCAAATTGCGTTTTTCCAGAAACTAGTTGCTTGGATTCCTAAGAACGGGTCTTCTACTTGACACACGAATTCCATGTCTCTGCACTCGAGGAGATGCTCGGGTGTCTGAATGGATCCGCAATCACACTTGCCGTCGACTGTGTATTCCCACTTTTTCACAGTACTCCTGCACCTTGATATTCCTGTTCTGAACTTATTCAAAGCCTTCAATTTCTCGTACGGTAGATTCCACCTAGCGACCAGTTTTTACTGGACCCTGTTGTTTGAAGATGCAGAAGCACCTTCTCCCATGAGGATATTCTTCTTTCTGCAGGTGTTTTGTCTAATTCAGTACTTCTCTTTAAGAAACTTCTCCGTGAGCGGAGGCGTGGTGGTGCCATGGTTTGGTTGAGCATTGGGTGCTTTGGGTCTGTCTCTTGTTTGAGCTTCTCCTTCTCTGTGGCCTCTCTCTCGTTTATATCCGGTAGTGCTATTCCCGCCAGTGCATATATTTTTTGTGTTGGAGTATGTCCATTGAAGAAAAAAACAAACAATCCGGTGGTATAAGGATTGGCTGCTTAAAGCGTTGCCCACGACGTGCCTGGTCGCTATAAAAAATCAAGGACACGCTAAAACCATCTTCGGAGAAGCTCCTTCTTTCCACAACTACAGAAGTGAAGCAGTTAATTAAAGAAAATCGTAACAAGTTATTTCAAAAGCTATATGAACACTGCACTAGCCGGTTATATCATGTTTTCGTTGCATTTAGGCCTCTTGGGAATTCTCATCTTACATCTGAAGAGAATATACGGCCATGCTCACCTCTCTAAAAACACTTGTCTGTGTTTGCTCTTTGAGATCCAAGGTCTAGGCTGGTGTATGAGCACCCACCAACGTGAGTCGTAAGTCACGCTGATGGAGAAGTTTTAAAGTGCCTGTCGGACACAGTGTTACCGATGTTTACCCATCACGTCGGTCACGTGGGAACCGTAAAGTGTCTGTTCTGCAGTCAGGAGAGAAACTAAATTCTCGTCTTTTACGTTTAGTCATTACTGAGAGTTGTATGCTTCCATTTCTACAGGAAAACTATCAGAAATTTCAGCGTATGTTTTATTTTTAATTTGGATATAACGCTGAAGTTTTTAATCCTTGCCTTCAACATTTGTACTTTAAATTTTGCACAAGCTGTTTTTAAATTTCCACCTTCGATGGCAGTCAGTAACAGTGATAATAATAAAACCAGTAGATTTCAAAAACTTTAGCAGGAATGGATGGATAATATGTCGTGCTGCTCTCATAAACTCGATTTTTTTTTTTTTTTTTTTTATGAGGAAGAATGGAAGTATAATGTGTTATGCTGCCCTGTTTCCTGGTCGATCGATCTGTAAGTGAGCAATCCAGGGTTTAAATGGAAATGCCCCTACAGCTTGCATTCCTTCCATTTAAATAAGTCAGGCTAGCGAAGTTCATAACTTCGTAAATCATTTCTAGTATAGTAGTTTCTACAATGAAATTGACCGAATTTCTTCCCATTCCTTTCCCCAGTACCTCCTTACTCTAAAGATCATGACTTCTAAGAACCATAAAGCCTTAATTAGAAAAGATAGAAGTCTACCTGAACCGCCCTTCCTTAAAGCTTGTTCAATAGTTACTTCTAGGCATTTACCATAGTTTTTTGACCACATTATTTTCGGTTACAACTACAAATAAAATTACAGAATGAGGTAATAATCTTGCATTAGTTTGTGCAGAGTCGTGATCAGCAAATTTTAGTGAAATTTGTGAGTTTTTAAGGGTGGCAATTAGGTCGCGTCATCTACCGTCGAAACCGGAAAATTTTGATGCTACCTTTGTGCACTATAAAATCACGATCGTTCTTCGACGTTTGACTGGTTAATTTAAGGGGCCATTCAACTTTCATGACCATGTAATCATCCATTGTTCAAAACGAGTTTTCATTAGATGGCCTCCATTTTTTAAGACTGTACATTATGGAAAATATGAGACGATCTTCATTTTTTTTAGGTTGCCAGTAATTCGACTGGACTGTTGTCTTTGGTCTCTTTTAATCCTTAGATAATTGCTTCATCTCAACATCCCCCCTAGAACCTACGTCCTCAGTTACTTGCTGCACGATTTCTTCTACAGTTCTTACATTTGACTGCTACCTCGACTACTAAATTAACCAATCCCTTACGTCTTAAAATATGACTCACCAACAAAGGCGGATCCAGGGGGGGGGATAGGGGGCTCAAGCCCCCCCCCCCAAACGTATCTAGGTCCACCCCTGACATTGTAGTTTTGATATGAGGCCCGAGGAGGCTATAAATACTACCTTTTTCCCGACTCAAGCCCCCCACCCAAAACCAAAATTCACTCAACCCAAGCCCCCCCAAACCAAAGTCCGCTCAAGCCCCCCCCCCAAAAAAAAAAAAATCCTGGATTCGCCCCTGCTCACCACCGTGTTTTTTCCTTCTCTGAGTGCTCCACAAATCTCTTACATCTCCTATCACATACAAAACATTCTCATTACGTTCTTGACCTCTTCTTCTTCTTCTCATACAAGTATCAGGCCTGTTAATACATTCCGGCTTCGGGGACAATTCTCATCATTACCTTGG
Source organism: Vandiemenella viatica (assembly GCA_031002005.1). NCBI lineage: Eukaryota > Metazoa > Arthropoda > Insecta > Orthoptera > Morabidae > Vandiemenella > Vandiemenella viatica. The sequence continues at coordinate 141,757,995 of CM061914.1, read as the reverse complement.
TCTACCAACACTTCTTCAAACTTTCGGTTTATATTGGTTTACCGTTTGTGGTAAACATGCACCATTTATTCTGTACAGATGGTCTCTCCACTTACTCTTATGCTCCTCTATCTTGTCATTTAACTCCTCGCTTATTGCTTCGCTTCTTATTAGATATAATTTTGTACATCGCTTTACAGATCTCAGGAATTTCATCTCCTTTACTTGTACGCAACTTTTTTTTATCTTCTCTCTATTAACCACGTGTGTCGTTCTTAATCTGTCTTCTCAATTTTCCAACAACCTTCAATAAAACCACATTTCAAATATTTCGTTTTTCCTTGCTTCTGGAGTTGCTGAAGTCGAAAAAGAAAGCTTCACTTCCATACTTAGAATTTTATAAATTTAGCTGTGATTCCCAGTTCAATGTTTCTGAAGACGTCTTCGCTTTTGATATCGTTCTTGCTTCGGCCGTCAGTTATAATATAACAATTAATCAAAACCGCATACATTCCGCGACGGAGGAGAATCGGTGGTCATCTAAATGTTGTGTTAGTGCTGTAGCCAATGAGCTGACGGGGACATTGTCAGCGATTTTAGTGTAGAGGCAGGTGTGCAGCTTGGAGTGCCTGCCTGTATCAGTCGCCACACAAACAAGACGGCGTTCACTCGAGTTTGTTTTCGTGTGGCGGACGGCCGGTAGCGGAGAAAGCAGGTGCCAGCTGTGACGTCACGCGGAAGGAAGGAATGCGCCTCGATTCATTCCGTCGTGTTTCCTCACTCACAAGGCCGAGCGGCGTTCATGCGGCTGGCGTGTTTCTGTGGACAACAAACAATAGCGCCTGACAGAGGAAAATTACTCACGGTCGAAAAAAAGTTGACACAATTCTGCAAATGTGGCCACATCAGTTATGTTCGCTCCGACCTTGTGATAGAGCAATCTTGTGGATGTAGAACAGTACGTCTCCTCATGCTCAAAACCGATAATATCGACATCAAATGGTTACAAGCTGGTTAGTGAGTTGCTCAAAACCTCAAGTAATTTTCAGTGTTCACAACAAACGTACGGCTTATGTATCATCATTATCATCAATTTTGACCTAAAGCAGGTTTTCACTTGGTAGCTCTCCGTGCTGTCCTCTTCAAGTCCATGTAATTTCTGCCTCTCTTGGTGTGATCTGTGATCTCGTACCTTCTTCCTCTCACTCTCCTCGCTTTCCAAGAGATCTGTTAGTAACAAGCTCTTCCCTCTCAACAAGTTTAGCATCCAGCTCTTCTTTTTTTCTCTTATGACATTCAGTAGGTTTCACCTCTCCCCAATTCTTTCCAGCAATTCTACATTACTCACTTTTTCCAACCAGCTTATCCTCTCCATTGTCCTCCACATCCACGTCTCAAACCATTCTATTCTTTCGTCCTCCTTTCGTCACACTGTCCACGGAACTGCTCCATAAAGTGCCACAACATATACCAAACACTTGCTTATGTAAAGGTCATTTTAATCTCTGGACAGGACGTTCAACAAAGAAGATGTGGAAATCTTTAGCCCTTTCAGTAAAATTGACCTGAAATATTCGTGAATGTTAGATTTTTACTCTTAGCAACAAGGACGTATCCAGGATCAGAACTAGAGTGGGGGAGGGGGGAGAAACTCGTATTGGTTTCTGGGAAGTGGGGTGGGGGACAGAAACATGACAATTTTTTACAAAATGAAAATCAAACCTGCTGAGGAAACTTTTTTTTATTATTTATTAACATAGTAATCCAACCACTTAATCTAAAAACCGACTATGTAGTTAATTAAGATCGTAAGTCAGACATAGTTTTTTATGTAAATATTAGTCGCCTCGGATTGTCAGAAAATTTTTCAGTTACTTTGTTTGTCAATATCTCACGATGTTCTTTCACGAAATTTCGATGCACACTCATCAGGCATAATCCAGTCAATCTTTCCTCTCTCAAAGTGCTGCTGAGCCAGTTCTTCACTCGTCGAAGCAACTGAAGGCAACTTGATTTTTCTTCTGGGAGGGGGGTAGCAGTCCTGCCCTCTCCCGTTACCCCTCGCTGGATACGCCCAATTTAAGTGAACGCTGGAATGATTCAGCAATATCTGCTACAAAAAATAAAATTGGTTGTAATGTTAGAATTGTATATGTTCCTCCTTCTCTAAACAAATGTTTGTGCAATATATGCTCGGTTATCGCACAAATAATTCTTAAAGCGCATTTTGTTAGTGACATACCTTTTGTGCTCGTGAATAATTTTCGAAGTGGGTATAGGATAAAAATACGTAAGGATACCAAGTTTCTTGTTTCCATATTGGATATTATAGCCATTGTTGTTAGTAATCAAACTACAGAAATAAGATTTTCAGTACGTTGACTGTATTGCTTCCATGTTAACCTGTGAATATAATATATATAAACATTCGTTGTTTGTTTTTTTGTTTTTAGTCATAACTTTAGTCATAACATGTGTATTAGAATATAACATATTTTGAAGCACTTTATTTAATACATATCTGTAAATTTTGATTTTAGTGAAGCGGTTCTGCATTTTGAGAGGTGAGCCGCCGTAATACAATGGCTGTCAGCCGTCACGTGACCCAGCTCAACGGCGCGCAATGGGACAGCTGATGTGGCGTGAGCCGTTGTGTATAATGTCTCTGGTCGTGTTGCTCATGGAGCGGCGAACCACGTCCGTCCAGTGACAGGAGCTGACGCAGCTACAGACCACTAACAGAAGTCAAGTCGTGGCAGCCATGAAGAGTATTGAGGTCTTGACACTCGCAATGCCAAGCCGCAAGTCCAGACCAGCAGACTAGATCAGCCATTCTCGACCTTTTTCAACCCGAGCACCAGTAAATTGTCAAAAAAAATGCTGCGAACCACTAACTTATATCGACCTAATTTTACACAAGTGTGTACATTACTAACATGTGTGATGTATTTTATTTCACCAATTCTAACATGTTTCTTTTTAGGCACCGAGCGTGGAGGGTGAACGGTTAACGTTCTGGCCTCGTATTCGGGAGGACGCGGGTTCGAATACCCGTTCGGCCATCCAGATTTGGGTTTTCCATGTTTTCCCAAAGCACTCCAGGCGAATGCCGGGATGCTTCCTTTAAAAAGGCCATGGCCGAATTCCTTGTCTCCAGTCCCATCCCGCCTCTATTAACCTTACCCGTGGACGAGGCGTTTAACGGAATGTGCTCAGAGGACGTAAAATTTGGTACAATGTGTTTTAAGATATTATAACCCAGAAAATGTGTAGGTTACTTGAGAAGAATGCTCACGGTACCAGCTTATTTAAAAAGGCTACAAATTTTTATTGCTCGTCGACGTCGGAAAAATAGGAATCACTTCAGCTATTGTGTAATCAACTTGCCACAGCCTTTAATCAGACCGTCACCTGCCAAGTAATTTCACGTTCCCCATAACGCTTCCGTGATTCGGATTACACGTTAAACTTTAGGTCCCCTATACACGATAACATCACTGGGTTAGGTTAAGGCAACTACAATAGAGGCGGATTGCGCAGCCAGTAAAAACTCCAGGTCACGAGTTTTTAGCTATCCTTTTTTGAAATGGTGGCATATTAAGGCCCAGTTCATACTCAAATGGAATCTGAAATATGTTTTAATATAAATTTAAATATCGCGAAAAAAAATACAGACAAAACAATTTTTCTACTGGCTACTGATATACTTTAATATTTGTAAGTACTTAATAGTTGTAAAATTCAAAATAATTTGAGGCAATTGCTTAACGTAATCACTCCATTGTTGGGATTCCACGTAAAACTGTAGGTCCCCTCTACCCGACAGTATTACCGGGCTAGGTTAAGGTATACGCGACAGAGGCGGACTGAGCGGCGAATTGAAACTGTGTCACGTGCCGAACTACCCTTTGGCGCCTCCATGCCTCTAATGCCATTTACATTTCCTTTAGCCCTAAATCAATCCCATTCCTGCGTAATACTGCCCTAGTTTAAGTGTATCTAATCCGAGTATTCAATGACTAATAAGTCAACGAGCCAAAACTCCTTAAAGAAAAACGTCGTCTCCAGTCTGTGGCTTTCCGTTTTACTCTTTGGCAGTGTTGTAGCTGCTCAGCTTGAAACAGATAGAGGACATTCTGTGGCGGTGTAGTCGATCGCAGGGCGGCGAGAATGGCTCAGCAAGCGAGACATCGATAAACGCGTTCCCTCGAGAGAGATTCCAGTGCAACACAATTTGCCACCTTCCTCTAACAGACGTCGGGCCAGTTCGTTGCACACTTGTTCACATTGGGTCATCCAATTGACAAAGTTTCTCCATACTAACTCATATAGCCTACTCATCTCGTCTGCAAGAGTGACTTATTAAAAATAATTGTCGATCCTATCATTCTGTGTTCTCTTTGCGTGGTAAATTTATCTTCAGATTTAGCATCATCATTGTCCGACAACTTCTCACCAAATATCACAATGTATTGCATGAAGCGGATAAAATCAGTAGGTTCAACCTGTACAAGACATAGCAAGCGTAACAAAAATCATTATTTCAATTTCTATAACAAAGATCTGGCTGTTTTCTGAAGAAACTGACCGTCTCTTAAGACTATTGGTTAAAGATGCTTCTGGAAATATCTGTCTTCCTTCTTCAATATCAGTCCAAGATGTCAGAACAACGTTTAAGACAATTATGATATTTGCGTCTTCCATTCCAATGTTCCTTCTGCAGGCATTCAACAACGTCCGAAGACCAGTGGGTAAGCGGTAGCGTTCGAACCTAGCATGTGATAAGAAGCAAGTCCCAGTTCAGCTGTTCAGATATTTTATAGATCGTTAAATACGTCAAACTGAACAACAAAAGAGAATTCACGGCGGAAAATAGCAGGATTTTACTTTGGTTGCTGAAAAATGTGGTGGCCTCTAGTTTGCAAACACACACGGATTCTAGTGATGCCTCCATTTGCGCTATCACTTACTACAGATTTAGAGAGGTCGAAGCTTGCATCTGTTTAGTGACTGCCAACAGATACCAATAAATTCCCATTTTTTTTCCTTATGGCATTACGCCTCGTCGACAGCTAAGGTCATTAGAGGCGGGATGGGACTAGGGCCAAGGAACGGGAAGGAATTCAGCCATGGCCTTTTTGAAGGAAGCATCCCGGAATTTGCTCGGAGTGATTTGGGCAAACCATGTAAAACCCATATCTGATGCCCGGACGGAGATTCGAACCCACGTCCTCCCGAATGAGAGGCCAGAACGCTAGCCGTTCACCCACCACGCTTGCTCCCATTTTTCCTAATTTATTCTAATTACTTTTGTTGTATGCTCCAAAGAAAGAAAGCTTACTTTTAGTATGACTCTCATATAACTGTAGAAAATTTATGAAGAGACGTATCTGCCAGAATGTAGCAAAGTACTTAATGTTTCGCGTACGAAGGGTCAGCGCAGATTTAATAAACAAAATTTCCAATGTCAGCGCACCGTGTCCTCTCCACGTTGAGTTGTAAGGTTGAAGTGCTGCTGGTTTCACTTTTTCATATCAAACACGCAGGAAGCCAGCGATACTAGATCAAAGGGGTATAACGAGCACTTCCGGAACCAATTTCATTTGGCAGTTTAATCGACGAAGTTTCCGTGGGACAAGCGTGGCCTGTGGTGGCTGTTTTCGGTACTAACATTATATGCGTCAATCACTTTTGCTTTCAGGTAAACCACACCGTTGTGTCTGCTTTAAAACATTATTTACTTTCACGAAAGAAGAAGCACGTTTGATACACCACGCACATGACACATTCTGTTGGCTTTGGAACAGTTATGGGAATAATCGAGTAATTTCATTAATTACACAAGTCTCAATGTTACATCGAAAAGCGAAACTTGTTAAACAGAACAATATTATCTTGTAATGTCCCTGCCGAGTCTACGATGGAATTGCCAAACTGGCTTGATAAAAAAGTAAACTTCAGTTAGATCATCTCTTTCCTCAAAGATAATAATGATTGGCATTACTGTCGAATTTTGAAGTCTGCCAGGAATTTTTCTAGTCATCAGATCAACAGTATGCCATTTATTTCTTATTTCCTGTAAAGATTCAGAATTTCGTTGTTGAAGTATGTGGTGTGATAGATGTTCCGAAACATCTGGTGGGAAATGTCTTGATATGGGGACTTCTCAGTATAACTAGATAGCAGATCCATTAGATTACGAATTAATTTCACCTTTTATCAATCAAGACTATTATTCTAGAGTCCCAAGTTTTGGGTTAATACCTTTTAGGTTCGATAAAATTCAATTTATATAATATTGAGTTAGGCACGTTTTGTGAATTGGGTTCTGTGACAGGAGCGGAGATAACAAGTGTCCGTCCATACGGGCGTCTATTTGGAATTAAGTAATGAAGCAATATGGTTTTCAGGTTATTAAATTCTTTTATGATAATTTGTAGAGTACGACAGCTGCGTTGGACAATCTGTTGGTACGAGGATGCCAGATCCTGACTATTTCTATCTCCACAGGTGCGCTATAAGAGATGATACTTTCTCATTAAAAAAACATATCTTCACTCCAAACTTTCCAGTTTTAAAAAGAATCGTAAATGTAGCAACAAAACTAAGAAAATTTTCCCTGCAACATTAGACGGCGATTCATAAAAATGTTATTTGGTATTAAGGAAATAGAGAATTATTCGAGCAACTGAAACAATTGAAACAATTTCTGAGAATGTTATGTTGTTCCACCAGGGTGATTGAAATGGTATCAGGGAGTACACTGGTTCAAATCACCATGTAGCCATCCGTATTTCGGTTTTCCAGGGTTTTCTGACATCAGTTTCTTTGATTGACGGAATGATTCCTTCGAAAGGCTGCAGGCGAATTCCTTCCTGTTCCTTATCTCAAATCTTCTCCCGCTTTTAACGACGCCAACGACGACAAAGCGTAAAGCCCTCAAGAAAAAAACTTCTTCATTCCAAAACGGGTTTCTGTTATTTGTAATTGAGTCGTTTTGAGTTTTCTCTTCTTTATTAAAGTTGTTAATCAAATCCATTGTTTATACAAATGAAATCTTATACGAAATGCAAGTATGTTTTCAGCTTCGAAGCGTTAGACCCTAATAAATGAGGTTTATGTTGCGTCAAGGTGCCGTAAACAATAAAAATGAATTTTCGTATTCCATTTTATGGTGATAAAATGTCGCTTCCTATCGATATAAACTAATACAAACTTTAAAATCGGCGCAAAATCTAGCGAAATGTACGGTTTGTGACGACCTGAAAATGCAGTTAGTAGTAGTATTTCATAATTCATATGTTTCATTATTTTTAAAAAGATTTTAACAGTATTTTGAGTTACAGCTTGTAAGAAATATTTTGCCTGTGTCATTCAACGCGATTAATGTGTTATTAATCGATGCATCCAAAATTACACGAGCAGCTCGCGTGCAGTAAAAACAGGAAACGTTTCTGTTGAAGAAACCAACGTCTCATGTGAAACCAAACTTTATTTAGTATCAAGAATCAAAGCCATGAAAACTTGAGAAATGTCCATACTACATCGCTTGCAAGGAGATCTTGAGCGAGATTCACGTTAGCGCAGATAAAGTATCCCAGAAACAACTTCAGCAACCTTGTTCTATGACATAATCGGACATTCAAGAAACTCACAGCATGTATCCGCGCACTTTGTCATTGAGATTTTTTATCCTCGTATGGGCAAGCTTAACGAGTTACCGACAGTCAAGGTCTTCAAAAGACGACGTTTTGTAAGGTTAGGAAGTTAGTGTCTCTTGGTGTAAGCTTTCTACTAATGTTTCTTGTTTTGTTTGATTTGCAGAAGTCTATTTTTGGGACCTACGTGGTAAAGGAAAGTTGCTTGAAAACCGGGTCTACAGACCGTATACAAGGCAACAGTATCAAATTCTAGTATGGCAGTGCCTTATATAGATCCATACTAATCGATTCTTGAAATAATGGTATCATTTTCTGTCATTTAATTTCATTGAAATTATCAATCTCCGAAGACCTTCACACAATTTTCACCTTTGTTCAAATTGAATAAGAAAGTCTGGGATAGACGTTAATCTTCTATACTTGGCTTTCGTCATGGAAGTACCTGTTTATCGTATAAATCTCCAAGTTTTCACTAAATTGCAGCAAGAGATAAATTCAGATAACAATTTTGTTATTCCATCGTTTTTCCGTTAACATAACAAGTGAATATTTTATGTTTCTATACAATACATTCGTTTTACATTGATCCCAATATAAGAGACTGACTCTGTGGGACGTGGAAAGTTGTCAATTTACAGCTAAACAATTGCATAACAAAATAATACATACACCAGAAGATGTACAATCGTACATGAATTGCGTCAACTACATTTACACAAACTACTGTCAGTTTATTTTGCAGATACATTAGAAATAAATTCTTCGACAGAGTAGAAGGAGTTTTCAGTTAAATATTCTTTCAATTTTTTCCTGAATTTATTCTTATCGACTGCAAGACATTTCATTTGATATGTGTTGGGAGCTTATTGAAGATATGTATCCCTGAATATCGGGCCCCTTTTTGAACAAATGACAGTGACTTGTTGTAATCCTTGTGAAGATCATTTTCACCTCTAGTTCCATAATTGTGTACTTTACTATTTACTGTGAGCATTCTTCTTTTAGTGTTTATGCTATTAAGGACAACAAAAGTTATTGAAGAATGTGATTAACAGGCTGGAGGGTGAGTATTTTCGCTATACACCCTACAGTAATACTCTGTCTTACTAGGGTCATCATCATCATCAGTTTTCTGCCGTCGGGCAGGTTTTCACTTGGCTGCTCTCCATGCTCTTCTATCTTCTGCCTTTCTCTTTAGAACCATATAGTTGCCGTCTTCCTTGATGTTGTCTATAATATTGTACCTCCTTCTTCCTCTTATTCTCCTCCCACAGACTAGACCTTCCAAGGCGTCTTTTATCAGGCACTCCCCTCTCAACAAGTGCCCCATCCAGTTTTTCTTTCTCTCCTTTATTACTTGAAGAATTTTTCTGCTTTCACTGACCCTGTCCAGCACTTCAACATTATTATTTTATCCACCCAGCTTATCTTCTCCATACTCCTCCACATCCACATCTCAAATGCTTCTAACCGCTTTTCATCCTCTCGTTTCAGTGTCCATGGCTCCTACCCATAAAGGGCCACACTCCATACAGAACATTTACCGAGTCTTTTCCTAAATGTTTTGTCTATTTTTCCAGTAAGTATCCTCCTTTTTCTATTAAATGCTTCCTTTGCTACGGCAATGCGAGATTTTATCTCCCGATGGCACCTCAAATCTTCGGTGATCATACTCCCAAGATATTTGAACGAACTTACTTGCCTGATATCAGCTCTTCCTAACTTAATATTTATTATTTTCCTTTCTTTTCCTATCACCATACTCTTAGTTTTTGCTGCATTGATTTTCATTCCAAACTCTTGGCAAGCTTCATCTAGATCTTTCAGCATTCTGTTTAGAGTTTGTTCGCTTTCTGCCAACAATACCATATCATCAGCAAATCGTATGCACTCTATTCTCTTGCCACCAATGCGCACTCCTCTTTTTCCATTTAAGCCTTTTCCAATAATTTCTTCTAACTATAAATTGAACAATGGGGAAAGGCAACAACCTTGTCTTACGCCTCTCCCAATGCTGTTTTCTCCTGACATCTCGTTTCCGATCTTTATTCGTACTAGGGTTGTAAAGCGTATATCCTCGTTACCCAAATCTAAGAAAAGAGTGTATGAAACAGATAAACATATTATGATGATCGACACACCAACGCAGGAATCACGGTGTTTGTTGCACCCGAAAGCCAGTGTGGAGCTTCCACAGCGCTATTTAATCGAACACTGTGATTGAATGGTCTGTCCAGGTTCCTTTCAATTATGGTTTCTCTTGCTAACTAGCTGTTTATTAAATTATTTTGGCACGAATAACATTAGATGACTGTCATTATCAAGTCTGATACACAATACACGTGGGAACCGCCCCACCGTTCTAATGAGAACATCGATTTTTGTTTATTTCCGCTGCTCAATACTACACGTAATCCTCCGTAGGTCTCGAGTGCAAGGTAAACTGTGCTAAACTCTCGGCGTAGCTCTGGTTTGTTAACATTCCACTTGTGTATCACTTGTCTCGGTTAAGGCAGCGAGAAAGTGGAAACCTTGCGAAAAACTTGACGTGGAATGTGTAGTAGGGGCCTTGGTGGATAAATACGTTATAGTTTCCTTTCATACATTTATGATTAATCATTAATAATTGGGGATTTTAATTTTGATTTTTTGAAGGAGTGAAAATATTTATTTTCAGCAAGAATCTCGATGTTAGTTGGGATATAGGAAAACTGTTACAATATGACATTTATTTTCTTATCATTGGCGATTACAAGTCTGAGCGAATTTACCGTTAACAATAACACAAATTGGCAAAATTATAAAAGAAACGCTCAGAGATACAATTAGCCGTCATGAACAAGCAAACAATTGAGTATTTACTTTTAAATCCATCTCAGAAATAAAATGCAAGTAATAATGATATTTGGAAACAATATACAATACAAGTTATGACGACCTCACACATAGGTATCATAATACTGTGACTTTAAATTTAAAAAAAATCATGGGCGTCATGAATGAACAATATGCCTTCGAAAATAACTAGTTTTGGTAAATTACGCCGCTTGCTCAGGGGTTTTTACAGTTACAAAGTTAGAACATGGATCTATCCCTTCAAAATCGTTTAAGTCGTTTAAGGGTTCAGTTTCACGGAATGCACAGTCAGATGGCTTGGTCGCAATAATTTACCATTGCAGTTCTGCGTCTGATGTCTGCGGTGTTCGGAGATGACCCACGGTATGTGACAGGCACGTCCGTAGTGGTAATGCGCATCATGCGGAAGCTACTCCAGCAAGCCGGCAGCGTCAGATTTCCGACACCAGGAGTCGGACTGCAGCAGTTAGCAGCTTTCGGAGTCCACCACAGACTAGCCTAGCATAGAATCGAATAAAGCTTGTCGCTCTTCTCTCTGCGAGGAAATTTCTGGGTCCACCCCTTGCAGTCTCGAAGATCACATTTAACAGAAAATTCCCAGGATTTTAATTTATATGCTCATTTGGATTGGATCTTCGGGTTGGCACCTAATGTCATGTGATATCCCCGATATTTTATTTGCCCCGCGTATATCACAGAAGTCGGTCATATTCGGCTAAGTTCGCCGGGGTGAGAACGTATTCGGGTGGCGGGTTTTTACATCAGGTCAGCGGCCTATTGAGCTGCCCACACCAAGGTTGAAACCAGTGATGTCCCGCAAAACCCTTTATCCGCGACTTCCTGTCGCCATGACTCGGGAAGGCCGCGATTACCTTCAAGCCTACGCAGCTCAATAATTCTTTAATATTCGTTACAACAAGATACACTGAATGTTCACCATTGCATTACAGTCCTCACGTACTTTAGGTGGTCGCCCAAGATTTATATAATAAAAAATGCACATTAGAACGTGGCGGCAGCGCGTCACGTTATATATGGAAGCACCAGCGAGGAATACAAAGAAAAAACGTGGCAGATAATGACCAGCCCATTGGATTCCTACCCTGCCAGTAAAGTCCTTTTGATTTTATTTACTTATTTAATTTGGCTTATGGCTTCATCGACATCGAGTTCATTACATGCGGGAAAGGAGTGGGGGAGGGGGGCAAAATACGGGAAGGAATTCCTCGATGATTTTTTTGAGGAACCATCGAGGCATTCGCCTGGAGTATTTTGGGAAACCGAGCGTGGTGGTGTAATGGCTAGCGTTCTGGCCTCGCATTCGGGAGGACGGTGGTTCGAATCCCCATCCGGGCATCCAGATTTGGGTTTTCCATGGTTTCCCAAATCACTCCAGGTAAATGCCTGGATGCTTCCTTCGAAAGGCCTTGGCCGAATTCCTTCTCATTCCTTGCCCCCCATCCTTTCCCGTCTCTAAAGACCTCGCTGTTAGAGAGACGTTAAGCAGATTTAAAAAAAAAATGTTTTGGGAAAACAATGGAATACCGAAATCTGGATGTCCGGACGGGGTTTAGAACCACGTCCTCCCGAATGCGGAACAGTTACCGCTCACCCACTCCGCTCGGTTCTGCTGACGAAAAGTTTCTTCCATCACCAGGAATCGTACCTGCTAATTCCGTATCAGCGCCGGACACCATCACGGTGCCGCACCCAACTACACTAAGGCGGCTGGTGTACAGACATTTGTAGTTTCGCAATTATTTCATCACAAACCTGCAGGCAAGTCTTCATGATATATTTTATGGAAAGAAACCGTTACTCGCGAAGTTAATGTCTCTTGTAACAAAACACTTGAACAATATCCGAGAGGTAGCGGAATTACCGATCCCTGTACTGCAGGGGCTAGAGCACTCGCTTCACTCACCCACGAACGCCGCGTGGGTCATCGTTGGTTTTAATTAAGTACATATTGTTTTCATTCTGTTTTGCCTTACTATGTGGAGCTTTAAACGAAACCATAGTATGATAATTACAAGTGCCGATAAAATTGAAGCTGCTGTATGGCTACAAAGGTTAGATGTCATTTAATAAAATTTCCAAATTGTACAAAGGGAGCAGTGATTAAAAATTGTCAAGAAAATTCTTACCTGTGGAAAATATTCTTTAGTGACAATATGATAAAGTAACTTGTGGCATTATGGTAATTTCCCCAAATAAGTTTGTTGTGGTTCGATAATAAGGCCAGACATTACCCAGCTTTTTTAATTTTCTATTCAAGGCACAAACGTTGACCGCCGACAATGCACGACTACTGACGAGAGTGAAATGTGTTAGCGTGACACTCTGGCTAATGGCCTAGGAATTGAGTGCACTCAAGTAGAAACAAGATAAACGGATGGACGGCACGCCAGGTAACTAGCAAACTGGGAGGCGAGAACTAACTCACCAAGCCCGGTAGCTTGGCCTCGGGCCTCGCATACGGGAGAACGCGGGTTCAACTCCCTGTCCAGACATACAGATTTCGGCTTTCCATCGTTTCCCGAAATCACTGAAGGTGAGTGCCGGGATGTTTCCTTGAAAATGCCATGACCGAGTTCCTTCCCGATCCTTGCCCCAGTCCTTTCAAGCCTCTAATGACCACGTGGTTGACGAGGGGTCAGCCATAAGAGGAAGAAAAAATAAACTACCTTCAGAAGAGTTCTAGTGACCATTATGTTATTATAGATCTTTAGTTATGAATAAATTCTGATACAACGGACTTTCCTGATCCAAAACGAACCTTCTGAAATGAGTATTGTGATCATACATCACGATTGCTTGTATTGTTTATGGTGTCGTTGTTGATAGGTGTCCCACCATACTACCCATCACCTCCAAGAAATTAGCCTTTCGACAGAATCTTCTTTTTATTATGCCATACCGATTCTGGACTTACGCTGTTACCGTGGAAGGTGTACCTCTCTATGGAAAAATGGAGTGGTTTCTCGTTGCCTTCCCAGTGTGCGTGCGTATGTGTTATTGTGGGTGCAGTTGATTGTGACAGTGAGTGTGTCTATTATAGAGTGTTGTTTCTGTTGTATGTAATAAGGAAGAATAAGTGTTAGGATGAAAACCGGTGCTTGCCCATTCAGGCCTACTCTTCCGAAATACACCTTAGGACCGCCAAGCTTGAAATCCCCATACGACAGACGGATCACCGTCAACAGTGCGGTATGCTCTCACTACTTACGCACAAGTTCTGAAACCAGGAAGATAGTTTTTATTTAAACCTATTTTCTTTAAACTGATTTTATTTTGTACAATAATTTTATCAAATAGTCGGTTACATTACTGCTTAAACATTTTTACTACCTAATAAAAACATGGATGTAGTCTTCTCGGGAGACTAGCCGAGTAAGTAAGATGTTTCCACACGATCTCAGACTCAATCGCCATCTTCTGGTGAAGATGGCGACGGAGTCTGAGATCGCCGAAATATCGTGTGGAAACATCTTACTTACTCGGCTAGTCTCCCGAGAAGACTACATCCATTCTCAACGCCGAGAAAGACTTCGTTCCTATATAATAAAAATATGTTTCATAATTGATTCACATGTAGAACTGTGATGACAGTATTTCTTCAATTTGAATTGTCACGTTTGGTGCTGAAGTACTCGGTGAATCGACTTCTAGCTTGAAATCCTTCAGATTTGGTAATACCCTACTAGAGGAACAGGTTTTGAGTTGGAAAATCCTCCAAGATTTGGATTATATCTGCTCAGAGAGGATTATGAGATAAATGCTCGTTCCTCAGCAATTTGCGTAAGCAACAGAATACAGTAATGATCAAATCAACAGTTTCGGGTTTTAAATTAATAGGAGTGAAAAAATTCTGAAAATCGAGCACCTGATCTCAAAAACATATTTTAGAACAAGCATGGCGATCATTTTCCTTCTTGTTCGATCTATTTTAGCACACTGAGAGTCTGTCCGTACGTCAACCGAATATATCAACACGTTGCCCTAGGAAAACCATTTACGCCGCGTAATACATTTCACGCTCCTGCAGACTGGACTAGTACAAAACCGGTTTCTGCTGAGCAAAATATGCGTCGCTAGCAAAGTCGGCCTTAACAGAGCAAATTTGAGTCGCGTCGGGAGTTACAAGCAAGTGGTCAGCCACACTGAATAGTCCTTGTAGATTGCGCAGACGGCAGCGAGCGACCGGTTGGCCGGCCAAGGCGAGTGGCTGAGTCTCTGGTATGTTGACCCATCCAGTGACGTCACCACAAGGACGCCGGCTCACCTTGCTGTACGGCTGCTGACGCGGCATTTGCATTTACATCCTTTTTCTTTTTAATTGATTCTGACTGCACACCTAATTAGGCTTGGAAGCGGTGACTTATGCTCCGACTTGGGCAGCAGTATAGACGAATCAAATGCATCTACGTGGATCCCTGTACCAATGTCAGGTCAGCCCGGTGGAATTTAGCTTTCCCGCGGACTTCCCTCCACGATACGCATTTAGCAGCAGGCTGATTGGGCCTGGGGCGCCGTTCCGGACGATCAGCTTCGTTTAAAAACCCACGGCTTCGTCACGGAGCGAACCCTGCTCGTTCCGTTTAATGCTCCAGTAATTGCACATGATTACCTTTATCGATCAATAAAAAATTCATGGATTCATTTTGCTGCCGACCAAACCGACAACCCATTAAAAATTTCAAACAGTACGTGGAAATAGTACCATGCGCCATCTTAAGGCGACTTTCGTAACTATTTTTTGGAGAAATGCGGAGTAAATGACACAAAATCTCCTACAAACACCACTGTGGATTGGCCTTTCAGTTTAGAAGCTCGCCAGTGTTGTTGCTGGTTTTGAAGGTCCACTGGTTCCCAACAAAGAAACTCTTCAAATGAACTGATGGAAAAGACGCAGTCTTTCCATACTCGGATTCTGCTTTTAGACTATTGAAATTTTTTCAGACTTTTAAATATGATTTTAATAGTTGGAAAAATAAGCTATTTCTAAACTGTAGTGTTTTTAATTTTTTCTGGAAAAGGTAAAACGTCAATCATTAATACTTTCTAACAGCAATTTAGTACAGAATTTTAGCCTTTTTTATGACTTGTGCTCCTGGTCCTGCATCAAGGTAAAGAACAGGGTAAAAGGAACTGAAAGGAATTAGGCCATGGCCTTTTGAAGGAACCAGCCCAACATTCACCTGGAGTGATTTCGGGATGCCATGGAAAATCTAAATCGGAGATGGCCAGACGAGGATTCGAAACGACGTCCTCCAGAATGCGAGAGGCCACGCCATTATCGCTCACACACCATGCCCGGTGAGAATTTTTAAAATAACATATACAGGGTGTTACAAAAAGGTACGGCCAAACTTTCAGGAAACATTCCTCACACACAAACAAAGAAAATGTGTTATGTGGACATGTGTCCAGAAACGCTTACTTTCCATGTTAGAGCTCATTTTATTACTTCTCTTCAAATCACATTAAACATGGAATGGAAACACACAGCAATAGAACGTACCAGCGTGACTTCAAACACTTTGTTACAGGAAATGTTCAAAATGTCCTCCGTTAGCGAGGATACATGCATCCACCCTCCGTCGCATGGAATCCCTGATGCGCTGATGCAGCCCTGGAGAATGGCGTATTGTATCACAGCCGTCCACAATACGAGCACGAAGAGTCTCTACATTTGGTACCGGGGTTGCATAGACAAGGGCTTTCAAATGCCCCCATAAATGGAAGTCAAGAGGGTTGAGGTCAGGAGAGCGTGGGGGCCATGGGAACGAAACTAAAATGAGTTCAAACATGGAAAGTAAGCGTTTCCGGACACATGTCCACATAACATATTTTCTTTGTTTGTGTGTGAGGAATGTTTCCTGAAAGTTTGGCCGTACCTATTTGTAACACCCTGTATAGATCGTAATGTCAGAGTAGAATGATTAATTTTTAAACAATTTTTTAAGAATGTGTCACCAACAAGTTTAATGAGTAATCAACTGGCCAATCAAATGATTTACAAAAAGTAGCAATAGTTAAACTATTCGGAAATAATAAATAATACACTCTGTGAAATGCAAACTCTAAAGAACTTGGTAAGAAGCGAGAACTACCAACAGAGACTCCACATTCAATATAAGATAGTACGCTCAAAGCTTCTTGAAGCCATAATAGATCAATTTTCAAAACAGCCCGTCTACTGTCAGTCTGTCAATCAATAAAGAACTTTCAGTGGCGTACCAGGAAAATCCGCTTGCTTGTGTAATAGTTAAGTGATACAGGAAGTCTGGGAAGAACTGTGCGCCTCCAAAGCATTCGTGTCGAGGAGGCATTTCAGAACAGACACATCCGCACGCTCGCAGGAAGCAGGTGTATCAGGTATCACGCAGCCAACCAGAAAGTGTGATTAAAACCGCATGGTAGGAATAAAACATATTTAAAGCTTGGTATTGAACTCAAAGGAGGTATACTTACAAAGACTGATATTAGTAGTAATGTAGCCAGATGTTTTCCTCTTTACCTGACCTAACCTGATGGTCCTATCGGGTTGAGTGGACCCACAGTTAAACGTGGAATCCGAAACGCCAATACGTTCTGGCGTACTTCATATTACACAGCAAGCTGTGCGAAAGGTTAAAGTTAGTTTAAGGGCTTCTGAATCTCCCCACCGAGACAAGGATTCGAACCGAGGACTTTTCGATCTCCAGTTAGATTATTTTCCGATTCGGCGACCAGGGACCAGGTGGATAGTGGTGACCTATGGTGACCACTTATATATTAATAACTAGCTGACCCGACAGACGTTGTCCTGTCCAGATTTCTATAAATTTGTTTGTGATCGCTTTGTGAATTTGTGAAGAGCTGTTGAAAATATGTAAACAATGTAAAAATAGGAAAAATCGTATTTCTGAGTTATTATTGTGTTTATAAACGATTGTGTCCATTGATATTCAAATTGAGGAGGCGTACATTCAGAAATACTCTAATGGGAAATTTTGCATTCGAGATGAATTCTGTCGGTAGCACATCGCTGAAATGCTGGAAATGTGTGATGTGCCTGTAATGTGATCAACTTTGAACCATACGGTTTTGTTCCAAAATTAAACTGAGTCATCTCCATTCCGAGAATATAAGGAACAAAAAAAAAAATTACGCATATCCACCGTTCGAATCCTGTGTTATTGTCTTGAGTTCATCCAAAAATCTCATAGAGAAAAACCCTTCCAGTTTTTCCAGAATTTTACAATTTTATCGGCAATTGCTCAAGATTTTCTTACTCTAAAAACCTTATTCGGGCTGTTACGAACATTAAAAAAAAATAAAAACCCAAATTGCTCCATAGAAAAAACAAAGCATTCTCATTTTTCCAGAATTTTCCAATTTTCCGGGAAACGTTTCCAATATTTCTTTTTCTGCTTTCTCTATTAACCTTTTTCGAAGTATTAAGAAATAGCCAAATCGTCCAGTTTTTTCCGAAATTTCCCGTCAATTGTTCCAATTTTTCTTTCTCTAAAAACCTTATTCGGACTATTATGAATGTTTTAATAAAAATTTAGCCATATCCGTCCAGTCGTTCTCAAGTGATGAGGTTACAATGAACGGCATTTCATTTTTATTAATATACATTACAAACATAAAACGATGTACTTTTTATTTGTATTACGAATTATAAAGTTATAATAATAATAATCCTATTTTATTACTATCTCTGAAGGCACGTAAAACTGGGCAATTTATATTCTAGGTAAAGGAATAATTATGAAGTCAAGAATGGAGGAGATAAAAACGAACCTAGGATGGCGTCTGAATACGGTGATAGCCAGGATGAAGCTGTAGAAACTACAAAGCAATTAGTTGGACTGTATATGGAAAAAGCTTATTACAGCACTGGACGCAGAATTGGAAATTGTTATTAGTTTGTGATCAAATATGAAAAGTTGTGAAATAAAAGTTTTGGTTTAATTTGCGATGTTATTGCTGAAAACGTAATCGATGAGTATTTGGAAGTAATAGAATATAAAATAAGTTGGGAAACGAGTATTTTTTTAAAATAATTGTAACCCGAGAGCTAACGTTGTATAAGTGAATTAAGTTTAGAAAGTGACGTTATATGCTCTCGTCCTGTATGGAAATGACAAAAAAAAAAAAAGACATAGCCTACTAAATGAAAAGTAAATTAGTAATAATTTGTTTAAGTCACGGTTATCGAAAGTAAATGCTTGATAGTTGTATATGAAAGTGAAGAAGGACGAATCGTTTCTTTCGGGACAGCTTTGCTGATTTGTATCCCGTGTTGACGTAGGAATAGTATGTTATAAGTTGCGGGTATTAAGGCTTAATAAAGTCAAACAGCAGCTAGCAGCTCGAAATACACGTTTATTTATGGTTGCTGGTGTTGCTAGTCTCGCGTTTTAAAGATCATGCTATGATTCTAGGAGGCGACTTCAATCTGCCTTATATTGACTGGCGTAATTACGTTCACATCACAGGTAGCAGGGATAAGGCAGCTTCTGAAGTAATTCTCGATTTGTTGTCAGATAATCATCTCGAGCAGCTAGTTAATGAACCTACGCGGTGTCATAACGGTAGCGAAAACATTTTAGACTTGCTGGTTACCAACAAGCCAGAATTATTCACCGACATTTCAACGACCACAGGGATAAGCGATCACAAAGCGGTAATTGCGACTATCAAATTAATGACCGAGCGAAAAAGGAAAAAAGGGCGGATTGTATACAGATTCAGTAAGGCCTCAAAGGAGTGTTTTAGAACCTACCTGAGGAATAAATACCATAACTTCAAGTCAACAAAGGACACCGTTGAAGAGATGTGGCATCGTTTTATACATATAGTCAGGGAAGGAATGGAAATACATATACCAAAGCGGACAATAAAGGGAGAGGATGATCCACCGTGGTACACATGCGAAGTCAAAAGATTACTCAAAAAACAAAGGAAAATACACGCACGCTCAAGAAGGAAGGGGTGTCGCAGCGATTTAGAAACCTTAGCTGATTTAAGAGGACGTATTAAGAATGTAATGCGCGAGGCCTTTAACGATTTTCACTCCAACTCTCTCTCTAAGAGTCTCACAGAAAACCCAAAGAAATTTTGGTCGTATGTACGAAAAGTTAATTGTACCAACAGCAATATTCCAGCACTAATTCGTGAAGGTTCCGAGGTTAATGAAAGCCGCGATAAAGCTAACGTACTAAATACTGTATTCAAAAATTCATTTACAAATGAACATAAGGATAGTATTCCCGTTTTCCCACGCCGTGGTGAGTCGGTGATGGAATCATTACGAATAGATACTGCAGGTATCGTTAAGCAATTAGAGCTCCTGAAGTGGGGGAAAGCACCGGGCCCGGATGGAATTCCAGTAAGAGTATTTTCAGAGTATGCTGCAGAAATCGGGCCATTTCTGTCTGATATATTCAGTAAATCATTAGAAGAGCGAAAAGTACCTTCAGACTGGAAAATCGCGCAAGTAACTCCGATTTTCAAAAAAGGTGATCGAAGTGATCCTGGGAACTATCGTCCCATATCTATAACATCTGTTTGTAGTAGAGTTATGGAGCATATTATATGCTCGAACATTATGAATTTTCTAGATTATAATAATTTGCTTACAACAAATCAACATGGATTTCGGAAGAAAAGATCACGTGAAACACAGCTGGCCCTATTTACACACGACGTAATGAAAGTTATCGATACAGGTTCACAAGTAGATGCAATTTTTTTAGATTTCCAGAAAGCCTTTGACTCTTTGCCACACAACCGCCTTTTAGCGAAGCTTCGAGCGTACGGTATATCGGATCAGCTTTGTGAATGGATAAAGGATTTTCTAACTGGTCGGTCGCAGTATGTTGTCGTTGAAGGAGAAAGTTCTTCTAATCTAGATGTTACATCGGGTGTACCTCAAGGAAGTGTAATAGGACCACTTCTTTTCTTAATTTTTATAAATGATCTCGGAGACAAAGTGAAAAGCCTTTTTAGATTGTTTGCTGATGATGTGGCTATTTATAGGGAAGTAAGAAATTTGGCCGATTGCTTAGAAATTCAGCGCGATCTGGATGTTATTTTGGCTTGGTGCGCTGAGTGGCAACTTACTCTAAACTGTAAAAAGTGCAAGACAATGAGCATAACTAACAAAAAGAATCCGATTGTTCAGAAATACGAGTTAAACAATACAGTTATTGATATGGTCGATTCTATTAAATATTTGGGAGTAACAGTACAAAGAAACATGAAATGGGACATACACATTAATTCTTTAGTAGGTAGAGCAAATTCTAGGCTGCGATTCATAGGTAGAATCTTGAAAAATTGCAATGAACAAACAAAGGAGATAGCGTACAAATCTCTTGTGCGTCCACATTTGGATTATTGTTGTGCCATTTGGGACCCATTTCGTAAGGGATTGATCGAAAGTATAGAGAAAGTACAGAGAAGAGCCGCTCGATTCGTGACCGCTTGCTACAGTCCTTATGAAAGCGTCACAGAACTGATTAGTAGATTAGGTTGGGAGTCTCTGGTAGATAGACGACACACGTTTCGTTTAAACTTATTGGAAAACATGCGTACTCCAACTTTCACTCATGAGTGTAGTGAAATACTTCTTCCACCAACCTATTTGAGTCGGAAGGACAGGAAAGATAAAATTAGAGAAATATGGTGCCGGACTGATTCTTATATGAATTCTTTTTTCCCTCGTACCATTAGGGATTGGAATGCACAGCAAAGAGATTAGCTTTGGTGCTGAGCACCCTCTGCCACCCACAATTTTGTGAATTGCAGAGTATAGATGTAGATGTAGATGTAGATGTACTAATGAACACTATTAAGAATTATACAACGCTCGTGGCGAAATAGGTGATTTTGACATAATGACTTCAGAGCGGCATGATGACACGAGAAGGAGTGAATTAATTTTAACTGCTAATCGTTTGGGCCTAACATTCTGGAGGACTTCCACTCGATACCGAATCCGGCCATTGAGAGTTCGGTTTCCATCATTTCCCGAAATTATTCTAGGCGAATGCCGGGATGATTCCTTCGAAATGCCATGGCTGAATTCTTTCCCATTTGTTGCCTCCAGTACTCTCCTGCTTCTGAAGTCAGAGCCGTAAATCATTAACTTAAAAAAAAAAAGAGCCAAAACACTGTACTCAAGATGGTCCATAAGTCATTTTCGAGGTTCTAACCCGGTTCCGCTGAATCTTCCCGAGCTTCAACGCGACGTTCAGATTGTCATATAGGCCAGATGTAAAGCTAATTTGTAACGACACACTATGCTGATCCGGACTCCGGAATCTGCAACCGCAAACGCATAGGAAAAACCCGCATTTGGAGCTAGATGACATATAGGTGGGGAAACCGCATGCTCCAGGAGGTTTCCAGCGCTTTCTTCGTTTAGTTTCATTTCGGTTTGCTCGAGAATGGATCTGGCTCACTTCATGATTGTCGCAGTTGTTTGCGCTCCTGAAAGTGAAGGCTTGTTGCAGATACGTCGAAAACGTAGATATTCTGTGCACCCATACAACCGTGGCCCAGATAAGTTTCCTGCTTTTTATGCAGACATTAGAAAGTAAAATAAGTTTTATACGTGCTACAGAATGGCAATGTCATCATTCGATCATCTGCAATGAAGTCCTACGTCCTTTCATCACGAAAGACGATACTTCCTTCAAAATGGGAATATGTGCAGAGAGAAGGTTGACCATCACCCTCAGGTAAGCGCGATAATCTCTTCAGACGACATTTTTCATATGCGAGAATCCGCGTCCGGAGTGAGACTGAGCGGCTGATGTGTCACTACCCCCTGCTTTCTTTGTGTTTCCCCTTTCAATTCGCGTCGCCGGCCGGTTCCGGAAATTTTCATTCCGCCGACAGGATGCGGTAGAAAAAAACCATGCGCGTTTTCCGGATTGCGGTTTCTCATGCCCTGCAAGACAAACGGTGCTTGCGGATTCACAGGTACCGTAGCTTTTTGCGATTATGTGTTTTACCGCATAGTATGTCATTATGCTAAGTATCGCTAATACAGCGAGATTCAGCTTATTTGAATTAGGTTGTTGTGCGAGAAGAGATAACTGGGGACTGGATCGAGAGCCCCATACGACCCACTGACCGACCTCAACCATCCCCGCCGCCGCGACCCCTCTGTGTAATGCGGCTCTTCCTTCCTAATTGGTCGCCTGACCCCACACCGACCAATCACAGCGTCCGCCACGTGTGTCTGGCGCCCCGCACGGCCTAGTTCGATCTCAGCAACACGTCAGCGCACAGATGTGACACCAATATCCACGTCTACAGTTTTGTGTTAAAAAATAAGTAAAAAAAATAATAACTTGTATGGTCCCAACCTGCGAATTATGCTTTGGTTTTATGTGGAATTTGTGAACAATGTAAACTTTTATACCTGTCCTAAAAAATTAAATCTAATTCTTAACGACAATGGAATCTGTATCCATTTCACTATCGTTGCGGTTTTTCAAAATTGTTATCGAGACAGTGAGAGAAGTAGTAAAGAACTAAAGGTTTATTTCATGTGATACTTCTAGACATTTAGGGGAAAAGGGAGTAACCATTACCGGGAACTATTTAGCACAGCTTCCGGAGCACTTGCGAACAACTATGTAGGAAAAGATACTTGTCCCAAAAAGCGCTTTTTTATCAGAACAATGTTCCCAGCAGGTCGTCTATAACTGCGAGGAGTGCACGATACTGCATTATTATTATCATGACCAAAGTTATCGACAGAGCCGCATTTATAGTCTGTAGGCCCCTTGGCTACAACTGTGGTGCGGGCCCATATGTATAAAGCAATATCGATTACTTATTACTAAATTAATAAACCTTTTATGCAAAATATTGATTAATGTGAGGGTAGTAAATATGTACCCGCATAACTTACTGAAGAATCGAAACGTACACACTTTGACAATAAATTTGGCCGCCGCTGAAAAATTCTATCACTCTTATTTTGCACAATCTGACATCAATGTCATCCCAGGACACAGTAATGCATACTGGCACGCCATTATTGCGTTACTGTTTCTTAGGATGACATTGATGTCAGATTGTGCAAAATAAGAGTGATAGAATTTTTCAGCGGCGGCCAAATTTATTGACAAAGAGTGTACTTTCCGTATTGTTTCCTAGACTGAAGTGAACTATGTTATCAAGTTTAGTAGCAATATGAAACAGTGGGTCTACTTGTTAAGATAAAGAAAATTTTGATTATTCACTCACGCATGTCAACAAGATGACAACGACTAATATATTTTTTATTTTTATTTTTGCATGTAGTGTGGGCCTCTTTGTGGTGCGGGCCCCTAGGCTACAGCCTAGCTAGCCTATGCCTAAATGCGGTCCTGGTTATCGATATGTTTAGAACTGTAATTCTTTGTCCCTCTGGAAGGGTTGCTCAGCCTTTCTGCCTCGTGGAATGTCATAGGGTGACGCTAAAGACGAGATTAGCTATTTTAGGTCATTGACTCCAGTTCACAAGTGTTTGTGAATCAACAACACGAATTGGCGAGCTTCGTGAGCAAAATTTCGAAAGGTTTTATGCCTTGAAATTTCCTCTGATTCTGGATGGGCAGCAGTTGCAGTGTTGATTCTGCAGCTATGTAGCAGCAATTCCGAACTGAGGAGTAGAAGGAGAGAGAATTTGGGATCCTACAGAGAGACAGAGAAAAGTTAAGCTATAGCACTAAGCACTAGATTTTGGAGAGACGAGTCGTTGATGTGCAAGTCTGGTGGACGAGAAGCCTCATTGGCCCTATGCGAGCTATCTCCTCTTTCTTTTTGCATACTGTTTTGCTATTTGGCTTAGCTTTGAGCTGTATTGTTTACAATTTTCCATTGCTGCACCGTATCTTGTGTCTCGTAGTTTTATGCACATAATTAATACACTCCTTAAAACATCCAGTTGTATTGTTTCGCCGTTGGACATGGATGGATGCGGACCAGTTTATATAACATACTAGCTGTTACCCGCGACTTCGTACGCGTGGATTTAGAATTTGATTGCTAGAATTGGATACACAAAGCTGAAAGTTACCTAAGATATGTCGACATAATACGACGGGAACGCTATCGACATACCATGAAAGTTACCTAAGATATATCGGCATAATATGACGGGAACGCTATCGATATACCATTCTACCGTCGAACCTGTCTCATTTATTCATATCGGAAAAAGTATCCTATTTCGTTCCTAATGATACAAAGTATTTCGATATATCGGTATACACATATAGTCGTAAAAACGTTTAAAAAAAATACGGAGACTTACTTTCGCATATATAATATTATTAGTTTAGATCACACAAAAACTGCCTGTGGAACCAGAATACCCTGAATAAAGTAAACGCTTAGGGTACTATTCTATCGCCAAAGATTTGCCAGAACATGGTATCCTTACTACAAAATCCTTGACTTGGCTCAGACTGTGAAAAACAATTCATAAAAAAATTCGCTCCTAGTGGTGTTTCAACCCGAAGTAAGCACGTTACCACTGCGCTACGCTGCCAATGTTCTCTAATGTTACGCATTACAAAGACGTACAGATATTATGCGTTTGTCTTTCACAGTTCAGATAGTTTTTATAATCTAATGACAATATGTTCTTATCTATACAGAATATAGTATCCCATGTCCATCCTAATGTCAAATAGCATCTCCTTGTCAAATTTCATCACGATTGGAGTAGCCGTTTAGCCCAAGAAACGTAACAAACAGACAGACAGACAGAGCTACTTTCGCATTTATAATATTAGTATAGATGATTTGACATGGACCATAACGCTGTTAAACTCGCATCTACGAAGATGAGGCTTCAATTCTGAAAATAAAGTATAGTTCCTTTGAGCCCTGTCAGAATTGTACGGCGGGTGAAGGAGTTTGTTAAAGACTCAATCTTCCATAATGATCTACACTTTAGAGACAAGGTGGATGGGTAAATTGTCATACAAGAACAGCACACCACTTTTCGTTTTTATAATGCCATTCCTGAGTTTTGCTATTGGACTGTGATAAGCTTTTGTTTTCACGAAGTAACAACTTCGAAGATTCACTCTATACTTAATTTTATTTTTTCCGCGAGCTCTATAATAACATTACACAGTAAGGCATCATCTCGATCCAAAGATACTAAGTATAAACATACACAAATGTTCCAGCGATTAAACTCTCACACTTCCGGAAACTACTGACTGATAACTTTCTCTGCTCGCCATCTCTGCACGCATAAATAAACACTTTAGAAACATCCAGAATAATCAGAGTTCCAACCGACGTTTCTCGAATTCTAGCAATACTTTAACAATTAAATTCATACAAGAATAATTACAAATTGTACCAAA
>CM061914.1:141660542-141731116 GCA_031002005.1 Vandiemenella viatica | reverse complement strand
CTCCTTTTGTGAATCAACCGTGCATCAAACTTGTTTAATTCCAGAAATTGCTGGCTTGATTCCTGTTTTTTGTGAATTAATTTCTGCTTAGTTGTTGATTCATTGCTATGCAAATCCGAATTTCTCTATTTCCTCTTTTTGTGAATCAAAACGCTTGTTTAATTCCAGAAATTGCTGCTTGTTGTTCTATTGCAAGCCATCAACATGTTTAGTTATTTGCGATGAGAGGGGTGGTGATTCTACAGGAATTTTGGGTCATTTGTTGTGTCTGTTCTGAATGTGCGGGAGTATTCTGTGTCATCTCACCGACAGGAGACGGAAAATTTTCCATATCTTCCTGTGGCGACAAAGTAGACTGCGAACTATATGAGTGGGTCGGAACTTCAGCTTACGTTCCCCTCCCCTGCAGCCAATATTCGCTTTGTTAAACTGAACCTCGTTCATGATTTCGGGAGATTTTTGCCTATCAGACTGATCTTTTATCGTACGAGATCGTAGCTTCATAAGAACACACAACGAATGAATTTACACCGCAATTGTGCAATGACGAAATCTAGATCACTAACAACAAAATACCGCGAATTTCAATACACACAAATACATATACCCCTCCAAAATACAGCAAGAGAAAAGCAACGATGAATCATGCAACACAACACCATGAAAGCAGACTTACTTTCAAACACATGGGCAAAACATGCGTGTCTTTAATTTTCTTAGCAGCTACCATGCATTAAGAAATCAACACTGACGTTACTCATTTAAAAATTTGAAACTGATCACAAAATTGTTACAATACAAAGTGTATTGCATCTCAATTGAAATACACAAATGAACTTCTTTTAATGCGTTGAAACAAAATAAATTTTATGCATTGAAACAAAATGAACTTTATGCATTAAAATACAAGTGAAACATCAAAATAAAATCTTGTATGAATATCTATTGACTACAAGAATGATAAAACAGCCAAAAACCATGTGCAACATTCCATGAAACTTTCTGAATTTGGGCTCCAAATTGTATTAATTTGAATTAGTGCCACCAAGTTCGCAGACATTAAGAAGTAATGTCTCATCTGGCACCAGCGTTGGGCGACATTATGTGGTGGGTGCCTTGGTGGGCAAACCACGTTACAATTATCTTTCATACCTTTATGATTAATAATTGTGGATTTTTTAATTTTAATTTTTATGAAGGAGTGAAAATTTATTAATTTTGCAAGAATCTCGACGTTAGTTGGAATTTAGGAAAAATTGTCACAATATGACATTTATTTCTTATCACTGGCGATTACAAGTCTGAGCGAATTTACCGTTAACATTAACACAAATTGGCAAAATCATAAAAGCAACGCTCAGAGTTACAATTAGCCGTCATGAGCAAGCAAACAATGTATATTTACTTTTAAATATCTCAGAATCAAAATGCAAGAAATAATGACAACTGGAAACAATGAAAAATACAAGTTATGACTACCTCAGACAAAGGCATCATAATACTGTGACTTTACAGTTAAAAAGAAAATCATGGGCGCCAGAATGAACAATATATCATTCGAAAATAACTAGTTCTGGCAAATTATGCCGCTAGCTCAGGGGTTTTTTACAATTACAAAGTGAGAACATGGACCTATCCTCTCAAAGTCGCTTACGGGTTCTGTTTCACGGAATGCACAATCACATGGCTTGGTCGTAATCAATTACCATTGTAGTTCTGCGTCTGATGTCTGTGATGAGTGTAGCGGACCCACGATATGTGAGATTATCTCACAAGTCGGCTATAGGCATCTCTGGTCTGGCAATGCGCATCATCGCATTACCGGCTGTGTTGCGGTGATACCTTGCTCCAGCAAGGCTGCAGTTAGCGAAAGAAGTCAACTTTCCAAGTCAACCTCAGACTGGTGCGATCGAAGTTAGAATGTCAGCTCCTCGCTCTTCGGTCCACGAGGAAACTTCTTGCTCCGCCCATTTGTAGTCTCGAAGCTCACATACAACAAAAATTCCCAGGATTTTGAGTTATACGCTCATTTTGATTGGACCTTCAGGTCGGCACCTAATGTCACGTGATATCCTCGATATGTGATTTGGCCAAAGAATCCAACAGAGGTCGGACATATTCGGCTAAGTTCGCCGGGGCGAGAGAACATTCGGGTTTCGGACGGCAGGCTTTTCCCGCTCGGTGAGTGACCCATCCCCAGGGAGCAGTGTGTGTGGTCTGGCAAATACCCAAATCCGCGACGTCCCGTCGCCATGGCTCGGAAACCAAGATTAGCTTCAGCCTACATAGCTCAATAACTCTTTAATATTCGCTTTGCTACGATACACTGTATAAGTTCACCATTTCATTACAGTCCTCACTTGGAATCTTGCGTACTTTATAAAATTACAACAAAATCTATTCACGTGGTCGCCCAAGATTTATGTAAATTACTCTTATATTATTACATATATAATAAAAATGCACCTTGTAACGTGGCGACAGCGCGGCTCGTTACAATATGGCCGGCCGTTGGTGAAAATAAAATTATGGTACAATAATTTTATTTTTAACTACCTAATTCTACCTCCATTGTGACTCAACAACAACTGAAGCATTTTTTTTTTTACAATCACATAAATTTTAAAAGTGATTCCAAAAACCATCGGTATTCCTGCCTTGTAAGGTGAATTTATAACGGGAGCATATGTCCTTTTGGCCGTCTTACAATTCTTTACAAACAGAAGCACGTGAATTCAGGTAGCCTTCCCAAATACAAAGTTAAATTAAACACAATACTAAAATATACATGAAAATAAATTATTTACATACATGTTTAAATAATAATCTTGAAAATAACTTGTATCAAATCTTATCATTAAATTAATAACATGAAACACATTAATAAAACAAAACATTGTCAGAACACTTATGCAGAAAGTGGTTGAACTATACATTGTATTTACAATTTAGCGTGATGTTTTACTCATGTGCATAAAAATAATTCTGCCTTCAACAAACATCCATAAAGATGCTAGAGGTGAGCGTCAAATATCTCATTACATTGCGCTGTTTTAATCTCAAAACAACGGAATAGTTTAGTCGGATTCGGTGACGTGATTTTCGTCATGACCGACGGTTAATTCAATAAGCATTTCAGAGAAGATGTGTCCGTGTTCATGGTCAAACATCACTAACTGTAATCTTAGATTTTAATGACGCGGCATTTACTTATAATTCAACGTGGTGTGGAATGAACGATGTAAGTACATGTTTTAGTTTGTTACGTAAATTATGAACCTTACTCGTTGAATGTTAGGTGGTCTCCTAATTAGTCTTTCATTGGTCGACATCTCTAACTTGTAATATACCGTCTGTGAAGTGATTGCGAATTTCATGGCGAAAGGAAACTGTATTTGCTCATGGGTATATGTAATGGAATTTCTATCAAATTTACCATTCCCATATGAGACATTATACACATTATGCGGTTTGACGTGAACTTCATCATCGTCAACCAAAGTCGCTGCAGCATCTTTGGCATACAAGCGGACCCAAAATATACCAATTTCGCACATAAAATGGAAGGATAATGAATAGCGTAACTATCATTCCTCAGTAATATTACGATTCCTTCACAATGGGTCTATTGATGACTCGAGATTATCTCGACATTCAAAGAACAAAATTTTCTCTTTATTTAGGAGTTATTATAACCCTCTTAACATGTCCGTCTACTCCACGTTTTAAGCCGAAAATCCATCCCAGTTAGCGAATATTTTCTTTTATACACTTATGCTTCTTTAGCTTGTATGAAAAGGTCGTAAGCTTTGTGCACAGAACGGTTCGCTCTCAGGTTTTCCGTTTGCCAATACAAAGCAATATTGAGATTTCACGCTAGCAGAATACTACAAATCTATATAAAGCACAAATATAAACTTTGAAATTATTTTCGTTGAGTGCACACAATTCTGAGCAAAACATGTGCTGTCCAACAATGACTGTTTTAATCTAATTTATAGAATACTATACACTTTACAGTTAGGGTACGCGAAATACCGCTAGAACGAGGCGTGGAACGACTTGTTTCCCTTCTCATTCATCCTGGGGTATTCGCTACCTGCCAATTCTCGGAAACTGCAGGTTGAGCCACCGCTTATCTGCACTAATGAGCTCCGCTGTTCGAGGGTAGCTGTCCCCAGCTCTCTCGATACCGTTACGCTGTATGGAATGGCTTTAAGTTCCGGGCGTTATGAGGCCCGATCTCGGTTTGTCCGTCCGTCAATATAACAATTCTTCGGGATCACTCTGGCAACCGAATACGGCCCGGAATATAGCATGAAAAACTTCGATATCACCAATAATCTTATCGTTCACGTCTTCACCATCTGTGCAATTATCATATACAAAATTCCCTTTTAATTGAAGTTAGCATCAAAGATAATTACTTTAACTTGCATATTTAGCTGAATTATTGATTGATTATATCCCATAAATAAAGTTTTTCCTTTTTAGCCTTTACAAATGCAGTCGCCTTTAACTGTTTGCTCTTCGACCTCGCTCTATCGTTAGCAAAATAACAGCAAGGTATTGTGAAAGCTATCCTGTGTATCTGTAATCCTTCGATTTATGATTCCTAATTTCTGTGATGACTAATACAATTTGAAAAAAATCTTTCTGGCAAGGTTCGTGTTCTATAGGGAATTATCTATGGCACTATCGCTACCCTTGATAGATACACAAAACAAATAAGTAAAATACGTTGATCAGATAACATTCGATCTTCGATCAACACAGACAAAGCGATATTACGCTCGCTGTACACTTCTGCTCAGAAAAGATATAATGCAACTACCTAAGGTAAAACGTTACATCGAACTCATGCATCACAAAATGTTGAAACCCTTTTCGTTTATGTCACAAAATACATCTAAGAAAGCATATCACAATATTTGTATCGCTGTCCGATCCATTGTGATTGCGAAGACAAGAAATTGTGCTGCTAATGGCGCTTCATTTTCCGCGAGTGCGTATCAATTTATCTGGCTCAGGAAAACATTTAATAATCCAGGATTTTTATCAAAATCACGTCCACTTAACAGCGTGAAAGTCAAAAGTGACTATTAATATTTCACGCGGACAAAATATAAAGTTCGGAATAGCGAAATAAGCATTACAAATTCCGACTATGGAAACATCCTAAGTAGCTTTAACTGTAAGTGCAAATTTGGTAACTGGAATTTTAATTTTCCGTTTATCTAATCTTTCCAGCAAAACAGACGGTTTAGACTAGCGAAACCGGCATCGGCGTTTTTCAAGCATGATTAATTTCGGTAAGGCGTCCAACCTAAAAGAATGCGTACTGTACATTTAAATTATTTTTTTTTTTATGATCCAAATCGGTCAATTCATAGTCAGCCTTTTCGTCATTGTACTTGGCATGCTACACAACTTGTTGAACAATGCCTACAAGACGAATTTGAGACGTCCATGGATCTTTCTCTGGAAAATAATTCTGCGTCGCGAATATTCGTCTTTACTGCTTTCAACAGGATTTCGAAGGACGTAGAAGCTTGGGCTTACAAGGTCACAGACGTTCGGCGGTTTGTGCCCGACAGCTAATGACATTCCTGGAACAGGTATAGTGTCCGTCGACCGACCGTACTCACTAACGGGTCCAGCTGACAATTGCGTCTTTTCTGACCGCAAGGAATGAACAAATTGTGTAGTGTTCCACACAAAGTTACGGACAGAAAAACTCCATGCGATGTTGATAGGCTGCAAATTCTGAGACTGATTTCGCATTTCTCCGAGGATTGAAAAACTTGCCGACACTTGTCTGGCTTCCAAGAACGACATGTACTGTACATCTTTCATCTCCTGCCCTACAAACGTCTTATGCTTTACTGACAGTTTGCACTTAACTGTGGATCCAAGACAACTGAAATTGTGTTTCTTGATTTCAGATATTTTTGCGTACAAACTGACAATTTCACTGACTAAGAGTTGAGTGGTGACTTTAACAACCGACTCACTCGCAGTCTGTAATATCGCATTCGGAGGATTTTGTGGAGGACTAAAATTACTACGTTCGGCTTCCAGAAATTCGTCCAGTGACAATTGCAAC
This sequence comes from Vandiemenella viatica, assembly GCA_031002005.1. NCBI lineage: Eukaryota > Metazoa > Arthropoda > Insecta > Orthoptera > Morabidae > Vandiemenella > Vandiemenella viatica. The sequence goes on along the minus strand of CM061914.1, from coordinate 141,725,010 downwards.
TCGGTTTGTGCCGTCTTAACGAGCTCAACTGAACTTGCCACGGCAGTCATCTCTGAGCTAAGTTTTCGGATGTTTTGTTCGCTTTGGTCTTTGACCTCTTGAACAAATTCCGAAATTTGCCCTAGGTTTTGGCCGTTCTCGTTTCGCATCTGTTCAATGGACAGTTCGGTAGCGTCAAGTCTTTTAGTCAACTGTTGATTATCCGATTGCAAAGAAGCACAGGTAGTTTTTACTTCTTCTGTGTCCCTTTCCAGCTTAGAAACAATGTTAGCTATCTCAGACTTGAATTCAGATATTTCTTTTGTGACCTCAGAACGTAAGGTGGATATTTCCCCGTCCAAATTTGTTAATATCGCAGCTTGCGAATCAAATCGTGCATCAAAACTCTGCCTAAGCAAATCCGAATTTCTTTTAAATTCCTCCTTTTGTGAATCAAACCGTGCATCAAAACGCTTGTTTAATTCCAGAAATTGCTGGCTTGATTCCTGTTTTTGTGAATTAATTTCCTGCATTAGTTGTTGATTCGATTGGCTATGCAAATCCGAATTTCTCTTATTTTCCTCTTTTTGTGAATCAAAACGCTTGTTTAATTCCAGAAATTGCTGGCTTGATTGTTCTATTGCAGCCATCAACATGTTTAGTATTTGCGATGATAGGGGTGGTGATTCTATAGGAATTTGGGTCATATGTTGTGTCTGTTCTGAATGTGCGGGAGTATTCTGTGTCGTCTCACCGACAGGAGACGGAAAATTTTCCATATCTTCCTGTGGCGACAACGTAGACTGCAAACTATATGAGTGGGTCGGAATTTCTGAACATACGTTCCCCTCCCCTGCAGCCAATATTTCGCTTTGTTCCGTTAACTGAACCTGATCGTTCATGATTTCGGGAGATTTTTGCTTATCAGACTGATCTTCCATATCGAAATCTTTTACTGTACGGGATCGCAGCTTCATAAGAACACACAACGAATGAATTTACACCGCAATTGTGCAATGACGAAATCTAGACTCACAACAACAAAAATACCGCGAATTTCAATACACACAAATACATATACCCCTCCAAAATACAGAAAGAGAAAAGCAACGATGAATCATGCAACACAACACCATGAAAGCAGACTTACTTTCAAACACATGGGCAAAACATGCGTATCTTTAATTTTCTTAGCAGCTACCATGCATTAAGAAATCAACACTGACGTTACTCATTTAAAAATTTGAAAAATGATCACAAAATTGTTACAATACAAAGTATATTGCATCTCAATTGAAAACACAAATGAACTTCTTTTTTAATGCGTTCAAACAAAAATGAATTTTATGCATTGAAACAAAAATGAACTTAATGCATTAAAATATAAGTGAAACATCAAAAATAAAATCATGTATGAATATCTATTGACTACAAGAATGATAAAACTGCCAAAAGCCATGTGCAACATTCCATGAAACTTTCTGAATTTGGGCTCCAAATTGTATTAATTTGAATTATGCCACCAAGTTCGCAGACATTAAGAAGTAATGTCTCATCTGGCACCAGCGTTGGGCGACATTATGTGGTGGGTGCCTTGGTGGGCAAACCACGTTACAATTATCTTTCATACCTTTATGATTAATAATTGTGGATTTTTAATTTTAATTTTTATGAAGGAGTGAAAATTTATTAATTTTGCAAGAATGTCGACGTTAGTTGGAATTCAGGAAAATTGTCACAATATGACATTTATTTTCTTATCACTGGCGATTACAAGTCCGAGCGAATTTACCGTTAACATTAACACAAATTGGCAAAGTCATAAAAGCAACGCTCAGAGTTACAATTAGCCGTCATGAGCAAGCAAACAACTGTATATTTACCTTTAAATATCTCAGAATCAAAATGCAAGAAATAATGACCATTGGAAACAATGAAAAATACAAGTTATGACTACCTCAGACAAAGGCTTCATAATACTGTGACTTTACAGTTAAAAAGAAAATCATGGGCGCCAGAATGAACAATATATCATTCGAAAATAACTAGTTCTGGCAAATTATGCCGCTAGCTCAGGGGTTTTTACAATTACAAAGTGGGAACATGGACCTATCCTCTCAAAGTCGCTTACGGGTTCTGTTTCACGGAATGCACAATCACATGGCTTGGTCGTAATCAATTACCATTGTAGTTCTGCGTCTGATGTCTGTGATGAGTGTAGCGGACCCACGATATGTGAGATTATCTCACAAGTCGGCTATAGGCATCTCTGGTCTGGCAATGCGCATCATCGCATTACCGGCTGTGTTGCGGTGATACGCTCGCTCCAGCAAGGCAAGCTGCAGTTAGCGAAAAGAAGTCAACTTTCCAAGTCAACCTCAGACTGGTGCGATCGAAGTTAGAATGTCCAGCTCCTCGCTCTTCGGTCCACGAGGAAACTTCTTGCTCCTCCCATTTGTAGTCTCGAAGCTCACATACAACAAAAATTCCCAGGATTTTGAGTTATACGCTCATTTTGATTGGACCTTCAGGTCGGCACCTAATGTCACGTGATATCCTCGATATGCGATTTGGCCAAAGAATCCAACAGAGGTCGGACATATTCGGCTAAGTTCGCCGGGGCGAGAACATTCGGGTTTCGGACGGCAGGCTTTTCCCGCTCGGTGAGTGACCCATCCCCGTGTGTGTGGTCCGGCAAAAACCCAAATCCGCGACGTCCCGTCGCCATGGCTCGGAAAGACCAAGATTAGCTTCAAGCCTACATAGCTCAATAACTCTTTAATATTCGCTTTGCTACGATACCCTGTATAAGTTCACCATTTCATTACAGTCCTCACTTGGAATCTTGCGTACTTTATAAAATTACAACAAAAATCTATTCACGTGGTCGCCCAAGATTTATGTAAATTACTCATATATTATTACATATATAATAAAAAATGCACCTTGTAACGTGGCGACAGCGCGGCTCGTTACAAGCCAAGGAGCTATATTAATTCCGCCGTCGCGGGAAATACATCGCCGTCACGGTAATATTTCTACAGTGCAGTGTGGTACTTTTATTCGGTCATTGGGTACAGCCCTGTAACGACCACTGAATGATTAGGAGTTCTCGCACCCCCAAATATTGAGCTTGCTGGGGCAGACTTTCTTAAATCCACACTTGGTGGATAATTTAAACTATCCTGGCGCCCGGCATTTGAGATCGGATACAGTTAATGTCAATACTGTATTTGATTTATGGTTCCCGATCATTGTGAAGCGAACTTTCATTTTAAAAAAATCAAGTGTGAAGCTTTCTTGCTTGCCAATTAATATTGGGAATTTGCTTCAAGATCAATTTTAAATGTGGTGTTGTTTTAATGCTTTATGTGTTTATTGTTAATATGTTGGCAATTGTAAGAAGAGGCTTTGCTTAGTTCCCTTTATTAATATTTCAATGTGTTAATGTTAAACATAAATAAGCCTCGCCTGTACGCCATTATGAGTACCCAATAAATTAGCAGCCTAGGGTTTCTTTGAATTATAAAAAGAAGTAAATGGTTTTCACCCTTACCTCCCTCCCGGCACATACCACTACAACTTGACTACAAATCACCGGCTCTTTAGTTAATATTACCAGACGATTCTAAACTGCTGAGGCTAGAAATTCACAGCGTGAGTGAAATCTCAATGCATTGTCTGTATCACACGTTATCATGTCATGCACATGTGAACATGTAGTACATGGAAAATGAACAAACTGTGGCGGCAAGTGAATGACTCTGTTCCTGGCTTAGTTTTACTGACTTTCTCATTCCATAACTATTGAGAAAGGCCATGGATGATAGTTCCACCAATTATTTATCTGCGTGCTGTAGTGTCTCACCTGTTCTCCCATAACAGTTATGATTTCTCTTCAACGACCTTAGCTGACAACAGAACGTTTAATAAAATAAATAAGGAGTTAATTTGAAGAAGCACCGAGAGCTTTGGCAGAAATAAAGGCAAAGGAACAGAGGCAAATAAAGGCAAAGGCAGTAATCACACGCATGTAAACAACAACACGATAGGTGTTTCTGAAGATCGAGATAGAATTTCTATTCTCGACCTTCGGAACAAGTTAGGAGATGACATGGTCAGCACCTGTCCCAGGACGTTGTTGGTCTCCGCAAGGAGTTCATATAATTATTGGACAACAGTGTTGTGGACTTGTCGAACCATGCTCAACATTCAGTGGGATCAAACGCATATCATTCGGGCAGCAGTCAGATGGACTAACTACTCAGTTTCGAGGACCGGCAAGGGAGCAAATGATTGGAGAGGTAGCTATAATAACACATTTCCATATTAGATTTGAATAGTTACTCAGTAAAGTAATAGAACCATAACAGCTGCAAATTATGTGAGCGGACTGGCCGCTGAGATGGTAGAGTGGCGTGAGTGGGACACGGAAGACGCTAGTTCGAATCCCGATTTTGGCAGGAATTTTCAGGCGACTTAAAGCTGATATTCACTTCTAAAAAACTACTTTGTTAATTTGATAATACTGGAAAACTGTATGGTTGGCATCCCACGTTAAACTGCACGTCCCCTTTTTCTTCGTAGGATTACCCATTTGAGCTAAAGGCGCGATGCGCATCCGATAAGAGACTCTTTTCCCTATTTTTTTTTTTTTTTTTTTTTTTTTTTTTTTTTTTTTTTTAAACGACACTAAATTTCTTCCTCTAAATTATGTGGAAATGTACAGTTAATACACTTAAATCAAATCTTTTTAGTTAATAGTTTTATAAATAAAGGAATACATCATACTAGTTAGCATACCTAGTAACTGCATTCTTTCGCTGCCAAACCTCTTAAAACCATAAACAATTTAATTTCTAATTAAAAACATAATCATATTCAAAATGCATAATTTTAATGATTAAAAAAAACATTTATTTAGAAACCACTTGGAGTGAACAGGTATAAAAATTGGTTTATGTTCATTTATATTAGGGATGCTCGATATACATCGATGTATCGAAAACATCGATGTTTACTATTCGATGCATCGAATCAATCCGATGCATCGTTTACTTTCGATGTTTATCGATGTTTTTCATTCGATACATCGAAAGAATACATGCGTTTCTTCGACGCGATAGAATCAGTTTTAAAGCAAAACAAAAACAGAAAATTGTATTACTATACGTTATTTTTGTCACCTAAAATATCAAATTACATTTTTTTAATTGAATAAAAAAAAACAAATGCATGTGCAACACGATTAGTTTTAAGGCAAAAACTGGAAAATTGTATCGCTATACGTTATTTTTGCCACCTACAAAATCACATTAAATTTCTTTCTTTTAATTTGCATGAAACAAGAAAAAACTAAGCGATATGATTGGTTTCAAAGCAAAACAAAAAAACAGGAACTTGTATCACTATACGATATTTTGTCACCTACAAAATCTCATTTTTTTTTTAACTTGGATAAAACTACAAAAAATCTATGTTATATGATTGGTTTTAAAGAAAAACAAAAAACAGGAAATTGTATTGCTATATTTTATTTTGTCACCTACAAAATAACATCACATTTTTCATTTAATTTTGATAAAACGACAAAAAACTACAGTTGACATGAAATTTCCCGACAGTGTAGGGCAGAGTTACACCTTAGAGCAAGGCTGAAAGTACCTAGTAGGCTTCAAAAATTTGCTTAAAGTTACTGCTCCTCATTATAAAATACCCAGCAGAGCAACTATGACCCGGTGGCTTGATGACAAGTATGACGTCTTGGCAACATTAATAAAATCAGAATTCTTAAATGTTGAACACCTCGCATTAACAAGTGATATATGGTCAGACATGCAGATGCGCATCTTTTTGAGTGTCATAGCGCATTTTGATCTAGACACAGTGTTCGAATCAATGACATTAGGAGTTTATCAACTCTATGAAAGTCATTCATCGGAATATATAGCAGACATGCTCCTTAAGACCTGCAACGATTGGGGCTTTGATACGGACAAAGTCTCTGCGGTTGATAACGACCCGAATATGGTAAAAGCTGTGGAATTAGGATTTGGAAAGAAGAAGCACATCTCTTGTTTCGCTCACACACTTAATTTAGTTGCTCAAAATATTGTCAAAATACCTTTAGAAAAAATACTGTCAAAAATAAAGACAATTGTTACTTCCTTTAAACACAGTTGTTTGGCAAGCGATTTGAGAAAGTCAGTAAGTGCTGAAATAAAGTTAATACAAGGGCTGCGAACACGCTCGAATAGCACATATTATATGATTCAAAGATTTTTGGAGCTAATAAATGTTGTAAGTGATATATTGATTTGCCATAAAACAGCACCTCCAATGCTGACTAGTTTGGAATTAAATATCGCGTCATTTCTTCTTAACATACTACGCCCACTTGAGACAGTAACTAAAGAAATATATGGGGATAAATATTGTACCAGCAGAGTAGCTTTCAAAACTCAAATCAGTTGAGACTGATGAACCTTTAGTGATGGAAGTACATAAGCTCGTCCTAAAAGAAATCAACAAACGGATGGGTGCTATCGAACAAGTTTCGTCTTTAGCTATCGCGACCTTATTGGACCCACGGTTCAAAAAACTACATTTTGAAGACCCGATGGCTTCAAATGCTATTCAAAAGATCAAAGATATCATGAAGAGGGAGCTGGAAGAAATTCGAACAGAATCTAATTCAGATAGTTCAGACAAAACATCGGAAGATTTCAGTCTTTGGACCGATCATCACAAACTAGTTCAAAGAAACTGTAAATCAAACAACACTTAATTTTGCTAGTTTCCTAATCTTTGTCTAAATCTTAAGCTTTCCTAACCTTTATTAACCGATATATATATGTATATATATATCGATGTTTTTATTCGATGCATCGAAAACATCGATGTTTTTATTCGATGCATCGTGAAACATCGATGCAACGTTTCGATGCATCACATCGAAAAAAACATCGATGTATTTTCTGGATGAACATCCTTAATTTATATACATTCATCATTTAGGATTATAGGAGATTGCCGAACTAGCAGTAACATATAAATTAGGTGGCTCAACATTTTAAACCTTGTATTTACATATATTCCTTACTATTAACACTTAAACTGCGAGAAAAGTAACATTTAACGCCAATGTGTTTATTTAATATCATATCATCATCACTCGTCGGAACACCAGTCAAGCGGCGTCCTGTCTCACCGCAGCCAACACCGTCACGCCGAGCTGAGTCGACATCAGGCGACGCAACATGGGGTCACAGCACATGAGCACAGGGAGGCTCAGTCTACACCCTGCGGAATCGCTGCCGACGTGCGGTCTCCCCAGTGCGTCACTCCTACGACATCCCCCAATGCTGGCAGCTATGTTGAAGCCCGCTCACGTCCATCCCAGGGGTCAGAAACAGCAAACTCATCATGTTCAACATGGTCGTCACCCAGAATTGAAGATGGGTTTGACGACCCCGACTTCGAGGAGGCGGAGACACTGATCTACATACGTTATACATCTGGCAAGTACAGCGAAATCTTCATGGTAAAAGGACAGTACACATCCCGAAGCTGGTGGAAGAAATACCTCGACGCCCAGCTTCAACCATGCATAATCCAACTCCGAGTCAAGTCCGGGAGTAAAGAGTATGCATGGGAAATACCAAGAAACAAGTTCCTGTGCATCCTCAGCGACGAGAAGTACGGTCACCTCGCCACGCCTATCACTGACAAGAAGAATGACTGGTCATGGTTTATCTGCCTTCCTGACATACTCAGCAAAGACTTCAGAGAGGATGACTATTTTGAAGACCTACATCGAGCGATATATTGCGAACCACAACAACTTTCATCTTCGTCCAGCCAGGAAGATGAATAGCAAATCTAAAACAAAAGACGGAACTACTGACGGCCTTAAAAGACTGCAATCTCCAAGACCACCGTCCTTGCCCAAGCACCTGCACGTCACGCCAAGTGCAGACCACCAAGAAGCGGCATCGCGGGCGCCGACAGGATTGACACCGGGCAACCTGCTCGTAACATGCGTGAGTCCATCAGAGATAGCGGCGGTTAAGGATTTCCTCGAGAGCCACACCATTCCATTCCAGTTCGTCCAAATCGGAGGCGAAGGGCTTCCGACAACTGATAGCATCCCAAAAAACTGCTCCACCAGAGGAAGCAACCATCCGAGGAATGGAGGTCACCTGAGATGAAAGCCTCCCTCCACCCCGGAACCCAAGCAGTCAACGCCATCGGAAATCGAGGCTGTTGAGGCAGCCAATATCCAAGTCAAGAAACAAAATGGCCGGAACACCAAGAAGAATCTTCGCAAGAAGAAATCATCATTGTCAACTGTCGACCAATGCTTCAAGTGCCAGGGATTGTGGCATAGATCGAAGGATTGCCGGAACCGAGTTCGGTGCGTTCGCTGCGGGGAATACCACAGCGTGCTGGTGTGCACCAGACCACGCGACGCGACACCAACTTGCGCTTACTGCGCCGCAGCCGTCAACAGGAGCCTCCCCCGCACCAGCACAGCGAAGATCACGACGCTACCAAAATCGATAAAGGATAAGACCATCCACGGTCACCTGACTAATCATAAACACCTGACCAGACACCATGAGCATCAACACAACCACAACCACAGTTGTCAATGCCAGCCACAAGAAAATCAACTAGGGATGGTCGTACAACTGCTCACACAGTTGTTAACTACGCTCATCCCTACCAGGCGATAAGAATAAGCAAGGGTTTCCCTCATAGATCATTCCATATTGGCCAAAGTCGGGATTTTCCAAAACGATTGTATTAATTATCCTAAAACCAACCAATATAATCCGGCAGATAGAGCTACAGAGAGTAGCTGGGCTACATAATGCAGTTGAGGCAGCGAAAAAAAAACCCAGAAACATGGTGTTTACATTATATTTCCACGGTAGCTATCTTTAAGTGAAGTGATTACCAGATTGGAATGCCGGAACTTACTAGCGCTATTGTGTTCCGATCTTCCAGCCAGATCAAAACTTCATTTGAGGATGCCGATGGAGCTTATGATTGCCGAAATATCGTGTCAAAACACCGATTAACTGGTGTATTTCCCCTTTTTTTTTGTTATCGTCAGTCTTTCGACTGGTTTGATGCAATCTCCCATCCCTTCCTATACTGTGCTAACTGCTTCATTTCTACATACCCCTTACAACACACGTCCTCAATTATCTGCTTCATATATTCTAATCTCTGTCTTCCTCTACAGTTCTTACCTTCGACTGTTCCCTCCACTAATAAATTAACCAAGCCAGCATGTCTAAAAATATGACTTACCAGCCTGTCTCTTCTTTCTGTAAGCTTCTTACATAAACTTCTTTTCTCACCCATCATTTCCAAAACTCGTTCATTTCTAACTTTGTCTGTTCACTTAATTTTCAGCATTCTTCTGTAGCACCACATTTCAAATGCTTCAATTTTCTTTCTTTCCGGTATTCATAAAGTCCATTTTTCGCTACTGCAAAGTGCTGTGCTCGACACATAGAGTTTTAAAAAGTTCTTTCTAATTCCTAGATCAATATTTGATCGTAAAAGGTTTCTCTTTTTCATGAAGGTTCTTTTTGCTAGTGCTATTCTGCTTTTAACATCATTCCTGCTTCGGCCATCGGTTGTAATTTTGCTTCCCAAGTAACAGAATTCACTCACTTCTCCTATTGCATCCGATCCTATTTTTATATTTAATCTGCTACTATTGGTATCATTTCTGCTATATTTGATCACTTTTGTCTTGTTTAGATTTATATTCAGTCCAAAATCTTCCATCAGTATTTTGTTCATGCCATTCAGTAACTTCTCAATATCCTCAGCCCTCTCTGCTAACAAGACAATGTCATCAGCAAATCGTAGCATACTGATTTTTTCTCCCTGAAAACTTATGCCATATGGAAATTTTTCTTTGACTTTCTTCATTGCTTCTTCTACATACAAGTTGAATATGAACGGGGACAGACTACAACCTTGTCTCACACCCTTCTTAACTGATGCACGTCTCTCTTGATTCTCTACTTTTATTATAGCCACCTAAGTCTCATATAGTTTATAGAGTATTTTTCTGTCTCGATACTTTAGACCTGACTTTTTTAAAATTTTGAACATCTTTTCCCAGCTAACATTATCAAAAGATTTTTCTAACAAACCCCATAAAAGTATCCTTGTTTTTCTTGATCCGCCCTTCAAGTATTAATCTTAAAGACAGAATTGCTTCCCTTGTACCGCGATTTTTCCTAAACCCAAACTGATCTTCACCTACTATGTCTTCTACTACCCTTCCCATCCTTCTGTACATTATTCTGGTCAGTAATTTTTTGAAGCATGTGTCGCTAGACTAATGGTGCGATAATTCTCACGTTTGTCGGCTGGTGCTTTCTTTGGAAGTGTGAAGATAATATTTTTATTAAAATCAGTTGGAATTTCTCCTGTTTCATAATTTTTTGATATCAGCTTGAATAATCTTTCGAATCCTTCCTCTGCTAGGGATTTAAGAAGTTCTGCAGTTATCTCATCAATTCCAACTGCCTTATTTGCTTTCAAGTCATTCAGAGCTTTATTAAATTCTGTCCTCAAAACAGGATCTCCTAAGTCATCATTGTCGATATCTCCTTCCTTTTCCAATACACTATTGTTCAAATCGTCCCCAACATACAGCTTCTCAATGTATTCCATCGGTTAGCTCTATCTTCTGAACTTAAAACAGGTTTCCCATCGGCAGCTTTAATGTTCATACCTTTTTTCCTCATTTCTCCAAAATTCTGTTTGATCTTTCTATATGCAACATCTACTTTTCCTACGACCATTTCCTTTTGTACTTCTTCACACATTTTTCTTGTAAACATTTTTCTTTTGCTATTTTGCATTTCCTATTTATTTGATTTCTAAAAGGCCTGTACTGCTCTCTTCCTGCTTTATCCTGGGTATTTTGTACCTTCTTCTCTGATCCATCAGCTCCAAAATTTCTTCTGTGATCCAAGGTTTTCGGGAAGCTTGTTACCTAAAGCGTAATGTTTCCTTACCAGCTTTAATTATTTCGGCCTTTAAAGCATTCCATTGGTCCTCGGTTGACCCTTTGGGTCTTTAATGCAGTGGTTTCCCGTTGCCTTCTGCATCCCCATGCCGTTGATCATTTTTGATTCATCCACCTTTAGGGGTCGTTTCCACCCCCAAGGGAAAGAGGGTGGCCTGAACCAATCCCCGCTCTTCCGCCCTCCTTTCGGAGGCCGTTGTCAACCAAGGGTGACTCCCTATACCGGGAATCTTTCAGTCGCCAGAACCTCGTCCGTGCAAACAGGGTGCACCACGTGAAGGAGAGGTTGACATTTGATTGGGAAAGGCTAGTATAGTCTCTCCCAAACCCTTCCACACCGTATTTCCCCAAGAATATCATATTAATAAATAAAGCTTAGAAAGTCTTGTTTTATATATACCAGTTTGTGTGTTTCGTTTTGGTGAGGGACACACACTACACAGTGTTTTCCCAAGCCCAGTGGTTATATTTTAAAAATACAAAATTAGCACAGATCTCTGGAAACCCTAACTTTAATGGTGCGTGTTAAGGTTGGTATATAGTACTGCACTGATCGCTCAGCTTGATCCGGAATTTAGTCCTTTTACGGAATGACGACAGCAGAACATGCTGCAAAATCAACAATTAATCACAGCTTCTATAATATCAAATATTGCACCTGCAACCAAGTCTGGGAAGGTGGATGCTGTGCTACAGTTGCCTGTGGATGCCTATCTTATTGTTTCAAGGAATCGCTGTTTACTACTGTTTGCAATCTACCAGTAAACTTTCCCCGTGAAACGGGTTTCGCGGCGACCTGGCGTTGCCTTGGCGGAGCGACCTGCGGACACGTCTGCTCTCCTCGGCGGTCAGGACGAGACCATTACCGCATGCGGGGGCAGTCGAACTGGTTTAAAATCCTGGAGCTTGCTCCTCTGTCCAGACGATTTGATATATTGTCACAGGCTGACGCTGCTATAGATATGCCGCAAAAAATTGGATAGATTTCTCTGACGTTACTTAATAATTACGGTGTATATTCTGTTTATTATTGTATGCCACTATGTACGAGAAATGGATACATACATAATGGACGAGCGGTCGACCAACGGAGGCGTATAGTGATTGCTGTATTTGGACGCTTTAACACATTGGGCATTGTAAATGCTGAACACTTTTGGTCTCTGAAGTACAACATTTTTTTTGAAACAAAGACACACACACACAAAACGTATCAGATAAGAATGTATCTCCTAAAAACAATTTAAAAAAAATCCTATTCAACATTAAAATGAATCAGCTTTTCTCTAGAAAATGTGAGCAATTTCTATATATAGTTCTCCCTCTGTGTAATTTAATACCATAATATATTCATTTATCACATCCGTTGGCGTGATAAATTGCTAATGGGGGATTAGCTGTTTCGAGTGGAAAGAACTTTCATGGAGTGAGGATGGAATAATAGATTGGGAAACATGGCTTTGCACGATCTCTAACACCTGCTTTAAATTCAAACTTCTCCTCAACAGTAGGCCGAATTGGACAAGAATTCGGTTTCACTACCTCCTTTCTTTCAATAACACCAAACTGAACCATCACAGTCATCGACACGTTGACCATCTTATTAACATCTCGCCTAGTAGTTGCTGCGAGGTAAAGTCCTACATACTTAGAATACTCCGGGATAAAGGGTATGGGAGATATTTTGATATATTCACTTCCTCCAAATTTCATTTACAAGTTTACAAGGTAGAAATTAAAGGAATCTGATCCAGCCATTTATATCTATTTGTATAGGATAGTACAGTTCCTGTTAAAAGCGTCAATCTAAACGATAAATGCCATCATGCCCCCCTCCACCTCATCATCATACAATCCCACAATGGAATGATGCCTGTTAGAATCACGAGTCCTGGTAGCATTTCAGATATGGCGTTGATTTCGTGGGATGTAATTTGACAGGCGGGGGGAAGATTGGTTAGCGAGTTTGGATAGGCACCGGTACTAAACTAAAGTGCCCCCAAATCTTCTTTCTGAATTTCTCTAGTGAAGTGAACACAACAGTAATAATTAAGACACAACAAGTAAAAATGATTTCAGGATTATAACATCTGAACTATTTAAACTACAACCTTCTAATTGCACAATAGCTCTTACTAACCATAAGATAATTATTTAAAAAAATATATTTAACCTCTTCAGTCCCGAGGTATCATATATGATACCTCCAGGAATTATTTTTTTCTCGGGCCACTGCACAGCTGACCCTTTTCTGGAATATCGTATCATCTACAATATACATCGCGCTTCTCACAGCTCATATGTTCGATCTTCTGCTTTTGGCAGCCCTGATTAGAACCTTGGGATCCTGCAACTGTACAACGTGTCTCGTAGAAATAAAGGTAAAGACATACATTTTTTCCATGAAATAAAGTAACATGAAGCAATAAAGTTGTGTGTATAATTTTCCTGCTTGACTCCCAAAGTATCATATATATACCATCTATAAAAAATTAATTATTGTTTCAAAAAAATTTTTAATGGTCATTCATTGTTAACTAGCATTAACACAAAGTAAATAACACAATAGTACTTCTCTTGCGCTTTTAGTATGAGCTCGGGACTGAAGAGGATATTTGGCGCAGGTGTGAGTTTTATACTAGTTCTAGGAATCATTTGAAGCAAAATATCATTAATCGGGTAGTAAATACCACGTAGTAAAAATATTTCTTTCTCAACATTCTCATACCATTAAAAAATATAATAACTTTTAAAACTTTTTTTTTGGAGCGGCTAAATTAAATAGAAGACAGCATGAAATCAAACTGTTCCAAACATTAAGTACCTCGCTAGCGTTATATCAGACGATAATAAGCTAATTCTAGAACCATGGCATAGGATTTAAGCTGCTCCAAAATTCTTTAGTACTGTTCACGGATATTATGCAACGAATTTTTCCTCAAGCGGCAAAAGTATGTTTATATAAAAGCTACCTCTTTCCAATCATAGCCACAGCACGTGGTGGGTGAGTAGTAACGCTATGCCTTTACATTCGGGAGGACGCGGTTTCAAATAGGACGACAAAAAAGTGATTTAGACATCTTAGAAGAATCAAGTCTTAAATGGTTTAGTCACATGGCGAGAATCGCACCTATGGTATCTATGATAAATTTTCAGAAATCAATAATTGAAAAAAGACCAAACACGAAGACCAACAGAGAATTTTGAGAGATAAGTAGATAAAGATCTGACTAGACGCTGCCGAGAGCGGGGAGGATACTAGAAGAGTAGTGGTGGTAAGACTGATAGTAGTGGAAGAGGCGAGTTCATTATCACATCCACTCAGCTGGATTGGAAACTCGATGGTGATTACAAAATCTGTGTACTGAACCCTCAGTGCGCTAAAGTAATGCGTACATGAGAATGCTAGTTGCTCTCCTCCGCAAGGAGTTTCTTTCCCTGGAACTTGTTGGATAGTATGTGGGGTGAACCTGACGAACTATTCTGAAAATTAAGGCTTGAAGGAAAATCATCGACTATATCGGGATCAATCCTAATTGATCCGAACCGTAGTCATACCCCAAAAAAGACTGTTACGAGTATGGCATAGTCGTAAACAATAGGAAAAGAAACTGAAAAAAGTAACGAGACTTTTAGTCAAATAGCAAAAGAACATTCATTACAAAATGCCAAAAACTCATATTAACTATTCTACAGCCTTTTTTCGATTATGTAAGTGTAGATCAGATTAATGGTCAGTCTACTGACTTTATTATATGTTACGCTATACATATCCGACTGCGAGAAGCAGCTACCCTTCCCTAGCCAAGACGATATATACAGGGCTATTACAAGCGATTTCATAAATTCACTGTAGCTCCATTCATTGACATATGGTCACGACACACTACAGATACGTAGAAAGTTTTGTTTGGCTGAAGCCGCACTTCAGATTTCTGCCGCCAGAGCGCTCGAGAGCGCAGTGAGACAAAATGGCGACAGGAGCCGAGAAAGCGTATGTCGTGCTTGAAATGCACTCACATCAGTCGGTCATAACAGTGCAACGACACTTCAGGACGAAGTTCAACAAAGATCCACCAACTGCTAACTCCATTCGGCGATGGTATGCGCAGTTTAAAGCTTCTGGATGCCTCTGTAAGGGGAAATCAACGGTTGGGCCTGCAGTGAGCGAAGAAACGGTTGACCGCGTTGGGGCAAGTTTCACGCGTAGCCCGCGGAAGTCGACGAAGGAAGCAAGCAAGGAGCTAAACGTACCACAGCCGACGGTTTGGAAAAATCTTACGGAAAAGGCTACAGCAGAAGCCTTACCGTTTACAATTGCTAGAAGCCCTGACACCCGATGACAAAGTCAGACGCTTTGAATTTTCGGCGCGGTTGCAACAGCTCATGGAAGAGGATGCGTTCTGTGCGAAACTTGTTTTCAGTGATGAAGCAGCAATTTTTCTTAATGGTGAAGTGAACAGACACAATGTGCGAATCTGGGCGGTAGAGAATCCTCACGCATCCGTGCAGCAAATTCGCAATTCACCAAAAGTTAACGTATTTTGTGCAATCTCACGGTTTAAAGTTTACGGCCCCTTTTTCTTTTGCGAAAAAAACGTTACAGGACACGTGTATCCGGACATGCTGGAAAATTGGCTCATGCCACAACTGGAGACCGACAGCGCCGACTTCATCTTTCAACAGGATGGTGCTCCACCGCACTTCCATCATGATGTTCGGCAGTTCTTAAACAGGAGATTGAAAAACCGATGGATCGGTCGTGGTGGAGATCATGATAAGCAATTCATGTCATGGCCTCCACGCTCTCCCGACTTAACCCCATGCGATTTCTTTCTGTGGGGTTATGTGGAAGATTCAGTGTTTAAAACTCCTCCACCAAGAAACGTGCTAGAACTGCGAGCTCGCATCAACGATGCTTTCGAACTCATTGATAGGGACATGCTGCGCCGAGTGTGGGAGGAACTTGATTATCGGCTTGATGTCTGCCGAATCACTCAAGGGGCACATATCGAACATTTGTAAATGCCTAAAAAAACTTTTTGAGTTTTTGTATGTGTGTGCAAAGCATTGTGAAAATATCTCAAATAATAAAGTTATTGTAGAGCTGTGAAATCGCTTTAATCATTTGTAATAACCCTGTATATATATATATATATATATATAT
Source organism: Vandiemenella viatica (assembly GCA_031002005.1). Lineage (NCBI taxonomy): Eukaryota > Metazoa > Arthropoda > Insecta > Orthoptera > Morabidae > Vandiemenella > Vandiemenella viatica. The sequence goes on along the minus strand of CM061914.1, from coordinate 141,708,799 downwards.
ATATATATATATATATATATATATATATATATACAGTACAAGCGATGAAGTAGTGTCTTTACTGTCGGGCAGTCGGCGAGAGTAGTCGAGCATACTTTGATAGCCACCTGTTAGGAGCCTGCCACCCTCCCATGCATCTCGTATCCGGGGCGACCATCTGCCTAACAATTAACTATTACAGTTCAGGGCTTAGATAAGTGGTAATAGTTGGAATCCACTTTGCGGCACGCTATAAACTGTACTACTCCGAGTTAGAAGCCAATAAACTGTTCCATTGCAAGTTTTACATTATTTCGTGTAGCGAGAACTTTATATCAATTTATAACCTTCGGTCTGTGGCCGTCAAACCACAGTGGTGTCAAACATTAGCCCAAACAGTCCAATGGTAAGATTCTAGTGGTGCTGCCAGAAGAACAGAAGAGACGCTTCGAGCAGAACTGTAATTCCCTAAGGTTAGTTCATCAGCACACCTATCCACACACACGCCCACTAGCCTTGGCCAATCAGCCCCTGACAAAGTAGAAACCTCAAACCAAAACTAATCATGCCACAAATCTAAGCCAGAACAAATCACGCCATAAACCTAAGACAAACCATAACTGACGTCTCAAAACATCATAATTAACAGGAGTAATTGTCGAAAGACAAAGCCTCCAATATACACTGCCCATCGAAAGAAAAGGGCAGCTAATGACATGACAACAACAATATTAATAGACACAGCATTAAGCTCACTAACGCGCGTTATGTCAAACACAGCTAGAACACGTATTTAACCTTATTACTGAATGGCGACAGCAGAACTTACTGTGAAATGGATACCTAACCACCGATCCTACTTAAAAGTTACTGTATGCTGGAACACCAAAGAGGTATCTCTCCGTGCAACGGTGCCTAATGTGACCGCAGTGTTTAAAAAACTGTGAAATACATCACAGCAGACTAACCTACCAGTTTTTTTACCGTGGCTTGGCTGATCTCCACGCTGCTGCATATATGCCGTAATAAATGGATAGATTTCCAAAGCATTACTTAATAATTGCTGTCGATATTCCATTTTTTATTATATCACCTTACAATCCAGAAATAGTTATATCAATAATGGAAACACGGAGAAGGTATGGACGGATATGGGTCATCCTGATTTTTAGTCGCTTCAACTTAATGGCCTCCGTTAATAACGTGTGGTGTTTTTTCATAAATCCGGACCCCCGTCCTCATTTTCTGGCGAGACTTCGTAACATCTGGCAGGACCCCTTCCCTTATGGCGAGGTGAGTACAATGGTGTTTAAGGCACAAGTGTTTCTGAGCACACTGTGCTGTCAGATCTGCCACAGATCACCGCTTATCTCGCTCTACAGTGCGGGCAATCCTCCGACCTCCACGTTCTGTGATGAGGCATAGACGTCCACCATCTTGTCGCCCAGTCGTGGTTTCACCGTCCTTCAACCACTCTGCATAGACGCTCACTACAGTAGCACGCGAACAGTCGACCAGCCTCGCCGTTCCGAGATGCTCGTTCCCAGATGCCGCGGCCACAAACCACCGGCACATAATTTAAGATAACTGCGGGACCTGTGAGTAGATATATGGTGCCAGACAACTCCGGCAAATTAACGAGAACTTTTCGAATCCATGCCACGGCGAATCGCTACCATGGACCAACACACTATTAAGCGGGTGGTCATAAAGTTTTGACTGATCAGTGTAGGTTGAGTCAATCACGAAAGAGGCCTTCAAAGGCAAATCGAATCTCTTCAGTGGGTGCCCAACGTTTCCGGGATAGGCTAGTCAATAATGACAAAAGCATTATTATTACTCTAACAGTATATGTCTGGTTTACTCCTTTGATCTACATCGCTTGAAGCAGACCATAAATGTCAGCAATAAACCTTCCGTGAGTGAAATCTGTTACTAGTAGAATTGTTACCAAGAGGAAGTGGAACTTCTAAGAGTGGAGTCTGCTTTTTTGTTATGTCACCACAATAAAACCACAACTTTCTCGCAAAATACCTGAGACGCTGTTGTGTAACTTCGCAAGTGCGAAGTTATTCACTGCCTTTAGAGCTACAACTGTCACTCGAATATTCTTTAGTGCAATAAGCTCTGCGATCCACAAGTTTTTCACAATCGGACCTAATCTCACCGTGCGAGAATATTTTGTATTAATTGCGAGCTCATATGAGTTCTGACATTAGTCACAAATGTGATACTGGATGGAATAAATACGCATTACTAACTACGCATTACTAAATTTTATGGTTGCATTATTCATCTAGTATTTGATTTTTAGTTCTATAACATCGCGCTTTTCAACTAACATCAATGTCAGGTTCAGAAGAGAAGTTCTTTCCAGTTTCGTTTGGGTCCCTGAATGACTGTGCGAAACCGAAGTTAATAAACTGCTGTTTACACATGCCAACTACTGCCTGCTCTGCACTATATCGTATTATTCTGATCTGCCTTAATATCTCCAGTTGCTTCTGCATTCCCAGGTTCATGTCTGCCCAACACACACTCTTCGTTTTGTCGTTAGAATCAGAGCCTCCAACTGTGGCATACATTAACTACATGTCGTCCTTACCACCAGGAGTTCCTATAACTAAGGTTTGAGTCTAATTTTTCAACATAACCTTTTTAATTTTTATCTTAGTTGAATTTATTTAGCCTTCTTTGTGGTCCCGATTGTTTCTCAAACTGGGACCCGATTTCCTGCCATTAATCCCGCACGAAAACAGGCTTAGAATAACACACAATCATAAAAAAAACCCAGAGGTGTGTGTCATTTCCTTACAAAACGTTGCATTCTACCTCAAGTAATATTTTAATACAGAGAAACAAAGTAACAAGATATCAGTACCACATGAAGAAAATTATACGTAATTCAATGACGTCTGTGTATCATTACTTTTTCATTCAACAGCACCAAAAACTCTCTTCTTAAAGTACTTAATATAGCGCAAAATATGCATAGACAGCAGTACCACACACCAGATAGTGTTTTTATTAGTCCTCAAAGTGCTGATGCGGGATTTCGATGAAGCGGTTAAAACAAAGTGGAAGAGAACTATATGAACACCTCACTAAAGCCACGTTATAACATTCCAAATCACTTTCGCATTCACGCAGTCCAATATCAACAGTCACACTAATTACATTTTTAAATGAGGATGTTGGTATGTCAATGTCATAACCTGGCTTTCGCAAGCATATTGCAACGTAGGATTATACGTAGGTGCAGCAAATTGATTGTAAATCAAAGAGTGAAGTTTAATGGTGAAATAACGATCATGCATCTTCACTTGTGATTTGGTACATTGTAGTCTTACAAAAATCAGTAATCCTTCTGATATAGAACTTATATTGCGGAAAGAAGTAAACATCGAGGGGTTGGCAATATTTTGTTATTTTCGGCGGAAGTATCTTCAGCATAACAACTATGTTTGGAAAAGTTGCATCTAGAAGGGTGCGATCTGTATGACCTGACCAGGAATCACAATAGGCTCTTTAATGGCGCTAGCAGACAAATGCGGAGTTCTGCATGGAAATGACACACACCACTATTTTGTTTATGATCGCTTGTTATTCTAAATATGTTTTCGTGTGGTTCCGAGTATTCGAGGTCAAAGGTGTCCCTTGTTAGTACACTACTTTTGAGATAATCCGACTAAACTTCAAATTGACGATTGAGTTAAGTTTTTCATTTATAAGTTCTATATTTATTCACAGGACCAAAATAAGTATTATGTTTTGCTGAATAGCACATCTATAAAGAAAGAAAGTAGCTCAAATAGTAGTCATACATATATTTTACCTGATAGCATTACAATTTGAAATTAATGTGACAAACCGCAACATTTGTCTTTCAGTATTTAAGTTATACTGCTAACAAAAATGTATTCAGCTATCAAGGACATAGATTCAAGTAATATCAGGTTTTGCGCTATGAAAAATACTATTGCTCATCAGAAGTTCACTGTCGTCCGTTTAGGACCTATCCCACTTGGGCCTGCATATCATCATTCTCGCAAGCGTTTCGGGAATGTCTCTTTGGAAACGTATCACATTATATCCGTTGTTTTTAGCCATGATTAAGATGGTCTACTCTCTCCAGAATTTTGAGTTTCCGGGACCGAGCGTGGTGGGTGAGCGGAGACGTTCTGGCCTCACATTCTGGAGGACGCCGGTTCGAATCCCCGTCCGAGTATCCAATTTTGTGTTTCCCAAATCAGTCCAGGCGAATGCGGGGATGCTTCCTGCAGAAGACCATGGCGAATTCCTTCCCGTTCCTTGTCTCTAGTCCTTTCCCACCTTTATTGATCTCGACGTCGGAGAGGCGTAAGGCATAAGGAAAACAAAATTGAGTTTCTCGAGCGGTCAGAATTTGTATTAGGGCTTCACGGTGCGTCGACGTCAAAGACATTAGAGCCACGAGAGGATTGTGGGTAATGAAGCAACAATCCCCCATTCACCTGGAGGGATTTAAAGAAACCACAGAAAACAGAAATCTGGAAAGGCGAAGCGGATATCAAAGCAGCGTACTTTAAGATGTCAAACCCAAACACTGCTGTTCACCTATAGTGTGTTCAGTTAACGGAGGCATTCTGCTCTATCGCCACTTGGTTACCTGTACCCCTTCGTGCGAAGCGGAAAGACTGACCGCTGATAAATATGCCTCTCTGTGCCTGAACACAGCGGTCTGCTCGGAGGAGTAGGCAACGGGAGGGGCTGGTGAGGTAAGGAGTGAGACAAGGGGACCATAACCTCGAACGAACCGTGAGTTTAGGGCTAACAGGAGTATAGTACCATTGGTAATCCTATGTTGTAATATGAGCAACGCTTATTTGAAGCAGTTTCCACATAAATAAATTCAAGAAATCTTGAATTCGTATTTTTTTTTTGGGGGGGGGGGGCGGATTTACGCCTTGTCTACGTCGATAGCACTGGGTACAAGGAACAGGAGAAATTTGGCTATCAAATTTTGAAGCAACAATTCCACCATTCGTCTGAAGTGATTTCTGCTAACCATGGTAAATGGAAATTAGGATGACCGGAGTGGTGATAAAATAAACATCTATTCGAATGCCAGTCCCGAAAGTTAATCTCGATTGGTATTGATTTCAATTTGTAGTTGAGATTTAAAAATTAAAAAATGTTTTCGATTTTAAAAAAATTGAAGAGACACCAGTGTCAAGAGTTTTGAATATCATAAATAGAAATACCTGTTATATATAACAGTAACTGTTATTTATAAGGATGAATAACAGTCTGGTTTACAATTCTTGCGTTTCGTAATAGCTGCCTCGCTGCAGTTTTTACGAATAAATTACTGGAAGTGGTGGGTATTAAGTGATTATCCATAATTACTTTGTTATTTGAAGAAATTACGATCTTCTTCCAATGCAGTACTAGAAGAACATGTCGGCCGAAACATTACATTTCTACCCCAAGTCGCGATTACGTGCATTAGCTTAGAAATCATCGATGCTCACAGTTTACAAAAACCAGAAGAAATTCATTTTGATTATTGGAAAACAATGCTTAATTTAAATTCAGAGAAGATATTAATTTTAGTGCAAAGCGTCTTCTTCCACGCGCAATGCTGTGAATAGCAGAGTATGGATGTAGATAACCACAACGAAGGAAATTTTATGTTCCCGGTTGTGGTTAAGGACTTTGATACTTAACAGCAATAACGATAAACTTGCCCTTGCTTTGAAACCAGTCGCAAGGTACTAAGGAACATTAATCCTATTGGCAAGATAGTAAAGAGATGGAGGAGAACAGACTAAGAAAAAAATCTTTAATTTTTTTGATTCCAGACCCAAAACTGTAATGCCCTGGTTCGCAAATATTAAAGAAGATCTTCATTTGGTGGGACTAGAACCAGAAGATGCTTTCAACAGAGATATATTTAGGAAGAAGTTAATGACAAGTGAGACAAGCCGAGACGAACACTCCAACAGAAGACGCGGTACACTCTGGACAGAGCAGCGCAAACAGGCGCATTCAAAATGAATGATCGAGTTCTGGGCCCAAAATAAGATGAAACTCGCTGCCAAATGCACAAAGGCTTAACGTGGTCCTAGTTGGCCTCAACAAATAAATAATAATAATGACATGAAAGTTTACCTCAACGGACGACGAACTGGCGAATTAGTGAAGATTATTATTTCAAATCCGAAACGTCTCGAACCGATAAATTACGCCACTTGTCCAGTTATCAGATCCAGTTAAGTACCTGTAGGTACCACACCGCCGGCCGCCGTCCTAGTGATTAGAGTCATAGATTATGGGCTATACCTCAGCTATTTCCAAACTATGCATCCCAGTGATTTAAAATGAAACGTCGTTTCCTATTACATTTTACTACTGTTACATTAACGGAGGAAACAAATGTTATAAACTTTCAATACAGTTCATAGCATCATAACGCGTACTGATTAAAAAGGCTACTAATATTTTTGCAGAACATTTTTCTATTTTAATCATCATCAAATAGTATTCGCAGCGCAAAAATGAAATTTTTGGAAGGAACATCTACTCACGAGTTATCATCTTCTCTGAGTCAATTAACTGTTTAAAAAGAAGAATAGGCGTTACACACTGCAATGAACATCTTCCATAAACGTCCACTTAATTCGGGATGCAACGAAGAAGACTGAGAGATTTAAATCATCTTCGACATAAATGACAGAAACTTGTTGCAGAAAGCGTCATGGGATGTGTGCCTACAATATACGTAAGGGAGCGTCCATAAACTAGGTAGCTTCATTTTGCCTCCTGTGAACCCCTCCCCCTTCTCCTCCCCACTTAGCCTGACGTGGCTTATGACGAAAATCAATGTTCACATGTCGTTGTGTGTTTTGCACCTTATTTTTACTGTGACAAATAAAATGAATGCAAAGCTACGTGTCTTGCCCCGGAACCTCCCCCCCCCCTCTGGGTGGTAGCCTAGCGTAGGGGGGCGTCCAATAATTACGTAAAGTGAAATAGGGGGGGGTCAACGGAAATTTTAGGTGAGGTTTGAAATTCTTGTAGAATGGTAGAGCGAAAAAAAAGGTCTACATATGACACGAAAGTCGATTTTAGGGGGGTCTCAAAAAGTTTCGAGGTTCTTCATTGGGGGGGGGGTGTCTCACGTCATTTTAGAGGCGTTTGTCCTACCAAATCTCACCAGAGGTGGGTGGGGGGGGGGGAGTCCGACCAAATCTCACGAAGTTTCACCGGAGAGAGGGGGGGGGGGGCGGAGGGTCCGGAATTCCGGAAAGACACCTCACGTAATTAATGGACATCACCTAGCTTTATACTCTACCACTTCCCCCTAAACGAAGCCACGTTTATTGACGCTCCCTAGCTGGGTTACTATTGAAGAGCTTTTGACTGTACTGGATAGGAGTGGAGGGTGATGCATATCACGTAGGACTGTGTTTTAGAGCATCTCATCTTAGAAGGAATCATACGATAGTAATAATTTCTATTTTTATTCTGAAGTTTCCGTTCTTTACGTATTTCTTTTACAAGAAGAAACAATCAGTATTGAAAGTTATCCAGAGATGATAAGAAATAATGTTCTTTAATGAGTTTGAAACAAAGTTGTCGATGCTTGGAGACAACAGAGCACACACTCTTTTATCGCCGTTGATAAGTATAGCTATTTCTGGCACAGAAGATGGCGGCTTCAAATTTACACGATTTAAGTATAATAAACTTAACTTGTTTTACGAACTTAAATTTTCTCTGAACGGTCGTCGTTTTGACTCCAGTAACGCCCTTAAATATAACTGACTAACACAGCTGCGCAATACGTCGAAGCTGGCATTCATTTTCATTGCAGTAATGTGTAGCGACTCTGGACTTGTAGGTAACACGTGACCACTAGTCTCGCGCCAACAGGTGTCACGTGTCGCGTGCCGCGTCTTCTTGAGCGAGCATTGGCCGTCTGGTACGGACAATGTAAATCGGTGGCATCCGGTAGTTGAGGCGGCCTTTGTGGGCCAAACGACCTCCTCCGCCCAATGGAGAGGCACTGATTTTTGTTTCCTCGCTGCTGCAGCTCAACACCACTGATATTACATCGCGCAGACTTCAGAATGCTACTCCCATAGCCTGTAGGTCTTCATCTGTAGCAGCTTCCATTCTTCAACCCGTAGCATTTATTATCACCGCTGCTGGAAACGCCTTCAGCTTCGATTTAAATTTTTTCGAGATTTTATGGAGCACCAGATATATGGGACCTATAAACATCTTGCCTCTTTCTACACATATGCCAATGATTATATTCCTTACAGATATAAGAGGTCAATCCCAAAAGTATGGTCTCCAAAGCATTTAGAGATACAAATTTTATATAGTACTAGCTCGTACCCCCGACTTCGTACGCGTGGATTAAGAATTTTTTTTTCCAGAATTGAATATAGAAAGTTGTTGGTAACGAAGGATTGGTCCCAAACAACATCGAGTTGGCATAATATGACAGGAAAGTCATCACTATATCATTCTACCGTCGAACCTGTCTCTTGAAGAGAATCAATTTCCAACATATTTCTGTCACCATTCGATAAGATCTCAAAATTTCGTAACTACAACTGTTAATCTTACTGGAAAAATGTCCTGTGCCCTTCATACAGATTTTCTTGTCAAATTCCATCAGTATCGATATAGTCATTTATTCGTCAAAACGTAACAAAAAGACAGACACTTACTTCCGTATTTATAGTATTATTACTGTGGTTTACACACACACACACACACACACACACACACACACACACACACACACACACACACACACTGACTGCGAACAACCCCTGAGGGATCAATAAAACGTAAAAAAGTGTACACCTACAGCATTGCAAGACTACCTATGATTTGCCTCGCATTGCACCCCTAACTTTGTAATATCTACAGTTTAACATTCAATCCGAATAACCGACGGCCCAGGCGTGACTCAAAAACAATTTTAAAAATCTTAGCCTCCACGGAGATTTGAACCGGAGACCACGATCCAAGCATTACGAAGCCAGCGCTTTAACCACTGAGCTACATGACCGCTAGACGAAAAAACAGTAGAGAGACGTCCATATCCAACGCGTCTGTCTATCGGCGTTCAGTAGTATTTCGAAATTATGAGACAACATGTATTATTTATACAGATAATTTTTAAACCAAATGTAGACGGTATTTTTCTACTTGTTTCATAGGATAAGTGTGCAAAGTTTCATCGAGATCGGATGAAAACTGTGGATTTGTATGAAGAACAAACAAACAAACAAACATATATACATACATTCATCTTTATATATATAGATATACATCATTTTAAAAGTTGAAAAGGTCTCTTTTATCTACTCGATCACCATTTTGGAACCGAGCGTGGTGGTGTAACGGTTGCGTTCTCACCTCGCATTCGGGAGGACGCCGGTTCGAATCCCTTTCCGGGCATCCATATTTGGGTTTTCCAAGGTTTCGCAAATCTCTCCAGGCAAATGCCGGGATTCTTCCTTCAAAAGGCCATGGTCGAATGCCTTTCCATTCCTTGCCCCCATCCTTCCCCGTCTCTAAAGACCTCGCTGTTAAGACACGTTAAGCAGTTAAATAAATTTTAAAAAAAACCATTTCGGTTAATAAATTTTTGAAGACTCTGTGACAGAATTTGCATGACAATATCATACCAGCTCGCCGCCATGTCTTTGCGGAAGCGTTGAACTTCATCTTTGACCTCTTCGGTGCTGAATCGCCTTCCGGACAAATTTTCTTTCAGCTTAAGGAAAAGGTAGTAGTATCTAGGTGCCAAGTCCAGACTACAGTGTGGGCGTGCTGTGATATTCCAACCAAAGTTTTGCAGAAGAGCGACGGTTTGATGGACGACGTGAAAGCGAGCTTTATCGTCGCAAATATTGACGCCCTAGTTTAATATTTCTCTTCTTCCGTTCTGAGTTGCACGTTTGACTATGGTGTTGTACAGGGCGTTCGCCGGGAAACGCAACCCACTGTTAGCGCTACAAGGAAGAAACTGCTCGCGGCGAGCGAGCGGTCAGCTCCCGGCATTGTTCGACCGTCGGCCGCGGACTATTTCATAAACTTGTATGTGCTAAGCATTTAAATGTGACGTAATTCATTAGCTTACCTTATAAAAGATGCTGGAAGTGTTGACACTCTTGTGTAATGCACATTTCACATCTTCTGAACATATTTCGAGACACACGCTGCCCTAACTGACTTAATGATTTTTTGGGTGACTGTTCTAGTCGAAAAGCGATATCGTCAATTTTCTCCTCTGTGAGAATACGGTTGACCGACAGTCTCTTTTTGTTAAAAAATGAACCCATTTCTCTTACTTTTTTAACCAGACGCAGAATTGTTGATTTAGCTGGCAGCAAAGCGCCAGGATATTCGCGACGAAATTTACTGCGACACTTTTTAAACGACTTCTTCTTCACATATGTATCGTAGAGAAATATTCTTTGTTGCAAACTGTAACGTACCATAATTTTACTCACACTCAAACACGGTACAGATTAGTAAGAGTATGAAGCCCCAAACCAGCCAAACCGCAAAGAAACGTTTATTCACAACACTGATTAATAAGAGACTGAAGTCACAAACTAGCTACAATGCAAAGAAACCGTTCTTAACAATGTAAGGGTCACTGCACTGCACTGTTGGGGCAGCGGAGGTGTTAAACAGTGCGGTGATTCACGGTGCCGTTTGGCGGAAACTGCTGGCTCCGCTGTCCGAGCAAGTTGCCGACGGCAACAGACTGGGAGGGTTGCGTTTTCCGGCGAACGCCCTGTATAAGCCCACAAAGACTGTCACAGAGCCTATAAAAATGCATCGTTCGTAGAAAAATAGACAACTGTTCACTTTTTAAATGAAGTAGAAAAAAATAAATGGATTTTAAAATTCTAAAAAGCTTTGGAGATCTTACTTTTGGTATTACCCCTGATACTCACTCCTAGTGTTAGAGCTGCACCCGTTGAGAAATAAATATTAGCAGTATCTTTTGCATCAACGCAGTATGAATATTTATAGTAAACCATGTTGTTAAATACATCTAAATCATAAACATAGATTTTTTTATGACGTCGACCAGTTCGCAAGAATCATTAACTCTATAGCCTACGCACATTTCTGTGAGTTGGAAAATCTTCAGTATTTTTCTGCGAATATCACTAGCACCTGATTCCATAACAAAGTGTAAGATTAAAAAAGGCCAAATATTCTCGCATTTCGATTACTAATGAGATGCACGGTTTTCGAGAAGCTTTTTTTTATCGCTTTACGCCTCGTCGATGTCGAGGTCATTAGAGGCGGGATAGGACGGCGGACAAGGAACGGGAAGGAATTCGGCGATTGCCTTTTGAAGGAAGCATCCCGGCATTCACCTGGATTGATGTGGGGAAACCATGGAAAACCCAAATTTGGATGCCCGGACGATGATTCGAACCGGCGTCCTCCCGAATGCGAGGCCAGAGCGTTAACCATTCACCCACCACGCTCGGTGAGATGTTATTAAATGTGTTGGTTCCATTTTAAACAATGATCGTTGTACGCATCTGGTCCCTTAATGCAGCGTTTCTCAATCTGTGGTCCACGAAGAAGTGACAGTTGTTATGCATGCAGAAATTTTTTTAAACAAAATTCTAGCTGATTTAAATATATGGTAACAAAAAAATAATTTAGTAAAAATTATTCAGAAAAAGACACAACAGCAAATATCGGGTTTTTCCAGGATATTACCACATTGTCTGTATAATAGTCTGTGTATTCACTAAATACGTTTCCAGCCCGCAGCAAATAAGGCGGCTTTGTTTTGAGGGTTAAGTTAATTACCATTATACGAGGATCTTAATGTGGTTATAGATCTTAAAGGAATCCGGTACATGCCTGCAACATTTGGTAGAGTTAGTTAATAATACACATACAGAGAGAGAAATCACGCATGTATAATTTAGTGGTGCGCAGAGTTATTTTTGATAGTTTACTGTTCTTCGGGTTGAAAAGGTTAGAGAAGGCTTAATGAAAATATCTTCACTTTCTGTCGCTCAAGAACAATTACAGCTACACTTTGCCTTATTTTTCTTATGTACTAGGTTAAATATTTCTTTCACGTGTTAAAAATTATTTAAAGTTACTGAATGAATAACTTGTACAACAAAATTATTTGCTATGTCTACAGTGTTATTGGTGCCAGTTAGGTTGCATCGAATTTTCTTTCAAATATTAATTATGTGCTGTTTAAAAACAAAATATCGCATGAAACGTTACAACGGATGACGTACATTAATCTCATGTTTATACATGATGACTGCAAAGCAAAGACTGATCTCATGATTACTTATGAGGGTCATATTTTTTTCCACAATATTGAACATCGAAGTGAAAGAATATTTCATGCCAGGTTGTTTTTTTTTGTTTTTCGCTTGACTTTACTCATAGCAGACTTCAACGTCATTAGAGGCGGGAAGATACCGGGGGCAAGGAACGGGAAGAAATTCGTCCATGGCCTTTTGAAGGAATTATCTCGGGATTCGCCTGGAGTGATTTTGGGGAACCATGGAAAACCCAAATCTGGATGGCCGGACGGTGATTCGAACAGCCGTCCTTCCGGGCGCGAGACCAGAGATTTATTGCTTTCTGCGTAATATGTTTTACATGAAGAAACAAAACAAATCATAAAACAATTATTTATTCAAATGTAGGCTGGACTCTTGCACTCTTTGTTCAGTTATTTTCATCACATGCATTTCATACGGCAACTGTGCATCTCCATTAAATGGTTCTCGATATCTACAATGTCTTCCCCTATTTTTGATGTACTGCCTAAAACCACTCTTCTTGTAGCAGTACTTAGAAAGTTGAAAAGTTATGCTTTCGGTAATTTTTCGGAGTATCATAACCGTATAAAATAAATTAATACGATCTCATTTCAAGACTAATGTAGCAGAGAAGGCATATGATTCATGCTGAAACACATGTCAATAACATTTATCAGAATTGGAAAGCGGGAAAGAATTTCCCATCCTTGAAAGAGCCGCGAATGTGAAAAAGGATGTTATAACGACAGACACGTAAAACAGTTTATTTCCCATCCTGAGGAGAATTTCTGACAAATTTTAATTGGCAATTAAACTTTAGAAACGTGTCGGTCTTAATTAAAGAGAACAGGTTGTGATTCTGCAGCTTTGTGATGGTACAAACATTAACTCAGCCTTCCTGTCTTGTTAAACACCTGAAGCAAAAATAGTAACGAGATACTTTTCTTCTCTTCCGGTAAAAGCTGCGACCCAAATGACGTGAAAGGAACTGTTTGTAGCATCCCTACTCTCGGTTCTTTTAAAGAGAATTCGAACGTTGTCTACATTTTACACTACCAATACATTATTACTCTAGACAGTGTTTCGCTACAATTACGATTATCGCACAATTTCTCTTATCCTCTTGCCAAAGACAGTATCCTACACCGTTTGTTATTCTTTATCCAACTTCTAACGTGGTCTCTTCAGTTATATTTTTCACGAACAGTATTTTCCTTTCGGCCGCGTAGCTCAGGCGGTGGAGCACCAGACTACGACCGCGACGACTGGGGTTCGATCCCCGCCGAAGTCGAGGATTTTTCCTCGGAGCTGAACGTCCGGAATGGCTGCCCAGGCCCATTCAGCCTACTATCCAATGAGTACCGTGGGAATACTCAGCGGGAAGGAAAAGAACGGCCGGATCATAGCGCTGACCCCGCCACATCCATTCTAGTGCCTAAGGTTGTACAGGACGAGCGGAGTCCTACCTCCGTGAACCCTACAGGATGCGGCAGGAGCCGTCGGAGCCCCGTGAACCATACCTTCTTAGTATTTCCTTTTTCTGAGAGGAAATAACTATTCTCCATCTTTTCTTTCTCTCACCTACTTAGCGATATTCATCCATTTGCTCACCACCATTGATCATCCTAATTTTCACTAAACTTCAAATTTATTCAACAATTTCTCAGACAATTATGCTGCACTCAATTTAGTCCACAATACAATTTTATACTTCTTGTAATTTAAGGTCCATTTATTTAACCTTCTTTTGCAGCTCCAACCGCCGCCTTCAAAAATGGATCTTCCACACATTATTTTTTCATCCGTTACTTTTTTTGTTATCATATAATCTCTTTGTCACCGTATCTCCAATGGCCCCCTTTACTCCTTGCAGCCAATGAAAAGCAATATTATTTTTATAGTTACTGATATAAAATCATACATGTAATTAAAATACATTAGTATTTACATATAGACTCGTGTTTGGCGTGATGTATATCCGCTACACTTTCCTACGTATAAAGGTGACTTCCCAATGACCGTACATTTTACCGGCCGCGCCAGTCCTGCTATTGATAGCGGCCCGCGGCAAGGGAGCCGCCTCTGCTGGCAGGGATGGCGTGTCTAAATCCATTGCCCAGTCGGTAAACATCAAACGCCCGGGTAGCTGATACGACACTGGGCGACGTGGTGAGGGCTAGCCTGTGGCGCGTGCTGATCCGTACCATTCGGCTGCATGGTGCGGCATACAAAACCACGGGCCGTGGGAAGCAACCATAAGAACGCCTGACGATGATCTTCTGAAAACGAAGGAAAAAACTAATTACAGAAGTCGAAGCAATTTCTTGCTTCAATCTGCAGTATGGGAACTTGGGTGGAAATTAATAAATTAACTTGAAGCGTTGGCCAGACATACCATGGTTAAAGGCTGTGACAGGTAACAGACACGTTCGTTGTATTAGACTGTTCCTGATTCTCCACGCTAGGTGGTTTCGAATCCACGTCCGGGCATCCAGATTTGGGTTTTCCATGGTTTCCCCAAATCTCTCCAGGCAAATTCCGGGACGCTTCCTTCAAAAAGGTCATGGCCGAATTCCTTCCCGTTCCTTGTCCCCAGTCCCATCCCGCCTCTAATGAGGTCGATAAGGCGTAATGCCATAAGCAATAAAAAAAGAAGCATCGACCCGATTAAAGTTCTCAGTTAAGTTGCAAAAAATTCTTTGGCAAACTTCTTTCTTTATTTAGTCTATTGCTTCCAAGACGCTGTTTACAGAAGCAAAAATCATAGACTATGAAATACCTTACATGAAATCATATTAACCATAGATGATCAATTCATTGTTAGGCACAAATCTTTTGGTATGTTGCTTTTTCGAAAATTTTTGAAAATACAGATATTGGTGTATAGTTTTCTGTGCGTGAGCCAAAAACGCCTATTGTTTTTTATCTGCGGTTATTTTTTTGAGAACACTTCTTTACTGCCCAGGGGGAACGATTTTATCCAGTTTGCCTTTCACTAGGAGTTTCTGGCGTTTGGTCGCAGTCGAAAAGTCAACTTTTGTACGGGAGACCCACGCGATAAACCGGACAGTAGTATCTAAGTGACTAAGCCTTCGAATTTTTCGGAGATACCACGTCTAGTTGTTGATATACTGATGGCCTGTCTATGTTGAGTTAATTACACCTTGTAACATAACAGTAGCATTCCGCCGACCCGCAAGTAGCGCCGAAGTGAGCGCATGACTACATTGTTTAAAGTCAGTCGTTATCGAGGTTTTGTAGCGAACGGCTCGCGTCGCGTAATGTGAGACGCTATACTAACTGTGCGGGTGTAGCAAGAAGTAAGAAGAAGAATGAACTTGTTTAACCATTGCGACGTATGTTTCAAATTGATTTGAACAGTGGGTTGAGTTACCAGAACAGTGAAGTGTGGCATCGAAAGTAATATAGTGTGGACTGATTTGGATTAAAAAACTTTCCTTTTGTTTCTAAGAATCTTGCAATCGACGGATTACGAAGTTTCAATAGCCTTATCATCTAAATTCTGATAGTGGCCAACTGGTTCGATGTGTACTTTATTCAAATAAATGTGTGGAGAACAGATTTTCATTACTTTTGAAGATTTCTCTTAGTTAGTTATCCTCACACTTTTATCGGACTGGTTTGGACCCTGTCTGGCGACCGGCGGCGACTACGAACTCATTTATCCAACTTCGGGTGCTGTATGTTAGTAATTAAAACTTTAGCAAGCACGAAGTTCGGTCTACAGTAAGTATCAGGTCAACCCCAAGAAAGGCAAGTAGTCTTACATGGCGACGAGTGACAGGACTGTGTGGTAGAAATCAGTACTAGGAGGAGAGACAATTTTTCTCAAATCCTAGGAAAACACACAAAAGAAAGAAAAGGAAAACTAGTGATATCAAGACGACGACAATCAAAACAGTGAGTGTCGACAATACCCAAAGGTGCGGAAGAACTCCCACTCGACGAAGGCAGCGCGGCTGGTCAAGGAGCAGCGGGGAAGACATTCTACATTGTTCGGCGCGGAGCTGGGCAGCCGAGACGACGAAGGCGGGAGAAAGAAGAATCGTCGTGCAGAGTCTCCGAAAGCTAAGAACGCGCTGTGCGCTGCTTGTTTGGCTATTTTTGAAGGCTTAAATCCTTTCCTAATTTTTTCTGATAATTTTCCTTTTTTTCTGTGAAATATCGAGGAAGAAAAATCGGACCAGATTTTTCTCTCCTAACTCGACAATACATTTTACTCTCCTTTGTCATCAGGGATGACAGAAGCAATTATTTAAATTCCACCTGTAGTTATGCCTATAGTGCAACCTTTTGTTTCCTTTTTCTTTAAATGGCATGCTTAGCTAGATAGCTTGCAGCAGCTGGCGCTTCGTAACGGCGTTGTTGTGGTTTGGTTGTCTGATTCGCGGGAAGCGAATTTGCCGTGTTTTGTGATCTTGTTTTCTGTGTAAAATTATAGTCATGCCGGAAACTGAGGGAAGCTCGAATGTAGATATGTCGGAAATGGTCCGAGTGATAAATGAGTTACTAAATTCCAAGTTGGAAACTCTAAGGTCAGACTTTCAGTCAACTACGGAAAGTTTAAAGTCCGAGATTAGTATGAATATTGAAACCCAAAATTCCAAGTTGGAAAATTTAAATACGAATTCTGAGATCTTAAATTCCAAGTTTGGAAATTTAAATTTGGATCTCAAATCAAGTACTGAAATCCTCCATGATAAATTTGAAAAGTTAGATTCAGATCTTAAATTAAGTACTCAAACCTTTGATTCCAAGCTCGATAATCTAAAAGCTGAGCTAAAGTCTGACGCGGAAATGTTACATTCTAAGTCTCTGAATGAACACAAATCCCAAATAGCAGAATTACGTAAGGATATGGAAGAGTATCGTGCTTTGTGTAATATGCGAGCAGAGGACTTAGCAACCCAGTTTTCCGATTTAAAACAAGAGTTAAAGGGTGAAACTAATAGTTTGCGCCAGGAAACCGACGCCTTGCAAGAACAATATGCACAGTTGCAAGAAAAAGCGATAGTCACTGCCACCGTATAAAGACGATCGAAGGACAGTTCCAAACATTGCAAGAAGGTACCCGACAGGGCTATGCGGAAGTGAAATTTGGGATGAAAGAGATAACTGCGGAGGTGGAACAGCTGGATGAGAAGTTGGAGAAATTAAAAGTGTCAACTGCCGTATTTGTGGATGAGAGAATGAAGGTACAGGCGCCGCTAATTATAAAGCAAGAAGTATTAAAACAAGTGCCGGGTGTAGTGAGAGAAGAATTCTGTAAATACAAAGAAACCGGAAAGGGCACCGTAATTCCTGTTCAATGCTACGACGAAAAGATTGATTGGGAAGAATTTTCGGACCGAAATGGCATCCATCCTGTAAAGTTTATTAAAAATTTCGAAAATTTTCCACCTTTTATGGCTGCTAGTGAGGAGAAGAAAATTAATATGGTAATAAAACATTTAAGAGCAGGACCCCGACTGTGGGCAGAGCAATTAGAGGAGGAATTTTCATCTTTCGAGCAGTTCAAAGAAGATTTCTTGAATCTTTACTGGTCGGCAGAGCGGCAGATCGCCGTAAAATCAGAATTAATGTGCGGTGACCGTTATGACCCGAGAAGAGGATCGCAAACCGATTTTTTCATGCGGTGCTATGCATCTTGCCGATACTTAGACCAGCCTCATAGTGAAGAAGAGTATGTACGAATGATTGCTGCTAGGTTACCGGAACAGACACAGCTAATACTTACTAGCCACAAGATCCGCTCCATAAAGGATGCTGTAGATATGCTGGGAAGATTAGATGTACAAGAGCAAAGAATGTACAGAACAAGATACCAGGGGCAACATAATACTAATCATTTTCAAAATAACGGATTCAGACAGGAAAACCACCGAAGAGAAGGGAATAAAAATTTTCGGCAAGAACCGGAAAACTCAGGCCGGCAAGACGGAGTTCGAAAGGAAAACATAGAGGAAGGAAAATCGCATAGGCGGTTCCAGAATCATAACTACCGACCGCAAAATGAAGAACAGAGAGTGGCCGTGGTTTCAGAAGACAATACCAGACATTTAAACTAGTGCCTGCCACTGAGAAGGCTTCGCCAGCGGCGGAGGCAGAAAAGAGGCCAAATACAGAGAAAATATTATTAGTAAAAGAAGAAAAAATAGGCTTGAGGCGGAAAAAGGATCAACCAGAAATATGTCTATACGATACAGTATTTAATAACGAAGTTGAAGAGGAACCGACAAGATACGAGAAAATTTTATTAACCAGTACAAGTGAAGAATTGAAGGCGGATGAGGTAGAAGATGAAAATGAATTTGATCAGGAAATGGAAGTCGAAGAATCTGAGATCAGGGGAGAAGGCGAAGATGACATTTTTGAAATTGAAAACGAAAGAATTCTAGAACACATTTGGAGAGAACAAAGGAAATTACGCGAGGGTGAGATGATGTTAATAGGAATTGATGGTTCGGAAAATATGGATACAGGCGAGGTAAGCCTGGACGGGATTAAAGTTGTGCGGAAGTCTTATGTATTTCATGACGGCGCAGCCGGCGAGCGCGACGGCAGCCAACACACGCGTAACAGTCCAGGCATAAACAGTGTTGGTACCTGTGCCAAAAATAATTTGAAGCACGCGGCAGCCGCTGACGCGGTATACGAACAATGCGAAACATTTCTATCAACTAAAGCGAGCTATGGAAAGGAAAGATCAATAACAACAGACTACGGAACTTGTAAAGAAGATGTCGGGAAGCTGAAGCAGTCACAGATATATGAAGAAGAGAAAAGAATTGACAGAAAGTCAATAAAATGGAAGAGTAAAGATAAGTTGCGGCGGGACGAAGATTTACCATATAGTGACAAGCAATTAACGGACATTACTAGTACTTGCTACTCAGATTTGAATAATGAAGAGAATCTAACGGCTCGAAAATCACAAGTCTTTTCAGTCTACAATAACGACCCGAGAGAAGATTTATTGGAAGAAGAAGGAATTTTAAGGAGAAAATGAAGTTGTAAAATTACTGAAGAATATGAAGACCTTACAGGAGCAGGATGAAGTGATTAAAGAGGTAAAGGAAGAAATTTTAAAACCCAACTACCAGGGAAAATTATCAAAATATTATTGTGTTCATAGAGATGTAGTCTTTCAGCGAAATTCAGAAATAAGTAAGGACTGGAAATTGTGGATACCAGAAAAGTTTGTAGATAGCTTGATTAACCATCATCATTTGAGTTACGGTCACTTTGGGCCTGGTAAATGTCACCGAATCATCAAGGAACACTGTTATTTTGTTAATATGGCGAGGAGGATAGCAAAGCTACTGTCCACATGTGACCTATGTCAGAGGACGAAGGTGGATAATGTGTTGAGGAGAGGAGAGATGAAGTGTATTTTACCTGAAAATGTATTGGAGTTAGTCGCAGTTGACGTGTATGGCCCACTGCCTAAATCTAGAGGTGGAGTGACCCAGATACTGGTTGTAATTGATGTTTTTTCAAAATTTGTCAGATTGTATCCGTTGAAGAGGGCTACAGCCAAGCTGATGGCAAATAAAATTTTAAACGATTTCGTACCGAAGGTTGGAAAACCTAGGAGGGTTGTCTCAGATAACGCCCCTCAATTTTGTAGCAGCAAATGGACCGAGAGGTTGGAGCAAGTCGGGATAGAGGTAGTGCGAATTTCCTTATATCACCCTCAAAGTAATGTTTCTGAACGAGTAATGAGAGAAATAGGGAGGTAGTTTCGGTGTTACTGCACAGACAACCATCAGAGATGGGCCCTTGAAGTTGAGCACTTGGAGCATATACTTAATGACATACCACATGATTCTACCTCGGTAGTGCCGCGGGAAGTCATGTTCGGCGAGAAGGCACTCCGTATTGTAACGGAATTCGTAGATTTTCCTACAACTCGTCAAGTGAACCGTGAAGAGTTGATTAAGACAGTTCAACAGCAGATGAAGATGAAAGCTCAGAGGAGGAAGAAGCGGCATGATCAAAGAGGGAAGGCAATCGACTATAAGCCGGGTGATCTGGTACTGGCGCAGACTCATTATAAGTCCTCTAGCGTAAACAAAGAAATTAGGAAGTTTAAGTATTTGTATGAAGGCCCGTATCGGATTGCTAGCTGCCCTAGGAAGAATTCCTATTTATTAGTGTACCCTGTTGGTCAAAATATCAGGGGTACTTTCAATGTTACTTCCCTTAAACCCTACAAAATGTTACCAGAAGACTTATCTGACTAAAAGAAGGGGACACCCTTTATCCTTATTTTTTTTCTAATTTTTATTTGGCGTAGGCCGATTACCTCATCGCTGCGGCGAACAAATCCTTAATTTTTTTTCCGGCTAAAGCCAATAAACTAAATCCACATTTCCACTCTCGTACCCTGCCTGAAAAAATGCCAAAGCAGCTGCAGCAACAACAGTAGGCTTTGTGTAGTGCAGTGTAGTGCGTGAAGTGCTTCGACAAAAGTCGTATAGAGGTTAATGACCTCTACCAGTGTCGCAACCGAGGACTCCACCCATAGAGCCTACGGTAGAAGCGGAAATATTTTTTTTGTCATGGTGTATATATGTTCTTTCTTTTCAGTTTTATTTTCGTGAGAATTGACAGTCTATTTGAGAACGGTGACCACGAAAACTATAACAATTTCATGTGGTTCCTTCCTGTCTTTTTTTTATATGTTTTCTTGATGTTGTTTGTGTGCCTGTTTGTTTTATTTAAATATGTTAAATGGCTTTGTGTATCTTATGTTAGTAGGTTGGCCACACTTGAGAGTCTGAAACTTGGTATTTGTAAATTTTCTTTTTTATTGTAATGATAATTCTTCAGTGGAAAAAAAAAACCTGAACAATTATCACAAATTGGTAGTTGGGGAATGTAACATAACAGTAGCATTCCGCCGACCCGCAAGTAGCGCCGAAGTGAGCGCATGACTACATTGTTTAAAGTCAGTCGTTATCGAGGTTTTGTAGCGGACGGCTCGCGTCGCGTAATGTGAGACGCTATACTAACTATGCGGGTGTAGCAAGAAGTAAGAAGAAGAATGAACTTGTTTAACCATTGCGACGTATGTTTTAAATTGATTTGAACAGTGGGTTGAGTTACCAGAACAGTGAAGTGTGGCATCGAAAGTAATATAGTGTGGACTGATTTGGATTAAAAAACTTTCCTTTTGTTTCTAAGAATCTTGCAATCGACGGATTACGAAGTTTCAATAGCCTTATCATCTAAATTCTGATAGTGGCCAACTGGTTCGATGTGTACTTTATTCAAATAAATGTGTGGAGAACAGATTTTCATCACTTTTGAAGATTTCTCTTAGTTAGTTATCCTCACACTTTTATCGGACTGGTTTGGACCCTGTCTGGCGACCGGCGGCGACTACGAACTCTTTTATCCAACTTCGGGTGCTGTATGTTAGTAATTAAAACTTTAGCAAGCACGAAGTTCGGTCTACAGTAAGTATCAGGTCAACCCCAAGAAAGGCAAGTAGTCTTACAACCTCTGATGACAGACAATTAATGGAAGATGACGAAACTGGTTAGAGGCGACAGATGAAAATTTACTTCTTTTCACTTTGTAAGGACTGTCACTTTTGTCTTCTTTCGTCTCGCCCTTTACTTCCCGTCAGATTATTTTAATTTCAGGATCATCCTAATAGAAAATAAAATAATCTTCCGACTTTGCATCTCATTCGGGAAGTCGTGGGTTTGAATCTCTCCCGGACATCCATATTTGATTTTGACAGTTTATTTACTAGGCCACGGCCGAATTCCTTCCCGTTCCGTGATCCAAGTTCCATCCTGCTTCTAATGACCTAATTAAACCGACGTCGACGAGCCAAGAAGAAGACCAAAGAATTACGATTTTTAAGGAGGTTTCAGACACTATTGATGTCAGTTATCACCTTCCGTTTTTGACAATTCTAACCCACAGCGATTAGGGTAGCGTTGAATAGTAATCTTCAAGTTATCTCCGTCGATATAATGTAGTATTGATTTCGTGTAATATTTATGACCGGTGACAAAGTTTCTTACCGACTGCACTAGCCGTTTGTATCATAACCGCCTATCCTAATACGGTAATTATGGTATAACCGCATATTTTGTGAACTGATTATAACTGTAAAGAATGCAATCCTTTTGTTTTTAACAGTTTTCAGTTTATTATACATAATTTGTATATTCTAGGAACTACATCGAACTTCTGTAGTATCCGAAGATTCAAGATCCTTCAGCAATGAATGTTTTAAAAACAACCGATCTGTCTCTATGTCTTTAACCTCTATGTCTTGATTTTTTTCCTCATCTACATAGCAACTTACACTTCTTTCCTTTAAGAATTAATATATCGATTTTTGTCCACACTCAAGGAACAAAAATATAATTTTCATATAAAATGTTTCTGTTCCGTCACATAATCCTACACCTTAAGAGGTAATACGGACTACCGAACCGTTTTGGAGTACTTCATATACACAAATAAAGCTTTAGCGTAGACGAAGAACGGTTTAATGACCTTCGAAAATTTCAGCCGAGGTCAAGATTCGAACCGTGGGCCTTTCGATACTCTATCAGACGCCTTAACTACGACTTACCAGACTGCTTCTTCGATATCTGAGCTGACCTAGATGGAAATTGGCGAATGGAGAGAATAAAATGAGAACTCAGCAATTATTCCAGTTCGTGTAGCCCACTTGGAAAGAAGGTCAGCGGTTTCGTGGTGCTGAATACAGATACGCCTCGTTCTGGGTATCGCCGTGGTGTGGGGTAGTTAGCTGTCCCTGGCACTGTGCCACGCTTTGGGGATACCCCACGGCTCAGGCAGCGCACCACGATCGATGTTGCCGTCGCCTGGCGTGGAAAACAGACGGCGGGAGGGACGGGGGCGAGGGTAGGGACGTGCTGGGGAGCAGGCGGCGCGCGATAACACTCGCACCTCAGAATAAACCGAGTCTAGTAATATCCGGAGACAACAGAATTTCTTACGTGGAATCTACTGTGTCACTTTTCTACAACGAAGCTGATTAGTTCTCCTTTAGAAGCACTATATCTTAGACTATACATTCGACCACCTACTCAAATGTTAATATCTTGGCATTACATTTGATAACAAGCTTAACTGGGCAGGACACATTGGACAGATGGTTGGAAAAGGTTTCAAAGTACTGCACTTGTTTGAGAGAGTGATAAGGGGATGTACGAGGGAAGTAAAGGAACTGGGTTACAAAACTTTGGTCAGACCATTGCTCGAATATGGTAGTGTAGTATGGGATCCACATTTTGAATATCAAATACAGGAGTTGGAGAGGGTGCAAAAAAGGGCTGCTAGATTTGTTTCTGGAAATTATCGCAGAATGCAATCAGTAACAGATATGATAAAAGAGCTGGAATAAGATTCATTGCAAGACAGGAGGAGGGTGAAGAGGGTCATGGGAGTGTACAAGGCGTATACTGGAGATGAGGCATGGAAAGTTGTTGGTGTAGGTATGAAAAGTACTGCATGGAAGGGAAAAGATGACCATGACCACAAGCTGGCACTAGATTTCAGGCACAAGGGTGTGGGAATATTCTCTTTTTATGTAAGGAAGTCAGAGATTGATTAAGTTACAAAGGGAAAAGATGAATAATCTACCAAAAACGCTGAAAGAATTTAAAGTTAGAATTTGTGGAGAGAAAAAGAAGGTGGGTGCAGGAAAGGGGGAAATTAAATTTATAAGGATCAGCATTATAATACGCAGCCAATTTTTTAATTGGAAAAGTCCAGAAGTACCGCACCTTGGAGATCCCCATAGGTAGAACTTCGTAATACCCTCTATCTGTGATACTAAACGGGGAGGTGGTATGATGAAAGAACCTCAATATACGAGTATATTTATCGGGTGCACATATATATCTCTATTATATGGGTACAGAAGGTGGCCCATGCGAATATTTGGCGACTGGTATACGATGAATAGCGAGGTTGGTGGTTTGGGGGCGTCCATAAACTACGTGGTTAGGTCCGGGGGGGGGGGGTTAGCAGGAAAGCTACGTTGCGCTAAAGGAAGGGGGGTATTTCCGAGCCAAGCCATGTTGCTTTTCATTCATATTATTTGTCACAGTTAAAATGAGGTACAGAACACACAACAGCATGTAAATATTTATTTCCGTCATTTAATTATCTCCGTATTGTAACAGCCCTCAAACCATAAAATTAAATGTAATGGTATTTTATGAAGCACTTATAGTAAGCTAGAGTTTGGTTGAATATGTTCTGGTATATTTGTTTTGCAATTTCCTGTAAATCGGTGTAGGACTATATAGACTTTGTTTTTTAAAAAGAAATTATTTAAAGGTCATTTAATATATATAAGAACAGAATTGTGCAAGAGAATTGTTTAAATGTTCGTAATTCCAAGTGTTAATGCAAGTTGCTATGTCTAAAGAACAATTTGCTACAGTTTAAAATGATTTCTGTGAATAATTTTGTGTTTAAGTATATTTAATTTCAATTTATCACCATTTTGTATTGATTGTAAATGATTTTGTATCAATTCTGATTTTTTTAAATATGTTTCAATTGTTTAAGTATTCGAGAAATATGTGTGGAAGAAGTGTTGTATACAACCTCTGGATTGAGTGTATTCATGTAAACAGTATCGTTTGACGTCGTGTTTGAGAATAAAAACAAGTCTAAACCGAAATACATTGTGGACTATTTAATTATCGTATTAATTGAACCACCAACAAGGATAGTCTGACAAGAGAAGGCAGTACAAAGTATCTTCTAGAATCAATAGGGAAAAAGGTTATGTGTTACGCGGGGGAGGGGGGGGGGGTTGAGAAAAATGCCACGTCAGGCTACGTGGGGGGAGGGGGAGTTAACAGGAGGCAAGAAATTGAGCTACCTGGTTTATGGACGCTTCCTTCGTAGTAGGATGAAAAAG
The DNA here is from genome assembly GCA_031002005.1 of Vandiemenella viatica. NCBI lineage: Eukaryota > Metazoa > Arthropoda > Insecta > Orthoptera > Morabidae > Vandiemenella > Vandiemenella viatica. Next base: position 141,683,524 of record CM061914.1, on the reverse strand, counting down.
AACTGACTCATTTTTGACAATTCTTAAACACTTACAACGTCTTGCGAAACAATTAGAAATGATTAAATGTTTCCTAACATAAGCGAAAAGCTCTTATTCTAGAAAACACACACAGTTTATTAATACCTCTGTGCTATGTGGTGCATCTATCTAGTGGTATGCGATCACTCCTTATCGACTGCAGCGAACTATCGCACACCCGTGACCTTGATTGTTCCTAGTTTGTTAATTAGTGATGTTATCACAGTGGTGAACTTAATCTTTAAAATGACACCTCATTTACCGATTTTGGTTAAATATGAGGGGAGTAAAAACACCTTTAAGGAATAATATATATGACGATACTTGTACTCGTATTACATAGACTATATTTTAATAATTTGGAAGTAGAGTGTTGTAATCAGAATTTGGGGAAGCAATTGTTGCTATGAAGGAGTTTTACAGTAAATAAGTTAGCGACAAATGCTCCGGTGACAGTGAGTAAATGATATGGTACAAGGTACCTGTTTGCCCCCAAACGACCCTATAGACAGAGTAGACAGGAGTAGTGAATAGCTCTTTCGGTCGTGACAGGTGACTGGCATGTCGAATCAATATTAAGTGCACGGACCATACTTTTCTCGTAGTAGGGAACTCACGAAACGAATTCCTGTGAAAATCCCAACTGGGGGATTCTAGTGTCCAATGAGGTCTACAGAAAAATTGCGAGAGTGTAGACTGAATGAGTTATCAAATCAGAAATTTGTTAAAGTAAGAACAAACTAATTTTTAATGTTTATTTTCAGGTCAGCCAATGGAACTGAGAAAAAAGAAGAAATGTCCCGAGGGGATAGTACGTCAACTCCGCCTTCGAGGAAGAAACTCATTGAAGCTGGACTCTGCAAGCACAAATTCTCAGATTTTGTCGTGATTCAGACGATTCCATTTTATAGTTACAATTTTCACAAAGAGTAGTGTGTATTATAATCTTCTTCTTCCTGTACAGCTTTTTCCTTCAACTGTCCCCTCCACTAGCAAAATAACCAACTCTCACATCTTAAAATGTAACCCACAATTTTTCTTCTTTCTGTGAGACTCTTCCACAAACTTCTTTCTTCGCCTGTCATTATTAAAATACGTTCATTTCGTACTTTATCTATCCACCTAATTTCTAACATCCTTCTAGAAGCTTCACTCCTGTAAAAATGGCGTGTTTCAAACATACAGTTTTAGAAAGTTCGTAGTCCTAGATCAAGTTTATTACATAAGGAGTAATTTGTTATTATTGATGATTATGATCCAAGATCCAAACAATTAGGCCTTCTTTTTTTTTTTTTTTTTTTTTTTTTTTTTTTTTTTTTTTTTGAAGCATCCCGGCATTCTCCTGGAGTGATTTGGGGAAACCATGGAAAACCCAAATCTGGATGCCCGGACGGGGATTCAAACTGGCGTCCTCCCGAATGCGAGGCCAGAAAATTAGGACAAAGGATCCCTGAAGTACAATTATCTTCCTTCCTTCCTCTACATTTTTCCTTGTTTACATCTTTCTTTCTTTCCATAACCATCTTTCTTTCTGTCTCTCTCTCTCTTTTTTTATTTTTTTTTTATCACGTTTTACCTTACGTCCCTATATGATAGCCAAGACAGATATTACCGTGATTACAAAAATTTGTCACACTGGAACAGAAATTCTCCCAAAAATAATCAAAACTGCCTCGGTGGACGTCATAGGTTTAACAGTCGTCCAAATTGTGAAACTGAAGTTTTATGCGATTGCTCTGCAATCTCCCTGTAACTGGAGAAATTATCATAAAATATCGGTAGGAAAGTTTCGTGAAAGACGTATAACATGTCCAATGTTATGAAGAATTAGGAACATGTAAGATTTATCAGGTGTTCCGTGTTATCAGAAGGCAATGGCTGCCGCTGCGGGCTCAATTTCCTGCGAGTCAGCTGATTGGGTTTCCGAGGTCTTCCCGCGTCGCCGGATATTGGACGGCCGGAGTTCTGCTCTGGTCCGACAGCGCTTTCTGACTTGACGCCAGTATTTTTAACCCTCACTGCCAAAACTGAGACGAATGAACAGTCTCTGGGAAAAGGTAACGGCTGCCATTGTTACAGGCGTCAAGACACATCGGGTTGAAATGACGAAGACAAGGCACTAAATTCTCAATCTCTACAGGCCTAATATTACTATTTATTATTCCTCTTCTCCACAGATTCTTGATGAAAAAAGACTCTGGAAAGCATAAGATGTTGAATTTAATAGCTGTGGTGGGTGAGCGGTAACGCTCTAGCATTGCATTCGGGAGGACGCGGGTTCGAATCCCCATCTTCCCATCCAGATTTGGGTTTTCCATGGTTTTCTCAAATCACTCCGTCTCAATGATGGATTGGTTCCTTCAAAAGGCTACGGCCAAATTCCTTCCTCTTGCTTGCCCCACCCCCCTCCCAGTCCTTTCCAGATTCTAATGATATCGACAAGGAGTCAGATTCGCAAAAAAAAAAGTTATTGTATTTTCATTCCTTTTCTCAGTAGCCCCTGACTGATACTGCAGAACAACAGCAGCAGTACATTAACTGCTTCTAAATGTTTCATTGAAAGAGGAAATGTTAAGGAATGTTGCCTAGCAGGTAGTAAATATATCAATCTTTCTGCTTCTACGTATTAGGAACCCATTCCACAGATTGTCTATGAGAAATACATCTGCGGTTTGATTTTCTTGGGTCTGTAACTTTGTTGGTAATGACAGAATCATTGAAAAATTTGGGTTAACACCACAGTTCTCCCTTCAAATTTTCAGGTTAAATGAACTTTCGTTGAACAGCTGACTAAAAACTGAACGATGTTGAGGCTCTCGACTAAAAAGTAGAGAGATACTTCGCTTGAATTCTAACATTACCCGAAATTCAAGATCCGCTTAACCTGAGCTCCAAGTCTGATAAACTTCGGAAGTTCAATTCTGCCTATTAAATCATTCTTTAAATAGAGAAAGTCCAACCAAGCTCATAGTGAAACTTTTTTTTTTTTTTTTAAACGCTTTACGTCTCTCAACAGCGAGGTCTTTAGAGACGGGCGTGAAACGAGATGGTGGATGGGTCGTCCACAACTTCCGTAGGTGAGAAAGCTGCCCTTTATGAAAACTCAATTGCAGGTTAAATAACCCTGTGATTGTTTACAGATTTATAATAAGATCACAGAATCCGTTGCTTCTAAACATATTCTAAACAACCGCCAAGTGCGTTAACGGAACGCAAAATACAGGACTTCCTAACAAATATATTACGATCACGTTGATGCATTGATCAATATATTATGCGAAAACACATTTCAACCACCAAACACGTAAGGTGTTGATAATATCTGAAAGCATAGTGAACAGCATTTTTAAGAAACGTGCTGAGGATACTCATACAAAAAAGCTACATAACACCCTAGTAATTACGCTATACCTCTATCAATATCGATTTTCAGTTTCTATTGAACAAGAAACTATTTCATTGTTAAGTTTTCCAGCTTCATGAGTACCTACATCCTTAGACATCTTTCTACATCAGATAGTGTTGTAACACTTATATATCTTTTTTGTAATCCTGGCAATATGGACTGCATATTTTTAAAATAGAACAATGTGAAAATCTAAAATAAAAAATGAAATTTAATGCACCTTATCAGACATAATTTTTAAGTCTTTATTAAGTGCCGTGATCTTAAACCCCTCTAGATTTTTTAGTGATATAGTTGCAAAACTGGAGAGTTCGGAAAAGGCACAATGTTAACGCCTTTGAAAACTCTTCGATTAATCATCCCAAAGCAAAACTGATTACATATTGTAATACAGTATCAGTCCAACGATGCCTCAATGGATGATTTACGGACAGATAGATTTCTTTTTTTTTTTGGTTTTTATGTTCGTATCGATTATTGACTTCAATATAACAAAACTTACTATAAAATCAGAGCACAAATCGTATGAAGGTGGAGGAATTACGGGAATAACGAAATTAACAAGCGATTCATTTTTGTGATTTTAGCTATAAACATGAAAAAGAATACAGGAAACTACAGCTTTCATCATAGTTTCGCTGTTGATTTTTAACTTTTCTTCCTTGTGTGTAACATTATTAATAACGTTAAGTTCCTATAATAATCTGCGGAAATAAATCAGCTAAACATATTTTTATGCACACACTACCTCTCACCATTCCTTTACGATGGAAGCAGTGTGAACGCCGAGGTTATCAAAGTAAACGTGTTTTCTCCGGAGAGGAGAACGAGAGAGATGTCTGTGGTGAATAGTTGGAGAGAGAGAAAGCCGAAGCTGACCCGAGCAGGCCGGCAGTCAGTTGAGTCTCGTGACGTAACAGGAGACCACGCCACCTGCAGCCAATAGGAGCCAGCCGGAAGGAACGCTACCAACGGCATTCTCCAACACGCACACTCGCTTTTCAGATTCTCCACATACAATGCTTTACTAAGTATAATCTTAAACACATAAAAAAGATTTAAGTTTATCTTCATCTAGAGGGGTTAATCTAAAATTATTCATTTTAGCCTTTGACGCTGTTTGCAACAAACTTTTTGCTGTCTTCAGTAACAAAAAGACCAGTTCCATGAAGTTTTAGACAAATAAAATCAGTTAAAAGTGAATAAGTTTTAGTTATTTTATCTCCAGGTGGAAACCCCTAATAGATAGATAGATATGTTCACTTTGATCTCATGTGAGAATAATCTCGGGGATGTGGAACAGTACATACACTTATTAGTAATGTCAATATTACTATATAATTAATAATATTATTATATATTGACAACAAGTTAGCTACAACCCATTAGTATAACCAATATCTCCTGTAATCTAAAAATACAATCCCGAGTTAATTAATACTTACTATGTGGAACAGTGTACACACTTGTTACCAGCATCTAATAACCAGTTATTTTCTTACCAACCAGTTACCATGATAAGTTTCACTGTAATTTGCGACTACATTTTATATCATGTTAGTTGCTATTTATGTGGAACAGTACACACACCTATTAACAATATCAATTATATTACCAACAACTCATAAGCAGTCAATTACTTAAAAACCTGTTAGTATGATAATTTTTTCACAGCAGTTTTTGAGTGCGTGCTATCCCATGTTACTATATATGAGTGAACTTTTGTAAACAGTGTAACTACTTCATTTGTCAAAAGTTTCAACAGAAAGAAAAACCATATATCATTTTAGTAATTGTGGACAACTTTGTCACCTTCCCCTTCCATACAACATATATACTATTTTATCAGTCATTCTTAGTTACCAAATTCCAAGAAGAAAATTCTTTCACAGAGCAAAATGGGTTCTGAAGCAGAAACTCTTTCAGTTTGGACTTAAGGTAGTTGGGTTTTTGTAGATAACATTTAATTTCTGTTGGTAATACATTGAATAAGGAAGCTCCAGTAAATGATAACCCTTTCTGTACAATTGACAGTGACTTGTAATCCTTGTGAATATCATATTTATTCCTAGTATTATTGCTATGTATGTCAGCATTAAGATTGAAGTGTTTAGGATTTTACACTACAAATGATAGTACGGAGTATACATACTGTGCTGGCATTGTTAGTACACCCAGGTTTTTAAATAGATTTCTGCACGACGTCTGTGGGCTTGCTCCACAAATAGTTCTTATAGCACGCTTTTGCGATTTAAATACCCTTTGTGCTTGTGACGAGTTTCCCCCCTAATTCAGGCAAATGTGCTGAATTTTTTCTAGAATTAATTCGGAAAATTCCGAACAAACATAGACAACTGATAGGATATATAAGATAATGATTTAATGTTACAATTTGTAATGCGTAACGCTTTCCATTAATATCTCTATGATAACGATTCAATTGTTGTTTGTCCTGTACTATGGTCATACGTATTTACCATGTGCTAAATAAAAAGGATACTAATATGTATTAATTATACTAAAAAACTGTATAAATATTGTATCTGTTCAAAATTTATTTAAAAAAGAGTGATTGGAATGTACATTGCTGAGAGATTGGAATGTACACTGCTGAATATACACTGCAAAAACCAATGGACGAATTATAAGGCGCGTCAATACAATGCCACATGGCAAAGCATGGAAAGACCATGAGGCATAGCATGGTTGGTTTAGACGTGTGTGATGGGCTGTACCATATGATAAAAACGTGCCATGTTACTTGCCATTTCACATCTGACAAGTATCGGTCGTAGGGAGGGCTTTAGATGATTTCACCCTGAAGGTGTAGTGAACTAACGAGAAAGTCTATGCATTAATTTACCGTACTGGGTATGTTTTGTAGCATCGTAGATTTAAAAAAAAAAAAAAAACCAGATCGTAATAAAAGGCATTAACAATTAGCTTTGGTATTGATAAGGATAAAATTAATAGAAAAATAATGAATATAGCTGGAAATACTTTAATAAAATTTAAAAAATAGTAATTCCCTGTTGCCAAAAACCACAGTGTAAGCGCTAAACGTTCACTGGTTGGAACAGCTCTTCTAAATTTTGTGTCACTTTTTCTGATTTTCGACGCTATCAAATTTAGAAGAATCTAAAAAAAAACTACTCTAAAATCTGAAAATGTTTCGTAAACCACCCTCACTTCTGCACTGGAGGTTGAACTCAACTGAATCGTCGATTAATAAATTATTCGTCAAGTCACTGCGTTCTTATCGGATTCTACCTCGGAGAGTGTGACATATCCAGAACCATCATTTGCGTGGTTCACGACATGTGGAAGCAGTTAATATTTAATGGGGCCGTATGGATTTGCCAGTTGACTTTGCCATATGATCTTGCCTTACCTTGTCATAATACATAGTGCGGTCGAGCCTTTTAGCGTAGCTGAAATGTCATGCCAGAGCCTTAATCACATAGCCATCAGACTAGCCATCCTTTCGTTATGGCCGAGATATCAGACGTAGGTCTTGATACCGTATGAGTTGGTCAAAACTTTGGCTGTTCCACAAGACTAAAACTCCATCGAAAAATAGGGCGCTAATGACCCCGATGTCAACGCGCCCTAAAGCAACAACAACTTCATCGAATAAAACCCGTACAAGAATTCGTACTCTACCTTATAACGATGGTGGCAGAGAAAACTGCAGGAGATACTTCAAACAGCTGAAGAAGAGAAAGTTCACTCCAAAAAATAGTAGCATGTATAATCTTACTAGAAAATTTCGTACGGTGATTATTCGAAGCAACAGTCTATCAACGTAAAAGCAGAAAGATCACCAATCAGCAATGAAACTAATGAGATGACTGATACTATTCTCTTGAGTGAGCTTCTTGTCTACGAAGTACGTTCGATTTTGGCTCACAGTTTGTCTATTGCATCCCCAAAACACAATAAAAGAACAGACACAGGAATCGTGTTTAACCACGTAAAATGTATGGAAATTGGATCGTTGTGAAGTTGAAAGAGTATTGACTGCGTTATCTTCTCTGGATATTCATCAGCTGTTGCGATGTCATTCGATTGAGTGGTGAGCTATTACAGTAACAGCCTTGTTATAATTAGTATCTTATCCAAGGCTTTAATCTGATTGGTACGTTCTGTGTGGGAACTATGCAGCCTTTAGATCAAGAAGACCTCTTCAATGATCTCCTTTGTTTCGGAACCTGATTTCTGGAGTGCGACTGTTACACTTGTGTTATCTGCAAGTAGAATCTGAAGGAACGTGATGGACTGGTTGATTCAAATGCTGCCACAAGCTGCCATAGGTTTCACAGCAGATGACCAATAATTGTCCACACTGTAAAGGACATAACATCGCATCAATTTGCAAGTGCGTATGTAAATCTATTTTATTATGTGTAGGGTGCTAATAATAATACTGTATAGGGCATTCTTGACAGCAAAGAATAAAGCTGGACACAGGAGTTGCGACGACTATGAGAAAATTTATATAACAACAGGCGAAATGAACAAGAGTGAGGTTAAGGGAAGCTGCAAAAGATGAGTTGGATTTTAATATGTTAGAAAGACAGATAGCATAAACATTGTTATGGTTATGGCCAAGGAGAAAAGTTGAGTACAATATAGTGTATATGAGGCTGTAGAATAAATGTGTATTCGAGTGAAACTGGAAGTGATTAATATTAATCAAGAAGTTGATGAATCTCTTTAAGCAGATAAGAGAAAAAATGGTGGGGAATGATTTTACAGTATAATCTTCCCTTTCACATGAAAGGAAGTACTATTGATATACTACATGACGGGTGAGCCTACAACAATCATCATTCTCTCTTTTCTTGGAGGCTCCAGAGAAATCGATAAGAGCCAAAACAAACTTTTTTTTTTTTTTTTTTTTTTTTTTTTTTTTGACAAGAGATGGTTTGGAGTAGTAATTAATGTGCGATATTCCAAGTAAATAAAAGCTGAGAAATGTAGAAGAGGCTGATCCTTATAACACCGTTCTGTAACTAGGATCAATTTCATTTATGATCATTTCTAATGGCTGTTCATCTGTTTTCAATGTCAATATCCTTCACTTGCTTCGCCACGTCAAGGTTATTCGTAGGACTCAGAATGTTGGAAATACGTCTTTATTTTAAAAGTTATATGTTCTGTCGGTCTGTTCGAATATTTTGGTTCTGACTTAATATGGGTTATTTTCACAAAGTTACGTTACGTGACGTTGCAGTTGGAAATTAAAATCTCTTCTCACCACTAAATCTTCTTACCTAAAATCTGGTATAGCGAAGAGCTACTAAACAGATTTTGATGAGGTTTTCACAGTTTTATACTTCAGGGTCGGGTTTAAAATATGAAACTGATATCATCTCGCTATCTTCCATAAATAACGGGTTTTTAGCGATTAAACTCGATTGATGGGCCCTGTGTAACAAAGTCGCCGTTGGCTAAGGAGGTCGTGGCACCGTGATAGTGGCCGGCGACTGACATGGGGTAAGCTGGTTCGATTTTTTTTTTGCTTATGGCTTTACGTCTCGTCGACGTCGGGGTCATTAAAGGTGGGAAAGAATTCCGTCATGACCTTTTTGAAGGAACCAACCCAGCATTCGCCTGGAGTGATTTGGGGTAACTACAGAAAACCCAAATCTGGATGCACGGACGAGGAATCGAAGCCGGGTCCTCTCGAATGCGCCCGGTAGCTGGTTCGAGTCCTGGTGGTGACGTGGGGGCGTATGGAATGGGGGCTTACGTCACCGGATGTGGGTGTGTAGCTTGGTGGTCCCTGTAACGTCTTTAGGAAGAGTAGGCCTGAATAGGCCGGCATCGTGTTTTAACCTCTCCTGTCCTTCATGTTTCTCTCATTCACGACGAAAACAGAATAATCCACTGAACTCACATTTATTAAAGTCAATCCACACAAAAGTACATACACTTACATTACTAGTTAGGAAAGAGGAAATCACTCCAGTAAAAATTTCCTACTTCACAGCCACAAAGCTTGTGTCACCGGGCAATCGAGAGAATTATCAAATGACATACAGGTATACCAAGCAAATTAATAACAATGCGTATGGCGTTATGAATCCGCCATATCTCAGAAGTGTTCGGCCGCCAGTTGACAGAGTTCGATTTGCAGCACCGTAGCTACCTAACGAAAATCCTACCGAGTAAAGGATATCTCACAAAAACAATTCTTATAAAAACAGGCTAAGTCTCGTGTTCATGTAGTGACAAAAAGTTTTCCCAGTCCGGGCATCCAGATTTGGGGTTTCCATGGTTTACCCAAATCACTTCAGGTGAATACCGGGATGCTTGCTTCTAAAGGCCATGGCCGAATTCCTTCCTATTCCTTGCCCCCCATCCTCTCCCGTCTCTAAAGACCTTGTCAGGGGCTGATTGGCCAAGGCTAGTGGGCGTGCGTGTGGATAGGTGTGCTGACGAACTAACCTTAGGGAATTACAGTTCTGCTCGAAGCGTCTCTTCTGTTCTTCTGGCAGCACCACTAGAATCTTACCATTGGACTGTTTGGGCTAATGTTTGACACCACTGTGGTTTGACGGCCACAGACCGAAGGTTAGAAATTGATATAAAGTTCTTGCTACACGAAATAATGTGAGACTTGCAATGGAACAGTTTATTGGCCTCTAACACGGAGTAGTACAGTTTATAGCGTGCCGCAAAGTGGATTCCAACTATCACCAACTTATCTAAGCCCTGAACTGTAATAGTTAATTGTTAGGCAGATGGTCGCCCCGGATACGAGATGCAGGGGAGGGTGGCAGGCTCCTAACAGGTGGCTATCAAAGTATGCTCGACTACTCTCGCCGACTGCCCGACAGTAAAGACACTACTTGCTAGCTAGTACTTCCCAAGCCACCTTGGCTGACCTACAATTACAAAGGGGACTGCACTCTAAGGTGCTGACTGCAAGCGTGCAGATTCCTGTCTGGTCAATGCTCGACCGCGCTCAGCATTGTCAATGATCGCCGATGGCCAGTAGCTCGACGACTGAATATTCCTATAATTCCCCAAATAGTAATGGTCTTCAAAACGACCTCTTACACTCCTCCCCCATTAGAACAAGGCATTTTCCACAATGCCGAAAAGTACAATATGCGACATAGTTGGATTTCCACTTTGAAGCTCACAAAATATTGCAACACTTTTAAATATTTAGTTTTCAATTCTGGTGTATGTGGTCGGCCAAGCCTGAAGATAAACAAAGTCAATTAGAATTTTCTAACATAGGAACAATAAAACAGTCATACAAATGACATTAAAAAATATATAATTTATGGAGTAGATGGGGTATGGTCATTTCAATATGTGCCATTTAATTTGAGTTCGGCATAGCTACTACTATCTGCGTAACTATTTTGTATCGTGATATTAACAGTGTTTTGTCTGCCTTATTTTTTCCGGAACAAACTAATTACAATAAGTCATACTTAAACTAAGATCGTCATAATGATTCGATACTTGGTTAAATTTAATCACATCTTGCTCAGTTTGCAAATATTTTGTTCTGGTGTCTAAGGTATTCTAGTTATGAACTACGGTATACTGATTCTGATAGATTAAATTAATTATTCAGCTTAGGAATGATCGATAAAATCTTTGTTTACTATTTTACACATTATCGCATTCTTCAGGGTGCCTTAATTTGAAAGAATTAAGTTTCTAGTATAAAGTCTTTCATGAATCGTAAGACAGGTAATTGTCTCTATGGTGGGATGCAACAAAGTAATAAGTTAATTATTACGGATTCTCCTACATATATGCTTACTATTTCTCTTGACAAGTGTCCCGCAAAGTTTCTGTAACACATGATTGTTAGACAACTAGATGAAAAGAACAAGTGTTTATCACAGATTGTTTACAGTTGTTTAAATTACTAAATTTAATTTAACTTCTGTGTTTCTTATTGAGTAGCATGATTCAAAGTAATCCACAATTGATATATTGCTCTACCCCGAATTAGATGAGTCTATGATTACGTTAACAATTATAAAGATTTTAGACTACCAGACAACGCTTACGTCAATAGTATGATAAAACTTAGTTAGGTCTCGTGTGAACATTAAATTAACATATGGTTCTCTCGTCCACCTGCTTATAATTAGTCGTAGTACAATAAATATACTCTAGGACTTTGTAAAACATCATTCGTTAACAGTTAATTATTTTTACTAGTCACTATTGCTCCAACCTTATATTAAGGCTTGAATCTCATTTGTTTTATTAGTATCTGTATTAGCTAATCATCAAGAAATGAATTTATGTTGACAATACGTTACAAGTGTCGAAATTGTCTTGATTTCCTAATTTGGTATTTCTCCTTTTTTTTAATTTCGGGAAATTATAATTTTATACTGAATCTACTACAATAATATACACTCCTTAGTGAAGATAACTCCATTTTTAAACTGCTTAGTCTGCCGTGACTGTGATTGTATGGTAGTTCTAAGTCCCATGAACAGAAATATGTTTTGAGCAAAAGAAATACATTACTTCTAAATTACTATTTATTACATGCTGCTGATATATTTTAGTGACATAACTGATTGATTCCCGTTCTTATTACTAAATTGGTTCTACACTAAAATTATTAACTGTTCTGTTTGCGATACTTATGTGTTCCAAGCGTTGCGCCAATCTTGCTGTTGCACCAGTCGACTCGGCATATCAGGTTACGCTGCGCGTCACTGGCCGTGATTTGCCGCTCGCCGTAACGGCTATCTGCAAAATTATACTTCCGACGGAACCTTGCCTTAAAACTAAACTATACATAATTTTGACAAAAGGGGATAGGTGGCCTCAATGGGGGATCTACGACAGCGAATTATTTAATTTTATGGTTGAATTAATATCCATGTGTCTGTATACAATTCAAAAGCACATATACTTTCTCGCATATGATATGAATGAATTTATTAACGGTTTAAGCCGTTGCTGGGCCACGGAGATTACAATGTGAGTTATGTATTTCCCTTCTTTTGACGTTTGAATTCCATACAAGTTCTGATTTACTGAGTTTACCCTCTTCTCGATTGTTGCGTATAATAATTTCTTTAACTGGAAACAGCAATTTTTGATTCACGAGGTAAAGCTTGAAAAATATTGGTTACCATTTTCGTGAGTCTGTCCGTTACTAATGTCATGCAACTGCTATTGATAATACAGAATTTACACGATTTTTCCCTTAGATTGGTGAACTACCTTTCAAAAGTCTAGGTTTGACACTATTTATCACTGCAAAAGTTGATAATGTACAAATAATTTCCAATAGTTAGCAACAAATTTTCAAACATTGGTTGTTCATGCAAGATAAATATTATAATTATGTCTGAAATCAAATAGATAGATTCTCCTTACTAGTGCAATCTGCTTATTATCTAACAACTAATCAGAGTTAGTTGGTACAATACAACAATTAACAATAGTCAAACATAATTCTGAAACATTTGCACTGCATATAACAGCTCTTATAGAGACAAGAAGTTGATATATTTTGCATATTTTGATTTATGATTCCACTTATGGCATCTCATTTTGCTGAAACTCCTCACAAGTACAAAAGGTATTTAAATTAGGAAAACGTGCTCTAAGAATTATTTGTGGAGTAAGCACACGTATATAGTTTTTAGACATAAAGTGATTAGATTTTCTATTCAATGGCATACCTCAAGAAATGTTATTTACGAAAACTTATCGACTTAAAACCAAACAAAGAGTTTTTTGCTCTAGAACCCTTTTTGTTGTTGTTATGTTAGATAAGTATTGTTTGATTTACCGATATTTTGTTATAGATTACGTTCTCCGCTTCCGATGAATTATTAATTTGGAATTGCACATCGTATTACTGGCTCCTAACTCACCAGTCTCTCTCAGATTGAAATTTCATTTTCTTTCTGTTCTTTATATGTAGTTCTCAATTTTCTAATACTTAACTAACCTAGATAACTCCACTTAGTGATCACTTCCCAATACTACAATCTTATCTGCGATTACACATCGAATATGAACTGTTTCACCGAACTATTTTGAATGTACAGATTTTAAAAGACGTGTAACATGGATCTGTTGGTAAGGGATGAATGTAAGTTTATTTCCATAAACGTATGGAGTTGACGGTAGGCTTTTGAGTACGTATTGTGTCATAGGAAAAGGTTCATGACTCCTTTTCCCAAAGACTGCACTCGCATTTTGCCTTTTTAACTCGATTGACGAGTGTACACCGTGATGTTGCCCAGACAATCAGAATTCGCCAATTTCCAACGCTGTCCGGATTTTTTTTAACATTACCCATTTTTTAATATACTTGGTGCTCCAAACATTTCCAACATGTGGCACACAGTTTGACTCCTTACATTAAGTGAGTACGTATTATTACTGTGGACACATGAAAGACAAGCCACTGAGGCTATGTTTTCCCTAACTGAAACACCAGAGTTGTACAATGTTCGTAATAATTTCAAATTATTCTTATTCTTCAAAATTATGAACGCTGATTCCGTTCTAGTTACTGTACTTTAGGATTTTATCCGTGCATATTTTCAGACTCGCGTTCGATTACGTATTGTTTTTCTAATTTGATATGGCAATTACGTTTTTTATTCATTCCTGTCGAATTCAACCATTCCGTGCATCGCGATAAATGTTAAATTTGATGTGGCAGATACGTCGTTATATATTTACTCTTTTTAGTCCAACCATCTCATGTATTATGTTTTAATTTGCTATGGCAAATACTTCCGTTTTATATACACTCTACTTGCGTCTACCCGTCCCGTGTCATTGCGCGTATCACTTAACACAAATAAATCTTCTGCAAAAATTCTCGTTAGAGGTATTTGGATGATCTCACGAATGATTTTAGAATATACTATGCAATGTTAGCACGTACGATTGACTTGTGAGTATTCGTATAGCGGTGGGAACACGTCTGTTCCTTAACCTGAACACGTGAGAAGTCTTAGAACGTCAGCCGAAAGTGTCCACTCGCGTGGTCCTATTAACAACTGTACGTTTCGCACGTCTATGACTGCACCATATTTCTAGAGAAAGTTTGATTCTATCTTCTACTGGAAGCTCTGTTCAAATAACGATCCGCCTGAACGGTTGCTCTGAATCTCCTGGAGCTTATATTAATCCCCTAACACTTTAACATTTCCCCGGCCTAGACCGGTAACCAGCAGACTAGTGGCTCTAATTTTTCCACTCTGCAAACAACTTTACAACAATAAAGAATTGCGCACCAGAACCCACTAAGACATATCACTCTCTCTTTTCCCCAATATTTATCATTAATCCAGGCCTTTAGCCATAACAACCCACCCCATTCTGCTTGTCCCGGCTTCAAGTTACCGGCATTACTTAAATGCAAATGGGTGGAATGGAGCTCCTACATCCTCACCAGGTTAACTTCTTGGGTTGTACCTGTGAGTTATCAGAAATGTTGGCCCCCAAAATGACGCAACTCGCCACACATTTATATATTGGGTCTGGATCGGTCGGTCCCTTGCCGTCTTTTACCGCAAAATATTCCGCTTCACTTTAAAATATAGGCTTTCCTGCCACACTTACATTGACACGACGCCCAACCGGTTTCACTTTTCCCCGGTAATAGTCATTCTCATAATTCTTTAATTCATCCATTACTAATTTGACCAGTATTTGCCTAGCAATCTCTTTTGAAATTTCCTATTCCGCTCAGTAGCATCTGAATGTTTCTTAACATTAATATCTGCCTTCTAGATTTAATTCTAAACTCACCTGGAGAACTCGTTTCAATCTGTTCATAAACACCGCCGCTGCTATGGCCTCTGAAAATATTTTTGTCCGACTTAAAGATATATCTGGCAGAAAACGTGCCTTTAAAAGCAAAAAGCAACCCCGCTTAACTCACCATTATAACTCCGCTCACCCGCGTCTCCAAATCCAAGATCCTCGAGTTCAATATCTGATAACTGTTGAAGATTTAGTCGCTGTCATAGTTACAATAAAAATTGAGGTCCACTCACCCCTAATGTCTTGTTCTCGTCGTCGCCGCCGTCGTCGCCACCGCCAGCGTCGCTGTCGACGTCTGAAGACCGTCCCATGGCTCCTGCAGCAACGTGTTGACTCGCGCCGCCGCGATCCGCTCCGCGTGTTGATCCGCGCTGCGCTCCGCCGTCGCTCGTGCGTTGAACCCGCCGTCCGATGTCTCCAGCCGCGTGCTGACGCCGCGCCTCCCGCGTTCATCTTCCACGGCATGTGTTGATCCAGCCACCTGTCTTCCTGCCACCCCCCGTCTTCCTCCTCCAGACGGTGATATTTTTCTTCTTGCTAATTCGTCAGACTCTATCCACACTGATGTTCCAAAACATCGGTACAACGCCGAAATCCCACGATGACGCCACTTTGTCAGGGGCTGATTGGCCAAGGCTAGTGGGCGTGCGTGTGGATAGGTGTGCTGACGAACTAACCTTAGGGAATTACAGTTCTGCTCGAAGCGTCTCTTCTGTTCTTCTGGCAGCACCACTAGAATCTTACCATTGGACTGTTTGGGCTAATGTTTGACACCACTGTGGTTTGACGGCCACAGACCGAAGGTTAGAAATTGATATAAAGTTCTTGCTACACGAAATAATGTGAGACTTGCAATGGAACAGTTTATTGGCCTCTAACACGGAGTAGTACAGTTTATAGCGTGCCGCAAAGTGGATTCCAACTATCACCAACTTATCTAAGCCCTGAACTGTAATAGTTAATTGTTAGGCAGATGGTCGCCCCGGATACGAGATGCAGGGGAGGGTGGCAGGCTCCTAACAGGTGGCTATCAAAGTATGCTCGACTACTCTCGCCGACTGCCCGACAGTAAAGACACTACTTGCTAGCTAGTACTTCCCAAGCCACCTTGGCTGACCTACAATTACAAAGGGGACTGCACTCTAAGGTGCTGACTGCAAGCGTGCAGATTCCTGTCTGGTCAATGCTCGACCGCGCTCAGCATTGTCAATGATCGCCGATGGCCAGTAGCTCGACGACTGAATATTCCTATAATTCCCCAAATAGTAATGGTCTTCAAAACAACCTCTTACACTCTCACTGTTAAGAGACGTTACGCACTAGAGATCTTCTTTGAGCCAAGTCTACACTTTAGAGTGTGTATTCACTTCACTTTCTCTGGATGTCATAGATCGTTTATTTAGGATAAAAAAAATAGATGACTTGGCTACGTTAAAAAAAAAAAAAAGCCCACATCCCCGCACCTTCTTTTGTTTTTCTGTTTTTAAATATTTTGGAAATTGATTCTCTTCATAAGACAGGTTCGACGGTTTGAGCAAATAGCTTCATCCAGAACCAAGCCAATAACGGGCAAATATGTACCGGAACGTTTCACGTTTGGGTTGTCATTCAATAAATACAGTGAAAATCAGCAATATCATTACCAACAATCCCCCACTCTCTGCAAACAATTTGCGTCGTAGCCGCGCAATGAGCATTGCCGTTGGTTTAACTACCACCTCAAATAAATAACAAGTAACTCCCAAAATAACCATAGGAACAAAGTAAAATTTAAGGCTTTGGTTAAACATGCTTGCCTCTATAATGTATAGAAATCTCAGGTTTATAGCTTCATCCGGAGCAAAGTAATTAAGCCGCAAATATGTGCCAGAATTTTTTATGTTTGGGATTGTATTTAAATAAATACGGGGAAATACTCCAATATCAGAAGTTTCTTATGATTTTGGGATGAAACCATATATGTGTACCAAATTACTTGTTTCTAGGATTGCTGGAAGTACAGTGGAATTTTGATGTCGGGGTGTTGTGCCGAAATAAAATTTTTAATTTCAATAACTTCCAAAGTAAGAAAAGGAAAGAAGTAAATTTAAACACATTAGTTAAACATAGTAAGCTAACTCTACAGTGAAAATGTGAGGTTTATAAAGTAATTAGGGTTGAATGCGATTTCATGTTAGGGGTGGGTAAGGGGGTAGGTATATGGAAATTTACGAGTTTCAGACTTTTCTGATAATATGTAGGTAAAATGTTATCTGTGAACCAAATTTCAACTTTCTACGGCTACGGGAAGTGCCTTACAAGAATTTTGATGATCATCAGTCAATCAGTCAGTGAGTGAAGTGACAAAATCGCTGTAGTTTGCATCCTAATAACAACCCCTAACTAAGAACATTAACGAAATAAAATTTAGTACGTTTGGTAAGATTGATGACATCTATGCATAACAGAAATTTGAGACATTTAGCATAAACACTAGTGAAAAAAGTGAGGTTCAAAAATGGCCCGAATCGTTTCGAGAAAAGAGTAGGCAGCGCCGCCGTTGACTCGACTTGTCGGGTGCACTGCCGTGCACCCAAATGTACAATTTACCATGGAATTCGAACTGCGAAGTGTTCTGGCGTACATTCCATTGCACAGCAAGCTGTGTAGGAGAAAAGCCTGTGAAAATTCCCACCGAGACAGGGATTCCAATTATAGAGCTATCGATCTCCAGTCAGACGCCTTAACCACTGAGCCACCAGACCACTGTAAATAAATAATGATAACGTGCAAGTCATCGAAACAATAAGCGAGAGCTTTTCTGATATTCGTGGACGAAATCATGGATCAACTTTTACGTAGGAACATGCAACTTGCATAAAGTTTCTATCATCAGTTATGAATACATATCGGTTTTTTGCTATTTTAATTTCCGTCTGGAGATATGGTTTTCAAACTCTTGTGTTTAAATCACTATTTGGAATTTAATTAATTAATGAAAAATTGTGAAACAACTCTTCCACACAAATGAACGATGGGACTGATTTTCATGAGACTGGCTTAAGATTGATGTTTAAAACAGATGAATGATTGTTGTTTTGTAATTTAAAACACTGGAGATTAACGCTTTGTGGCTTCATTCACTGAAGTTTCCAGTTTCATTTAAAGTTCCAAACGCAATATATTTAGGATTTTAGGAAGTTATCTAACTGTTGAAAGTGTCGTATTAAGTTAGTCACAGGCTAGATTTTAGTTTTCATAGTTATTTAAACGGTATTATTTATGCCGAGAATTTTTATATAATCTTTAGAAAATTTTCATTTTATAACAGCATATTTTAGCCAGAAATTTAATTATACTTTATCTGATAACAATTATCGGATTTCATCACATAAGTATCATGTGCTGGCGTTAGTTATATTCACGTTTTTTGAAAGGAAACACTTTTAAGAAATAATTATATTGGAGTATTGATAATGGGAGCTATCAAGTAGCGACGGAATATGTTTGTATAAGAAGTACGACCAGCTCTTAT
Source organism: Vandiemenella viatica (assembly GCA_031002005.1). Taxonomy (NCBI): domain Eukaryota; kingdom Metazoa; phylum Arthropoda; class Insecta; order Orthoptera; family Morabidae; genus Vandiemenella; species Vandiemenella viatica. The sequence continues at coordinate 141,664,787 of CM061914.1, read as the reverse complement.
TTGTTTGGAATCTTAGCTGATCGATATCAGGCTAGTAATGTAAAATATGAAACGTACTGTGATGTTACCATCAAATGATTTCCTCCATATTGCAGCACTTAAACATATGACCTTTCTAATCAAAATGGGGTTTCCGAACAGCTAGCCTGAAGAAAAAACTCGCGTCAAATAAGCGTTTTTAACTTGGTTTTTCGCTCTTTTTCATCGGTGGAACATTTTTTTTCTGCAGGAGCGTAATAAATGATTTAATTTCTCTACTCTTTGTTTTATGCGTTGTTTGTTTGCTGATTCTAATTCCAAGTTCAGTATCAACATGTTTCACTGGTTTCCAGAACTGGAGGTAAACAAATAAATAATCTCAATAATACTTCTATCATAAGCAGATTAATGACAAGTTTAGTTGTAATTGTTAAAAAAGTACGTAAATCACCAATAAATCTTCTGGATAAGAACAGAACTACGTTTAACCATTAAAAGAAAATCATGAACATGTGTACACACACATCTTTCTACATCTGAGAGCCAGGTTTTTTTTCTGTTTACTCCTTCGCTGTCCTCTGTCTCTCAACTGGTTTGATGGAATTCTCATATTTTTTCCGGTGGTTAGCTAATCTCTACATCTCAAAATATTCATTACAACGTGTTTCCTCTATTATCCACCTTTCTCTTCGCTACATTTCTTCTCTTTGACTGTTCCCACCGTTGCCAAATTAACAAGTCCCGTATATCTTAAAATGTTACCCAGCATACCAATCCCTCTATTCCATTATAAATCTATATCTGTGCTGCATCTGTCTGTAATTTGCCCAGACATCATGGAAAAATTACGAAACCAATTTGGATGAGATTTCACTGTCTGACAGTTTGTCGCCTACCTAAAGATCTTATGACACTGTGGGACAGGGTAACTGATAATCGTTCGTACCGAGACACTGCAGATTACACTGCATCTCAGATGAAAATTCCTTTGCGAGATACCCTCCAAAGATCGAATTACAACACAGATAATCACGCCACCTTTTGGATTCTGTTAATATTATTTTTTGACTACGTTACTTTGTTCATTATTTTTTAGTTTTCTGAAATATAGTACTATACAGTGCATGAAAACTTTAATCAGACCACTAAATCTAAGATTAAGATTCCAAATACCGAGCGTGGTTGGTGAGTGGTTAACGTTCTGGCCTCACATTCGGGAGGACGCGGGTTCAATTCCCCGTCCGGGCATTCAGGTTTGCCCAAATCACTCCAGGCGAATGCCGGGATGTTTCCTTCAAAAAGGCCATGGCCGAATTCCTCCCGTTCCTTGTCCCCAGTCCCATCCCGCCTCTAATGACCTTTGCCGTCGACGAGGCGTAAAGCAATAAGTAAAAAATAATAATAATGAATAAATAAAAAAGATTCCAATAAGCGTAACGGAATTGTGGAAAATGATTTTCGGTATAGGTTACAAAGATAATTAATTAGAAACTAAATTCTAGAAAGAAAAAAAAGGCAAACGCCTTACTACGTACAGCGAGATACAAGCAAACGAAATAGCGGAAAAATGCTAGTTTTTTTTCAAAAGTCTTTCACAGTTTTTTTTTTCTCACCCATCTTTTCCAAAACACGTTTATTTTGTTTATTATTTGCCCACATAATTTCACCATTCTTTTATAACATCACATATCATTTTCTCAAGTTTTCCTTCTTTCTGGTGTCCCTGAAATCCAGTCTTCAATTCCCTAAAGCGGCTGTGCTCTATATTGAAACAGTTATATACTCAATGTTACATCTACACTTGAAATAATTCTGTACAAATACCGTGCTCACTCCGATCTAGTACTTATAGATCATGTTCCCCTTGCCTACTCCTTTCCTCCCTCACTACTCCCTCCCCCCCTTCCCCAACTCTTATCTCTCCAAGCAGACCGCTGCGTCCATTGCATGATGTGTTATACCCTGAGGCACTGCTCGCCACTTGCAAACTGTAAAACTCATTTTATCAACAAAATAAACAAGCCGCCGCTTTGCTTGCAGCCGCACGCCCAGAGATGTGGCGTCATTAGAAGCTACACGACAGCTGCTGGTGTTTTGGTGCCAAATTCAAATCAGTTTATAAAAATGCAGAATTTTTGCATTTTTCGTTTTTTTTTCAAGAAATAATAATTTTTAGTTATAGTAGACGCACAGCAACAATACTGAGTATTTTCCCAATATTTGTCAAGTACCCCATTGTTTTACTTCCCATACTTCATTCAGTTAGAAGTTTATCATTCACGATGAGAGTAAATGGGAGTAGATTTGCTTGAGATCCATTTTTGGACTATATTACAGTTGATTTTCATTCAGACAGGAAAAAAAATATTGTATTCGTGTCTCAAATTTTGCATTGACGCCCATAATGTTAGTTTGAACTGCAGCAACGAGTGGTATAAGCTGATCACTATCTTTGAAATTATATGACACCTCTGCAATATGTGTTTCATGCATCGCTTCAATATTCTAACAGCTCTCAAACTTTGGGTACCGGTATATTGTCTGTAACATTTTTGCCTTCTCTGCATTAGTTTCAAATACGACCTATAAAACAGTTTCGCACAAAAGAGTGGGAAAAAGACACTAATATACATATAACTGGTGAACAAGAACCTCTTATTTTCGTTGCCTTGATTACGTTCGTAAAAACTAGAACCGGACTTGCAAGTTACCTTCGCAGTAAATGAAAAAATTAAAAACCATAACAACGCAACTGGAAACATCTCATTACCGCGCCTCTGCTTGCTTCCAGGGGGTATTTTATAACATAATTGCTTGTTATTCTTCGTGCACGTCCGGCATGCAAGGTCTTTTGGGAATCTCCGTTTAAAGTTGCCAGACAGGTCCAGTACTCGTTCTTAAGTGACACCTTCTGAAATCGCCATGTAATTTGGCGTTATTTACGAACTTCGTATACTCTCATAAACACGCTTACAACGTACTAGCGTCTGAACCAATGCACATGCCTATCTTTTGAACGCAATGTATTCATTAAGTTCAAAGATGAATGAATGATTAAAATAGAGTCGTTTGTTTTAAATGTTAATAAAAACATCTTCTGGTTGCAGATTCCTTTTTCCATTAGTTCTTGACGGCTCGTCATGTCGAAGTTATTAGAGTTATGAGAGAACGACAGACAAGGAAGGAGAAGGAAATCGGCTATAGTGTTTATGAAGGAACATTCCAACCATTCTGGTGTATTTACTACGAGAAACCACGAAAATTCCAAATCTGGATTGCCGTACCTAGTATTGAGCCCACGTTCTTTTGAATGTGCCAGGTCGGAACGTTGATCCCCAACCAAACTGGCTCCATTTTTTGTTAATGTTAAGAGTGTCATCGAAAAAAATCTCGAAAACATAGCAACTTATGTTCTGAACAAAGCGGTTACTTTAGGCATCGATCCACCGTATTCTCCGAGCGTGGTGGGCGAGCGGTAACGTTCTGGCCACGCATTCTGGAGGATGCGGGCTCGAATCCCCGTCGGGCCTTCAGATTTGGGTTTTCCATGGTTTCCCCAAATCACTCCAGCCAAATTCCGGTAAGGTTCCTTCAAAATACCATGGCCGAATTCCTTCCCGTTCCTTTCTCCCAGTCATTTCCCGCCTCTAATATCGACTAGATGTAAAGTATAAAAAAACACGAAAAAATCCATCGTATTCGTATGGCTGAGATGAATAGAGTTTGAAGTAAACATATCGCAACTTCAGATTTATATATTTAAAAACGAGAGTTGTAGTAACATAATGGAATTAAACCTGGATTTATTAAGGATCTTAGTTGTCAGCGAGGGCGCTAATAACCCCGATGTTGACGCGCCCTAAAGCACAAATAACAACAACAACAACAGTTGTCAGCGAAACCCTCCTAAGGTGGAACAAATGGAATTAATTCAGTTTTATAGCACAAAAGGCGATAAAAGAATCCACCATCTATAATATAAGGAAAACAACTATATTTTGTTTCTTCTGGCTTCACGCCTAGTCGACATCGAGACCACTAGAAGCGAGAAGGGACTGGAGACAAGGAACGGGAAGGAATTCGTCCATGGTCTTTTGAAGGAACCATCCAGGCATTCGGCTGGAGTGATTTTGGAAAACCATGGAAAAACCATACCTTGATGTTCAGACCGGGATTCGAACCCACTCCCTCCAAATGCGATGCCATAACATTACCGCTCACCCATCACGCTCGGTCCAACTACATTAAAATTTAAACTAAAAATAA
>CM061914.1:141643627-141659542 GCA_031002005.1 Vandiemenella viatica | reverse complement strand
CACAGCGGCTGGTGTAGCGTCTTCATCCATTGCCATATCCTTATCCGTTGTCGCACTTGTCACAACGACCGCCGGCGTTGAGACGCTCGACGCGCGCGGCGCGGAAGTACAAGGCAGCCTTTCCTCGTCACCCATCTGTGCGGCTCCTCTGGTCACGTAATGATGGGTGGCCGAGCTTAGTTCTATCGAGTTATTCAACTTCGACACGACACGTAATTTCTCGTCACTTTCGAAAACAATAACTATCTATAACAATCACACGTCCAGTCAAAATGCACACACGTAATAATCACCAATTGTCACATACGATAATAATTCAAACTCTCACATACTTCTAATTACTACTGGATACTTTCTGAATCACTACTATTACCAATGCCTTTTTAATACATTCTCTCCATGAATTGCTTTTAAAAAAATGTTATATATTATAACTGCGAGAAATATTCAGTTTTAGGTAGTTCTTCTCATTGTTAACATTCTTAATGGATGATAAATTACCAAACGTTATTATACCTTAGTAATATGACTTAACTAGTTTCAAGATCCAGATTTATATGAGATTTAACAGGCTAAATTAAAGCATTATAGTTATATCTCTGAGTTTTTTATAATTTAACCATTTACCTCCCAGGTTATTAGACGCTTACCGTTATTCAGTTTTCTATGATCTTCGTTAAGAGGCTATTATGTGGTGCGGCGTGAAATTTTTCTTGGGGAGCTACTAAAACATCATTAGCTGTGATTCTGCATCAATATTTCATGAGAAAGCATTTATTTGGGATTAATTTATTTTCATCTAAGAATTCCAGCATATTGCTTACAAAACTAACTACGACGAGGCTGATTAAGGCTACTGTATGAAGACGTCCCCGGTTTGAATCCTGGTCTCATCCCAAATGTTTACTACCCAGTAAACTGATCTTCTCTGATGACAAAGCTTTACTTTGATTTTGCTTGTCTCGCTAGTGAGTATCGTTTTTCGGAAGCCACGCAGAGAAACAGTAGATTAGACCTCGCTAACCAGTAGGATTACCGGGATAGGTTATGACTATTTGAAACTCTGTCACTTAATAAGTGATCGAGCTACTCTTCGGGTATCTCCTTGTTAATAATGCAGATAAATGTTAGAAACACCAGTCGTTAGTTCTTTGGTACTTTCAGATTTAATTTCTTTAATAGGGTCTATAAGTTTTCCAATTGAAAGTTTTTTTTTTTTTATAATAAAGGTTCACGGTATTTGTCAGTTAGAATAGGTTCTACATCAGCCTCATACACTGAGAAGACCCCTAACTTCAATACCATTCAACGTCCTTCGACCTCCATTCCATAATCCCCTGGTATTTCAGAACATATACAAAGTTAGTTTCCGACGAAACTACCTCTGAATTTTGAACAACATCTACATACCGAGCGTGGTGGGCGAACAGTTAACTTTCTGGCTTCGCATTCGGGAGGCCGCGGTTTTTTTTTTATCTTCTTAACGTCTCTCTCTAACAGCGAGGTCTTTAGAAACGAGAAAGGATGGGGGGCAAGGAATGGGAAGGAATTCGGCCATGGCCTTTTTTGAAGGAAGCATCCCGGCATTCGCCTGGAGTGATTTGGGAAACCATGGAAAACCCAAATCTGGATGCCCGGACGGGGATTCGAACCGCCGCGGCCGTCCTCCCGAATGCGAGGCCAGAACGCTAGCCGTTTCAACACTACGCTCGGTTCGCGGGTTCGAATCCCCGTCCGGGTATCCAGATTTGGGTTTTCCATGGTTTCCAAAAATCACTCTAGACGAATGCCGGGATGCTTCCTTGAAAAAGGCCATGGCCGAATGCCTTCCCGTTCCTTGGCCCCAGTCCGATCTTGCCTCTAATGAACTTTGCCGTCGACGAGGCGTAAAGCCGTAAACAATATAATAAAAGAAATATCATCTACATTGTAAAACTGAAGATTTCCTCGGTGTTGTATATTTATAAAGTTATCTCTGGTAACTAACCTAGTAAGTCCGTATGTGAAACACAACGTTTTGGAGGTCATAGGCTCTGCCGCCATTGACATGTCACTTGCCAAGAACGGCCGAGTGTAGGAGCGCCGGAACATCGTGTTTCATAATTATATCATCATCTAAATGGTCTTTAACGAAAACTTCTTTTTAAAAAAATCTTTGGTTAATTATACTAGTCTTGGCGTAATTTTATGACTGCTGCCGTATTAAAATTAAGGCAATTTCCCTACACACCCATTTTCCTTCTTTCCTCTGCCCGCATACTTTTGCTCACTACAAATTCAAGCATTTTTGTTATATCATTCATCATGTCTCTAGATAATTTATTCCTACCCCTGACCCCATTACCTACGAAAGAAAATCTTCCCTCATCCTGATGCCTGAAATCGAGTGACTGCTTATGGTTATTATCATCTTTCCCCTTCTAGGCAACTCTCTTAATTCTTCCACCTATATCTTCCCACGCCCTGTCACAAATATACGCCTTGTACACGTCCATGACTTTCTTCACCCTTATACTGTCTTCCAATGAATCCCATTTCAGCTCCTTTAATATATTAGTTACTGATTGTGTTCCGCGCTAATTTCCAGAGACATGCCTAACATCCCTTCTTTGCACCCCCTCCAAATCCTGTATTTCATACCTGAAACGTTGGTTCCATACTGCACCACCATATTCAATCAATTGTTTCACCAAAGTTTTGTAACCCAATTCCCTTACTTCTCTGGTACCATTCTTCATCACCCTCTGCAACATGTGGAGGATTTCGAACCTTTTCCTACTCTCTCTCTTTGTATCCTGCACAGTTAAGTTTGTTATCAAATTTTATGCCAAGGTACTTACATTTTAATTCTTCAAGAAGCAATTCTTTCTCCCCCTTACAAACATAATCAACCTTTAGTTTTTTTTATCTGTGTATCTAATAAGTTGACTCTTCTGTGCATTTATCTTCTTCCCATACTGACAGCTGGATATCTTGTCCAGATCACCCTGCAGCAGTTCACAATCTTCTACTGTTTTTATCCTATTGTATAGCGTTACGTCATCTGCAAATAACCTAGCTTCTGATAGTAAACTATCAACGCAATCATTCATTAGAATAACGTATAGCAATGGTCCCAATATGCCTCCCTGTGGCACTCCAATTTTTTTTTGCTTGGGCTTTACGCCTCGTCGACAGCGAGGTCATTAGAGGCGGGATGGGATTGGGGCGAGGAACGGGTAGGAATTCGGCCATAGCCTTTTGAAGGAAGCATCTCGACATTCACCTGGAGTGATTTGGGGAAACAATGGAAAACCCAAATCTGGATGCCCGGATGGGGATTCGAACCCGCGTCCTCCCGAATGCGAGGCCAGAACGCTAACCGATCACCCACCACGCTCGGTTCCAATTTTCACTTCCACTTCTTTGTTACTGTATTACCTACCCTAACGATTTACTTTCTACGTTTTAAGAATTATTTTACCCAGCAAATCACTTTTTAACACTTATTACGAAATAATGATTGCTCAGTTTTAAAATTACTGCAGTGACTTTATTTACGTACAACAGAAATATTTATGTATTTTTTTTTTTTTTTTTAACAGTTTAACGTCCCTTTTTAACAACGTGGTCTTTAGAGACGGGAAAGGATGGGGGCAAGGAATGGGAAGGAATTCGGCCATGGCCTTTTGAAGGAAGCATCCCGGCATTCACCTGGAGTGATTTGGGGAAACCATGGAAAACCCAAATCTGGATGCCCGGACGGGGATTCGAACCGCCGTCCTCCCGAATGCGAGGCCAGAACGCTATCCGTTACACCACCACGCTCGGTATGTATTTTCTGGAAAGCTTTTGGAAAGCGGATTATATCGGAATTGGATAAATGGTAATCGGATAGTAGCTTACGTTCGTCTTACTTAATTCAGTTAGGTTTCCTGAGAGTTGAGAATTACAGGCCAATCAGTTTGACATCAGTGGTAGGTAAATTAATGGAAAGATTGATATGCAACCACATCAGAAATATATGTGAGGAACGTAAGTGGTTTTCAAGCAGGCAACATGGTTTCAGGCAAGGATATTCATGCGAATCTCAGTTGGTGAGATATATGCAAGATATTTCAGATGAAACGGACAAGGGAGGCCAAATTGATAGTGTAGCATTTGATCTGTCTAAGGCTTTTGACAGAGTAAGCCATAAAATGGTAGTAAATAAGGTAAAAACCATTGGAGTGGATAAGAAAGTCATTTGCTGGGTAGAAGAATTTTTAAAAGGTAGAAAACAGAAAGTTAGGGTAGGAAATGTAGTATCAAAAGAAGTGGAAGTAAAAATGGGTGTGCCACAGGGTAGCGTATTGGGACCATTGCTATTCATTATTCTAATGAATAATTGTGTTGATTGTTTACTATCTGAAATTAGATTGTTTGCAGATGACAAAATGCTGTATAAAAGAATCAAAACGATAAAGGATTGTAAACAGTTGCAGGGTGATCTGGACAGGATATCTAATTGGGTTGGTAAACATGGAATGAAGATAAATGCAAAGAAGAGGCAGCTTATTAGATACACAAATAAAAAACAAAAGGTTAATTATGAATATAAGGTGGGGAATGAATTGCTTGCTGAAGACTTGAAATGTAAATATCTTGGAATTACTTTTGATAACAAACTTAACTGGGCAAGACACATAGGACAGGTGGTAGGAAAAGGTTTCAAAGTTCTGCACTTGTTGGAGAGAGTGATGAGGGGATGTACGAGAGAAGTCAAGGAATTGGGTTACAAAACTTTGGTCAGACCATTGCTCGAATATGGTAGTGTAGTATGGGACCCTCATTTTAGGTATCAAATACAGGAGTTGGAGAGGGTTCAAAAAGGGCTGCTAGATTTGTTTCTGGAAATTATCACAGAATGCAATCAGTGACAGATATGATAAAGGAGCTGGAATGGGATTCATTGCAAGACAGGAGGAGGATGAGGAGGGTCATGGTAGTGTACAGGGCATATACTGGCGATGATGCATGGAAAGATATTGCAATAGGTATGAAAAGTAGTGCATGGAAGGGAAAAGATGACCATGACCACAAGCTGGCACTCGATTTCAGGCACAAGGGTGTGGGAAGATTCTCTTTTTTAGGTAAGGGTGTCAGGGATTGGAATGAGTTACCAAGAGAAATGATGAATAATTAACCGAAAACTTTGAAAGAATTTAAAGATAAAATTTGTAGAGGGCAAATGTAGGTAGGTGCAGGATAGGGGGAAGATGGGTGTGTAGGGAAATTGCCACCGGAGCCTGTGCACCATTGCAATTAAATTAAATTAAATTAAATCTCTAACGTTTCATTGTGTCGGTTTTGACACATACTATAACAAATAAGAAATTTACAATGTTGCATCAACAATGCTGTGGAAAATTAATAGTAATCGACTCGTCAGATTGAGAGGAAAACGAGAACATGAAAACATCTTCGCAAACTTATCGTATTGAAAACTGTTTAATGGAGTTATGTGTTTACTAGATTCTTTAAAGTATATCACCACAGATGAAACAATTTGAATTAGTGACTGGTGTAACGCAATGGGTGTCAATTTACAGTAATTAGTGGAGAGAAGCATCGAAGGAAGGAATGTTGATAGCGGATTTAACATTGCCATACGACTGAATATTAAACAAATTCTATTAAGTGCCTACTAACGTTAGCTAATGAAGCAACTTTATGTAAAGTACTCGTTACATCTTCATACAAAGCTGGTATTGTGCGTTCTTCCGCACTGCTGTTTAATGACGCAAGTATGCCAAGGGAAAAATACTAGACATCACACGTGAGATTCCTAACACTTGTTGAATTATCAGATTTATAACTGAATGCAATGTTGTTGCAGGCCATGTTTCCACAGTTGCTTAATTAATTTCTAGTTGAAAATAGGCGTTATATTTTTAACTAGAAAAAGATTTATTACTGTTTTAAGAGGTATGCACACATTTTTACGAATAGGTATGTTACGCGCCTGGAATCAGGGTGTTAAAAAAATGTAAAATATTTTAGGAGGTGATAGTTCGCATTAAAATAAGACAAAAATATCTGATAAACATTGGACCACAAACGCATACTTTCGGGTTTAATAACAGGTTCGTAATGTAACGCCCTACCACGGCAATGCATGCTTCAACCATTCGGTGTAAGAAATCACGCGCTCTTTGAAAACTGTTTTGGTTGGTCCTATGCGTGATGACATGCATACTATCACGGCCTAAAATATTTTGTCATTTTTTTTAACACCCTGTATAGAATGTTACCCTTCCATGAGAGCTTTCTGGAGTGAGGTAAGTGGAGTGGATTTCCATTGCCTTCCACATTACGAATGCTGTTATGAGTGTTGGTGTGTGTGTGTTAAGTATAGTGTATTTACTTTGTCAAAAAGTGTGGAAAGCAGGTAAGCGGGCGCTTAATACAACTTTCAGGAATCAGCGAACAAATTACGGAGTCTAGAGGGTTAGCTGTTAATGTGTGGTTTTGCATTCAAGAGGACGCGAGATCGATCACCGATCCGGTTATCGAGATCTCCAGAAATAACTCCAAGCGGATACTGGGACAGTTCTTTCAAAGAACGTGGCCAAATTATTTCCCGTTCCTTGTCGACAATACTTTTACGGCTCTAAGGACCTCGAAGTGGACTAGCTGTAAAACAGAACTTAAAAAATGAAAGTTTCACAATACCTCGCTTAAAATATGGCGTCAGTCATATGTCACCGTCGTGAAGTGTGAGTGTTAAATCAGTCGAAAATGTTAATGCCTGTGTTATTTAATATTTTTTAAATATAATACTTTTTAATATAATTCGAATATTTGCCTGGTATTATTTGGAAAGCAATAACTTTGTTTAAAAGGAAACACCAAACGCTGAACATACAACATGAAGTTGGAATTATTTGGAAATGATGCCAACCAAATTTAAACTGTTATCGTTGAGAGGCAATTATAGAAGCAAATTGTAAAACGCTATTTACTCCGAAATGTCAACCAAAGCGCTTCAAAGTCTGAAACTATGACTTCCGTGAAATGTTTGGAGAAATAATACAGACCGTAAGAGCCTCTGTTCTGTTCGTCGATAACGCCAGACTAGGCTTTATAGACGGATTCTGAATTAATGAGCACAATATGAGAGGTGGGTGATACAGGAAAACAGTTTCACAATTATAGGTAGCACAGCAAGGGATTATTACCCGAACAGACTCTGTGATGTCACAGATAAATTGCAAAGAGGTGCTGCATGTTTCGTAAACGGTTGACATAACTGATAATCTGCTGTAACAAGTGAAAGTAAGGTCACTTTGTAGCGCGAAGGTTGTTCACCAATCATGGTTTTTCGTGTAGGAGTATTGAAGACATCAAACTATTTGCGCTGGATATAGAACTGGCAAAAGATTAATGAATGTTATAATCATCCGTTTTTACCCGCCAGTGTGGTGATCGGGGAGCTACAACGAGACCATGTTCGAGTCCTGGTCCTCGAGCATCGCCCGTCCTGATTGCAGTTTTGGCGGTTTCCCGTATTCATCAAGACGAATGTTGGGACGTTTCCACAATCAACGCCTCATCAATTTTTTTTTTTACTTAGTGATTTACGCCTCCTCGACGGTTAAGGTCATTAGAGGTGGGATGGGACTGTGGACAAGGAACGGGAAGCAATTCGGCCATGGCCTTTTTGAAGGGAGCATCCCGGCATTCGCCTGGAGTGATTTAGTGAAACCATGGAAAACCCAAATCTGGATGCCCGGACGGGGATTCGAACCCGCGTCACCCGAATTGAAGGCCAGAACGTTAACCGTTCACCCACCACGCTCGGTCATCAATTATCCGTTTCACAAACAACACTCATCACATACAGAACAGAGCAATACATTTTCAGGTATATATTTTAGAAAGGACTAATTGACAAGAAACAGGACTGAAATGCTTCTGAAGGAATGATAAAAATTATTGTTTAAACCGATCTACATCTACAACTACATCCATACTCTGCAAATCACAAACATTGTGTGTGGCACAGGGTGCTAAGCACCAGTCTTAATTCTGCGCATTCCAGTCCCGAATATTACGAGGAAAGAAAGAATACATAAAAGCATCAGTACGGCATCTTATTTCTCGAATCTTATCCCTCCGGTCATTGCGACCTAAATAGGTTGGCGGAAGAAGTATCTCACTGCACTCGTAGGTAATAGAATTTCGCATATTCTCAAATAAATTCAAACGCAAATGACGTCGTCTGTCTTCCAAACTATCCCAGTCCAATCTACGAGTATGTATCCATTCTGTGATGCTTTCATAAGGGCTGTAGCAACCAGTCACGAATCGAGTGGCTCTCCTCTGTACCCTCTCCACTGAGTCGATCAGGCCCTTGCGATACGGATCCCAAACTCCTCAACAGTAATCCAGATGCGGACGCACGAGTGTTTTAAACGCTATTTCCTTTGTATGAACATTACAATTCCTTAGAATACGACCTATAAATCGTAATTTAGAATTAGCTTTGCCTATGACGGAAGAAATGTGCAAGTCCCATTTCATGTTGCTTTGTACTATTACCCTCAGATACTTCAGGGAATCAACCGTGTCAATAAATGTATTATTTACTTTGTACTCGTTAGCAAACTGATTCTTTTGTTACTTATTTGCATTGCCTTGAACTTTTTGCAATTAAGTGTAAGCTGCCATTTACTGCACCATTCGGAAAAAGCATCCAAACTGCGCTGAATTTCTAAGAAATCGTCAGAGCACCATATTTCCCTGAAGATAACTGCATCGTCGGCAAACAATCGCAACCAGCATCTGACGTTGTCACCTAGATCGTTTATAAATATTAAGAAAATAAGTGGTCCTATTACACTTCCTTGAGGAACGCCAGAAGTAACATCTATTTTAGATGAGGCTTCCCCGTCAACATCGACATACTGTAATAGACCAGTTTTTTTTTTTTTTTTTTTTTTTTTTTTTTTTTTTTTTTTTTTTTTTTTTTTAATGGCTTTCGGCATCTTAGGCCACACAGCCAGCCTGATGTTTTTTTCCAGATAATTAGCACACCACAGGACGGACATGACATTCACAGACACAACAGTTAAACACCCATGCCCTCGGCCGGACTCGAACCGGCGACCTTCGGCACGCGGAGCTAACACTCTAGCCCCTACGCTACCAAGGCCGGCAATAGACCAGTTAGAAAATCACGTTTTCATTAGCAAATCTGATCCGATATACCGTAATCAGTTGCTGAATTTTCAGCATACGTATTTCAGGTTCGGGCGAGGTAGAAAATTGCGTTTGAATGCACCATTCAAGGATCGGCCAGGACTAAGAATTATGTAATTTTTCATAAAGTTTCAATAAATCACTTTGGAATTTTACGATTAGTGTCTGAAGACTGCAGAAAATAGCCAGTGTGCATCAAAGTGCGGCCATATTTGACAGGTTAGTTACAACGATCCCAAGTTGAAACCTCAGAACTGACGTACAGGTCGTCTTGATTACGTTTTTTTAGACGGTGTTTTACAATCGTTTACAAGAATACTGCGAAGGGTTCAATATCTGCAATAACTGCAGAATTCAGAAAAAAGTAACAGAAATTACAAAGAACATTAAATACCGCTGGCAGAGGTTTTGACTCTAGTCGCTTGTAAACAAGATGTTTCCGCTGAAGGTGGCCACCTAAATCACTCCGTTATATTTATGATATGAAAATTGTTTCTGGTATAATTTCAATGGTTTTGAAGAGTTATGCCGTAGTAGGAAAAAGTTTTATTCCAACGTCATTTTTTTCACAAATTTTATCGAGATCGTTATTATTTTTGTAGGGAATATATACCTAAATATTTTAAAAAAATTGCATCTTGTTAGTGGATGAAAGAATACATCCAGCAAATATTGGTCATGTACCTTTAAATGACCTTCAAATAGGGTTGGAAGCCGTGATCTTAGTTGTATTTTAATAATAAGTAGACATTTGCCGTGACTCTGACGATCCCGTGGTTATTAGCTACGTAATAAAGCAAAGGTTCCCAACCTTTTTTTAGCATACCGAACTCCTTTATGAAAAAAATCCATTCTCATTTTTAGAAAAAAAAAACACACACACACACCAGTTCCCTTCTTGTAATAAATTATGTAACCCATAGTGCTTCAATTTTTTAACTTTTTTGCTTCGTAATCAACTTTTTGAGACACTGATTCGACGGCGATCCTCTTGGACGAGGTGTACAGTCTCATGCACATAAAAACAAGGACAGATTTCTAAAAAACTTTATTAAAAGATATTAACAATATTGGTGTATTGTTGACAGTTTGATTAACAGATACATTTTATGAAAAAATAAGCTGTGTGTAATCACACTATTTTTTCGATATGGTGGCTTTTCTTGTTATCAGCAATCTTAAATCGCCACTTTCCACTATTGATAGTCTGTTTCTTTTCTTAGCTAATAAATTGCTGACAACGCTAAATTCTGTATTGGTTACATATGACCACGGGAATGTAATTAAAAAGTTTTTTTGAAGCCCTTAAAGTCGGAAATAATACTGGAAACCAGGTGGTTGAACCTCAACGCCCCCTAAATTTGCCTTGGAGCAGAAACACCCCCTATGATTACCGTCAGAGTTGGGAACCATCACAATAGACGTTGTTCGTATTTGTTAATAAAAACGACCAGTACATCCACTACTATCTACTGTGGTGCTATTGACGGATATGATAACGAGCACTTATAAAAAGTAAGTACGCGTACCATCCTAACACTGTCTTAATTGGTCATTATTATTCTTGCATTGAAGGTCATTTAAAGGTGTACCGGGTGTATTTTGCGGTCCACTTCAAGACGAAAAGGTGGCCCCTTTCAGCTGGGACACTGTGTAGTAAAACCAGATAATTCGGAACATAGCGGTAAAAACGCCAGGAAAACGAAATCAACAAAACATTTCCCACCGGACACTACAAGGACTGCCAGTGATGTAAGTGTTGCATTCCGTAGTGTGTGGGAAGGAAAATCATATCCGCAGGAACTAGTTGAACTGGTTCCTTAATACAAAGTGGTACGATTACGCAACCAAGGTCGAAATAAATTGGGAAGAAAAGAGCTTACCCTGTTCCGTATCATTTCCTCTGAACATGCCAAAAGTTAGCTTCAGTTAGGTTGCATGGAACGCGGATGTTATTCCTTATAATTGGCTTTCACATTAGTTTCATGGTTAATTGCGAACCTAGTTTCCGTTACTGCACATATCATCTTTCTGTCCAGGAGTCATCTGTATCTACATCCATACTCTGTAATTCACAAACATTGTGGGTGGCTGAGGGTGCTAAGCACCAATCTTAATTCTACGCATTCCAATCCCGAATAGCACGAGGAAAGAAAGAATACATAAAATCATCAGTACGGCAACTTATTTCTCGAATCTTATCCCTCCGGTCATAGCGACCCAAATAGGTTGGCGGAAGAAGTACCTTACTGCACTCGTAGGTCATAAAATTTCGCATATTCTCCAATAAATTCAAACGCAAACGACGTCGTCTGTCTTCCAAACGATCCTAACCCAATCTATATATTAATTCTGTGACACTTTCATAAGTGCTGTAGCAATCAGTCACGAATCGAGTGGTTCTCCTCTGTACTGAGTCAATCAGCCTCTTGCGATACGGATCCCAAACTTCACAACAGTAATCCAGATGCGGACGTACTAGTGTTTTATGTCGTTGTTGTTAGGGCTTTAGGGCGCGCCAACATCTAGGTTATTAGCGCCCTATCTAAAACCTGGTTTAACAGCGTGGTTTAATACTAGAATACCATTTGCGTGGCCAAATGTGACTCGGTCGGCCACGCAGAAGCAAACTAAAATATTAAAACAGCAACAGAAATACCGCCCGCATGGGTGACTGTAAAGGAGTCAGCCATACAGACGGAAAAAAAACAAGACTATAATACTGGTAGAAATGCCAACTGTCGGCTACAAAGAGGTCGGACATACAGACAGCTAAAAAGGGTACTAAAACGGTCGCTGCAAAATGGTCATAAAAATTAAAGACACAAAAAATAACTGGTTCACTGTAAAAAGGCCAATCAGGTTAAATGATAAAACAAACTCTCTGGCTAGCTGTAAAGGGGCGAACCAGACAGAATTAGAATCAAAACATGACAGAACACACTAAAAACTGGAAGAACTAAAAACACAATACTTGGGCTAGTGGTTGTAGAGGGACCACCAAACCATATGTTGCTGTTGTTATTGTTCCTTTAGGGTGCGTCGACAGCGGGGTCATTAGTGCCCTATTACCGGCTATCACTGTGGCTTAAGAAAGTACTAAACTGCTGTCTGCATGGTCGATTGTAAAGGGGTCGGCCGTACAGACAGCAAATAAAATAAGTCATAAAATCAGACGTGGTTTTTAAAGCGGCCACCAGGACTTAAAACCGTACAACACCTGGAAGGCTGTAAAGGGGCCAAACAGGTTCAAAAGAGGATTAAAAACACTACATGTCTTGCTCGCTGTATGTTGGCCAGAGAGACATGAATTATAAAAATATAAAAAATAAAAATAATGCATATGGATGGGTGGCTGTAAAGAGGTCACCCATCAGTTTTAAAACTAGGCCGCTCTTCCTAAAATTTTAGGCACATCCTCCCTGTTTGGTTTCACCCGCCCCGGTTCGGGTGGGTCGTTGGTCACTGCCAGCTGAGGAAAGGGATCAGGCTCGTCCACCAGCATTGCAGTTTCCTCTGACTCCGAAGAGTCAGACGTCTCCGACTCAGTGTCCTCATCCACTACCTCCTTGACCTTTTTCCTTCTCGCCCTCTTTCCCTTTTTCTCCCTTTTACCAGGTGTTCTGGGAGGGGACGAAGAGGGAGATTTAACGACCTGAATCGGGCCCGTCAGCCTAAACCTCGGACCCTGTGTCTTCGGGTCGCCTCCAGTAACGTTGGTGGCAGTTGTTTATGCTACTGCTTTCGCGGCACGTGGTGATGCCGATAATTCCACTGCTACTGCTGGTGAGCCCTGTTTCACTGCTGTTGGTGTGATCGCGGACGCAGACATGTTGCTACCGACGTCCGCGGTCTTAGGCGTTATGACCTTAGCGGGTTTAGCACCGTATTTGCACTGACACGAGCACGTAGTGCTTGTGCCCATGTCTGCAACAGATGTCTGGGTAGCAACACTTTGTTTCCTGACGGGAACTGAAGGCATCTTAGCAAAACTAGTTGCAAATACTGGGGCGGCAAGTAACTTGGCCTTCTTCTTAGCTTCCCCTTAAGGAATCAACTCTTTGGTCTTGAGCTCCCGTATCTTGCGTTCTTCAAGATACACTTGACACTCTCTGCTCCAGGCGGGGTGCGAACCGGAGCAGTTGACACAAGCCTGTGGGAGCGTACAACTGACACCCGGCTCGTGTGCGCCTTTCCCGCAATTTCCGCAGGTGTGGTTGTCCTTACATGACGCTGTCATATGTCCGAACCGCTGACACTGAAAACAGCGCATCGGGTCCGGAACATACGGACGGACGTTAAGGTTTAAATATCCGGCCTTGATATTCTTGGGCAATACAGGAGTGTCAAACGTCAGGACGAAGGTGGCAGTCTTTTCAAGATTGCCATTCACCCTTCGTGTGATCTGACGTACCTCGATCACTTTCTCTGATTTCCATTCCTTGAGAAGCTCGTCAGTCCCTAAATCCATAAGGTGACTACGCCTCTACTGGAATTTAGGGACTTATGGAGTTCACATTTTACGGCGAACTCCTCGAGCCTCTCACAATTCAGCAGTTGGCTAGCTTGCTTACTGGTGACTGTTTCCAGCAGCAGTGTCCTGTTCCTCAGTTTTTTAACAGTGTAAATGCAAAAGCGTTCTGTACTGAACAAACTTTTCTGTTGCTGTCACTGTCAGATGCGGGGGGGGGGGCTATCAACCCTCACCCGTTTCTTTGAACTGGGTGTATTTATATTAGCCTGCGGCACACCCGTACCGCAGGTTTGTTTGGTTTTCTTGTGAGTCTTTATTTTGGTCCCACGAGTATTACCAATTTAAAAGGAAATGCTAATACAACAGGGGTGCGCAGGTGCCCCTGAGGTTGCACGCTTGCGAGTGATTTCCCTCATCACCCATTCGCCTCCTCGGCTCGTGTCTGACCTTGAGGTTGAGGTTTTTTTTTTTAATAGAGATTTGTTCCATCCTCGCAATCCTGGCGATGAAGCCAAGATCCCCATTCTCCTAGGCACACAACGTTCCACCGCCACGCCCTACGGTGGTCGTTGAAGCATGGTAGGAGTTTACGGTGAGGGAAACTTGCGGCGCTCACAAGTTTCCAGCTCGGGCACCGCGGGTTCGCCAAACCCGTACCTGGCACTTACGTACTAGGCCCCTGCGGGGACTAGTGTTTTAAAACTGAGAAAGATTTCAGAATAACGTAAGTGAGTTCTCGGAAACAGATAAATGGAACAGATTAGGCATGCAGTTATATTTGAATTTTCGATATTGGCTGTGCCATCTCTATCAGTTTTAATCTCTGGAACTGAAATGTCCACGCCAGATAGATAACGAACATTTTGATCATAGTGTTTTAACATTTTTCGGTAATATTCTTGGTTAATGATGATACGCATGCTCCATTAGCTCAGTTGATTGCGGCGCTGACATGAACTTGGGGGTAGAAGCACCACGGAGAGGTGGTGGTCAACAATACTAATCACCTGACTGTGCACCAAAATCTGGGTTAAATCTCAACCTTCTCCAAAGTGTGTATGGAGAGAGGGAATACGGTACTCTTGACGTTGATTTGTCTGTCTCTTGGAGACGTTGACGACGTTAGATTTCTTTCGTATGAGTAGGCGTGAATGGGCCGGCACCGGGTTTTATCTTGTTCCTTCTACATCTCTCATTTCATACAACACAAACAACGTTCTATATTGAACGCAGACGCTATCACAGTCATCCGCACCTGCACTAACATATACACACACACTTTGGGGAAGACAACGGGAAAACACCTCAGTTCATCTTCCCAAGGGAGTTTTCCTGGATGGGTGCAGCCTCCACGCAAACCGTCAACACCTGGAATCGGGCATGGCATCAGAACAAGAATTAGAACGATAGCACGATACACAGTTTTATAATCAGAAGTGCACGTTTTAGATCAGTCGGTCGCCAGGTGACAGGGTTTTCGATTCGCCCCTTGTCGTAACTAGCTATTCTAAGCCAGTAATCCTACGAGTATGGGGATCTACACCTTGACGAGGAATCCGAACCACCAGCAAGCTGGCTAGAGGTGAAGGGCTTGCAGGCTCACTGTCTCTATGACGGCTAGCTGTTGAATACTGATTTTAAATTACTCAGTCACTTATAGAACACATACATGCTCATTAATTAAATAAAAGGTTCTTTTGCCGCGGTCGCCAGGTCGCGGTATTATTCTATCGCCGGGTTAATTAAATGAAATTAGTGCCACAGTTTATGAGCAACTTCTACACACAAAACTTTATTCTAGTCATTGAATTTTGCTACTACAACCCGACGGAATATACCACCACCAAATTAAGATAAGGAATCGAACTTCTCCGAAGGTCAAAAGTTCGTGGGATACAAGAGTTTCAAATACCAACAAAATCCTTCACAATCATTAATGTTCTTTTAACACCATGTAGTTACTAAAAAAAACCATTCTATTTCAAATCATAAGTTCCACTCGTTACACGTCTACATAATACACATTCCAAGTCCGCCACACTTTCAACTGTTAGTCCGAAAATGTAACTCCGTGCGACCTTCTCTGACGGAGGTCAAAGACAGACTCCTTGCTACTCAAAGATGATATATTATGAACAGATGGCGTCTGCTACAGACATTACATGGCGTAGACGCTTGTTATGTTACAGGCTACTGAAAATTTCAGCCGACATCGGGAT
>CM061914.1:141464958-141642627 GCA_031002005.1 Vandiemenella viatica | reverse complement strand
AATATGATCAACCAGGTGCGTCTATAAGTAGAGGAATAATTTTTTTTAAAAAAATTGTACTGTTATGACTCGAAATAGGGATCACCTTAGCGTAGGTTTTTTTTCTTCAAATCGTGTGGTCTCTAGAACCACCTTACTAGATCTGCTGTTGTCCTTGCCAGTTACCCAGAAACAATCACTTCAGTTACTTCTAAATGGCATTTAGTGACGAGCAATGTTTCTCCCTTTCCACTTAACCAAAATCAGTAAATGAGGTACTATTTTAAAGGTTAACAACCGCGCTTTGGTAACATCATTATGAGAAAGGAATTTCTTGAAATTCGACCCGTAAATGGCAAAACTATGACAAAGCGAGGTCACGAATATGCGACAGTTTCGGGTCAAGCTGGTTGCCGTCGCTGGTGTCGATAAGGAGTTCCCATTACCGCTAGATAGAAGCAGCACATATCACAGAGATATCGATAAACTGTGCGTGTTTTGTAGAGTAAGGAGCTTTTAGAATGTTTTTTATCTGTTCAGGAAACATTTCATCGAAAGGTTCCCAGCCACAGATTAAAATACAGGGCGTTCGCCGGAAAACGCTACCCTCCCAGTCTGTTGCCGTCGGCAACTTGCTCGGTCAGTGGAGCCAGCAATCCCGCCACACGGCACCGTGAATCACCGCACTGTTAACACCTCCGCTGCCCCAACAGTGCAGTGACGCAGTATAATGGGACCCTTACATTGTTAAGAACGGTTTCTTTGCATTGTAGATAGTTTGTGACTTCAGTCTCTTATTAATCAGTGTTGTGAATAAACGTTTCTTTGCGGTTTGGCTGATTTGGGGCTTCATACTCTTACTAATCTGTACCGTGTTTGAGTGTGAGTAAAATTATGGCACGTTACAGTTTGCAACAAAAATATTTCTCTACGATACATATGTGAAGAAGTCGTTTAAAAAGTGTCGCAGTAAATTTCGTCGCGAATTTCCTGGCGCTTTACTGCCAGCTAAATCAACAATTCTGCGTCTGGTTAAAAAAGTAAGAGAAACGAGTTCATTTTTTAACAAAAAGAGACTGTCGGTAACCGTATTCTCACAGAGGAGAAATTGACGATATCGCTTTTCGACTAGAACAGTCACCCAAAAAATCATTAAGTCAGTTAGGGCAGCGTGTGTCTCGAAATATGTTCAGAAGATGTGAAATGTGCATTACACAAGAGGGTCAACACTTCCAGCATCTTTTATAAGGTAAGCTAATGAATTACGTCACATTTAAATGCTTAGCACATACAAGTTTATGAAGCGTAATTATTATGAAATAGTCCGCGGCCGACGGTCGAACAATGCCGGAAGCTGACCGCTCGCTCGCCGGGAGCAGTTTCTTCCTTGTAGCGCTAACAGTGGGTTGCGTTTCCCGGCGAACGCCCTGTACCTTCTACTTTGTTCCCCTAAATTGATTCCCGTAAAAACAATATCTGCCTCCCTACATGCTACAAAATATTCGGAATTTTCGTTCGTATTCCCCGTGTCGCCTCGAACAATGTTCAGTAATTCGTTCCTCGCGATGTGACAATTGGCACCGGCTCCAAAAATAACTGATTAATGTAAAAATTTCAATAATAGTAATGCCAAATATTATCATTTAGATTAATTTTCTTCTAAGCAAGGTATCAAGTTATTTTAAAATTTTTAGCGTGTTTTTGAAGGCGATTTTTATTTTTTTTAAATAATTATTTTATCGCTTCAAATGTTGTGCACAAAGAATTTTTATAATGCCAAATATTTCGTGCTTTAAATTTTTAATGTAAAAATTTTGTAATGTCATTTAGGTGTATTTTTTCACTTTTTTTTTTATTTTTTTTTTTTTTTTTTTTTTTTACTTACAGCTTTACGCCTCGTCGACGGCTGAGGTCATTAGAGGCGGGATGGGACTAGGGACAAGGAACGGGAAGGAATTCGGCATGGCCTTTTTGAAGGAAGCATTCCGGCATTCGCCTGGAGTGATTTGGGGAAAACTATGGAAAACTCAAATCTGGATGCTCGGACGGGGATTCAAGCCCGTGTCCTCCCGAATGAGAGGCCAGAACGATAACCGTTCACCACCACGCTCGGTCATTTAGATGTAAATTCTAATGTAAAATACTTTTTTTTTCGTAAATTATCACGAGTTTCTGTCATTTGTAAGTTTAACATGTGTAGTTGTTTCTTTAGACGTTGTAAGTGTTATGCTACATACCTGTTTCAGGCGACAAATGAGCAGGTTCTTCTTTGTTTCTTTCTTTCCTTTTTATTTTTTATTGCTCCTCGTTGAACTATCTTCCTTTATCCTACTACAAACAAACCTCACTGTTCATCGTGTATTATTCGGAAATTTTAGCACGGGCCAAAGTCTTTGAAATTATATGCTTTATACTAACAACACTCCACTCTCATTGCAAAGGGATAATTGGAAACGTAATACAAATTTTAGGTTATAATGATAACCTAACCTTGTTGCCTTTCCTTTAAACTTCCTTCATTTATTAATGCTCCCTAAAATAAAGAAAATTGACCATTTTTTGTAGTAATAGGTGAGACTGGTTGGTTAGTGTATGGTATTTTGTAGCGAGCGTGCTGGGTGACTCTAGCCTCGCATTCGGCAGGACGCAGGTTGGAATCCACTTTCGACTATCGAGATTTCAGTTGAATATAGGAATGATCCCATACCCTTAGTCATTTCCTGCATCTAATGATCTCGACGTACAAAAAAAGAGTGAACAGTGATGATGGCTGGAGGGCGTTATAAAGATGTGGAAGGAATGAACGGATATCTGGGTTCGGGGCTGAACAGGACAACTGAGGGGAGGTATAGTTGTAGTTGAGTAGGAGAGGTTATAGAAGGTTTACGTTGATATTCTGTTCACTGACTTAGTCGCCCGACTACTTGTTTCGAATTGTTGCTATCTTGATGCGGGATGGATGGGTATGTTGTCTATGGGGGTAAAGGTGGGAATTCATCTTGATTCTGGTACAAGTGCTGTTTGCGCATAGCTATGTTGTAATGGAGAAAACGCTGCCCGAGATCCCAGAGAGCTGTGGGCTGCATCGTACAGGGTAAATGAATATCGGGGTTTAAACGCTTTGTAGTAGCCCATTTATTATATAAAACGCAAAATTATAATTAATGCATGAAATGAAAGAGCAACTCAAACAGTTCTGTTTGTTGGTACCTGTGCGCATGTGCGCACAATGTTTCCTCCGTCATCCGTTAGAAAGCGCTAGTAGCAAAAATGGCGACTAGTGAACAGAAATCTTTTTGTGTTCTGCAGTTTGCAAAGACGGAATCTGTAGTTACTGTGCAACGTGCGTTCCGGATTAAGTTCAGTATGTGATCCTCCGAGTGATCATAACGTCCCGTAGATCGTATCATCAGTTTGAAAATAGCGGTTGCCTTTGAAAAGGGAATCGTACGGGACGAGCAAGCGTAAGTGAAGAGTGTGTTGACCAAGTGAGATAGAGAGAGAGAGAGAGAGAGAGAGTCTTTCACGCGTAGCCCGAAGAAATCAGTTCGGAAGGCTAATCGTGAATTAGCAATTCTGGTGTTGACTGTTTCGAAACACTTACAACTAAGCCCTTATCGTTTGCAGTTGTTACAGGCTCTAAAGCCTACAGACCATGGTTTACGTGCCAAATTTGCCACATGAAATGTTGTTGCACGACGATGGAGATTTTCTGGATCATGTTGTTTCCAGTGATGAATCGACATTTCACCTTAGTGGACATGTGAACACTCATAATGTTCAGGGCTCAGAAAATCCTCACGAAATGGTGCAATTGCACCGAGGACTCTCCTAAACTGAATGTTTTTTGCTTAATATCTCGGCGGAAAATTTATGGGCCTTTTTTCTTTGGTGAAACAGCTGCAACTGGTACTTCCTTCCTTGATGCTCTACAACTATGGCTATTTCCCCCGTTTGTAGAAAACGAACCAAATAACTTCATTTGGCAGCAGGGTGCTGCAGCGCCTCACTGGCATAACGACGTACGCGATTGGTTGAACGTGACTGTACCCGACCGCTGAATTGGCCGCAAAGGGTCCAAAGACAGAGCTTGTTTGGCATGGCCTCCATGCTCCCCCTTTCTGACGCCATGTGATTTCTACCTGTGGAGGTTCATAAAGGATCGTATGTATGTGCCTCCACTACCAGCCGTCGTAACCCGACCTAAGAAACAGGATTGAGGCAGCTGTTGCAACAATTACACCACAAATACTAATCAACGTTAGGGAAGAAAAGAGCTATCGACCTGATGTGTGCTGTGTGACGAGAGTGCTCACATTGAACACTTGTAAGCTTGTAGGTATAAGTGTTTGAGTTGCTCTTTCACTTAATGCATTAATTATAATTTTAAGTTTAATGTAAAAAATAGTACAAAGCGTTAAAACCTCGATATTCATTTAGGTAAACCCTGTATTTAATTTACTACATCGAACGGAACAACGGCAGCTCATCATATGATGTACAAAAGTATTGCTCATGATAACTAATGAAATGTACGGTGCTTCTGGGAAACGTGTCTCGTGAACAGAGTCATAATATGGCAGACATTTGGCTCTGAAATAAAAAAATAAGCGGACGCAAATGGGTAAGAGCTTGCCTCGTGATGCGTTTAACTGATACCACGGAGTATATTAAGTCAATTTCCTCGTTAATTTCGTTTTCACTCAGTGATTTGTCGACATATTTACCATTAATTACGTGAGGTGAAATGGGGGGGGGGGGGCGGGCGGCAAGATCTCACGAAACTTTACGGGGGGTATTTAGTCTAAAAACCGACCTTAGGGGGGTATACCCGCTCTTTTAAGCATGAGACCAAAAATAAAGGGTCTCGAAAAGTAACCATGTCGATTAGTAGGGGGGGGGGGGAGTGTCTCTGTCAAAATCTCACGTCATTTTAGAGGGGGAGAGGTCTCGCCAGAGAGGGGGGGAGTCAGGAATTCCGGAAAAACTCCTCACGTAATTAATGGACGTTCCCTAAGGCGTCTGACTGGAGATCGAATGGTACCCTGTTCGAATTCCTGTCTCGGTGATGATTTTCAATGGTCCTTAACCCGACTTTCACCTCCGACACAGCTTGCTGTGCAATGTGAAGTACTCCAGAACGCTACCGTGGTACGGATTTGTCATTACACTGTAAATCTTCTGTAGCCGGTAGGATCACCGGGTTGGGTTAAGGCGGCTACGACAGGGACAGAATGTGTAACCAGTAGAAACCATGACACCAAGTCATTACGACCACGTATTTATGAAATTTTTTTGTCACCAGGATGGTTCATTTCGATGTGCGTAATTTTTTAATTTTTTTTAAGTTAGCTGATATTTACTAAGACATGTTTGATATGCACATTGTGCTCGAAGAGGATCTTGCCGATAGCCATAGGATAAACATGCTGATACTCTTATTGATAACATCAACAAAAACATTATAGGATTCTACATCTAACCCAACATACCGCTTATTTGTGATGGGATGCTTCTGAGTACCATCTTATGGAGATATTTAGCTGTCCTGTTCCCACTATTGCTGGAGTGGTAGGTAACATGCTATTGGAAAGATGGGAGGTTTTTTTTTTTTTTTTTGACAGTCTATTTTCTGCCGAAGAGTTATTACTCAGAACGGTACACAGTCTTTCCTTGGGTTTCTCATTGTTTTCAGAGGAATTACTTACATTGTTATCTGTGGTTGAGAAGATATCTGGTACGATGGGATGTAATGGTAGGCTATACTGATTTGACAAACCTTTTACATCGGTTGTTATAAATTCCATGAAGGATGGGCCTGTTAGTATGACACCAATATTGCGCTAGGAGCTATAGATGCAAACGGCAGATAGACATTTCGGTTGTAGCAAGCAGGGGCGTAGCTACTATGGGGCTAGGCGGTGCAGTGCACCGGGGCCCTCACGCTCAGGGGGCCCCCAAGCATACCTCAAGGGGCCCCATAGCGCACCTCTAGGGGTCCTCAAGCGCAGTTTAGAGGGCCCCACGAGCCTTCATGGCAATCTGGTGACTTTTTTTTTTTTTTTTTTTTTAGCTCTACCGTCGTCTAAGGGGCCCCTGAGAGTACATGAGCCCCCCACTAAGGGCCCTCGCTGTGCTCAGGGGGGCCCCAACCACTGCTCAGGGGCCCCTAAAGAATAATTCAAGGGCCCTCATCCTCAGTTCAGGGGGCCCCTACCAGCACACAAAGCAAAAAAAAGGTCGCCCGTCTGGCCTGAGGGCCCAAAATAAATTTTTTGCACCGGGGCCCTTGTTGACCTAGCTACGCCACTGGTAGCAAGTCACTAGGGCTTGCAGGAAGGATTGACCCATGCCCCGTATCGGATAAACAGGAATCTTTCTGAGTACAGTACCTCCTAACAATATAAGGTGATGCAAGTTAAAACTTTTAAATCTAAACCACATGCAAATATAACTATATTCGACTCGATGGGTGTGTATTACATTAGGTGGGAGCCCGGCTCTGCAATGTTTCTGCGACAGAGATTGACGAGAGTTACTTCTCGCAGGCGAAGTGTTTTCAGTTTAATACATAAGTCTAAGTTGTAATGTTAAATCTCTGTCAAGAATACATAAATTCACCACATAAAAAACAATGATTTTCGCTTCATTTTTAACATTGCTAATATGCCTTCCATTCATTAGCAACAGAATCACTATAATCTGAAAAATTGAGGACCATTTATTTCTGGTGATATGTTAACTGTGATGTGAATATCAAAAAATATATCGATAAATACCGTTATCGATGTATACAACTAGTATCGAGAAAAAATAACGATATTTTTGCGTAAAGCTAGTAATTACCTACAAAAAATTCCTTATATCAAAACGATTAAGAAAATTAAAGACATCTGCAGAAAAAACGGAAAATTTTATTAATTTATCCATTCTTTTTTTTTTTTTTTTTTTTTTTTTTTTTTTTTTTTTTTTTTTTTTTTTTTTTTTGCTGTCGTCAGTCTTTAGACTGGTTTGATGCAATCCGCCATCCCTTCCTATCCTGTGATAACCTCTTCATTTCTACATACCCCTTACAATCCACGTCCTCAATTATCTGCTTCATATATTCTAATCTCTGTCTACCTCTGCAGTTCTTACCTTCAACTGTACCCTCCAATAACAAATTAACCAATCCAGCATGTCTCAAAATATGACCTACCAGCCTGTCTCTTCTTCCTGTAAGCTTCTTCCATAAACTTCTTTTTTCACCCATCTTTTCTAAAATTCGTTCATTTCTTACTTTGTCTGTCAACCTAATTTTCAGCATTCTTCTGTAGCACCACATTTCAAATGCTTCAAGTTTCTTTCTTTCCGGTATTCCTAAAGTCCATGTTTCGCTACCGTAAAGTGCTGTGCTCCACACATAGAGTTTTAAAAAGTTCTTTCTAATTCCTAGATCAATATTTGAAACTAAAAGGTTTCTCTGACTCTTTTTGCTAGTGCTATTCTGCTTTTAACATCTTTCCTGCTTAGGCCATCGGTTGTAATTTTGCTTCCCAAGTAACAGAACTCACTCACTTCTCCTATTGCATCAGATCCTATTTTTATATTTAATCTGCTAGTATTGGTGTGTTTTTTTTTAAACATATCCATTTTTACAATATGTTAAAAAAAACCGTATTCGCCTGATTTAGATTTCTGTTTTACGTGGTCCCCCGTGCATATACTCCTGTTGTCCGGTGCCACCAAGTTAACTGCAGCAGCCGCTCTTTTGGACTATACAGAAGAGGCCTGACATATCCGGCATTTCGTCAACGCATTAACCGTTATTCAGCAATGAAAAACTACCTGAAAACAGAAGCTATTAATTTAAGTCAACCCTCAACTTCGCAACACAGATGTTATTTTATTTATTTCGTATCAGAAACATACAGTCACACAATTATAAACAAACTTTTCCAGTGCATTTTCCGAGGGCTCATATAGTTCATCTTCCGAGCAGAATGCTGGATACAGCCGACACTGGAGCATGTGCTGAATAGTCTGGTCTTCTCCGAAGTCGCATTTAATATCATCGATCTCTGCATAGCCCCATCTTGCTAAGTTGGCTCTGGATCTGCCCACTCCTGATCTTAGCCTATTCAGAGAAACACAAATGCTAAATCAATATTATTCAACTGTAAAAATAACCTATTAACTGTTAACATTCAAGTATGACGTTACCGTAAACCTGTTAAAATTTAACAGCTTTTTTTTAACCTCTTAACCCTTAACCATTGATGACAAGTTGTTAAATTACGACAAATTCATTTTTAAGACGCTTTCAGGCCGACCCTGGTAGCGCGGGGCTAGCGACCTGGCTTCACGTTGTAGGGGTCACCGGTTCGAGTCCAGCCCAGGGCATGGGTGGTTTTAATTAAGTGTTGTGTTCGTCCTGTGTTGTCCTTTCACTTGTGATAATCAATAATATGAGAAGATACTATGAGCACAGTTGAAGAATAATAGAAACACAATTGCTTGCTGAATGGCTACATGGCCGAATGCCATTAAAAAAAAAAAAAAAAGACGCTTTCAGAAGATCGGATGTGTATTTATATTTATACAATATATATTTAACATATTACATTTGATACTGAATTGCGGTCGTACAAAAATATTGAGTTGGTACTTAATATTGATAATCTAAATGAAATATCGATTTTTAATATATTTAGAGTAGATATATGACAATAAGTATCGATTTTTTGAAAAAATATCGATATTTCGATACATCGATGTATTTTGCTAAAGCTTATAACTATAAGTTATAACAGTGACGTGATCGATTCAATGGAATTGATATTGTTATCTCTACACAACAGCCTCATCTCTAAGCAGATGAGTTTAACTATTGGCGGTGACGATATAGTTCCACTTAATTCCTCAGACCACTGCTATGATTGCCATAACACCACAAAAGAAAAAGGGAAAAATTCATTGGAAATTAAATGCATCTTTACTTCAGGACAACGTGCTTGAGGAAGTTATTAAGGATACATGGGAAACATGTCAGCGTTGCTCCCATAACTATACGAGCAGTTTAGAATGGTGGCTCTACAACTAAAAATAACGCAAACACCTTTGTACACCTGTTTCATTTGCGATGAAGCTAATAATGTATGGACGTGGCTAAGGTCCACTATAAACATTTCAGTAACGTATTTAGTACGACCCGAGTCCAAATGGTGCAATGTTGCAGCCCGGATGATAGGCGAAACAATCTATTACATATTAAGGAGTAAAAAGATAACTTCTTTGGGCTTCAAATTCAAATATGGAAGCTGACGTTATCAACGAAATACAAAGGAAATTTGGGAACAGTTTCTGGATAGTTTTAGGAGTGGTAATTAAAATAAACCATGTACTTTGAACCCTGTTACTTACTTCGCTTACTTGTGAATATTCTGTAACGTGAATGTTGAATATAAAGTTGTTAACTTGGCAGTAAAACACCAACAAACAAAACTGTGGGCAATAGATAATTAAAGGATAAATCTGATTTAATTCAGGAAAATTTCTTGTTGGCGATCCCTTCACTGTATGCCAAATACAGCGTCACAAATCAGAACAGTCATAAGTGAGAAGAGAGCGGGGGGGGGGGGGGGGACAGACCCTTCAAAGAACGATCGAACAATTTGGAGAAGAGAGTGACGACAAAATTACTATTTTAATATAGCCAAATTGATCGCATATCTACGTGACTTAGTTCTCCGAAGCCGGTTTTACGTTACGTCAACTTCGTAACTGTTACCTGAATCATAAACAACAACGCCCTACAGGTGGGCAGCAATATCGCAGAAGCTTCCAGAGAGTAAAATCATTGGGTAAGAGCGTAGTCGACATACCCCGCTGCTCTTGAACTTTGGAATCCAGCAAGCAAGGCCGGTGGCAGGTAATTTTCACGGCCACCAACATCGACGGCAGTTTTCCTTCTCCACTGTTCCGGGTACGCACGCTCCTGTAAAGCACAGTGCTGTTACGTTTGGAAGCTGCTATTAACAATTAGTATAATCAGGGGCTACTACAATGGGGCTAGGCGGTGCAGTTCACCGGGGCCTCTGCGATCAGGGGGCCCCAAAGCATACCTCAGGGGGCCCCCAAGTGCACCTCTGGGGATTCCCAAGCGCAGTTCAGAGGGTCCACGAGCCTTCACGGCAAACTGGCAACCATTTTTTTTTTTTTTTATCTGCCGTCGTCTAAGGGAGCCCCTGAGACACAGGGAGCCCCCTCAGTAAGAGGCCCTCACTGCTCAGAGGGCCCTCAAGCACAACTCAGGGGCCCCCAGTCTCAGCTGGGCCCCTAACAGCAACAGAAAGCCTGAGGGCCCAAAATAATTTTTTCTCCGAGGCCCTTGTTGACCCTAGTTACGCCACTGAGTATAATGTTTTTAAATGGCAGTAAATAATAAATATACCACTGACGGGTTGAAGTAGATTGTCTGGCATTTCTGGATAATGTTGTTATACTTTCAGTATTTTTTTTAAAAAAAAATTGCAAAAGTACAAATTAATCTCTTGGAAGAAATAGCTAACAAAGTTCTGGCCTCGCATTCGGGATTTTACATTGTTTCCCCATTCCAGGCGAATGCCA
Organism: Vandiemenella viatica; assembly: GCA_031002005.1. Classification (NCBI taxonomy): domain Eukaryota; kingdom Metazoa; phylum Arthropoda; class Insecta; order Orthoptera; family Morabidae; genus Vandiemenella; species Vandiemenella viatica. The sequence goes on along the minus strand of CM061914.1, from coordinate 141,632,040 downwards.
GGATGCTTCCTTCAAAAGGCCATGGTCGAACTCCTTCCCCGTTCCTTGTCCCCAGTAATATCCTGCCTCTAATGACCTCGACGTCGACAAGGCGTAAAGCAGCAAAAAAAAAAAAAAAAAAAAAAAAAAAAAAAAAAAAAAAAAAAAAAAAAAAAAAAAAAGCTAACAAAGCGGGTTTGCGAATTTGTGTGGAGAAAACCAAATTTATTCCAAACAGAATATATTCTCTAAAACTTTTAATGACAGAGATTGTTCGAATAGGAAGGGTAAGAATTTTAAATATTTAGAGCGAATTATTTAAGAAAATTTTGATATTGAAGAAAGGGTACGCACAATGGAAAGAGTTCTACTAAAAGTTCTTACAGCAAAAAGTTCCTGTCTAAAACAAAATAAAAATAATACGCTATAATACAGTGGTTAAACCAGAATGTTCTATGGAATTGAATGCCTAGTATTAAATTAAAGACTGGACAAACGTGAAGTATTGTAAAGGAGAGTTATAAGGAAAATTTTGGGTCTATTGAAAAAATGAAACTTAAGAACTAATTAGGAAATATACCAGAACATTGTAAAAATAACAGAATCAAACAGAAAATGGACATTTATATGTTTTGGAAACATATATCGCATTCATGACATCAGGCTAAAAAAGATATTCAAATATTTTTTTGGACAAAACATCAATTATAAGCACATTCAAGAGGTCAAAAGAGATTTGAAACGAAATAATACCAGTGAACAAGACACTGAAGCTGAATATGGCAGGATCCCAAGACAAAAATGGGAAGAAATCGAATATAATGTTGTTTGAAGAGAGAATGTGGAAACGCAGTGTAGTAATGAAGGAATACTTAAAAGGATGAAAGATAAAATAACAGATGAGGAATTGAGATTGGGACGTAGTTCCCCGTAGATCTTAAAACAAGGAAGAAGAAGTAGACCATTGACCCCGAACATTATTTTGATACAATTCAAATATTGCTGAGACAAATAAGAAATAAGAGCCACTTTTCTCTACACAGTACAATATGTTCCTTCTTCAGGGTTTACCGATTTTCGTCATTAAAACCAGGAAAGGAATATGGTGCAACTAACGAAAAAGAATGCGATAATTGTCTTTTAAAGGAATGATCTAGGCATTCGTGTAGAATGATTTCAGGAAATCAAAGGAAAACGAAATTGGATGATCGAATAAGAATTTGAACTCCTCTCTTTCAGAACGCTGGTGTTCGGTACAGATCCGTATTATCATTTCTACTCGAGGCTGAAGCACAGAAGACGAACAAGGCGATGACATTAAGATAACCATGATGATGATCACCACGATTTAGTCCAATTTTATTATCGTACTCACCAATCCTAACGTGAATAACGTTTTAAATTACTGTGTCAGTGTGTTTCGTTTTTAAAACTTAAATTTTGTTCGTGATGGATGTTACTGACATCTGGTGGTCCGAAACAAAAACATACCGTAATGGTGGTAAACTAATTATTTGTATCAGGATCGTAACGATCAATGAATATGTTGAGTAAATTACATCGGACATTTTCGTCGTGCTTCTTCGAAGATGAGACTTTCAAAGTTTAGTTTACAGTTCTGATTGAAAACATTTATCACTCTACAATACCGAATATTTACTTTGGAAGGAAACGAAAACATATAGCCCGTAAACCATCTTCATTATTGTTATTTTTTTACGAAGGTTTACTTAATATCGCTGTATTTTCAAATGAACAGAAATGAAATAAAGATTTCACTACTCGCACGTGGTATATTTTAAGAAAAATATGAAACAGTAAAGGTTTCTGTTGCATTGTTTTATAGCAAGGCTGCCCAACCCCAGGGCCGCGGGTCATGGAGCATTCCGCCAGCCCATATGCATTTGCCAACAGCAGCGGTATAGAATATGCTAGCTCAAAAAACTCTGTAAAGGTCTCACTGATATTTTTTACTATTTTATTATAATTAAAAGAACCTCTGCATAGGTCTCATTGATGGTTTTTATTTTTGGACTGTAATTAAACTCTGTTACTTATATCTTTGTCACATTTAATTATCTATTGTAACAACAGGCGAGTATTATGTGGCCCCCCAGGCTAATATAGAATCGAAATTGTGGTCCTTCTCCAAAATTAGTTGGACAGCCCTGTACTATAGGTACGCAAATCACAAGCTTCTCTCCTTGTGACAATTCTTCATGTTTGAAAAAGATTTATTTATTTCTTCCTGCTCATTTTACATCTAGAAGTCATATTTGTGACCAAACAATTACCCTATTTCTGTCTGAATCATATACTACATTATGTGATGTATAGTACATCCTATATTCCACGCTAATGATCAAGTAAATTATCCAACTAAAAGTTAAATATGGTTTCGCCGATGTAAAGATGAAATTTTATAGCCTTAAAACAAATCTTGATATTCCCTACATTTTTCCCATAATCAATATTTATCTACATAACAATTTGTTAGATAAGGTAAAGTTCATGATCAGACACTCGTATTTAATAACTTGTTTGAGATTTTTTATTGTAGAGCTTCTTATTTTTATATTTATTTTTTGTGAATGAATTTGGTCGTGGCTTTTTCAAGGAACGATGCTGGCATTCGCCTGGAAAGATTTCGAGAAACCCTAAATCTGGATGGCCGGACAGGGATTTTGACCCGCGACCTGCGTAATGCCAGATCCAAACGTTACCGCCAGACCATTGGGTTTGGTAGCTTCTTATTCCAATATTTACGTGTGGCGTCAGGGAAGATATAACCGGCAGACCTTACTTTCGATAGTAGCTTTCTGACGCTCTTCTTTGAAGAAGAATCCTTGACTTCATGTAATATCAAACTCCGGGTCCATATCGTCTGAACCACACTTGCCAGAAAAAAAAAAACCTAATACATGATTATATGGCAAATCTCGCCTTTGTTTGATCTTGCAGTCAGTTATACTTCTATTCAAACCTTTCCCTTCCTTTAGTTTCCATTACCGCCCACGGTGCTAGCGCTACGACCAGCGGGGAAACAAGTAGTATTTCGATAGGCTTGTTCTTGACACTGCGTATTGGACTTGCTATGCAGTTTTCCGACTAGTGACTGCACTTGCCGCCGACACCAATTCCACGGCCTACACGCAGGCGCACAGCGCTAATTATGTCGTTTAGGAAACCGCCTCGAATGAGTGAGTTCTGAGAAGGCGTCATCGCCCACTCACGTAACTCACTTGCCTGCGTAACATTCTGTAGCCAGCCGTCTTGTTGACTCGATGTAACTGTCGTTATCCTTGATGTCGGAAACAAGAGAAGTATCTCAAGTTCTTTCCCCTCAGCGACAGTAAAAACCACATTCAATTTATAGGGTTGTTCGTGTTCGTTGATTTTATCTCGAAGTGGCTGAACAAGACATTAAATGTGGTTGACAAATGACCGTGTTTACTAGTCTCCATATGTCTTTCTTTTTTCTGGCTTTATGGATCATCGATGTCGAGGTGATGAGAGGCGGGTGATGAAGGGGCGTAGAGAATGGGAAGACCGTGGCTTTTGGTAGGAGCTATCCCGTCATTTGGATTGATTTCGGGAAACCATGGAAAACTGAAATTTGGCACGAGCGTTGCCATGCACAACATGAATTCAGCCTGAACACCCTGAAGGCTCACCATACAGGTAAACATTCGGAAGGAGCAATAATGTCCATGTAAGATCAAAGTTTTCACGGCGTTGTAAATAAATAACTGAAATAAACAGTCAAAATATTTTACAGAAATGTTGATGATACTTTTGTAATTTGGCTTCGTGGTAGAAACAGCGTTGACCAATTGCTGGTACATTTTAGTTCTATCCAAGAAAATATTCAGTTCACCATGGAATTGGAGGAGGATAGTTCCCTGCCGTTTCTAAATGTGTTCGTTATAAAACGTGCCGATGGTTCATTTGGACACTCCGTTCATCGGAAGCCTTCCCACACTGACTTATATTTAAACGCAAACAGCTGTCACATTACGGCGCAACGCGACACTGTTTTAACCACCTTGGTACACAGAGCACGAAGGATTTGTGACAAAGATAGCCTTGCAGGTGGATTGGACTTTCTTAAATTATGGTTATAATCAGGGGCAGATTAGTAGAGCGTTTAAAAAGAAAGAATATCGACAGAAAGATCGTACTGATACCAAGGACCCTGCCTTCCTGCCGTACTAAAATATGTAGATTATTGACTCAACACGGAGACAAGACTATTTTCAGACCACCCACTAAATTAAATACTCGGTACGTAGCATTAAAGATGACCTAGGTCTACGAACGCCTGGTAGGTTATATGCCCAGTGAATTTGGCCATGGTTATATAGGACAAACGTAGCGGTATATACGCAACGATGTGTCTAACACGCAAGAAATGTTCATCTGGAGCAAGAAGAGAAATCAGATGTGGCCGAACACAGTGTCCAAAAAGGACACACATTTAATTTCCAAAAAACTACCATTTTTCTCCGGGGCAGAGATTTTTGGGACATAAGCTGTAGAAATCAGAAATACTAATTCTTTTGTTAACAGGAACACTAGTTATCAATTCACTGCGGCCTGGAACCCCGCAATCAAAATGCTGAAACAGCTTCTCCTCGGTAATCAACAGAAGAGTGGATGACGCCATCCCGCTGGGTTGGCTTTTTTTGTCATCCACCGATTTCGCGGCAGCGCGAAAACAAACAATTATTCAATGACATATATGGTTGAAAATGAAGGTTGAGATACACGCCTTCGAAACGTCCCACAAGTGTGACTTTTCTACGCGGCTGTAAGCCAGAGAAAAGTTTATCTAATAATGATCGAAACAGATTAGCAAAGCTCGATTTATTCGTAAGGAAACAAATTATTTCCGTTACAGACACACACAAACCTTGCATATTTCCTTGACATATGTTCCATTTGTTAGACCTGCTAGTTTTCAGTGATCTCATTTTTCAATCAAAAAGATATTTCCACGCCAGTGATTCTATTGAGTGTTGAATTGTGACAAGTACCACCGAGATTTGTGAACTATAATAACAAAACACTTCGAACTACTTGGCGACGTTCTTATAGTGTGACGCAACTGAAATATCCGATCATGAACATATTCGTCATACCGCTAACAGCAATAATTACGATTCAACTTCCGCTCAGTTTTCCTACCACGTCACTACTGTGCGTGACGCAGGCTACGCAATGCAGGAAGACAGTGTCCCAGGACCTCTAACGATCTCCACGCTGAACTGGACGGATAGGTTTCTGACGTCACGGCCAGAAATCAATCCACGAGGATGTGCAATTACGTGAATACCATATCAGACCTACTTGAAGAGAAATATGTTCCTGGGGAAACAGACTTAAAAACATTTCTGATTAACGAAATCCCCGATCAAAAACGTGGGTACTCGACTTTGAATTAGAAATAAGGGAGCGTCCATAAACCACGTAGCTCCATTTTGGCCTTCTGTGAATTCCTCACATTCATCGAGCCGTTTACTGTAAAGAAAGCCGTCAGCTGCAATATATTGACATGAAACGACTTGGGCATCGCGAATTGACGTAAAATATTTGAGACAGCCCCATTCTTTTTCTTACCAGTAATCTAGGACTGCAAAATTCCATGCTGACAAGGGAAAACGGTATTATTTCATAGGTTGGGTCGTTTTTAGGATACAAGTCTAATAAAAAGACGAACTGTCTTTCCTCCTCAAATAGCTAATTGATACAAGCTTATCAAAGAACAAGTGTATTTCAATCAACTGGGTATTTTTACTGATATTATCGTACGAACCATGCAGTATACAAAGTTACATATGTTGTTGTCTATGACCTCTCCACTCTATTAATACAAGGAGAATTTTTTTTTTTTTTTAAATATGGCCTTTGGTCTTTGCGACCATCTAGCCAGCACCAATTTGATTTCTTTTTCCAACTGTTGTATTAGGCCTTTAACTATGATATTGTGGTCACTACAGTGAGGACAGCACAAGACGAACACAACACTTATTTAAAACCACCCATGCCCGCGGCCGGACTCGAACCGGGGGCCCTTGCAATGCGATGCCAGAGTGCTAGCCCCTACACTGACAGGGCTGGCCAACCAGCAGTTTCTCTGAGGAAGTTACGTATTTCCTGTTATTTCTTGATACAAAAGTACCTGACGCTACTATCATCGGTATTCACGGAAAAAAAAGTCTGGGCTATGTTTGTAGATATGCCCATGAAGATCCATATAATGTGGTACCTTGTAAACACCCATATTTTTCCGCGATGGTATTTGGGGGGGGGGTCGAACTCTGTAAGATCCGCGCTACCCACCTGTGCTAGTAGTATCAAACTATACACGTCTTTTTTTCTTTCTTTCTTTTTTTTTTTTTTTTTTTTTGTCAGTATGATCCAACAGTTTGAAAAAGAAGTTTTTTCCACTGAAAGTCTGGAAATTTATGTTAAATTTTCCTTTTTCCTGTTTTTCTCATTTTATACTGAAACTATGGAATGAACTTTATCGATAGACACTTGTTTCACGAAAATCATACGGCATATCTGTTTACAGCGACAGTCTCAGCGGATTTCTAGCATTGCTGCTTCCTCTTAACTCGCTCCTATTGTGTTTCATGATTAGAAATGGATTGCTGGGAAGAAGCCCTTTCCAAACTTATGCTGAATGTGTATTTCGACTTCTCTTACTGAGCTGTTATACGCCAACGTTGCATATACTTTTTGTTTATTTTCAACATCAGCACCAGATATAACGTTTTATACAAAAAATTGATAGATACTGACATAAGCTTCGTAGTTTCGCATTGAGTGAGAAATAATACTGCGCGTAACGGACACAAAAAGGAGGTACTCCATCCTCCATCGCGCTCAAACGTATTAGTCACCACGATTCTTAGTTCCTTTTCCTAGGTGGTGTGACTGAATTTTGGAAATTGACGATAGAGTCGGAACTGCAGTGATTACGTGGAGTATTCTGGAGTGTCCCAAGAAATTTGATGACGTAGACGACAAAACCTAGTGTTGCGCACGGTTAGGTGGATTCCTGAGCGTCGCCTTGGTGACGTCAGAGGAGCGTGCTGTGCGTGGAGGTCTAACGCGCAGGGCTCCCGCGGAGGCCGCCACACTGGCCGTTGCTCCGGCCTGCGCTTTGCGTCCTGGCGACCTTGCTGCACAGCGTGCGTCTCTCTCATGCTAGACGGCCTTCCGTGGCTGTGACGTTGCGCACCACGCACATGGCCCCACACGCTTCCAGCTCAGCATGCGCTGCCACGCACACACAACGCGGATGTTATACGAGGCTAATCGGAGAAGAAAACAAAGATACGGGGTAAAACCAGGAAGTACCCTCTTATTACTAGTTTTCATTGTAATCATGGATGATATTGTAACAGCCCTCAAACCTAAACTTCAACTGGAATTGTGTTTTATGAAGCACTAGCTCGTACCCGCGACTTCGTACGCGTGGATTAAGAATTTTTTTGCCAGAATTAAATATAGAAAGTTGTTGGTAACGAAGGATTGGTCCCAAACAATATCAAGTCGGAATAATATGACAGGAAAGCTAACACTCTATCATTGTACCGTCGAACCTGTCTCTTGAAGAGAATCAATTTCCAACATACTTCTGTCACCATTCGATAAGGTCTCAAAATTTCGTGACTACAACTGTTAATCATACTGGAAAAAATATCCTGTGCCCTTCATACAGATATCCTTATAAAATTCCATCACAACGATATAGCCATTTAGTCATCAAAACGTAACAAAAAGACAGAGACTTATTTCCGTATTTATGATAATATTACTGTGGTTCACACTCACACACTGACATTGCAAGACTACCTACGATTTGCCTCTCATTGCACCCCTAACTTTCTAATATCTACAGTTTCACATTCAATCCGAATAACCTACGGCCCAGGCTTGACTCTTACAATGAAAAACATTTTTTAAAAATCTTAGCCTTCACGGAGATTTGAACCGGAGACCACGACGTGCGTAAGCAAGCGCTTTAACCACTGAGCTGCCAGTCCACTACACGGAAACACGGTACGGAGACGTCCATATCCAACTTGTCTGTCTATCGCCGTATTTCGAAGTTATGAGACAACATGTGTTATTTATACAGATAATTTATCAACCAAATGTAGACAGTATTTTTCACCTTGTTTCAAAGGATAAGTTTGCAAAGTTTCATCTAGATCGGATGAAAACTGTGGATTTGTATGAAGAACAAACAAACATTCATCTTTATATATAAAGATTTGTAACAGGCTAGAGTTTGACTGAATATGATTTTTGTACGATTGTCTTGTAATTTACTTTAAATCGGTGTAAACAGACTTTGTTTTACGAAAAGAAATTAGGTAACTAACATTTAATAAGTTTAAGGACAGAACTATGCAAGAGAATTGCTTAAATGTTTGTAATTCCAAGTATTATGGCAAGTTACGATGTCTAAAGGACAATTTACTACTGTTTAAAATTATTTCTGTGGGTAATTTCGTGTTTAAGTATCTTTAATTTTCATTTCTGAGCATTTCGTAATGATTGTAAACGATTTTGATTGTTTGTAAAATGGGTTTAATTGTTTAAGTATTGTTAATGTTCGAGAAATATTTGTCGGAAGCCTTTGTAGTGTTCTAGAACTTCTATAGAACTTATACAAAGCGACCGTGCAGAGACTCAGGGACAGTTTTACTTGGACAGTTTTTGGACGAGTTTATCAACACCGTGTTTGACTGTATAGTCTTTGTAAGAAGCGGTGAATGTAATAGCTGGAGTTATTTACATGTGTGCAGTATCTATGAACTTCGATGTGCTTATAAAAATAAAACAAGTTAAAATTTGAAACTCGATCGTGGACTAGTTATTTAATATATTAATTAAAACCACGAACCATCTAACAACATAATGGAGAAGGTAAACTGGGAAAATGGTGAAGTTCAGTGGTATTTGGATGTATGGGCCGACAATGTGGGCAAATATGGCATGAAATTTAATGTGAATAAAGTGAGTACATGGCAACAACCAGAAAGAAGAACAGGATGGCCATGGAATTGTGATGGCAAGTGAACAGCTGAAGAAGGTAGTGTTTCAAGCACCTAGGTAGTTGAAGGAACGATGGTGACATAAGAGAAAGAAGGAGACAGGCAGAGGCATTATTAAATCAGAAGCCTGATATGGAACAAGGCTGTTCCACAGAGGAGCAAGGTAGTAATTTATTGCAAATACTATGTGTCTATCCTGACGTACGTTGTTGAAATCTGAACAGTGAAGAAGCGGCTCATCAGCAGAACACAATCAAGTGAGATGAAATTTCTGTGAGGTAGAATGGGTGTTACTAGAATGGATAGGATAAGGAATGAAATGATTAGACGCACAGTAAAAAAAAGAACCCCCTACAGACTCAGACTCAGTATTAAAGGAATAACAAAGGGTGTAAGAATGAAACAATCATTACCTTAGTCATTGCGATATCCTAGAAGAAGTCAGTGAAGTATGAAGTTTGCTTGAAATCTAAGATTAGAATTTCAGGAAGGTATCCTGAAAAATATAACTTGCGTAAATTCGTCGGGTATCGAAATAGTTGGACCTGTTTAAAGATATGTTGGAATCTTAACACCAATATACTTCGTTTATAGTACTGTAATAGGGAAATGTAAAAATGGATCTGAAACCTGAATGCTGCGGCCTGCGTGTTGAGGTAGGGAACAGGTGGACTGTGTCTGTGAGCCTCGGGCATCACGCGAGCAGCTGAGTCAGTGAAAGGCCGTGTGGGCGGTGACCTCACTGAAGGCTGTCATAGCAAAGCACGTGCTCTCTAAACGGACACGTTATAAGGAACGTTAAACCATCACTCTACTTGCATAACGTATCAGTGGCCACAACAAAAGATGTACTTACTTACTTACTTCCTCTTCATGGATAGGCCAAAAGCCTGTTCCGACCTCATGCTTCCGACCATCTCTTCCTAGGTCTTCCAATGTCCCTTCTGCCTGTGGGATGGTACTCCAGGGCAAGCTTAGGAAATCTGTCCTTTCTCATCCGTAGGACGTGGTTCTTCCAGTTATCCCTTTTTTGGGTAATTCTATCATTTAGCGGGGAGATATTCAGTTGTTCCCTTATTTCCTCGTTCCTCCTCCTATCATTTAGGGAATACCCTTTTATTGACCTTAAAAATTTCATTTCAGATCATTGAATTTTGCTTTTGTATTGCGTTTTATTTACCCATGTTTCGCTGCCATATAGCAGAGTCGGTACGGCCATTGTTTTATAAAACTTGAGTTGAGTCTCCTTTCAGTGTTCGTCGAATTGTTCCACACATATACTGAAATCGGTGAAGTTTCTTCTTCACCTCGTTATCCTCATTAAAAGATAATTCACATCCGAGATAAGTAAAGCTGGAGACTTGTTCTATTGGCTGATTGTCTACCACTATTTTAACTCTGATAGGGTATTTCCCCTGCCATGCCATAACTTTCGTTTTTGCACGAGACAACTGCAGATTGTAATCTTTGCTGATAATGTTTAGTATATGAATTGCTTTTTGAAGTCCATCTTCATTTTCCTGGAGGATAAATTGGTCGTCTGCAAACAACATAGTATTTATGTAAGTGTTGTTGCTTATTTTTATACCAGGATGGACATTTTCTTTCCATTTCCTAACTAAGTCATCTATATATATATATTGAAGAGTGTTGGAGACAGGCTACAACCTTGCCGCACTCCTTGGTTAATTGCTATTTCTTCTGTAAGTTTATTTCCTAGGTCTAAGACGATTTGTGTCCTTCTATACATACCTTGAATAACTTGTATTAAATGCTGTGGATATCCATTTCTTTGCATTATTTCCCATAGTTTTTGTCTATTTACTTTATCGAACGCTTTTTCATAGTCTATAAAAGCAATGAAAGTCTTTAAATTAAATTCTCTTCTCTTTTCCAGTAGTTGTCTAAGGCAGAATATATTACGAGTATCTATGCAGGACCTTCCTTTCCTAAACCCACATTGTTTTTCTGATAGGAGAGCATCTGCTATTGCTTTTAGCCTGTTATTTATTATTTTTGCATATATTTTGTATCCCGTATTTAATAAACTAATTCCTCGATAGTTATCACATGAATTCCTATCTCCCTTCTTAAAAAGTGAAATAACTTTGGCCTTCCTCCATTCTTCTGGGATGGTTCTCTTTTTCCAACACATATTAATTAAGTGTAAATATCTAAATTTCAGAATCATTCCCCCATACTTAATCAATTCTAAGTTAATTGTATCTAGTCCAGGAGCTTTTCTATTTTTAAATGATTTTAGTGCTGCATCAACCTCTTCTATGTCTATAGGATCAATTTCTTTAGTATCCATATGGTCAATTCCTATTTTCTCTTCTTCTTCTTTATAATTACTATTGTACCATAATGTTCTGTAGTGTTTTACCCATGCCTCTTCTTCAATTACATTTATATTAGCACTTTCCTTTTCATCCTTGTTGAGATGTTTCATAAGTTTATAAGCCATCTCTTGTCTACCATGGACATCATCTTCTATTGAACTGATTAATCTATCCCATCCCTCTTGTTTCAACTTCTTTGTTATTGTCTTAACAATATTTCTCCTTCTTTTATATTCATTTTCATTTTCTAGGGTTCGGTCCTGTATCATTTTTAGATAAGCCTTTTGCTTTTGTTTGACGGCTTCTGCAATTTCTTCGTTCCACATTTTAAGTCCAGTTTTTCTTCTAAATTTCTTTTTCTTGCCAATGGCTTCATATGCTGCTTTCAGTATTGATGAAGCTATAGTTTCCCATTCTTTATTGATGTCATTATTTGTTGGGTTTTCCAGTAAGCGCTGTTGTAATCGGCTTTGATATAGATGTTTTATTCCTTCATCTTTTAAAAGGTAGGTCTTAAAACTTCTTGATCTTGTTGTAAGTTTTTATTCATTCTTTTCCTCCATTTAGCAAGTATTCTTATTTTTGATATAACGAGATAGTGATCTGTATACATATCACTACCTCTATGTACACTGGTGTCTACTACATCTGGACCTAATTTTTTATTAACCATTACATAGTCAATGATAGACCTTTGTCCTCTTGCCGTCCATGTAAATTTATGGATATCTTTTTTTTGTAAAGAATGTATTTGTAATCTTTAACTGGTTGAAGGACGCAAATTCTCTCAGTAGTTTCCCATTTTCATTTAATGTGTATTCACCTCTGTTCCCCATTACCTCTGGAATTGGACTATTTCCTACGCGGGCATTAAAATCGCCAGCCAGTATTAGGAAATCACTTTTATTAATTCTGTCTATCACCACTTGAAGCTGTTCATAAAATTGTTCAGATTCTTCTCGTTTGTTTTCTTCTGGGGCATATATGGCGATCAAGGTTAGGTTGCCTCTCTCTACTTTCAATCTTAGGGTCAGAATCCTTTCACTTATCATATTGTAACTGACAATTTTATTTTTCCATTTCCTATCCACTAATATTGCCACTCCTACTGCAGCTCTTTTCTCTCGTGCCACTCCACTGTAGATCATTGTATATTTATCTATTTCTTCTGTTCCCTTCAATTTCTTTTTTGTTTCTGTAATTACAGCAATATTGATCCCCTTTCTAGTTAACTCCCTGTCCAGATCATATTCTTTATTATTTATCCCTCTCACATTCCACGTTCCTATTTTCAAATTCTCTTTGATTCCAAATCGTTTGTCCTTTGACCTTGCCTTTGTTGTCCTCATAAGATCCATCCGGCTTTCCTTACTTTGAGGTTTATGAGTAATATATCTTTTTATGTGGAAGGGTTACCAGCCCTTCGCACAACCCCCATCCTGGAGGGCCAGGGTTTTATTTCAGGGTGTTCCTTCCCTTAGCCAGAATGCCCCAGTTTTAAGGCGCTGGGGGCTCGCCTTCCATCCTCTCCCGTTAGCTACACTCAAAAAGTGCATTGCCCAGGGGTCACGCGGCTTTCACCTTCGTGGACGTGGGAGTAGGGTTTGCTGGCAGAGCTGCTAAGATAGATCGCAGAGGCATTTCTCAAGGTTTTATTATCTCAGCCCATCCGGCATAGGCTGAGATCCTTGAGACCATACCAGCCTTGACCCCCAAAAGATGTAAAAATATGTAATTAATTTTTTTGTTTTTTTTGTTTTGTTTATGGCTTTACGCCTCGTCGACGTCGAGGAATTCGGCCATGATCTTTTGAAGATCCATCCCTGCATTCGTATAGGGTGACTTCGGAAAATCATGGAAAATCGAAATTTGAATGACAGAACGAGGATTCAAACCTGCGCCCTCCTGAATGCGAGGCCAGAGTGTTACTCCTATTCCTACACTCGGTCCTTTCATTGGAATTACTGGAGCTGGTCTATACCAGGTGGGATTTATTAAGCCGCGTTCCCACGATCTCTTGTAACGGAAGCGGCACCTCATTAGCCGATGTATAGGGATGAGCGCGCGCCGCAGGTTAGCCCTCGCTACCTCGCCACCACATCCTCACACGTTGCCTAGTGTCGTTTGGGCTATCATCCAACATGCCACGTGAAGGGGTGCTCACCGCTGCTGAAAAACCGATGGCAACAGCGCACCACTACACACGCCTGTGATGTTTACCGACATAGAGTGCGTAGATGCGTCTCGTTCCCGCTAGCAGAGACGGCCCTGTTCCCATGGCGTATTGTTGAGTATCCGTCCCGTCCCGTCCCACCTTCGTTACAAGACGACGTGGGAACGCGGCTTTACAGAATCAAGTTAAGCCACTTTGGAGACGAAATTCGCAAAAACTACAAATCTCGGCATGAGATTCGTGGTTTGTGATGCCACCTTACGAGAAACATGATACTCTTTGGACGGCGAAGGCCGATTCGGCAGGCACGGGGGCGGCACGTCTCGTAGCGATTATCTCGGCCGCCGCGCCGCGGCGTGGGTGGCTGATGACGTCAGCCAGTGTGCAGAGTGGTCTAAGGCCCGCGGCGCGACTCATCTCGGCAGGTTACCACCTCTGTCCCATATCAGGTACGGCACAAAATATTACACTGTTGTCAGCAAAACAACAGAGCAGTACGTCAACACGAAATAACTACCTAGCAACGTGAATTGACTGGAAGATGTGATGATTAATCCACACAGCTTTGCTGCAAGGTTCAACAGTACAGTGTGAAACAACAATTACTTGAGAGGAGGAAAAACTCTAGTGTATATAACGTTACGGTAAGACTTACTTATACATATACTGTAAACTTCTCAGAAACTTTTTAAGATTAAAATAAAATTAGAATGCAGAAAAGCGAGTTCTTAAGACGTAATTCGGTGGGTTTTTTTTTTTTTAAAGAGGTCGATGAGTAAGTTCTTTACGAGAAAGGCGTGATAGGCCAATAAAGGTTGGAAATAGTGTATTAAAATTAACAACTTTGACCTCTTTAAATGTCGGTTTTGCTTGCATTTTGTTGGGTTTTGAGTTTGGTCTGAATTTTTTAGTAAGATTGGAAATACTTTTCACTATTATTTTAGACTTTCTGTAGCACGAATTTTGATTCTGCGCTTAAACTGGATGCTTAAATTATGGCATGTTGGTAAATTAATTATGGTCGATAAGAAAATGACGGTAAGGATATGAGATGTTTCACGGATGCCTCCGAATATCTCTTAGCCTTCTTAGCCACAAGCGGCCTTTAAGAAACTGGAGTGGCTTAAATTCTGATGCTAGAGCTCTGGAGGTAAGCACGAGAGGTGAAACTTCAAACCCCTAAGAACAAAAGAATGATACGGTTTTCAGTGATTTCCATAATTTCTGGCTCATTTAGTGAATAAAAAATTTGCCACAGCAAGTTAACACCAAATACACTATGTCACTCACACAGGGCTAGGAAAGCAAATTTTTTACCTTTGAGTACATCATGTTTAAGGTCCCCTAAAAGAAAGAAATTCAAATTATTATCATTTTTCTGTGATAACTAGGGTTCCCAATCATACTTCATAATAAAATATCATATTTTACCTTTGGTTGGTATACTTTATACCTATCATAAATTAAGCGGAAATATTTTATTTCTGGTTAGACATATAATTCACAGAAAGGAATGCTCCTGTACGTCATTAATTTCCAGTCTATAGCAAAGCAAAACGAAACGCATACTTTTAAATTGATTTTTTTTTTTCAGCGATGGACGGAAGAAGTGACTAATCCAAGATACAACACTGTATGTACTTGAAAAGACACATGACAATTATTTATCGAATACACAAATATTTGTTTCCTAATGCTCATTTTCCCGCCATTTCAGTTTTAACTGAAATAACGACGAATGCAAAATGGTGGGAAGAGAGAAACAGTGCGTCCTTAAATTTAAATAAAAATGAGTTGTTCATTTATTTACTAATCTAGATTTTGGATGTGCTACCAGTTATTACGCTTGTAAAGGACACCAAAAATGAATAGCTCGTTCCATATGCACGAAAAAAAAATGTATTTAAGGCAATAAATATCTAAATTAAAAACTACTTTTTTTTTCTTTCGTATACCTTTTACTTTCATTCTCCAAAGATAAGTATATTTTTTTTCAAAATAAGTTGATAACCCTTGTCATAACATTGTTAATAGCAATTGGTTGCTGCACGGAAAAACAAAACAAAAAATTTCACGAATAACGTTGGAAAATATTGTTAATTCCAAGGATATATCAAGGATAGAAGTGTAAAATCCAACAATGATCTCTCATTTACTCTGTATAAGTGGTAGATTTTCTACTGTTCAGTGAGTAATTGTAGTGGAAGCAATGGAACAAAATAATGCACATTACCAAGCAATTAATTATACTGTTATACACGAGCTGGCAAATTAAATAAACCTGGTGTATGAGCGATTAACATTCAGGCTTGGCATTCTGGAGAACGAGTATTCGATAACCAGCACGGCTATCCTAAAAACAGCTTTGTGTTGTGAGTAGTGTTGTAAAAAAGCAGTTTTTTCTGACGTGAAAAAAAAACATGAAAAAACTGTGAAAAAAAAACATGTTTTTTTTCTGGAACATGTTTTTTTTTTCATAACTACTAAATTTCAAATTTTTAAGGCATTTATCGTTTAATATGACTGTTTTAGAGTTTATACTAAGTATTTATCTTACTTTTAAATCTACTATATCTTTCTGGTTCAGGAGAAAACAAAAAAAATTACAAAAATATTGGTAACATTGACTGAAGCTTTCATTTACGAATGGGGACTTCCCGAAAAGGCTAGGTTGCGTGAGAAGGAATCCCCGTTCGGCCGTTCCCCATTGTTTGAATTGATACTATTTGAACTAGTGCTGCCAGGCCCTACAAATTTATCTGTAGACCTACGAATCTTTTCAAAAAATTAGGAAATTTAACTACGGTTTTTTGCCTATTTTTATTACTTGTTGTGCTTTCCTTATATTCGTATACTTGTTAAACTCGCAGCGTATAGTGATACAGAGTCATTGTCAGTAATTATGAATAATTTCCTTGCAACCGTTGGCGTAAACCAACGATTGAAAACAAATAAAGCTCCTATTTTGTATGATAATAGATTTAAATTCAAACTTAAAAAACCGTAATACAGAACTATCGGCGCAGTCTTCATTCACAGTGTGTACTTTGCTCACAATTTAAAATTGCAATCTCAAATGTTACCTATATAGATACATTTATGAATCATTATGTAAGATATTATATGATTTAGTAAGGTTTAAAACACACATGTAAAATGTAAGTTCCATAAATAAAACTATAATTTATCAAATATATTGTTTTCTGAAAGAAAAAAAATTAGAAAAAAAAACGAGGGTGTTAGGTTTTTTTCATGTTTTTTTTCACAAATCTGATTTTTTTTCAGTTTGCAACACTAGACGGGAGACGAAATGAAACATAGCGCCACTTTATTTACCCAGGATGCTCCAATTGTATTTGTTTGTAACTTTTATTGTAGGATTTGTCTTCCACAAGCATGCTCCTGTTAGACCCTACTCAACTCCTGTCATACTATTTATAATTACAGTTTTCTTTGCGAGTATAATTTTCAGTTGTCACCATGCAAAACGAGCATCCGGTAGCTTATTGGCTAAGGCGCTGGCTCCAAAAACTCAGGATCCTGCTTTCAAATCAAGGTGAGACAAGAAATTTTTAAGAGTTGTGCTTATTCCTATAAGCCATTCCGTGGGGATTCCACGCTAAATTGTAGGTACAGCCGTGTGCTGGGCGGAAAACCCTGTCACCAGGTCGCAAGACAACACAAATTTATTTTATCATACACAAAAAAAAGATACAGATAAAGTCTAATATATACAAAAATCAACATCTTGAAAACCACTCATAACACCTGTAAAATATATTTTGAAGTTAAAATTTTTGTACTGTTTAGTGAAACACCGAGAGCTACTTCCATTAAGTTCTTTTCAGTTCTTGTGCACAATTATACAGTCGTTAGCTTGCCTTAAAAACCGATAAATATCCTCAGACTATCAACATGAGGCATTCGCAATTACGTGTCATGACGCTGCAAATGTAGACCATAATCCAACAGTCGCAAAAAATTTAGCATGCAGAATCATTACCGTTAAAAACTGTGAAAAAAGCTTTATTTTTTGTAATAAGCACCATTGTAACTTCAGTAAAGGTCTCAAGCTGGTTAATCTCGCTAGTTTTGACTTGCGCATAGTATTGCAGGCAACGTGTACATCAAAGAAATTTTTCTCAACTGCTCATTTGATAGACCGAAAAAAATGGAGTTACTGGTGACTGTAACTTATTAGTGGTGATATACTGACGTCACTGCTAGGCCACAGTATCTTCTCCTAGTGATGTAACTACATTGCGTAACTAAGCGGAGACACATTAAATTACCATACAATCTTTTTCTGACGTCAAAGAATCATTCGAGAAGGAAATTTAGCTGTAAGGAAATGACGTCGGTCTTTGCCAGAACTGAAACTAACTTGGCATATCAGCTGTTGCTCGTGTAATTACGGTAAACGTCATTGTGATATACTGTAGAATCAACGGATCTCGTTTCCTGATGGAGAAAGACATCGAAACACCAGATTTAAAATTCTGATCTACATGTAAAATGAAATCCATACTAACAATAAACGGTTCATTTTCGCTTGCAGCAATTTGCATCTGTTACTTCGGACCTCCCTAAATACTTTCCTACAATCTCAAAAAGGTTTCTGCAGTGTTATTTGGTTAATGGTTAATGCTAAGTCACCAGTGGTCATTACTAACTGCGGTCAGAGACAGCGGGATCTCTAGTATCGATAGCAACAGTCGAGCTTCTAATGCTTATTTAATGGATTTTCCACGTCGTCAATGCTCGGAGTAAAGACCAGTATCTGTATCTGTATCGATACCTGCCGTCGATCTTTCCTCCGAACATTTTTTTTTTTTTAGTGGGTTACTATGTTACAACTGGTCATCCCGAAACAGTGGTGAATCTACATAATCTGAATTATGCTGTACAGATAAATGGGTAAGGTTGCGTATAATATTTCAAGCCGTGTCATTTGAGGATTTGATGTATATACAGTTGTCATAATCAGCTAAAAAAAAGGACGATACCATCACGAATGTTTTGTTGTTCTTCAAGTAAATCATGCAGCTGTCAGTGTCAAAGTTCACGCATAGTTACAATATTATACCGAAATATTAAAGAAAAAAGTTAGGCAGCAAAGCAATTACGACAAAAATAAAAATTGTGAAAGGTCGAAGAGCTCAAAAATGTCCAACTATATCATGAGTACTGAGTAATTCTGACCCTTAAAAGATCATGGTTTCATTAATTAATAGCTACTAATTAACGTACTATAGTAAGAGAAGAAGATCGAAATAAGGGTATGTGAAGTAGATATTTCGGAACCCAAGCAATGGGTACGTATATAATAATAATTCCGAATGGTTGTTTTGTTCTGGGAACAGGGATTCTATTGCCTACGCATTCCGCCCCTGTCGTAGCCGCCTTAACATAACCCGATAGAGGACATACAATTTAACGTGGAATCCGAAACACGTAAGCGTTCTGACGTACTTTTCATTGCACTGCATGTTGTGCCAGAGGTGAAGGTCGGGTTAAGGGCCTATAACAATCACCGCCGAGGCAGGGATTTGGACCGGTGACCTTTCGTTCCCCAGCCAGACGCCTTAACCACTGAGCAACCAGACCTCTTAGTGGGTACGTGAAAACGAAGAGATTAGCAAAAGACAGAACGAGTTGGAGAATTACGTTCCCATTTCTAACAGCTACCATAACACCGATATTAATTAAATTGATTAACCCGGAATGGTAAAACTTAACACGAGGGACAGAAACGCTGAGAGAAGTAGTGAGATAACTAATGCTGATAACCCACAAAGAATGTTTATTAATGGATTAAGTCGAGAGAAAGGTGCCGCATAAGATGCTTGTGAAATATCTCACAGATACATCTGAATTATGCATGATATACATAAAAACGGTATATGCTATGAAAAGAAAAATAATATTTATAATCAGTAGCAAACTTGAAACAAGAAGCTTTATACAATTATAGTACTCATGTGTAGATAAAAATTAGAAACTTATTAGCTTTGAAGCATCGTTTTAGATATTTGTTTACAATAAATTTCTACTCTGTTGGATTGGTAGCAGTTGAGGAGGCATTTTCTTGAATATTTTGCCACAACGAAGATAAATAATTGTAATTGTAATTTACGACATTCCGTTTATCGTCTCTTTGGTGAACTGATATCATATTGTCCATGTAATTCCTCTACGTATTTTGCAGGACAACGCATCACACAAAAAACTACATCCATTTGACTACTCATTTTGAATTTTTCAGAAGGAGGTCGGATCAGAGATTGCGTAGTTGAGTTCTTCGAATCCAGCTTCGCAGAAAAGAGTGTGAATCTGTAGAGTACATTCTACTTGTTTGTGGGCTTTCTCGGCCCTGTGTGTACTCTAGCGCTGTGTAAATTGAACCCTCTTTCTGAAGAGTCACACCTCCGAAACAGCTGAAGCCTTCTGCGTCACCAATCGCTCATCTTGGAAGGTGTTTCTTATTGCATCCTCTTTCCCTAACCTTGAGTGCTATGGTCGAGGAAGAAAATGTGTAGGCCGCTAGAACAATCTCTGGCCACAAAACGGTACAGTAAATAAACAACTCAACTAAAGATTTCGAAAATTAGTCGCTGTTTAAATATACGTAAAATTTACAGTTTCAGTTGAGCAGTTCGATCAAGTTTATACAATCATTTACTCATTTCTGAGCAACGTGTGTTTTTTTTTTTTTTAATATACATATTCACTTTTACTGCAAATCCCATTTTCCTGGAATTCTAGCGTCATCTTGTTTTCTGCTTACAATATCGTAATTTCACTGTGTATTAAAACTCTGTCGTGGTAGTATTTTCATTGGTCTATTAACACGGTAAGTAAAAAAATGTTAAAAAAATCAGGCAATTAATCATCAATGCACTACTTCGGTTATATAGTTCTATATGTGTTGTAGTTTCAGTAAAGTGCATTTTAACACTATTTGTTGCTTTCGTCGAGAAAGGTTTCTCTGTGTCTTACTGATTCATTACATTTAAATGACTATATGTCACCTCCGTTTGAGATTTGAACGCAGAATGATTTTTAATTTCAATTAATTGTCCAGTTATACAAACACATAGTTGTTAAAGAAATTTATTACTTGGCTCTTCATTTTTCTGTTTGAAGTATCAGTACAAAGAAGAAACCACTTAGAACTTACCGCTAGTGGAATGTCCAGAAAAACTAAGGTCTGACGTTCATAGCGTAATTCCTAATGTGTTTCCCTAGGGCCTACGCAAAACTATCAGAATTGTGAAATTATCATTAACCTTCTGATAAAGCTTGATGAGTGATCAATGTTATAAAAAAAGCACTTGTAATTTCTCATTCTAAGTAGCAACAATAAGCTGTTGCGTTATTATAGACAGTAATAAAGGGTCGGCCACCAGTGCTGATGGTCCCTGATTCGACTAACCCAACACAGCATTCGCCAAGTGAACTGTAAAATACGTAATTTATTGTTAACGTCATGACCTCAAGACTAATAATATCCGTTGAGAGTTCATGATAACTGATCTAGCTGCACTACATTAAAACCCATAACGTGCTGGACAAACAATCTTAGTTAAAAAGAGTTGTAGTCGTAATGAGGGGAACTTGGAATATGTGTTTTATATTGGGTCTCTTGGAGTTTAAATGCTTCGTATTCAAATGGTTGGTATTCAAAGATTTTAATCTCTTCCTGCCAAAGGTGAATCTATCCTCTACATTGCGTACTGTTTTTTCCCCTAATGTTAGGCTGTGGCTAATACACTATTAACCAATAGTAGTATTTTCAATTTCCTCTTTCGATTTGGAATTAAAAAAAAAAAAAAACCTGTAAAAGCAATTGAATCAAAAATAATCTACTGATTTTGAATAAAGAACCACCATATTAAAAATCCAAAAGATATTCTAAAGTAATTTATTCCTCCAAATTTAACATGTTGTGTTTTCCGAATGCACAACGTTGCAGTTATTGACGAATATAATTTAAGTGGTAAGTAAATTAAATTGATTATTTATTTTTTGTTGTTGTGCTTTCGGCTGGCTTGATGAAATCCTCCATCCCTTTCTATCTTGTGCTAACATCTTCATCTCCACAAATCCCCTACAACCCACGTCCTAAATTATCTGCTTCATATATTCTAATCTCTGTCTTCCTCTACGGTTCTTACCTTCGACTGTTCTCTCCACCAGCAAATTAATCAATCCAGCATGTCTCAAAATATGACCTACCAGCCTGTCTCTTCTTTCTGTAAGCTTCTTCCACAAACTTCTTTCCTCACCCATCATTTCCAAAACTCGTTCATTTCTTATTTTGTCTGTCCACTTAATAGGATTACTCAAAACCAGCAGTTCACGTTCCTTAAGCAGAACTTCCAGTTCTCCTAAGAACAGAAACAAGAACATATTCAGCAACAGGTAACTGAAACTATGAGTCTAAAGGAAAACAGTGGGAGTTAAATATTTTCAAAATTTTCGATACAGCGCATATTAAATCCACTCAGGTACCAACAAATCCATTCAATCTTTTGTAGAATCCAAAAAATATGTTCGTATCTAGAGGTTTGAAATTACAAACATTTATACACAATTTAACGATAAAAGTGGAACACTAATGAAAAATTTGGTTTCAGAGATTCTGATTCTTTCTGGTTTAATAACTGTACAACTATCTTGTGTCTGTAAACGTAATACAATAATTCTAATTGATTAAATACAGGAAATGATATCAATAATTTGTTAGTTGTATTTTAATAGGACTCAGATCTTAATTTAAATCGTCACATTGTTAATTTCCTTGTTGTAATTTATTAATGTAGGATATTTGAAAAAAGATTACTACAAGAATTGCCAGATTTTGGTTATAATTCATTTTTACGATTTTAATTTAAATTTCTATATTTATACTTCTTTATGTTTAGTGCACTCAAGGTACTATCATTATTCAACGGTTTATCTTATGTATTTCTAATCACACTACGTAGCTTAAACTTACCTGGGATAAGGGAACATTATATATATATATATAGGGTGTTACAAAAAGGTACGGCCAAACTTTCAGGAAACATTCCTCACACACAAACAAAGAAAATATGTTATGTGGACATGTGTCCGGAAACGCTTACTTTCCATGTTAGAGCTCATTTTAGATTGGTAGAGGCGGACCAATTCCATGGCCCCCACGCTCTCCTGACCTCAACCCTCTTGACTTCCATTTATGGGGGCATTTGAAAGCCCTTGTCTACGCAACCCCGATACCAAATGTAGAGACTCTTCGTGCTCGTATTGTGGACGGCTGTGATACAATACGCCATTCTCCAGGGCTGCATCAGCGCATCAGGGATTCCATGCGACGGAGGGTGGATGCATGTATCCTCGCTAACGGAGGACATTTTGAACATTTCCTGTAACAAAGTGTTTGAAGTCACGCTGGTACGTTCTGTTGCTGTGTGTTTCCATTCCATGTTTAATGTAATTTGAAGAGAAGTAATAAAATAAGCTCTAACATAGAAAGTAAGCGTTTCCGGACACATGTCCACATAACATATTTTCTTTGATTGTGTGTGAGGAATGTTTCCTGAAAATTTGGCCGCACCTTTTTGTAACACCCCGTATATATATATATATATATATATATATATATATATATATATATATATATATATATATATATATATATATTCTCTTATGGCTTTTAGCCTCCTCGACGTCGAGGCTGGAAAGGAATGGGGGCAAAGAATTCGGCCATGGACATTTTAAAGAACCTTACCACCATTCGCGTAGAGTTATTTGTGGAAACCATGGAAACTATAGCCGCACGAGGATTTGAACCCGCGTCTTCCCGAATGCGAGGGTAGAACCTTACCGCTCACTCACCACACGCGGAAAATTGTTACATACAATATCAAAACATACACACCGAGCGTTGTGGGTGAGTGGTTAACTCTCTGGCCTCACATTTGGGAGGACGCGGGTTCGAATCCCCGTCCGGGCATCCAGATTTGGGTTTTCCATGGTTTCCCCTAATCACACCAGGCGAATGCCGGGATGCTTCCTTCAAAAATTCCATGGCCGAATTCCTTCCCGTTCCTTGTCCCCAGTCCCATCCCGCCTCTAATGACCTCGACATCGACGAGGCGTAAAGCCATAAGCAAAACAAAAAAAACATTCGTCATAGCTATCTAACAATATTACACTGTGAATCTCTTACTATTAAAGCTTTTCTTCAATAACGTTTATGTTCTTGTAATACTAAATACTACACTGGTGGAGCGTGAAAACCTAAGGTACAACGATACCATTGCCTATGACGTGGTGCTTCATAAACCATCCAGTGTGTTGATTATTGTTTTGTATCTTTCTTTAGAAACTGTAGTGACGTCTTCTCCAGAATCGACATGCACGTCGTCGTGTGTCGAATTCTCGTCACGGATTCCGCAGGAAAGAGACTTGATCAAGCAGCGGGGACATGTGCGTGTCTTCCGTATGAGCCGTGCATACCTCACACCGCGATTACCTCACGAGGGAAAGCCTCGAGGTCGACATCTGGAGAGAGCTGGCGTCACGCGCCCGAACACGAAACGAGAAATGAGATCCAAGCGCATTAGAGTCTGCCAGAGGAAACAGTGGCATAAAGTAGTGAAGTGGTAATTACAACAAGAAAGAAGAGCAGAACAGACACAGGAGAAGATCAAACGATTAAAGTGGAATGTTTCAAATAATTGGGAAGATGGAGGAAATAGAATTGAGATAAATGAAAGAGGGAGATGTGCAGACGGATTTTTAAGAGTATTAAAGGTCTGGTACGGAGTAGGGATGTGCCCAAAAAGAGTAAGGATACAATCTACAAAACCTACTTTGTTCCAATTTTGATGTATGGATCAGAAACGTGGGTGATGGAGGAGAGAGACAAAAGGAGAGTAAAAGCCTCGGAAACGAAATTTCAGAGGAGTAGCAGTAACGATAAGGGACAGAATGAGGAATGAGAACGTCAGAGAGATGATAAAGGTAAAGTCGTTTACAACAAAGACTATAGAAATCAAGGTTACAGTGGTACAGCCATGTGAAGAGAATGGGAGAGGAAAGATACCAAGAAAGTTGTTGGACATGGAGCTGAACAGGAAGAGGCCCAGACAAAGACCGAGGAACAGATGGGTGAAAGGTGTTAAAAAGTGTGTTAAAGAAAGAGGAGGAAATGGGCTGACGGCAGAAGAAGAGAGATGGTGGATGGAGGGGAAGCGCTGGAAAGGCTTTCGTTCCAAGCAGGCCCGGCCAGTGGAAGCAGCTCAAGATGATTAAAATACGAAATGTTGTTGATGAGAATGACAAGATACTGAAAACAGTCATAAGCGCGCAACCAGTCTAAGCGTTGACTTGATGGGCAGACATGAACGTGTATACTATTCCGCATATGAACCTTACACAAAAGCTAATTACAAATTCACTTTATCCGAGCATAAATTTTGCTGTAAAGAGTAATATATATGAGAAAGCAGAACAGCCTGTACCAGTTATATTTTCAAATAGATGTATGTTGTTATGATTTAGCGCCGCTTCGATATGCTTCATTACTGGAAAATTTGATGTTATTGTCTGTAAGTTTATAGCAAGAAATATCAGGTTAATTTTCAGTTCCTATCAGCGGCTTTATGTAGGATCATATTTCCTATGCATAAACCGCAGTAGGGGCATCCATATTTCGGTTTTCCATGGTTTGTCGAAATCACTTTAGCCGAATTCCGGGATGGTTCCTTCAAAAGACTACGACCGAATTCTTTTCTGTTCCTTACCTGCAATCCTTTCCAGCTTCTAATGACCTCGACGTCAATGAGGCATAAAACCGTAAGCAAAGAAAAAAATTCTTATGCGAAATGACTACATCGTTTTGTGTGAGGTTAAAGTGCAGGTCATTATTGTAGAGATGATACATGATTTATTCCGAGATTGATGCTTGTAGGACATCAATCTTCACAGCCTTATATCATGTCTGCTACCCAGTTCCCCAGATGTGATTTTAAGCTTAAGCTGCTATGTGCAAAATTCATTTTGGACAACTGATTTTCATGCTTGATGATGGCGGTGGCTATGTAGTGGATAAGACTGGACTGCTAAAAGACTTCATACTTTATACCACTTATTACAACCTATTTCTGGAAACAAATACTCGTACCAGTTATCTGATGCCAGTTTTCTTCTTCGTTTTATTCAAAGGAAGCAGTGGTACTATCTTCACATTAATTTATATACGTAATACCACTAACAAACATTCAAATACGGTCGTATACATCGATTTATATTCAGAATCAACAAACAGTAAATTTCAGAGCTTCTACATCACGTTAAGCAAAGACGATATGAATAAAAGATCTCAACAACTGATTACTGATTACTGAATGCTACAGATTTATGGAGGATTATCTGTAATCTGGAGACGTGTCATGTATAGATCCTTATAAAAAAAAAAAAAAAAAAAAAAAAAAAAAAGGAAGAAAGGAACTGGTAAGAGAGTAGCAATATTCGTGCCTTGAATTCGGAAGAACCTAGGCTCGATTCCCACTACTGCATTTTAGGTATCAGCTGTTCATAACTTCCAGAAATCTTTCCTGCATAGATGACTTCATCATGTGTATAATGGCCTTGCTCGTAACTCTTTTCTGGCTTATAATGACTTTGCCGATAAAAACTTAATGAAATCTTCTCTGCAGTGAACTGACGCAACAAAATCGTAAAGGGGTTTCCATCGTTAATCTTACATATTTGCGTCATATAGTCCGGAAAAACCTAACACTTTCCATATAGTGACTGCTCACCACCTGTGGTGTACACAACTTTTTATTGCCCTGTTGTAAATCCAAGCTGTGGGAACATGCGCCACTCGATCACGTGTCTGTAATGAACAAACACTAAACATGAGCCACGACATAGAGACAACAAACCTACGTCACCTGTGCGGATAGACGTAATCTGCAATACACCAGAACTGATTCATTTTTTTTATTTACGTAAAGTGTTTTACATCACGTGCTTAAAGCCAAACACAATGTCGTAAACATATATAATCGATGACAAATCTTGGCATGGCTTTTATAACCTCTGCTAGTCTAACAGCTACTATAAAGTAACGTTAGTAACGTTAAAGCTAAATTAAATTTACAATCTTGGAAGCATTTACGTTCAAGATTAAAATGAAAAGCTGTATCACGTCCGTATCATGTGCCATTACTAATACAGATCCGAGTCAGTACATCTATGGAAAATAGTATGTTAGAATGCAGCTAGTGGAAAGCACGCATTCTTTCTCCAAATGCGATTCGTAGGATGAATTTTAAATTATTGTAATGAAGTTAGGAGGAAGTCGCGTATAAACACAGTCTTGTAAATCTGTGCTTAGAGTACCTTTTTTTTTTTTTAGCTTTACTCCTCGTCGAGGTCTTTAGAGGCAGGAACGAAGTAGGAACAAGGAACAGGAAGGAATGGCCATGGTCTTTTGATGGAAGTATTTCGCCATTCGCCTGAAGTGATTCAGGGAAACCATAGAAAACCCAAATCTGGACGCCTGGATGGGTATTCGAATCTGCGTCCTCCCGAATGCGAGGTAAGAGCGTTACTGCTCAAACACCACGCTCGGTTTAGACTAGCGTAGCTAAGTAATGAATCTGTTATAGACAGAAATGATTTGCGTCAAATAAGATCGTTCCATGAAAGGGTCACTCTGTGTATCGAAGCTGATATGAGACCCGGCGTTTCCAGACTTTGGCTCGAATCACCATCCGGACATACTGTTCTCGGTTTTCTTTCGTTTTCCGGTATCACTCTAGGCAAATTCCAGGATGGATCCTTCAAAAGGTCATGGCTGAATTCCTTGCCGTTCTTTTTCCAGAAATCCTCTCTCAACTCTAATGATCCCGACGTCGACATACCGTAAAACTCTAATTAACAAACAAAAACAATGACAGTAAGAGTATCACTGTTTCTACACAGTTGCTAAGAGTTACTCAATCGTAGGTAGTCTTGCAATGCTATAAGTGTACACTTTTTTACCTTATAATGATCCCTCAGGGGTCGTTTGCAGTAGTGTGTGTGTGTGTGATCTGCAGTAATAATATTATAAATGCGGAAGTACGTCTGTCTTTTTGTTACGTTTTGACGACTAAATGGCTATACGGATATTGATGGGATTTTACAAGAAAATCTGTAGGAAAGGCACAGGATATTTTTTCCGGTATGATAAACAGTTGTAGTCACGAAATTTGAGAACTTATCGAATGGTGACAGAAATATGTTGGAAAATGACTCTCTTCAAGAGACAGGTTCGACGGTAGAATGATATAGTGATAGCTCTTGCTGTCATATTATGCCGACTCGGTGTTGTTTGGGACCAATCCTTCGTTACCAACAACTTTCTGTATTCAATTCTGGCAAAGAAACTCTTAATCCACTCGTACGAAGTCGCGTGTATCAGCTGGTGTATATATATATATAAAAATACAACAAAGATTAAGAAAGGAAATAAATAAATTTAATGTGACCTTAACCAGTTAATAAACGTTTCAATTTTTCGGAATATTCCACCTGTGTCGTGGTTTAAGCTAACCCAGTATGAGGTAGAAGAGACTTACTATTTGTCGTGCAATCCTAGTCAGCAAGCCATTATGCAAGCCTTAAATGCCCAAATAAAGTCTTTGCCGAGAGTAAACATAATTTAAATTTGATTCTGGGACTCCAGTCAAGGTCCCCTTGCAGGAACTGAATAGCCTGGGTTCAGTACTACGGATTCTATCCGACAAAAGAATTGTTGCTACAATTTTGTTGCTGGCAAGTGCTGCTTTGCATGGGTGCGTCGGGTTATCCTAGAACAGTGACATCTTGAGGCTGCATCATTATAATCATTATGGTCGCCACGAAGTGGAACAGGCTAGCGTGCTAAATTACCGTGTGGATTGTGGCATATACAATGTGTTATTTGTATAGCTGCAGCGGCATATTCACTCTGCACGTACGTTCAACACAGACGAACCGAAACAAGTTTTAATAAGTAAAAAATATCAGAATGCTGCACTCGCATGACTTTTCATACTCGTGTAATACTGACAGTATAATTTTTAATTCTTATAAGAGGAATGGCGTAAGTGACACGTCATGTATGGTTCTATAACTTATGTTTCATTTTTCTAAATATTTTTTTAGTAAAAACAACTCTATGGCAGGCAGATCGTGGTGTAATGTAACTGAATATGCAATTTGTAACTGTTCAGTAACACCACTAATTGTTACTTGTGATTATATTGAAGATTGCTGGTCCAACAAACCCTTAATCTTGGTGTTTATCTTGAATGTTGAACTTTCTGTAATTAATCGTGCCAAGTTTATTTAACTACAAAATATTGACTACTCCACTTTAAATAGTTTTCATTTAATAAAACTTTTAGAGAATAGGACATCCGACATTCTACTCCAAGATTGGTTACAGAGCACAAACTTTACTAGAAAACCTCTTAATTTGAACAGAAAGTGAATTGGTTGGAAAATTACCTGATGAAAGCTGCTAGACTCGTAAACAATTAAATACGACTAATTGATCGCGCCATAAGAGGCGGTTTCTTTTAAAGATAATAGAATGCTCGAGAATAGTCACGAGGCTTGGGAATGCTTAGCTTTAAAAACTCGACTAACATCATTAATTTATTACAAAACAATATTTTATTTGAAATACTTAATGAAACTTTACAAAACTGATATAAAATTATATAAAGCAACTATTTAAATACACCTGAAAGAGTTTTTAATGCAATAAAGGAACTGAATATATCGAAATCAAGCAAAGCATGTCCTCGTGCTGCTGTCTTACCAAAAAATACTATTAATTTTTATTTTATTTTGTTTTAAAGACTCCAAAAATCTTGTTCCGTCACACATTTTCAGGGCCTTCTCGATCATTCTAATCCGTACATTCTACGGAAAAAAGTTAATACATCTCTATGGCAATTCATTTTCCTTCCCTTTATCGCCTCAATGTCAGTGGTTGTATTCGAACTTACCATCAGTTTGAAGGAGTGGGATTGTACCTTAGTAAATTCGCAGTAGAAGGTTTTTACTAAACAGGCTGTATCAAGTTGAGTGCTGTGTTAAAATCGCGGTGAATTCGTATCAGAATTCGTAGAAAGTCTCTATCGATTGCTATTTAACACTCAACTACATCACTGTTAACGATGGTATAAGGCATGGCATTCTATTTTGTGGATAAGGCTGTCAAAGATTGAAATAAATTACCAAGAGAGATGATTAATTATTTACCAAAAATGCTGAAAGAATTTAAAGATGTGATTTGTCGAGGGCTGAAGTAGGCGGGTTGAGGAAAGGGGAAAATGGGTGTGTAGGTAATTGCCACCAGAGCGTGCGCTCCATCTCAATTAAGTTAAATTAAAGATTACAGAACACGTAACAAAGAGCGAATTGCGGGAACGCATTTAACTGCCTGTGAGGCTGAAGAAGTGAATTAATAATTAAATTCATGGGATCGTTCACATACAAAAATACGCAGCCACCTGATGTGTTCACTAGAGTGCTTTTATTTACTTACATATTCATTTCATATTAGACTTAGTCACAGCAAAGCGTGACAGGTTTTAGCTACTATTGTCCTAAAATTTTGTTCTGCAGTGCTTCAGCAATATGCCATTCCGGATAGCAAGGGTTCGAATCCCCGTCCGGCTATCAGAATTTCGATTTTCAATAATTTTTCGAAATCACTCCAGGCCAATACCGGATCAGTTTCTTCAAAAGGCCATGGCTGAATTCTTTCCCATTCCACGCCCCATCCTGTCCCGGGAAGAATCGTAATGCACTAGCCAAAAAAAAAAATAAAGAAAGAAATCTGGATCACAGGAACAAGTAGGTAATAGTTTGTTTAAAAATCGCGGATATGTGCACCTAAAATCTGCTATAGAATAAAGGCTGAGAGATAATAGCCGTTTATGATTGTTCCTGGCGTACTACTGAAGAATTCTACGTTGTTGCGAGTAGTGAAACCATCTGAAATATTATAAACCTGACAGGTTTCATATCATTTGAACTCTTATTATTAATCTTAACGAATACAATTTTGTCTATTCTTTTATGATTGGGCCATCCCGTAAAAAAATTTATCTGGTGGAATGAAGAGCGCCAGTAACTTTCGAGTGACGGAATTTAAACAGCATTTGTTGTCCGTGCTTGGGTAGTTTTTCAGTTCTAACAGCTTTTCTATCGAGTAAAAGGAAAAAATGGTTTCTGTCTCGTAGCGAAAATTATTTTCTGTACGAAATATTGGTTCGAATAGGAAGTTAATGGCGAAAAATAAACTATGGGCATTTTCTTAATATCTTTTTGTATTAATAAAATATTTTTACAACAAAAAAAGGAAAATGTGAATTAAATTTTAAAAAACTCATATTCTAATCAAACGAAATATACAAAACGCTAGTTTCCTTCAGTCTGAAAAGTAGCTTATAAAACGTGTTCCGTCCTTTTTCTTAATAAGTAAAAAATGCTACACTTTTTGTATTTTGTTGTTTTCGAAAAACCTGTTAGGTTAAATATTCGTATGAGTGAGCTGATTTACAATCATGCAAATTATTGGTTACAATTCGTTCATTAAATTTCTGCTTCCTTGTATCCGTTAAACTCATTTGTTGTATACATTAAAATCATTTTTCATCAGTAAATTTATCAGTAGATACTTCTTCCTAAAAAAAAATTGCATTTAATTTTTTTTTTACTCGATCGTCTGATTACCACGTGCCACCGGTCCTTGTCTTACACAGGTGGCTGGTGTGAACCATGAGGGGGAAGGAAGAATGGAAGGCATTTTTTTAATAGAAAAAAATGGCATTTGGCCATTCAATGTGGTTTTTTCTCTAACAATGTATAGATTTCGTATCAGTGTGATTATTTTCCCTCTTTTGTAAGGACGACACAAGACGAACACAACAATTAATTGAAACCACCCACGCCCTAGGCCAGACTCGAACCGACGACTCCTGCAACGTGAAACCAGCTTGCTACCCCTAAACTGCCGGGTTCGGCGGTTGAAGGAGTATTGTTCTATCCGAATTCAAACCATACCCAGCATATTTAACCTATTGGAGGATAGTATGTTTTCCCGTCTCTTTTGTGTTCCTTGTGTCGACTGATTTTTTTTCTGAAATAGTAGTTTACGAGGCGGAGATTGAGAATCGTCCCAGCATTGGCCTAGAATCCTAGATAATTGTCGGAAACCGCCTAAAAACAGCATTCAGAACGGCGATACGTGGGGACCAAGACTCGAATCCGGTACCGTTACCTCCCCGACTCAGTGTACGGAGCCCTAACGCACTATTATTTACACTGAAGAGCCAAAAAAAACTGGTACACCTGCCTAATATCGTGTAGGGCCCCAGCGAGCACGCAGAAGTGCCGCAGCACAACGTGGCATGGACTCGACTAATGTCTGAAGTAGTGCTGGAGGGTGTTGACACCATGCATCCTGTAGAGCTGTCCATAAATCCGTAAGAGTACGAGGTGGTGGAGATCTCTTCTGAACGTCACGTTGCAAGGCATCCCAGATATGCTCAATAATGTTCATGTCTGGGGAGTTTGGTGGCCAGCGGAGGTATTTAAACTCAGAAGAGTGTTCCTGGAGCAGCTCTGTAGCAATTCTGGACGTGTGGGGTGTCGCATTGTCCTGCTGAAATTGCCCAAGTCCGTCGGAATGCACAATGCACATGAATGGATGCAGGTGAACAGCCAGGATGCGTACGTACGTATCACCTATCAGAGTCGTATATAGACGTATCAGAGGTCCCATGTCACTCCAACTGCACACGCCCCACCAGGGCCTCCACCAGCTTGAACAGTCCGCGGCTGACATGCAGGGTCCATGAATTCCCGAGGTTGTCTCCATACTCCACACGTCCATCCGCACGATACAATTGGAAACGAGACTCGTCAGACCAGGCAACATGTTTCCAATCATCAAAAGTCCAATGTCGGTGTTGACGGGCCTAGGCGAGGCGTAAAGCTTTGTGTCGTGCAGTCAGCAAGGTTACACGAGTGGGCCTTCGGCTCCGAAAGTCCATATCGATGATGTTTCTTTGAATTGCTCGCACGCTAACACTTGTTGGTGGCCCAGCATTGAAATCCGAAGCAATTTGCGGAAGGGTTGCACTTCCGTCATGTTGAATGATTCTCTTCAGTCGTCGTTGATCCCGTTCTTGCAGGATCTTTTCCGGCCGCAGTGATGTTTTACCGGGTTTCCGATATTCACGTTGCACTCGTAAAATGGTCGTACGGGAAAATCCCCACCTCGTCACTACCTCGGAGATTCTGTGTCCCATCTCTCGTGCGCCGAATATAACACCACGTTCAGACTCACTTAAATCGTGATAACCTGCCATTGTAGCAGCAGTAACCGATCTAACGCCTGCGCCAGACACCTGTTGTCTTATATAGGCATTGCCGACTGCAGGGCCGTACTCTGAGTGTTTACTTTTCTCTGTGTTTGCATACGCATGCCTATGCCAGTTTCTTTGGTTCTTCCGTATATTTGAATTTGCCTTTTCCGACAATACCATGTTCTCACTAACCTCGCTTCAAACCAAACGGTACTCAACCAACTCGTTTCATCCTTTAGAAAAGTTTAACTCTGGCACACCCATGTGCTGATCTTGGGCTTTCGTCTCTTCCTACGTAATTCATGGATGACTAGAAATATTTTTGTTTTCTTTGTGTTTATGTTATGTTTCTTCCTCTCTAAAGCCTTCTTGATTTCAGCGTTGGTAAGCGATAGGTTTAATTTATCTATTTTTTCGACATTAACGTATCTACCCCGATTAAACATTCATACGGAAAACATATTTTACACCTTTCCTAACAATACGGACATTTCGATCAGCATTAACAGAAGTCGATGAAACAAGCGTGTTTTCCAGGAATTCAGTGACGTCAGTACGTGAAGAAACTTCTCGAGTCAATAAGTTTTTTCTCACGTCAGCGAACGTGGGCGACTCTGCGAAGGAACTAACTTTTTATGCACTTATTGATTATCGGATTTAGAGGCTGAATATCCTATACTTACAAAAAAGAATCAATATATGGCGCTAGGATAACGTCCAATTCTTTATTAATTCTTTAAGTTTCTCCTCTGTCCCCAGTTAAGGGTTATGTGACAACATTCATCTTAAATCTTAGGCCAGATCCTAAGGATTTAAATTTCGAATATACCGTCAAAATGTGTAATTTTTAAGTTGTACCGGATTACAGATGAAATATTTTGCTGTCCCGAACAGATTTTAAAGTCCTCATACGGTACCACGTGTTGTAGTGTCGTGATGCATATTTATGTTTTACGTAGATAATGTTTGATCAGTGGCTCGTTTCGACTATTTATTTAAGGAAATCTATATCTTTTCGTTTTAAAAAAATATTACTTCGGATTCCCCTGCTTTTTCGACGTTTATTTACAAATTCAATCTTAATGTAATCGTATGACCAAGTATTAAGAATGATTGAATTAATCTATTTTCTGTAAAGAAATAAATTCACAAAGATTTCAATTACTTAAAAGATAATGTAAATCTAAAGTAGCTTAATTTTCGAATAAAATGAAATTTTGAATGATGGTAGAGATTACCAGAAACAATAGGTAATTAAAATTTAAGAGCAAAATGGACCATACGTCACGGAATTCTTTCTGTGGTGTATTCAGATCTTATCTTCAGCTACTGCTGTTTATTTAAGGTTAATCACTTTGTAATATCGTAAACTCCTTAACTGGAAAAGGCGCGAGCATTTTCCCACGATAGTAGATGCTCAAGTACTGTGATAGTATCACTATGAAGTGGTCTGTAGAGCATTCAGACGCTTTTTAAATTATGCAATAAAATTATAATCGCAATAACACGAGATATTGTTCTGAGAAGGCTATGGAGAAAAATATATATTTACTGCAGTAAACATGTTTCTCAGATATTCTGTTTTTCAGCGTAATATTAAGAAATGAAGGTGATAATAATTAGAAAATATTTGTTGTAAAAATTTTTGAAAGAATAGTTTCAGAAACTCCCTTTTTGTCGTCTACGGAAGACAAGGGTAGCCAGAGTTTCTTCTTCTTCTTCTTTTCTTTCTTTACTGTCATCAGTCTCTCGACTGGTTTGATCCATTCCTCTCTTGCGCTAACCTCTCTAACGTTTTCTCCTCTATATATCCCTTGCAACCCACTTTCTTAATTAC
Organism: Vandiemenella viatica; assembly: GCA_031002005.1. Classification (NCBI taxonomy): domain Eukaryota; kingdom Metazoa; phylum Arthropoda; class Insecta; order Orthoptera; family Morabidae; genus Vandiemenella; species Vandiemenella viatica. The sequence goes on along the minus strand of CM061914.1, from coordinate 141,597,220 downwards.
CTGCTTAATATATTTTGAACTTTATCTTCCTCTACAATTCTTTCCTTCGACTTTTCCATACACTGACAAATTAACCGATCCCACATCTTTCAAAATATGACGCACCGTCCTGTCTCTTCTTTCTGGAAGACTCTTCCACAAACTTCTTTCCTCGCCCATCATTTCCAAAACACACTCATTTCGTATTTTATATGTCCACTTAATTTTCATCATTCTTCTATAAAACAACATTTCAAATGCTTCAGTTTTTCTTCTTTGTGGTAAGTCCACACTTTGCCACCGTAAAGCGCTATGCTCCACACATAGAATTTTAAAAAGTTTTTTCTGAGTCTTAGATGTATATTTGAAACTGAAAGATTTCTCTTTTACATGAAGGCACTTTTTGGTAGTGCTATTCTGCTTTTAAAATCATTCCTACTTCAGCCAACAGTTGTAATTTTATTTCCTAGGCAGCAGATTTCATTTAGTTCTTTTATCACATCAGATCCTACTTCTATTTTATATACTGTTATGGATATAATTTCTGCTACATTTCATCACCTGTGTCTTGCCTCGGTTTATATTTAGACCAAAATCTTCCTTCAGTATTTTGTTCACGCCATTCAGCAACTTCTCGATATACTCAGCCTGTTCTGCTTTCAGGACAGTGTCATCAGCAAAACGTAGCATAATGATTTTTCTCCTTGAACACATTCAAATTTTTCCTTCACTTCCATTATTGCTTCCTCTATACAAGTTTAATATTAACTTAGTTCATCATTTCCAACAAATATAATAGATGCAGAAATAATCTTACAATTGTATGAAATGCAATGTCAAGAATGCGTTGTCACACGATTTTTCGGCAACTAAATCATTGTCGCCATCTTCATCGCGAGTCAAGAATGCGTGGTCACATGATATTTCGCAACTAAATTCATTGTCGCCATCTTAAGAAGTCACCCGAGAGCATTTAATACATTCTCAACGCCAAGAAAGACTTCGTTCTTATAAATCTTACAATTGTTGATGCAGAATTATATCAACAAAAAAAAATCCTATTTCGTAGAAATTAGACAAAAATTGCCAGGAAATTTTTAGCTTTTCGTTCTAGATGTACTGTATTGATCCTTAGACTACTTATAAAAAAGTTCCTAAGATATTACCTTTAAAAAAAAAAACTGCTTAAACGTCTCTTAACAGCGAGGTCTTTAGAGACGGGAAAGGAATTGGAAGGTATTTGGCCATGGCATTTTGAAGGAAGCATCCCGGCATTTGCCTAGAGTGATTTGGGAAACCAAGGAAAACCAAAATCTGGATGCCCGGACGGGGATTCGAACCGCCTTCCTCCCGAAAGCGAGGCCAGAACGCTAACCGTTAGGCCCAATTCACACAGAAGAGACGCGGCGCGGACGTCGGGCGGAGATGGGGCGCATTTTGAGGTCGCTGCTATGTTAACAAATGGCGCAATTCACACAGAGGCGACGGGGCGCAGGCGCGCCCCTTTCAGGTCCGCGCCGCGTCTCTTCGAAGTCTCGAGGGACGCAGTGAACGGGCGCGTGGCGCGGACGTCCAAGCGACGCGTTCTCGCAGTTATAGAAATGCGTTGAAATTTTGAGGTTAATATACAGTTTTATGAAATCATTGAGAAGTTTCCCGAACTGTACGATTTTAATTGTTCAGATTATTGCAATCGTAATGTACAGGACAGTGCTGGTAAAAGATCGCTAAGGAATTAAATGAAACAGTTTTAAAATTTATTATAAAATTTATTACTGTTAGGTACATACAAGGGTGGTTAATAGCTTCTAAAAAAGGACAGATTATAGCAACTGTTATTAATATACACAATATCTATCCTGATACGGAATGGGTGCACGTTTTACGAAGTACTTGCACAAATACTCTCTTACATATTTTGCATTTTTTCTGCTTGGATTTCCTTCGGTCATTGGATTTCCTATTACAATATTTTCAATGTTAGGTACTGGAAATTTACCATCGTATTTCCGTATTGCGTTGTGTAAAACGCAGATGGCTTGAATCAGTAAATCAGTTTTAGAAGGAGAGCAACATATTAATGTATTCAAGACCATGAATTTTGAAGTTAATACGCCAAAAGCACATTCCACACATTTCCTACCTCTACAAAACCTGGTGTTGAATATTCTGCGATCGTTTGATAATTGATTGCGGAAAAAGGTTTCATAATATTTGGTTGCAGTGGGAATGCTTCATCCGCTATAAAATAGAAAGGGATGTTCATCGTTTCTCCAGGAAGAGGGGCTGGGTCGGGTAATTTAAGGCCCTGTTGTTGTAGAGCTCTTCCAAAATTGCTGCGATTAAACGCTCGACTATCATTGTTTCGGCTGTATTCGCCTATGTCTATAGTAACAAATAAGCCATCCGCATCTGTCACTGCTTTGTTAGCAGTGACAGATGCGGATGTTATACTGTAGAAAAGAATCCTTTGTAATTGACAAAGGCGGAACCTGATTTTGGCGGAGCTTTTATTCTGATGTGTTTTGCATCAACACTGCCAATACAGTTGGATAAATTCCACAGTTTATAGAAACGTTGAAATACTTTCAACAAAAATATAAATTGTTAAAAAAATAAACATGAACCTAAAGCTCTAGAACATGATCCACATATGGTTTTTTTGCAAGAATTTGGCAGATATGAAATCTATGACAGCACAACAAAAACGTAAAATCAAAATAGGAATTTTGAACAGAATGCTTCGGACTTATCCTCTGTAACCAGTGACGACCATTCTGATAACGCCAATAACTGATGCTGGTATCGGCACATCGACATTCCACTCTATATTACATTATCATCAAATAGAGGAGAGACATACTACGCATCAAGCACAGAGACTGATGTGAAAACAGATAGTTATACATTGAAATACTTCTTCGTTTTAGTATTTTTTTTATATTTTTTTTCAAATAAAGGTTTGTGTTTTTATTACTTCCCTTGATGTAATTAAAATCCTCTCTTCTGGACAAACTGGCGATCTCAAGTTGGTAGATTTTTTTTCTGTATGCCATCCTTAATTTTGTTCAGTAGATAAAAGAAACATGGTTGAGACATTCTGTAAAAATTTTGAAAACGTTCAGGATACATTTCCAACTCTTTCATCACGTCAAAAATTCCATACTTCCTCCCCTTCTTCAGCCATAAAGGATAAACCCAGAAACTACTCTTATATTGAATATGATTTAAATGTACTAAGGTTAAAACATCTTCATCGTTAGATGAAGTCATGGTAGAAACCATGTCGCGCGCGATTCCCTTCTGCGTCTCTTCTGTTTGGACTGAACAGGCCACGTCCGCGCCCCGTCTCCGCCCGACGTCCGTACCACGTCCCTTCTGTGTGAATTGGGCCTTACACCACCACTCTCGGTAAAGATATTATCATAAATATAAATGTCATATTGATGGTTGTTCCTCTTTGTTCTTTTTGTGGACGCCTTGCCCATGTCATGGTGTTGGCAGTTACCGCGAGGATGTTTACGTTTCCATGGCAACATCTGGGAAGATGAACTGGGGCAGTATCCTCTTGGCTTCCCAGTGTGAATGTTCGTAATTGTTATTGATTCTGTGACTGTGGTGAGGTGTGTGTGTTCAGTGTGAAATGTTGCCGATGAGATTTGAAGAAGGAAGAGGGTGAAACACTGGCCGGCTCATGCAGGCCTACTCTTCAGAAAGACACACGCGGCGCCGCCAGGCTTAAAGTCCCCATCCGAGGGAGTAATCACCACCAACATTGTCGTAAGCCCTCACTCCACACGCTCTACGGAGAGGTTTGGGGTTTAACCCAGGACTTTTGTACACTATCTGGTGAGTGCGAATTGTGCACCAAAGGCTTAGTATGCCTCCTTCGGGAGGATCCAACCAACCTTCCGCTTGTGGACTAAGTTAGTTTAGTTTTATCTTTCCTACCCTGCCGGGCAAGTCCTGATGAAAAATTTCTTCCACCACCAGGGCTGGAATCATTTAACCCAGTATCAGCACAAGACAACATCACGATGCTGCAGCCAACTGAGCCAATTGGGCTGATTTTTTTCCTCTTTAGTGAGTATCCATAAATTACGTGGCTCTGTCTGGGGTGGGGGAGGCTTTGGGGAGAAAACTACTCTGGACTACATGAGGGGAGGGGGTGTTTCCGAGCCAGACCACTTAACTTTTCATTCATATCATTTGTCATAGTTAAAATAAAGTGCAGAACACACAACAGCATGTGAGTATTAATTTCTGTCATTTAGTTATCTCCGTATGTAATTTGCGATAGTCTGACAAGAGAAAACAGTTCTGTAATCAATAGGAAAAAAAGCCAGGGATGGGGGGTGGGGAGGGAGGTAGAGGCAAAAGTGGGGACTGCACCACTTTATTGACCTTCTAGAAACTGGTACTAACCTCTTGAAATTTACATCAGTCGCTTCGTGAACATGTCCTCTTCACGGTTTTGCGATCACACATTGCGGAAAAGTCGCCAGGAATTTAATTAAAAATGCCGAAATATGACAGCGACGCACAGACATTAGATGCCGCCAACGTTGTAAAAATCAGTGGCAGTCTCTTAAAATGTCGATTTAATCCTTTGTTGTAATGTTTACTTGCCTTTTCAGCTCTTCTCCGTTGAAAAAAGTCGCACAAAATTGACACATTGGCAGTATGTATCCGAACTGTAATACGGTGATGCCAGCCGTCTTACATAACAACGAGCAACCAGAGATAATCGATTGCTTCCATTATAAACAAATACGCCATTTCCGCTTGGATGCCGTGTAGCAAAAATGATCGTGATTTATTTTTTTACTTGGTCCAGGCCGTATTTCAACCAAACCATGATGTCTATGACAAAACGAAACTGTTTAGGTTGAAATGATTCCTGTACCGATAATTATTATGTTATTTTTGCAGAGCTGATAGCATTTCGCAGCTGCTCATATTTCGGCATTTTTAATTAAATTCCTGGCAATTTATCCGCAATTTGTGATCGCAAAACGTGAAGAGGACATGTTCATGAAGCGACTGATGTAAATTTCAATCCCAAATCACTCCAGGCAAATGCCGGGATGCTTCCTTCAAAAAGGCCATGGCCGAATTCCTTCCCATTCCTTGCCCCCCATCCTTTCCCGTCTCTAAAGACCTCGCTGTTAGAGAGACGTTAAGCAGAAAAAAAAAAAAAGAATTTCAACAGGTTAGTAGGCTACCAGTTTCTAGCAGGTCAATAAAGTGGTGCAGTTCCCACAAAAGCCATATCAAGCTACGTGTGGAGAGGGAAGGGGGGGGGGGAGTATAACAGGAGACCGAAATGGAGCTATGTAGTTTATAGACGCTTCCTTAACATTCCTGAATTGTCTATGTCGATCCTTCTCACATTGCAATATTTCATTTCTTCCTTTTATACAGATTTCTTTTTTTTTAAAAGTAAGAATTAAATGCAAAGAGAAAATCTCAGGTGGCATTCGAAGGCCATATGAATAGAGTTAAACAGAATATAATTCTTACTCCTGTTGTCAGATTCTTTGTGGTTTAATTAATACAGTAATTAAATAGTCCACAATGTACTTCAGCTTAAACTTTCGTTTATTTTCAGACAACACGTCAACGATATTGTTTACATGCATAGATACAATTGAGAGATACTACTAACGCAGTCCTTGGCAGTTGCAAAGTGAATCTGTATAAACTACTACGGTCCTTCTGCTGATTTCTTTATATAGGCTCTATCGAAATTTCTAGAACACTTCTAAAGCTTCCGCCAGATATTTCTCGAACATTAACAATTACTCAAACAATTGAAACATATTAAAAACAATCAGAATTAATACATAATCATTTAACATCATTACAAAATGGTCAGAAATGGAAATTAAAGATACTTAAACACAAAATTATTTACAGAAATCATTTTAAACTGTAGTAAATTGTCCTTAGACATCGTAACTTGCATTAATACTTGGAATTACGAAAATTTAAGTAATTCTCTTGCACAATTCTGTTCTTTAACATATTAAATGGTCTTTAAATAATTTCTTTTCATAAAACACAGTCTATATACACTGATTTACAGTTAATTGTGAAACAAACATACAAGAGCATATTCAAGCAAACTTTAGTTCACTACAATTATACAGGGTGCGGCAAAATGATCTGACGGTTTTCGCCGCCGTACTGTCGAGCAAGTAGATGGTTGGGGGTGGTGCGGGTAGGCGCATTCTAGAGCCCACACTTGGACATTTGTAATAGCCATGGAGCAGTGGTCAGGTGAGCACCGTGCGTTTGTTGTCAAGGCGTTTTTTTAAAAGTGGCGATTCCTGCGTTGCTATTTTGTGGCAATTCCGTAAACGTTTTAATGTGGGTCCAAGAGGAACAGTCCCAACTCGTAACACCATTATGCTATGGGTGAGCACCTTCAGAGCTACAGGTTCAGCGTTAAAAAAGAAGTCAACAGGTCCACTTACGTCATCTAGGACACCAGAGAATAATGATCGAGTAAGAGAAGCTGTGCAAGTCAGTCCTCGGCAGTAAGCCCGCAAACAAACTGCTGCTTTGCACATGTCTGACCGATTGGAAAGACGAATTTTGCGTTTCGATCTGCACTTCCACCCCTACAAAATGGCTATTGTGCAGCAGTTAAAGCCTAATGACTAGGCAAATCGTAAAGCATTTGCAGAATAAGTGATTGCAATGATGACTGATGAATTAATTTTAATGATGAGCGACGAGGCACATTTCCATCTGGATGGTTATGTGAACAAACAGAACTTTCGTTATTGGTTGGCTACAAATCAGGAACAACTGCATGAACGTCCTCTGCATAGTCCTAAGGTTACTGTGTGGTGTAACGAAAAGATGTGTCATTGGGCCATACTTCTTCGAACAGGGTGGTCGAACCGTTACGGTCAATTCTCAACGTTATTTGTTGATGTTGAAAAACTTCCTGATCCCTGAGCTTAAGAGAAATCATTTATTGCGCAGGAGGATATGGTTCCAGCAGGTTGGGGCAACTGCCCATACAGCCAATGAGGTAATGGACGTTTTGAGAAGCAAGATTCGTGGTCGAGTGATCTTGCATTTTGGGGACATTGAATGGCCAGCTCGCTCTCCAGACCTTAGCGTTTGTGATTTTTTCTTGTGGGGGCTCTTTAAAGCAAGAGTTTACACAAACAAACCCCGCACGCTGGACGAACTGAAAGAAGCAATACGCCAAGAAATCGCCAAACTGCCTCGTGTAATGTTAGAGCAAGTGTTCAACAGCTTCTGTGCAAGGCTGGAAGAATGCTTGGTCAAAGACGGGCGTCATTTAAAGGACGTTATCTTCGCATTTTAAACGGATGAAATTGGTTGTTCTGAAGTTATTTTCATTAATTTACATGAACACCCTTCTGTAATAAGCAATAAAATATTTTGTATCACTTTTATTTTTCGTGTTGTTTTTACTTTAAAACCGTCAGATCTTTTTGCCGCACCCTGTATTTAATGTTCAGGTATGAGGGCTGTTACACTGTGAGATTTTTTTTAAAAAGAGTGTTGAATCGAAATTAGGGTTTTTTATGAAAAAATAGTTAATAATATTATTTTACAACTTCGGAGACTGTCTAGCTTAGGCAGCAAAGTGTCTCACCAGATTCCGGACGACCTGATCAAGCCGAAATTTTTTCTTCGAAGCTGAACTTCCGAAACGGCTTTGCAGGTCCACTCAGCCTGCATTTCCAGTCTCTATGAGGGAAGAAACTCCACGGACATATGAAGCTGGGGGGATGATCCCGTCAAATTCTTCCTACGGAATGTCAGAGGTTGGAAAATAGCGCTTATACCTCGTCAAATACAAGAGCTCCGTCTACAAGACGTGTTCGCGATTTTCCCTCTTTTAGTGTATTGTAGCCAAAGTGGTAAAAATAACGTGCAAATTATTAGTCGAACGTCAGGCAATTAGGGTTCCCTATTATAATGACCTTAATAGACGTCTTGTATTTGGCCGGTAAGAAACTAGTGACTTAGTAAAAAAAACTCCATTCTTGACGCTCTATGACCCGCTAATGACAATGCGGTGAATAGGGATTGGTGGTTTGCAGTATTTTGGAAGAAGAGCCGGTTCATTTGTCACAATTCCTTTCTGATTTCGCCTGATGAATACTGTCCTGCAGCCCTCTTCTTTGGCAAAAACACATGAAGCTGTCTCTTCCCGCAAGCAGAACTGTTACAGACCTCACGGGAATGCAGCTAACCTGAATAAAACACACACAGTATTTTCATATCTAGGAGAATAGTGCTGCCATCTAGCGTTGATGAAATCGATGCCCCTATGAAAATGTTTACATGGGAATTGTATAGCAAAACACGAATGTTTCCTTAACAGAAAAAAAATGTTCGAAAAGCTTCTTTCTGTATAAAACACACGCAGTTTACCAATATCTCTGTGATATGTGATTCTGATATCTAACGGTAATGCAATCGATCCTTATCGGCGCCAACGAAGCCTAGCGGCTTGACTCTGAACTGTTACGCGTGACCTTGATAGTTAATACTTTTGCCCTTTAATGGCGAATTATGAAAAAATTCTTTCTTAATTAAGTATGTTACTTAAGCGGAGACCCTAATCTTTAAAATGATACCTCATTTATCGATTTCGGTCTCAATAAAAAAAAACTTTTAGAAATGAATATGTAAGATTAGGTAGACTCCACCCTCCGCTACGCCACACTACTAGTACAATCTTTGGTTACAATAAAATAACTTGTAGGTACATACAAATAAATCCTTAGTTCTGAGAACATTTCAATAAAATAGTATTCATTCATGGCAAAATAACCTCAAAATGAATTTTTTTGTTTATTTCGCTTTAAACATAGAAACCATATTAAATGTAACTATTCCTAGTATTTGTCATTTAAATAAAGAAAATTGTGACATGTTGCAACTACTTTCAGTCCTCACTGATCCCTATTAAATTTTATTGGAACAATTTGTGGAGTTATATCACAGTATTTAAATTACCTTTTTGGCTTTCATAGATTGTTACCAACAATGATGTATTGTATGCTTTGCAGAAGTGCCTGAGAGTCTCGTCTAGCGAATAGCGGAGCAAACTTCGTACCAATAACTTGCGGGCAATGATAACGTACGCCTTTAGGTCACTGCGTGTGTTTTAGGAATAATTTCAGCACGGCCTCTTTGTGAATTAGAACATGTGGGCTCACGCGTTACATCGTAATGGAGCGTCCACAAACTACGTGGCTTTGTCTAGGGTGGATGGGGGGGTGGGAGGTTGGCTGGGAAGCTACGCTGGGCTACATGGGGGGAGGAAGAGTTCCGAGCAAGCCCACGCAGCTTTTTATTCATATTATTTGTCACAGTTGAAATGAGGTACAGAACACACAACAGAATTAGAATATTTATTTCCGTCATTTAATTATTTCCGTATATTATTTATAATAGTCTGACAAGAGAAAACAGTACAAAATGTCTTCTGGAATCAACAAGGAAAGAAAGCTACATGCTACGTGCGGGGGGAGGGAGGGAGGGGTTTCACAGGAGGCCAAAATGGAGCTACGTGGTTTATGGACGCTCCCTAATCCACTGATTTCTCCAGCATTAAGGCAAAAAGGCGCTAGAGATAGTGGGCAGCCAAACACATTTCAGTAACAATGTGTTTGGTAGAGAAAAGTCAGTGCTGAATGCGATCAATACTTCCAATGCAATAACTCACGGAAAAGCTGACAGTCCCCAAGACAAATTATTGCTCACGCCGATCGATTACCCCCCCCCCCCTCTCCGGTTTAAGGATTCTTCCGTGCTTCACTTGTTTCCGGGGCACAAACTTAATTCTGTCACAGTTTAACAGATATCTTTTACGTGAACTAATAGTATAAATTATATACTCTGGGTGGTACTGCAAGTCAAACTATGATAAATAGCTTCTCTGGAATATCTCTATACACAATTTGATAAATATACAATTCTTTTCAAGTCCGATTTCGGTGTCCGTCAGTACAGTCTGGAAAACCTTTTCTAAATGTTGCACTTCTAATATTTCGTCAGACAGCTTGCGACAATATCGCACCTCATAGATCATTTTATTTTCTTAACTTAATTCTACATATTTAAGTAATTTGATTTACTGTATGGTAAGATTTCCACCGTCAGTAATGTGTAGTCTTTGGATGTAGCGTAAGTTGTGTTAAGATCTTTCTTTGTTGAGCGAGGGTATGCGTAGGTATGCAAGTTAATATCATAATCGATAAATATATCGACACCAGGCAGATATCGATAATCGATAATATCAGCCATATCAAGCGGATAATATCGATATTTTCCGATATTTGTATATTTTAAATTAGAAGTAAGTATGTAAATCAAAATCAAGTAATTAAACTTGAAGTGCTTTATTGAAAAAAAATATATCTGCAAATATTCAACGTCAACAGATCCTGAAAACAGTAGTTTGCTTAATCTTTTCCTATGAAGTCTATTCCTAGTTTGAATGACAGTGGCTCCTGCCTTTGAGAAGAGGCTACATTGAGTAAATGATTAATAGGAATTTTGAACATATCTTAATCCAACTAGTATACCAATCATGGTTGATTTTTAATTCATTTTGCAGAAAAAAAATGTACCGTAATTTCCAAATAGCCAGTGTTATTATTACACGCGTAGTGATAGAAAAATGCTTCACATTTTTCAACTTGTCCTTCACAACTTTTGAAATCTTTTCATGTTTTTTATCAATTTTTGTTTTGATAGTTCCGCGAGAAGGGACTTCGTATAACCGTGCTAAATGCTTAAAACCTTTACCTTCATGTGCATTAAAAGGTCCATTAACAACACTGATAAAATAAACAATTGCTTCAGTTAGACTGTCAAATTTTTTACTCCGTTTAAAATATTGAACAACGTCCTAGAAGGGAACAAGAACCAACAAACGCGGGCGAAACGCAACAGATTATACAGGGCGTTCGCCGGGAAACGCAACCCACTGTTAGCGCTACAAGGAAGAAACTGCTCCCGGCGAGCGAGCGGTCAGTTTCCGGCATTGTTCGACCGTCGGCCGCGGACTATTTCATAATAATTACGCTTCATAAACTTCATAAACTTGTGTGCTAAGCATTTAAATGTGACGTAATTCATTAGCTTACCTTATAAAAGATGCTGGAAGTGTTGACCCTCTTGTGTAATGCACATTTCACATCTTCTGAACATATTTCGAGACACACGCTGCCCTAACTGACTTAATGATTTTTTGGGTGACTGTTCTAGTCGAAAAGCGATATCGTCAATTTTCTCCTCTGTGAGAATACGGTTGACCGACAGTCTCTTTTTGTTAAAAAATGAACCCGTTTCTCTTACTTTTTTAACCAGACGCAGAATTGTTGATTTAGCTGGCAGTAAAGCGCCAGGAAATTCGCGACGAAATTTACTGCGACACTTTTTAAACGACTTCTTCTTCACATATGTATCGTAGAGAAATATTCTTTGTTGCAAACTGTAACGTACCATAATTTTACTCACACTCAAACACGGTACAGATTAATAAGAGTATGAAGCCCCAAACCAGCCAAACCGCAAAGAAACGTTTATTCACAACACTGATTAATAAGAGACTGAAGTCACAAACTATCTACAATGCAAAGAAACCGTTCTTAACAATGTAAGGGTCACTGCACTGCACTGTTGGGGCAGCGGAGGTGTTAAACAGTGCGGTGATTAACGGTGCCGTGTGGCGGGAGCTGCTGGCTGGACTGACCGAGCAAGTTGCCAACGGCAACAGACTGGGAGGGTAGCGTTTTCCGGCGAACGCCCTGTATAATAAAATGGTGAATGTAAATTAATGGGGAACGAATAACGCGCACGAATTGGAGTGGAATCACAGAGTAGGAAAAAAGGTTATCGAACAAAATCACTGTGTAGCCTAGTCAAGTTTGGTTCCTGCCACACATACTTTTTTTGCAGGATTTTTTAATGCTAAGGATTTTTTTCTATATTTCTTTGCATCATATCGATATTATCGTATCTACCATGTAATAATATCGATATTTTTGGTCCGATATTATCGGTTGACCGATATATCGTTACAACCCTAAGTATGAGAGAGTGGTGCGCTGATTGTCGACCGACCAGTATTATTGTAATGTGTGTCAGTAACCACACCGAGCAGTAAAGTTATGCTATGCTTTGTGAGGTACTATTTTTTGATCATTGACGAAGTTTACAGAATAAATTGAGTGTTTCTGGAACATGCTTATAATTCTCAAGTAACAATAATTCCTTTCATTTTGGCTGATACATCAATTAGCTGCGTTCTACCTTCGAATTTAAATTGAGTAACAGCTTAAATGTGTGACGATTTTGGCCATTGTTGCAAAACACTCTGTTATTTCCTTTTGAGTGAAAATATTGATATATAATTTGATTCATCGTGGGCTGAACATGTTAATTAACTCATCTAATTAACCACTCTAAAAAGGAAAGCTCATAATCTGCACTAGATTATGTAATTATCATGGTGTTTTAGAATAAGACGAACAGTAGTAATAAAAATGTAAAGATAGTAATATTCTCTGTTTTTTTCTGGTCGCAGATTTGTTACCGAGCGTTGACTGTGTGAGAAGCGAGACTAGACTTCTGTAGCGAGTGGAGGATACAATTATCTTTGGAGTGGAACTTGCCGAAAGAAGTTGGCAGTAACATCAAAGAACCCAGGAGGATTGAAGTTAAATAAGCTTTCGCTGCGGAAGGACCTCTCCAAACGAGAAACACGAATACCTCGACGATTCAAAGAAGGCAAAAAACATGAAGATATTCCATAAGAGCTGCGGCTGAAGAGTTACAACTTGTTACATTAACAATTTCCACAACTGTAATGGATTCATTTGGCATTTTTCGATTTGCTATTCAATTCTCCTTGACATATTCCGAAAGGCTCGGCAGCTTCAATATAAAGATTTGTTGTTTATACCCACACAGTGCGAGATCGATACTGAATTGTAGCTAGCAAGTGCTGCTCTGGATAACAGGACCGGAATAAAAGCGAATAAAATTGCCACTGCTAGCTCTCCTCCTTCTAAAAACATCCTTTATACAGCAAGAAACACAGCTATTGCTTTTTCTGTAAACTAAATATTCAGAGACTGAGTAAACAGCATTGAGTTCACTTTTGGTAAACGAAGTATATTTAGACAGGAAATAACAAGAGGAACGACTGTAAATTCAACAGTTCTTGAGGAAACAGACCATATTGCTGATGTGTGCACATGTCAGATCGAGCGTGGTGAGTATCTGGTAAAGCTGTGGCCTTGCATTAGGGAGGCTCCGGGTTCGAATCCCCGTTCTACCATCCACATTTCGGTTTTCCGTAGTTTCCCAAAATCACACCAGGCAAAAAAAAAAAAAAAATAAGATTGTAGGTGGTATCCCGAGGCCTTCGTGAGCCTTGCTCTTTCGTCCTCTCAAACATTTATCCGACATACAGTAGATCCGCCGCCAAACAAGACATTTTTTCACGGGTGTTATAGAGTTCGTTTCATGTTCTTTTGTGGTCTGATTTTTGGGACTTTATACTATCTAATCCAATAAGGCACTCGACACTCAACTGGCCCCTACCACAGAAAGTAGGCGAAGGTTCCAACAAAGCTTGACACAATGGAAATCTCAATGGGGTTGGAGAACATTTTACCTGAAACACTGAAAGAATTTAGAGCATTAATACACATTATGGATGATTAGATTCGGAGGTGAGTTGCCACTAAAGCACAAAAACTCCATTACAATTAAAAGTTGATAATACTCTCTTCACTAAGAATAATATCGGTTTTTTTTTATTATTATCTTACAGTCTGAAAGATTTTAGATGCTTACTTACCATTTCAATTTTCCAATATTTAAATAAACGAGTTTTGAGACAATACAGAGTGTTATAAATATGTACAGAATAATGAAAAATCATCTAAATAGTAGTAAACATTACGGAAATTTCTCGGTGGCTTCTTGACGGTGGAATCCATGGATCAGGTCCCACAGGTACTGAGCCCTTTGAGAATACTATATACGCAGAGAAGCAGTTCTACATTAGTAAATCCCTCCATAAGAAAAATAATAAAATAAAAAAGCAGAGATTCCTTTGCAATATAATATGCCGGAGTTAAATGAAGCACTTGGTTATTTTATTTTATTATTATTATTTTTTTAAACTGCTTAACGTCTCTTAACAGCGAGGTCTTTAGAGACGGGAAAGGATGGGGGGCAAGGAATTGGAAGGAATTTGGCCATGGCCTTTTGAAGGAAGCATTCCGGCATTTGCCTGGAGTGATTTGGGAAACCATGGAAAACACAAATCTGGATGCCCAGACGGGGATTCGAACCGGCATCCTCCAGAATGCGAGGTCAGAACGCTATCCATTATGCCACCACTCTCCATGAAGTACTTGGGAATTTACGGATATCACTATTTACAACGCCATACTATACGAACCACTGGCTCCTAAATATGACATCGTATGCAGCGAAGACCAATACCATGTGTCAATTCTAGGTTTCTAGCGCCAGACCATAGCGTGTAAAAGGCAGGAAGGTTCGTTCAGTTAATTATTAAAGCTCGTTTTTAGTGAAGAGTATAAATTCGACACCACTGTTCATTCAAGGAAAACACAAGAATTTAGGAACCTATATTCCACGCAGAGAAATAATAGAATAATAGAAATATTCTTCTCGTTTAAACTGCGAAAGCCTATGCCTATTTATTTCATTGTGATCACATTTACATACAACTTATATCAGAGTATAGTAAACGTACTACCAAGTGTTGAGACATTGCTAACAAGATAGGCGCTTCCGCCTACGGTAAGAACACGCTATACAAAAACTGTCGCCAAACGAGACCATTAACTAAATTGTTGACGCATTCGGGTAAACAAACACAGATGTTACTGGTTACATTCATATTTTTCTTGATCAGCGGATTTTCCTAAATTCGGATCCGATATAATTTCATGTCATCTATTGGTGTACTGTCAACAATGGGCGTGATAACCTCATGTTTCTAATTTACTAATGTTGTTCCAAGCATAAAACACGGTCATGAATCGCCAGATTGACAAAGAAAGTAAACTGTACGCATATTACAGTTTTTTTCAAGGTTTTGATATCTCTTGTGCAACGCGTTTTTAAAGTTTCGTCCTTCAGAATCTTCATTAAATTGCAAGTTCCCAAGGAGTCGGACTTGCCCAATAATCACTGGCTTAGAGTATGCTGTCCGTGTCGTGCTATAAGTTAATGCTCAAAAAATTCTGTAGCAAATCCGTAATTTGCTGCTGTTTGCCGCACTCTCGCATGCTCCGGTCTCCCACTGTGGTAGCACGTGTTGCCTACCCAGCAGGCGCCTCCTGTTTTCTGGCGACTTGCTGTGACGTTTTGTTTACCTCTGACGCACATGGCCGGCTTGACTGAGCGATATGGGTCGAGCAGCCGCGAGCGTACGAGACTCCAAAGATAAACGATAGACGCTGAACAAGAGGCATGCTGTGCTTCCCGGTCGTCATGGAAACAGACCAGCGGCCACATGACTACGGTAATGGAGAAGCTGGGAGTGCAGTCATCGTTTAAAGCTGGACTGTAACTTTTTCTGTTTATAGAATCCAGTAATGATGACGAAAAATGTATCATTTGGCAGCCGACATTGAGGATGACAAAATGCTACAAACTTAGTGCTTTTTGAAAACGACTATTAGGGGAGAACGGGGGAATGGTAGGCTACGGGTAATAGGAGCCTATCCTGAATAATTTTAATATCTCGGGTTAAAAACCTGCGAGTATCGGTGAACGCTCTCAAGAGGGCATCGTTCATCCTTATGATATTAAGCGGTGGCTCAGTCGAACTAAGTTTTCCAAACAGATGACACAATTAGTTTTCGGCTGTCCGACTGTAATTTTTGCTGCTATTATTTAAACAAGTGGGTGTGCTATATTGTTTATATGTTATCTTAAGATATTGTAATGGTTACGTCGTAAATGTAGTTTAACGGGCACTATCTAAAACTGGAGGGAAAAAATATATTTTTTACTTTTTAACAAAAGCGTTAACATGTGGAATAATAAGAACCATCAGCAAGGATAAATTGGAGCTTAGCTATAATTACGCCAAAATTAGTAAACCAACCCCCCAAAAAATGCTCGTAAGAAACAATATTTGGAAATTTTGATTGTTTCACCCTTAAGAATATAAATAAAAGGAAAAATGAAAAAAAGAGAAGTCAGAAGGCAATAACGGTGCGCCGAAAAAAAGATCCGCATTTCTTGCTGCAAAATAAGGAAAGCAACGGTGAATGTAAAAAAAAGGGGGGGGGTATATAACCTAATTGGAGATCTAGGGTTGCAAGCCATCTGCTACAATCTTCATCGATTTTAATTGGCGATGAAAGTGATGGTTCCTGTAGAAAAAATCGTTTGTTTGCTTTGCTTCACAGAAGTTGAATCAAATGACAATCTCATGTCTTGTGAAGTAAGTAAAAATTTAACACCTCTGGACTGTGATGATGTGTTTGTTGTAAATTTTGTGCCAGGAAACAATAATGTACCTGTAATGTGCACGAAGGAAATAATTAATTTGTAGATCAACAAGAGTTGAAAGACTTGTACTGTATTAATTTAAAGTTTAAAAAAAAAACGACCCTCAGTATTATCGACTAATTTGGCTATGACTCCCATTATCCTGTGGGGGGGCCTCCTATTAGCCGCTTGGCGGGGTAGTGAGAGCCATTCGAGTCAATATGATTTTTCTATTTTTTGCCAGTGAAGAGTCCGTTTTGTTTTACATAGTCCGTGTAGTCTGTGAATTAGACATAACAGAATCCAATTTTTTTTAAATGATACAAAAAATCGTTTCACTTTTTCTTTAGTTGATTCCCATTCCCCCTTTCTCCCCTACTGTAGCATTATCAATGCCAAAAGTTGGAATATATCTCTGGTAAAAGTGTGGGGCCTTCTTGGATGGTCAAGTAAATAATTCGAGTTTGTATAGACTCAATTAGCTGACACGAATTCGCAGGGGAAAACTGTAGACATTCATTTTCGTTAGCGACTCAGAGTTGCTTGGTAGGTGCTGGACATCAAACACCAACGACGACTCCATCGATCAAGTCCTATATGCTTCACGAGGTTCATGTCTGGTCATCTATATGGTCCAATCATGTTTTTAAATTGCCCAAAATTCTCGTCAAACCAATCGGATACAGTTCTCGGCGCATTATCATTCTGACCTTCACATAGTTACGGTTGTACGTAAAGTTCATAAGCGGATACCAACGATCATCGAGAAGCTGAGCATAGCGATGTCCTGTCGTTGTGAACGGTGCAATTTGATCAGAGCACCCAATGTGTGCTAGAAGAACATGCCTCAAATCATTACTAAACGTCCAATAGCTTCCGTAACGATTTGCCTGATAGGTCGGATCCATCGCCTAACGGTATATTCGCAGTATCTGAATACGACCACCAGTTTGTAGTAACTGGAAAAGTGATTCGTGGAACCAAGCTATCTTCTAAATTCCGTGAACACAGTTGAGCCACTGCCACCGATATTGTGCTGTGTGGAAAAGATCGGTTTTCCGCTACCGAGCGTGATGGGAGAGGGTACGCTCTGGCCTCGCGTGAGGGAGGACGTGGTTCGAATCCCTGTCCATCCATCCAGAATTCCATCCATTGTACCCCCAAATTAATCCAGGCGAATGCCGCAATGGTTCCTCCGAAAAGCCATGACCTAATTCCTTCCCGTTACTTGTTCCTAATCGTATTCCGTCTCTAATGACTAGCTGAAAAGCCCAAAAAATATTCAACCGTTCGATGTAAAGAGCCAGAATGAATTACTAATTGAAAATATAACGCCAATGCAACTTTTTTTGTTTTGATTATTGTTGTCTCCCATCGAGACATCATAAGCGACGAATTATTTACATTTAAGAGAAAGCGCACCGTTTAAAATTACCAGTTTGCGAAAATTTTTACCACTATGATGCAATCAGAACATGCTTTGGATAAAAAAAAAAACTATAACTAACCAGTGTAAATAATTCGTCATTGATCATGCCTCGATGAGAGGTGAAACGTGTACGACAAAACAAAATAATAAAAAACAGTTACACTGGAGTTATCATTTCAGCTAGTAATTAACTAAGCAACTACGGAAATAAAATGGTCTCCATCAACATTGCACTGAACCAGAATGAAGTAATAAACTTGCTTGTTTACATCTTTATTAAACGATTTTTCCATAAGTAATTATCAGTTTTTATTACTCAAGGCGCTTATGTTCTATGAGACTTGTTTTCATAATGTGAAAACATCCACTGATAAGGGGCCGAATTCAACCCATACTTTGAACGTGGATCGTAAAAAGTTGCCAAATAAATTACTCACTAACAGCAGAATTTCAAGTCAGGCAATTAAATGTGCTAACCGACTTGTACAGCGCACTACTTAAATAAAACCTTGACAGATTAATTCGACGATATATGTGAAAATCATTAACTCAAACAATAACGTGGCAAAATCTCATTGCAACGTATTAGATAAGGAAATTATATCATCCGGAGTAATAGCTAAACTACTATGTAAAAGTGATTGAAATATTATCGAACCACTACGCAGAACTAATTTCCCAGCAAAAACCTGTAGCATCAATATTAAGTGAAACCAGTAAATAATGTTAAAGATTCAGATTAGTTATTTTATAATTTCTTGCTGACGAGAGTTCGAAACAGATATGATGTTGATCCAGGTCCCTCACCATTACTCTGTCGTAATTAGCCGAAGACAAAACTATGTAATCACATTTTTTCACTATTATCATATTTGTTCCTGCGTTTTAACAGTTCTAACATAGGAAATTACTACCCAATTTTTGCCACAAATCGCTTAAAAAGGAAATATTTTCAGAATTTTGTGAAACTGTAATTAATAGAAATTTTTCAGAAAGGTTGTATCAATCAAATTTAAAACTATAAATCAGTATTACCCCTATTAGCAACGCGAAAACCATTTAAAATTTTCATTTTTTAAGTAATCTACCTGATAATGTCCTCTTGTCCCACCGAATGTGGTAGGTAAATTGTAACTCTCTGGCCTCGCATTCGGGAGGACGCGGGTTCGAATTTCATTCCTGCCATCCAGATTTGGGTTTCCATGGTTTCCCCAAATCATTCCAGCCGAATTTCGGGATGGTTCCTTCGAAAGACCATGAACGAATCCCTTCCAGTTCCATGCCCACAGTACTTTACCGCCTCTAATTACCTCGACGTCAACGAGGCGTAAAGCAATAAGCAAAAAAAACCTCTTGTACTCATTAAGGTTCAATTAAGTCTTAGACAAAACATTTCCACAGACTCAAGGAATATTCATTTATAGGTTTCCTATTAAGATTAACAAAGGGAAGGCCATAAAAATTTTCATTGGCTTAGATAAAGCATTTGACCGTAATCGTATCGTCATTATTGAAAGTGTGAACTTTAAATTAAATTGTAATTGTTAATCAAGCAGCAAATACACTTCTGGAACAAGTTAATAATCGCCGTTTACTAACTGAAAAAAAAGAAAAAAATACATCTTGTTCTGCAGGATTCAATATTTGATAAATGCCTATCTCATAAATTTTATATGACATTAAACTCTATTATTACTTGCTGGTAACGGATTAATGAATATTTAATGTTATCAATCGTGGAAATTATCCGCTAGCACACATTTATTTACATTAAAAAACAAAAACAGAAAATTCTTTGTTTATTTTTAAGTGAAGAGTTGATCTGTTACAAAATGTTTAGTGGTTAAAGAGTAAGCCCACAAACGCCGAACTCTGTATATATTGTTCGTTAAATTCATTTATCGAATATAAAATTTCATAAAGTAAGATCATTACTCTGTGACTTAATTTTTAACGAACTGACAAACTCAAAATTTTGATATTTACATGTTTATATATTTTGTGACTATTCTACTTGTATCACCTGACTGTATAACTGGTGTCACTGAACCAAGACCTCAAACGCCGCGAACGTAAAACTTTTTATGACAAGATTCGTAACTAATTCAGTTCCGCGGGGTCGTAAAGATCGAATGTGTACCAACATGACCATAAAAAATCGGGATTGGAGTGTTTTTTTATCCTCTACTAGCTTCCCAGAAACCATTTCTGCGTCCAGCCCAAAATTATTGGGTTTTCCTTTAACATCTTTTCCTTTTCTCTGTCGCCACGTGACAGCTCCTCTGCCGCTGTAGCATTGTATGACGTATTAGTATTCTGGAGCACCAGTTCGAATCTAGCTTTGACTATGGGATGTGATGTTTATTAAACGAAGCAATTACCAACATTAATGTTATTAGCGAACTGCGGTGTAAAACTAATTTACGAATGCGTCTCGATTTTTAATCAATATGTTCGGGTAAACGAACGAATCTCGTTACAAAAGTCAAGGACACTATTTAATTGGTTTTTGGAGTGGAGCAGGGTAAATGAGGATACCGCAATTGTTTTATAATTTGGTGATTTGGCAACATATTGGCGACAGTACAACACACTATTTTAACTAACTGCGTTTAGGTTAGAGTTCAATATCAAACACCAAGCAATGAACCTGTTAATAATAATAACTAAAAAGTCATTACTTTTTCTCGCTACTGTTAATAATATTTGATGAATTTATCCATTTTTCAACTTTAAAAAATAAGAAAAACGGCTCTAGGCGTCCGTCTCCGAGAGTTAGCCATGGGGACTATGGGAGTTATTAACTGATGTTCATCTTTATTATCTGTAGGAACAGCATGCACTCATTTCTCTCTGTTTTCCTCCGTTAGCTATAAATGGTTCCCATGCAGCAACTGTACATCCGTCGACAAAGTGTTCGAAAATTGTTTCCCAAATCACTTCAGGCAAATGCCGCGATGCTTTCTTCAGAAGGCCATGGCTGAATTCCTTCCCGTTCCTTGACCCCTATCCTTTCCCGTCTCTAAAGGCCTCGCTGTTAAGAGACGTTAAACAGTTAAAAAAAATGAAAATTATATATTAATTTCAACTAATTATTCCTTGATTAATTAAAAAAAGTCTATAATTGACACTCGTAAGCTGTTTTACTAAAAAAAAAATAACCTTGTTCCTATTACTGTCTCTATAATCTCTCTTGATCAAATAATAACAAAGAGTGAATTTGTTCTATGGTTAATTCATTCTATAGTAAAATTATTATGGCACGTCTTTCATCTTCTATGTATGTATTTACCAGTATAAAATATTTCCTGAATTGAATGTTTAGCAAATTTACTGCAAATACAGAAAATGTTACCTAACCATCAGAATCACGGAAAGCTTTTAAATTGCTTGATAATTCTGTTTTATGACTAAAGGTTGCTGCATCCTTCTCCAAGCAGCCAACCGCAAAAGATGCTAGGTCACGACTGTTTTCTATTAAAAAAAATAAAAAATAAAAAAAAGCTATTAAGTCAGTGTTGTAACATTGAACTTACCGACACCTGCAGAATCATAACAGGCTGTTTAAAATACACTGTATTCGAATGTCTCCTCACATCTCAGGAATAGCACCACCTTCTGTTCGAAAAGAAATAGCAGCGATCAAGGAAAGGAGGAAAGTGAATCACGAAAGTACTCATCTATTATATGGGTATATACCACACATGCAAAGAATGAAGTCCAGGAAACGTATCCTAAGAATATCACAGGAACTTACAACTGCAATTGAGAAAACCAGGGTACAACTGTGGGAAGCTAAGGCTCCCCTTCCCATCGCTGGGGAAGATTGTCTGAATATTTACCATCTGGCTATGACAAGGGATGGTTGATATGGAAGTCTCTGAATAAGATAAGATCAGGAGTGGGCAGATCCAAAATCAACTTAGCAAGATTGGGCTATGCGGAGGTCGGTGACATCAAGAGCGAATGCGGAGAAGACTAGACTGTTCAGCACATGCTCCAGTGTCGACTGTGTCCAGCATCCTACTCGGAAGATGATCTATATGAGACCTCAGAAAATGCACTGGAAGTGGCCAAGTTTTTGTCTAGTGTAACAATATGTTTCTGACACGAAATAAATAAAATAAATGGTTACACGCTCACTTGTTTTTATTATACACAAAAAAAAAATACCCTTTGCTATGATACATTTGTTGAAACAAAAACTGCTGAAAGAAAAAATGATAAATAAGAAGATTTGGTTATTTGGATCTTAGTATTGGATAAATTTATAATAATCTCGTGCGCATTGAGATTTACCATCACTGAGACGTTCTGTCGTGCCAGACCGCAGATCTGGTTAAGAGCAGATTACTAATGCAGTATTTCTGTCACGTCACAATAGACGCTGGTTAGATACAGTACAGCAGGACACTGGACTGGACTGATAAAAGGCACCCAAATTCAGACACGCTTGAGGGAGTGAGTTTATCACAGATCCATTCAAGGTCTGTGTTACATACACGCATATTGAAATATTAAAGTTTACAACTGCATTTTGTAAAATCATAATAGATACAACTAAGTGTAACCTAAAAACTCATTAATTCAACAGATGTTGCCAATAAGATAAACTTTCAGTTTTTATTTAAATATATATTTATTATCTGAAGACTGTTTTAACTTTTAATAATTTCATTTATCAGAGGTGTCTCGGAATAAATAACACCTCTTTGTCTTAGTGTTAATAATGTTTGAGTTTTGTCTATTTCGGTTTCTTGTATTGAAATTATATAAACCTGAATTTTATATAAAAAAATTAATACAAAGGAATTTTATACTCTTTGTTTCAAAATCTAAGTTATAAGTATGTTAGTGTCCATTTTATTTTAAAAATGAGGAACTGTATCTATATATCAATTAAACAGGCTTATTTGCGGATTCTAAACTATGCCTTTAGCTCTGATAATACTCTGTCGATTCTGTTACCATACATAGCGAGAGTAGAAAAATAAATACGCAACGCATAAAATTGTAATTCTGTTCGATAATAAAATTCTATGTCAGGCAAAGGAAACAGCAAACACTTGACTTTTCTAAATTTAAATTTAAAAAATATGGATGAAAGCCACAGTGGTAGTGTTGGCTAGAGGCTCTTAACAACGCAGATAACGTAAGGACAGTAATTTCTCATTTACGGTGCCATATAAACGACCTTGGAGGTTATCTCTTGGGGATTACATCAGCATCGCACCTTTGTTTTACAGGGATCACTCTACTCGTTGCTGGAGGTTCCCTATCGTGTTAAGTCGCCTCTCTTAACTTTCTGCTTATTAGCAGTTCTTTAGTCCTGGTCACCATGACATCGAAGATCGGAATGAAAGAGAACTGAAATTATGACAGCACAGGTACAAATCAGTTTTGCGCTCATTTAACGTACTTTACAAGACAATTATACTACAGCGTGATAACCAAGAGCTGGCGGACATTTCCCAAAATAGCTTAATTAGTAGAGAAAGGCCGTCTTACCTTTAAATATAAACATAGTAAAAACAGTTGATTTCTCTTACAATTTTTTGTCAAAATTTCCCCAAAGAAAATAATAGCTTTGTTCGTGGAGTTTTAAAATGGACACAGCAGGGCATGTTTTGTTAAAAATAAAACGAACATAAACTTTCATAGAAGTTTGTTAAACACTACCAATGCCACATGGAATGTGTGAAAAAGATATTTTTAGATTCTGAAACACGATTCCCAGTAATGTGAGGTCTTCTGATCTGAGAAACACCAAGGACGCTGCAATTTTTCCTTTAAAAAATTGTAAAACTTGATTTCAGAGGGTAAAATTGAGAAAATTTTGAATGATTATCACTAAAGGCAGTTCCGTAAAAATTAATCATTAATCGATTGAAGAGCAAAACAGTATTCACACTGACTACTTACAAAAATATGTGACCAAACTCGTCCTTCGGTAACATTGGCAATGACCAGAAAACATATTCTTCGTGTTTCTAGTTGCATTTCCATTAAAAATATTGGTGATTATCACGGAATGAAGTTTAATATGTTTCTTCAATTTGTGAAAGTTTATATGAATCTGCATGTGGGTGAATTTATTATTTGTGGATAGAAGAAATCATACTGTAGGTCGACTGAAATAAATTTTTTCATAAATCTGCAGAAATTCAATTTTCCGCTCATAAAAGTTGCAATCATAAGCCGGTAAAACAAACTGCGTCGCACTGTCATTATAGATTCGCTCCAAGTTTGTCACGAAACGGTCATTTCACGCCTGTCATCAAATTGTATCTCTAAACGACAGAAGGTTTAAATTTCAGAGGCAGTAATTTTCCTCGCCTTCTGTTACTGTTTAACCTCGAATTGAATACTAGCCAGCAATTTCAATTGTTGACAGTATGTTATGTTTAATAAAAATAGTTTTTATGCGCGTTCTTTCGCTTAGAGATACAATTAACACACAGCAGACATTTTTGTTCCACGCTAACATCATGCTACAGGTCCATGATACCAGCTGCTGTGTCTTATCTCGTGAACTTGCAGCTTACATGATGTGCCAGTGCCTCTTGGACAAAGTTCAGCTTACCGAAATGTTTTACTGATAACTTTTTAATCGACTCTAGTCCTTGATTATAGTTTGGAGAGCTGTTAAACAGGATTTTTGGCATAAAACAGTCTAAAAACGGTTTAAAAATAAAATCGCAAGTAATTTAATTAAATCATGTCTATCCCTTATCTTTGCACATGTAAATATTAACACTGAAATATTTTGTTTGAAACAAATTGCTACCATAAATGAAAAGTTTTAGTTTTTAAACTTACCAGAGAGATAATATCATGCAAAAATACAGGTGCACGGCCGTGAACAATGGAATTTATTTTAGAAGTGACATCACATGTAGAAATTTCATGCTAATCTTGCAACAGTTCCGGTACGCTTTGTGTCCTTTTCGTTGGAATTTTTATGTGATGATACAACTGTAGGTTACCTTCCTGACATAACTGTGTCTATTAGGCGATATTTACTTTTAATGTGCAAGTCATTTTCATTAAAAAAAAAAATTCGGTGTGCAAGTAGCGTCCAATTTCCTTTTTGAAATCTTCTTTGGTTGTTTAAAATGGTTGTAATTCGCTTGTTATCCAAAAATTTGTGAAGCCTTCAGAAAAAAGAAAAGAAAAATTAAATTGATTTTCTGGTGGATTTTCGGGAAAAAATAATTATGCAATGCAACCAACAGGAACTAGTATCCAAAGAAAATGACAAAAGAAAACCAACTGAAAATATTCCGAAGCGAGGATCGAACCTAAGGACCAACCTTAATAATTCTCGCCTTAAACAACGTATTACATTTACTCTACGAAATTGCGGTGTAAATGAGATTCACAGAAAATCGTGACTTTGTTGCAATATCAAATTGAAGTTGTTACATTTTTAAGCTCCACAGAATAAAACTCAGTGGTTGTTTCTATAGCTAGGCCCACAAATAAGGCGTCTACTTTCAATATTTTTCAGCTGTAGGCTTTTCCAAATTGTTTTCGATTTTATATTCAAAACGAACCTTCATTAATAACACATTAATAACAAGAAAAAACCAGCAACAAACAATAAAAAATAGTTGAAAACTTGGGTAATAGGAAACGCTCCATTCCCAGCGGCAGCGTTTACAGACGGGTGACGTCACGACTGCCGTTGCACGCGCCAGGCAACAAATGAGCGTTTTGGCGGGCTTTTAAATTCTTTAAATTTTAACTTTGAATTTTTCGCAAAATAATGCACTTTTGTCAAAAAATCTCTTCACTCGGTGAATAAGGTGTACCAATAAACAATTTAAAACCATTTTCAAGAAGTAGTCAAATACCGTATTGAGAATTAGATTCTTTTGTCAAAATCTGAAGTTTTTTTAAGCTATAATATATTTTTCTTAATTTTCTAACACTCATCTGGCCCCTAGTGGCCCCTTCATATCATTTTGTGCAACTAATACTGAATTTGTTTCGGTCTATGGCCAACTGTGCTGAATTTAAACTTCATTTTGCTGGATTCTATTGTTTATTAATGTAAATGAAATTTTAGTTGTCATCAGACTACAACTCAGTGGTCTGTCGACTTTAAGAATTAAAGTAAATAAAAGTATGATAAAAAATTACTTTAAACATCTTGTCAAATCTTGAAATTCAAGTATCGGGAAATTTCTCATTTCCATCTTGATCCCTTTGCATATCCCACCATCGTATCGCCTTAAACAGCATTTCAAAATTTTTATACAGAAAATTCAATAGAAAAATTAAAAATTGAATCACCTCAAGTTTCAAGTGAAACTGGCAGACTCGTAATGGGAATTTTCCAACAGAAACTGGTGGAGGAGAGGTAATGTTTGGTCCTGGCATTGGGGGATGTGGGTTCGTATCCGCGTCCGACCATCCAAATTTCGGTTTTGCATGGTTTCTTGAAATCACTTCTGTCGAATGCTGGGATGGTTCCTTCAATAAGCCGTGGCGGATTTCTTTCCTGTTCCTTGTTCCCAATGATTTCCCGCCTCTAATGACCTCGACGTCGACGAGGAATAAACCTATTAGAAAATAAGAAGTAATTTCTCATTTCCAACAAATACGTTTAATTCTTTGTTACTATTTGATATATCTCACTAATAATGAAATCTAACTAAAAACACACGCACATAAAAAAAAACTAAACAAGCTTTCGTAGCGTACAGTGTTTTGATTTGACAATTTCTCTTGAACAATTTTTCAGGTTCAAAAAGGGTAAAAATCTCCCATTTGCTGAAATGATGATTTTATTATCAGAAGAATCGAAGCAAAGTAAATAAAACTGAAAATTATATGTATTCTCGAATCTTCTAATAACAATAGATCAGATTAGAGCTAAAAGTTATTTACTTCAAGACTATTTTGCCAAAAAACGAAAGATAAATCAGGGAGGAAATACATGGAAATAAGTTGCACGTAGAGAAAATTAAAGTGCTGAAGTGAGTGCTGAGAAAATAAATGTAGTATAAGTAGCTAGAGAGAGAGATTAATAGAGCGAAAATGGTTACAAGAAAAGACGCTGCAGTGTCAGAAAGGAAAGAGAAATGACAATTTTCATACTGAAAAAAGTGCTCGAAGCCTGCAGTTGGAGGGAAGTAGGAACAACAAGAGACCAAAGGATCTGACAGAGATAAGATTTAACTTCGAGGAATTTTAGAAAAGAAAAATAAGAATCGGCAAGTCCTAATTAATGTTGTGAGTGTATAAGGTGAAAACAATAAGTCACTTTCAGATCGAAAATATTAGGGTCACAATCTACTAATTAGATTAACACAGACCCAGTGCTTCAAAATGAAATTAATCTGTTGTATAAGTTCCAGTGTATACTCCCTCAAAACAGTTCTCATTTCATTTTCCAGCATCTGGCGAGTAGCAGCGAACTGATGACGGCTGGAGACTTGTTTACGTTGTATTAGCTTCTGCTCGTTGCTTACGGTGCATGAGATAGTGTTTGATACTGTCCGGTGAACGATACTACGAGACCTCCAGAGTTAACGGAACGTTGTTGCCAGGGGCGGGGGAGTCGTAAATACTTTCCTGTGCTTACACGCCATTTAGTTTCCCAGTCTTCAATATCATGCCACTTTGAAATTATAGTTCTCTCACTCCATTTAGTAATATATCGTCCACACTACGCATTGTATCAGCGAGTTTCGTTGTGATCATGAATTGTAAGATCGCCCCGTTGGTTCAGCTGGTTGCAGCAGTGTGATGGTGACCGGCGTTGAAACGGGGTTAATTGGTTCAAGTCCTGGGTGGAAGACTTGGCCAATAGGATACGAGAGGTGATAGTTCACAAAATCCTATCACTAGATTGTGCTACAAAGACCTTGGTTTAAAACAAAACTTCTCAGCAGGGGGAGCATACGGCGCTGTTGGTAGTGATTCACCAGTCGGATGGGGATTTTAAAACCTGGCGGTCTCTTTGGTGTCTTACGGAAGAGTAGGCCTGAATAGACCGGCACCGGGTTCCACACTCTCGCTTCTTCATCACTCATTTCATACAACACAAACAACAGTCTGTTCTGAACACACATTATCACTGTCGTACACCCTTACAATAGCACAAACTAACACACGCCGAGGAAGGAAACTGAAAACAATTTTAGTTCAGCAGAGGGGCACATCCTTTGCGTTACACCCGAAACCGGGAATTCCACCATATGAACAAGAAAAAGTCTTGCCAGTCTTCCTTTGCAGCCATCCAACTCCTTTATTTATAACTAGCCTCGTACCCGCGACTTCGTAAGCGTGGATTAAGAATTTTTTGCCAGAATTAAATATAAAAAGTTGTTGGTAACGAAGGATTGGTCCAAAACAATATCGATTCGGCATAATATGACAGGAAAGCTATCACTATATCATTCTACCGTCGAACCTGCCTCTTGAAGAGAATCAATTTCCAACATATTTCTGTCAGTATTCGATAAGATTTCAAAATTTCGTGACTACAACTGTTAATCATACTGGAAAAAATATCCTGTGCCCTTCATACAGCTTTCCTTATAAAATTCAATCACAACGATATAGCCATATAGTCGTCAAAACGTAACAAAAAGACAGAGACTTACTTCCGTATTTATATTAGTATTACTGTGGTTCACACTCACACACTGACTGCGAACAACACCTGAGGGATCATTATAACGTAAAAAAGTGTACACCTACAAAATTGCAAGACTACCTACGATTTGCCTCGCATTGCACCCCTAACTTTATAATATCTACAATTTAACATTCAATCCAAATAACCTACGGCCCAGGCCTGACTCTTACGATGAAAAACAATTTTTATAAATCTGAGCCTCAACGGAGATTTGAACCAGAGACCACGACGTTCGTAAGCAAGCTCTTTAGCCACTTTTTTTTTTTTAATGGCATTTGGCAACGGAAGCCATACAGCCAGCTCAAGGTGATTTAATTGCTTTCAGTGTATAGACGCCACAGGACGGACAGGACATTCACACAGACATACAACACTTAACATCCATGCCCGCGGCCGGATTCGAACCGGCGGCCTTCGGCACGCGGAGGCCGGCAACCACGGAGCTGCCAGTTCATTACACGGAAACACGGTCTGGGGAGCTCCCCATCCAACGTGTCTGTCTATCGCCGTATTTCGAAGTTATGAGACAACACGTGTTATTTATACAGATAATTTTTCAACCAACTGTAGACAGTATTTTTCTCCTTGTTTCAAAGGATAAGTGTGCAAAGTTTCATCGAGATCGGATGAAAACTGTGGATTTGTATGAAGAACAAACAAACCAACAAAAATACAAAGATGAAGTTCCATACTACCCCACCATATTCAAACAGTCGCCTGAAGAAGATTTTGTATCGCATTGCCTATCTTCCTTGGTATATCCCTCATCATAGTCTCCCGTAAATGGAAGATTTTGAAACCTCTCCCTACCAGCTGTCCAGTGAATCCTGCCCAATAGAGTTTAGTATCAAATAATTTGCCAACATAATCCTCCTCCCCCTCATTAGGGGGCATCCATAAATTACGTGAGGTGTTTTTCCGGATTTCTGGACCCCCCCACCCTTTCCCCTCTGATGAGATCTGGTCCGATGAGACCCCCATTCCCCCTAGAAGTCGCCCTCACACTTTTTGAGACCTTTTTTTTTTTTTAGGTTTCACCCTTCCAAAGGCGGTTACACCCCCACTTTTCGACGAAATACACCTTTTTTCGCGTGTTTTGTAGACCTCAATTTTTTTTATTTTTTTTTTTTAGCTCTACAGTCCCACATTAATTTCCAAAACCCCACGTGAGATTTCTGTTGACCCCCCCCCCCCCTTGGTGAGATTTCGCCGGAAACCCCTCCCCCCCTATTTCATCTCACGTAATTTATGGACGCCCCCTAACCATACTAAACCTATATTATCGTGTCTGTGATCTTCTTTTTGGTATTAATACAGTATGTTGACTTACTCAACTACACATCCTGTCCATATCCCCTTATAGATATTCACAATCCTCTCCCGTCTTAATGACGTCAATAACGTTACGTAATGCGCAAACAATAGACAGTCAACACAATGATCCTCTTTACTAAAATGCATTGAACCTGAAGATTGCGCATCCCAGTGGTTCGGCAACCTTCAGTGAATCTCGATAATGCACGAAGTGTTAATTACATTGGCTGCCACAACAACAATCCTTGAGTAACCTGAAATTTTTTCATATAAATAACTACATTTGATTTTATTTGCGGTTATATTGCTAAAATGAAGTGTAGATTTCTTATAAATATTCCAATTTGATTTTATTTGCACTTATAGTGACAAAAGAAAATGTAATTTTCTGTTGCGGAAGTAACTGCACAAAAATACGAGCAGGGATAAAGAAATTTTAATGCCAGGCAGAGATTAAAAAAGTTACAGTGGTACGTTCGTTTATTTTCAACGACTGGATGCAGAAATTAATGTAACGAGAAGTTCAGTCGTTGTTTATGCTATTTTCTCTGTAGCAATAACATAACATATGAATTTTATTTTATTTTTATTTTTATTTTTTGGCAGAAGATAAGTAACAATGAAATTTCTTAAACGCTCAGAGAAACGTACGAATTCGCGAAGTATAGCAATCAAATAAATAATTTTTTTGTTTCTGAAATTATTTAAAGTAAAATGCATTTATTTTTTAAAAAATCCTACCCAAAATCTGCGAGATTCTAATCAGAGTAAGGTACTCATATCACGGAAAATATCAGTAAAAATGATCGCTTTCCTTACAAAACTCCCCGGAATAAATTCCTGCCACCGCCATAAGTAATACCCGTCGTTGTTGTCGGCGGTTAAAACTAGTTCACTGAAATAATGAACACTAAACCTATACACTTCCTGTTTTTATTTCGACCTCTTTGATTCTGAATTTTCAAAGTTGACTTTCTGCTACCTTCCTCTTAAGAATTCCATCGCTGAGCAAATTCCTCAGGAATTTTAATGCTGTATTATTAACTTAGCCTCCCTTTTCCATTTGATACGAAGTATCTTACACGTATCCCAATGACTGCGATAACTATTAATAACTTCCGCTAAATTCAAGTTGCTGATTTAAAACCCAATGTCTTTCCTCCCGGACGTTTCTAATGTAATTGCACATCAGGCTCTCAATCATCTTACCTAGGACCTAGTACAAGCCTTTGTATTTTTTCCTAGTTGTCTCCCTTCCTTTAGGAAACGATATTGGTATCTCACTTTTCTTGCCCTCTGTTTTTTTGCTACAATGTGTTGCTTTAATCTGTTTGGGAAATATGCTTGACTGAGATGGAAAGTGGTAATCATTCCAAGGATCACCTATTTGATTATGGAAGAGAGCAATCGTGACGGATAGTGCGTAAGCGAGTTGTTCTGTGCATCCCCGCGTCCTTGCCGTTGCTTTCGGATCACGCGATATAGCAACAGACACTCGTCTGTTGTAAGCTGTGTGCACTCGTGACCCCGGCGGCGCGGAGTGATATGAGGCTGGCGTTATCACGCATTCTGCACACATGTGACGTCACGACTCAATCACGCCACGGTAGGTGAATCATAAAAAATAGAACTCTTATCTAGAACCAGCTGGCAGCACGCGAAGTGTTCAGTCACATGTTCTCGACGTGGTCAAGAGCTGTTTGAACTTTGCTACGCAATGATTTAGGAAGCAACCAAAATAGAGCTAGGCTGAAATCGATGCCGCCTCCACGTCACGCTATCTACCTTACTGTCTTGTATGACTGCTTTTATAGATCTTAGAGTGTTACATTACAGAAGAGGCATCATTATCAACCAATTCAATCATTAAATGACGGGGTTTCTGAAAGTCGTAACATCTTTACTTAAAAGATTCGAAGTTAATCACCACGCACTGTGAAATGTGCTGCTTTTATGCTTCAAATTGGGGACCATCCTAATATTAGACTACACGACTAGAGTACAACTGTTAAACATGAGAGCGGTTGAACACGGGAATGTATGTGATCGTCATTATTTACTAAGATTGCTCTGTGTCCGGGTGAAAATTATCATACACATCTGCCTTATTTGTTATACACTTTTTACTTTTGAATTTTTTAAATAATTTCATCTATTCCCCAGTCCCAAACTCCCGGTCCAAAAATTAAAATCTGAAATCAAGAGCTAATTATAAGTCCCGATTATTTGTCCACCTCCAGATATCACTAGTTCTGCTAATTCTTTGTCCAATATCCTTCCAATCCTAATAATGGGTAATCGTACATTATACCTTATACATCTACCGCTCTCTTTACTTGCCTTCTGTCTGCGTATGTCTCCTCATTCAACTCTTTATTTATTTCTTGTGGTTGTGCCGTTTATTTCCACTGACGAAACCACTTACTCTCCTTTGCACAGCAACCGTTCAACTCAGTATCTAACGTTCTGGCCTCGCATTAGGGAGGACGCGGGTTCGAATCCCCGTCCGGGCATCCAGATTTGGATTTTCCATAGTTTCCACAAATCACTCCAGGCGAATGCCGGGATGCTTTCTTCAAAAAGGCCATGGCCGAATTCCTTCCCGTTCCTTGTCCCCAATCCCATCCCGCCTCTTATGACCTTAGTCGTCGACGAGGCGTAAAGCAATAAGAAAAAAAAAAACAGCTCAGTATCCAGTAGACGAAGTTCACAAACGTTTGCAGAAAAGGTGTTGGTGTTTTTTTATTTCTCTTTTTATGAAAAAATAAAAGAAATAGAGTACAGTAATCTTGTAAAATTTCTATTAATGAAATAGTTTTCATCTTTTGACCTTGAGGTTCAGAATAGCTTTAAAGATAACAACAGTTGTTTGAGACTTAGTCAGAATGCAGCTCAACTATTTACACTTTTGACTGATACGTGTCTAGGACTGTTTATTAATACACTTTGTACTATATCAAATACATGTAAAGAAAAATCAAAATACGTTTCATAACAGTTAACACATACCTAATGACAAAGAAATGAAATTGGTTGTGCTTGAATAGAACAACAAACACAAGTAAAACTGCAATTTAAATGCAACTTTTGAAAAAAGAAAAAAGAAGGCTTAAACACATTAAATGAAATAGTTACTAAACGCAGTAAAATATTATATTAATCACCATAACGAACCACTTCCGCGAAACACCATTGTTATGGCGAGTTAGATAAATGTTTAAATAATTATATTATTCTTGTCCCTTAGTCATTTTAAGGGTGAATTATTTTTAAAAAAATGGTACAAAATTTATCAAAAATCTGTGAAAATAAGTAGAATCAAGAATACTTATCAAGTAAAATGATTGACATTTCGCAGCTCAATATAACGCTTTATGTAATCCTAGCCATCGGTACCAGAGTGAAGGTGACAGTAAATAATTTGCATAAGATGTAATCGCAGAGAA
This sequence comes from Vandiemenella viatica, assembly GCA_031002005.1. Lineage (NCBI taxonomy): Eukaryota > Metazoa > Arthropoda > Insecta > Orthoptera > Morabidae > Vandiemenella > Vandiemenella viatica. The sequence goes on along the minus strand of CM061914.1, from coordinate 141,563,844 downwards.
ACAGATATTATTTCGATGATAGATCAAACGACAGGGAACCACAGAACATGAAGTGTTGCTGATAACACGGAACCAAAATTTTACACGATTATTATATTTCCTCCATATTTTCTGGTTTTCTTATATTACCACGGATTTTTTTGTATACTTTAGATCGATATAAAAAATGGCAAAGATAAACTGATTAAAAAAAATAAGTCCCATGAGAAAGAATGGGGAAATTTTATTTTATTAAAAAAAGCTTTTAGCGGCCAGCATACGTGTTTTAATTCACATGATCACCATATTTGAGTCATTAAAATGGTTTTATTGCAATCAAATTCAAGGATGAAACAAGACAAACACAAAACTGGAATAAAACTGCCCGTTTCCCAGGCAGGGGGTTGAAGCGGTGACATTTGACATTCCCTAAGCTATGGGCGTTGCCAATAATTGTATCTTTAACTAGTTCAAAAATATTACATAATACAGATTTGAAACCACTCCGCCTTCTGTATGCGAAATCCTTAGCTAGCAGTAGTGAAGAGATAATATGGCGTAAGCAGACGTCATGATTTATAAATGTACTTGTTTCAGAAAAATTAAAATGTCCCTTTAAAATTGCAGATTTCTTAAAGGTGAAATTTGATTTTCTATTTGCTTACTGCCAGTGCGTAGTACAATGCCACCTAGTGGAGAAGGTCATTTACAGTTACAGTAATCAAAAATAAATTTCCAGAGTTCATGCAACGTCTAAAAAGAAGTAATGTTATCGACGTCAATACAATGCAATTTCTGTACCCAAATTTTTTTTAGTACTAAGTATTTTTCCCCATACACATAACTTTCAAAGTTTCTGCCAAGCACTGCGGATGAGCGAATAAAACGCTCGGGTCTTGCATTCGGGAGTTTTGGGGTTCGTTCCTCGGTCCAGCAAACCAGATTTCAGTTTTACTTAATATCTCATAATCATTCCAGGCCTATGTTACTCCTTAAAAGGACAAGCCCGAATTCTTCTCTGCTCCTTTTCCCCGGTTCTGTCCCGCTCAGCGTTGATTAAGCCGTAAAGCCATGAGCACAAAAAATAATAATAATCCTCAGCGCTAAAAACAACAAAAAATTCAGGGTCAATGATTTTTATTTTCTATAGTTGATGTTTATATTTCATTTAGAATTTTACACAAATCAATTAAATTTCACGCCGTTACTGTCTCAGTCATTTTCGGTGAAATGGGACAATCTTTTTGTGTATTACATTTCCTTTATTTTTTATTTACTTATTTTTTTAAAAAAAATTTTGTTGCAGATATGTTCTGATGTCGAGAATATGGTTCATTTTCGACAAGTTCTTTTCTGTAATTTTATACTCTTTAAGTATTACAAAATTTTCTAATCGAACTGTTTTTCAATACTTTCACAGATTTCTTGTGTAAAAAAGTTAATAATAATACGCCGTTCAATGTTTGGACACTTCTATTCACTCGTACCTGTCACGTAAATGATATACATAGTTTTCTCCATGCTCAAGGACTGAAATGCTTCATTTCTTGTTCCTTTGCCTTATGCAGTGATACCAACTTTTACATCTTTCTTTATTAGGCACTAAATTCAGGTTATTATAAGTTAGAATGACCGTCGTATTATTAATCAGGTTTTGCGTTCAATTAATGCGAGGTAATGCACAACTTCAGGATTGAGAGAATTTATGACTAATTCTCACAAATATGGAACTCCACGCTTGTTTTTACCACTTCAGGCAGCAACGCTGACCCTGCAAAAACTAATTCAGAGTTCCGCCCTTCAAGCAGCTGAGGGCTTCCATTTAATTCAGAAACCTCTGCATGCAAACAGCAAATTAGGTTTCTTGTTGTCTCGTCTCTACCGGACCGCCCTCGTCCGTTTTCTGAGGCTCCGGTTGGGTTGAGTTATGATTGCGTTTCCCTTTAATGCTAAATGCGGATTCGTAACTTTGCGCAATAAATGAAAATTTAAACTGTATTCGGCATTGATTGAGATCTTTCTGCTTTAAGTTAATCCTTAAAGTGCAGTATACGTCCTGAAATATGCTATATTACAAAGTTTCTTTCTATTTTCTCTACCTAAAACACACAAAATTCTTGAAATAAGTAACTTTTCCTATTTTTGCAGGCAAAATTTAGATTACCATTAAAAATCAAAAAGTTTTTACTAAAAAAGAAATTTATGTACAACATACACAGACTTAAAAATTAGAAAGAAGTATCTGAAAGTTGTACGCAGGCTTGGCTATAGCAGCCCAGAGTGGAAGATCTTTGCAATTTTATGTTAAAGAAGAATGGTGTCAACAAGCTAATAGATTATAAATAAGACTGTATCAAATAGAATAAATAATTAGAGAACTATGACGATAAATTTGACCAGATTAAACGATATATCATATCTTTAGGCTTTTGAAATTCTTTAACTTAATGGGAGTATCGGAAAGATAGCAAAACGAGAAAATCAAACATTGATGTAGAAGGCAGTCACACAAAGAAGATAAAGCCACTTACGTGACAAGTTAGCATGAAAAACTTCTTGAATCTGATCTGAGAAGAAATGACGCAAACAGTTCGGGATAAATTATAGATTCAAGAAACAAATGTATGCGTGATATTCCTAGAAGTTTTCAAATCCCATATCGTTGGAGTGAAAATAAAATTTTGAGATTACAAAAAAACGTTGTGATTTATTTGTTCTTCTAAGTTACTTTTTGCTTGGGGCATGCTGTCAGTTTGAACAGTGATAACTTTCATTTTCGCGATTGAAGAGGATGAAGGACGCCACAGAAGTTTTAATTCTCGGATGGCTTGAAAATTGAGAAGGAAAAGCTAATTATTCACAAACGAAACTTTTGAACAACAAGCAAAAAATGGTATTTTCAAACAACACATACCACGTGCAGCAGGTAATTTTTTTTAAACTAATTGCTTAAAAAAGCATATATAAGAATCAGAAAACATATTAGTACTTTTTCTTGTAGGTAACGAGTGAAAATAAGTTAGAAGAATATTTAAGGAAAATTCTACTCAATTAAAAATTTTCCCACACAAGCAATTAAGGTAATTGGCCTCTAAAAAAACAATAATTTAATAGACTGCAGTATTTTTAGAGGTTATGAGAGAAATTTCCCACAGTAAAATGGGAATGTGTAAAACTCATGTAAACCTTTATTTTATCTCAAATGGAGATATTAATTACCAGTATAAGACTTCAGCTTCAGGTTTTGCTTTAATTACCTTGTTAGTGGCACATAATGTGACGGTTATTGCTCGCATTTCCTTCGCGCTGTTATCAAGATGACCTTGCTGTTGATCTCTGATCCCGGGTGGCGTGAACTCGCTTTGCATAATCGAACTCCAACCAACAAGTTAATTACTCCATACCTGCGTAGGAGGCTTCTCCGGTCCTTAGGGGAACTGATCTCTGCTCTCAAACGTGAAGAATGGGAATTCGGTTTCCTCATCAGTCCTTAGGGCTTACGATTAATGAAAATTATGTCCGTAAGTACGCTATTAATAAAGGCCATAGGAGTATTCTTCATCCGTACAAGAATGATTAAGCGTATGCATTATTGACTCCATTTTTACTATAGTTTAACTCCTTCATTCCACAAGTGTTCTGCTATAACCCTGCAGAAATATAATACGTGTAAACGAAACCTGAAATTGACATACCCTTACTAAGAATTTTCCTAAGCTGTTTGCCTAGAAGATGTGCCTACGGGGAGATAAAAAAAAAAAGAGGAAAAAATTGAAGCATTCGAGACATATCTGGTAATGGTATTGATAAAGTACTAAATTAACACGTTCTGAAGACAGGGCGTAATGAAAGAAGATTAAGGAAGGGAAAAAACCGAAAAGTCCATGTTCTATGGGATAATGTTTTGATTTCGAAAAACAAAAATTTCATTCAGGATTTTGTCTACTTTATGATCGATTGCTAAGGTTTAATTACTGTAAATGAACGACAAAAGCTTCTTTTTTTACCTCATTTTTTAGTTTCAGTCATATGTTGTCAAGTTATGATTTCGCCGAAGTTTTATTTAACATATCCGTTACGCTGTCCGTAATTCGTAACTAAAACCGGACACAGTAGGGAAGAAACAAGTCAACATTGCACCAGTCCTAATATTGCAAACTTCTGCACTAACAGCTCTCAGGCAATATTTTATTTTTATTTTCACGCTAAGTTATGATACAAAAATCATGACTTATACGAGCATGGAACCATTTAGATCTGTGCTCCCCCCCCCCCCCATCTGTTGACTTTGAACTGATCATAAGGGGCGTTTCTGGCCCAAAACAAATGTTGGGGGCGTTGAGGATCACCGTCACCTGCTTTCCAATATTATATCCAGCTTTAAGGGTTGCATTAAATAAAGTTTTAATTGCATTTCCTTGATCAAAAGATGATTTGGTGTAGTCAGCAGTTTCTTGACTACAGAAATAAATAGATTTTTGGTTGCGGAACAGGGTGATTGCAGGTGACAAATAAGGAACCAAATATATAAAAATTAGTTTCATTATACCCGAATCAGCGCACTAATTAATAATTTTGTATTCATAATATGTATCTATTAGTCAAACTGTGAACAATACACCAACATTGTTAATATCTTTTAATAAAGTTGTTCTAGAAATCTCCCTTTGTTTCTCTTTATACAACGTTGTACACTTCAGCTAAGAGAGTCATCATCGAAACTCTGTTTCAAAAAATGGGTCAAAGTCAAAACATTTGAAGCAGTAAGAGCTACATTATTTATTACAATGCGTTATGTTTATTTCTGAAAAAGGGGTAGTGAATAATTTTTTATCAGAAAAGGGGGTGGTACACAAAAAGGTTGGGAACCTAATGCATTAGATGACAATCCGACCCCGTCCCCGCTTTTTATTAGTTGTTAAAAAAAGTATTATTTTTATGTTTCTACCATATATATAAGTGCCACTAAGAGTTGCTTTTACGGATACTTTTACCTTTGATTACACAGCTATATGGATATCTGGAAGATTCTATTGATGGATAGGGATCTGCCTTTACGTAATTCATCAATTTTTGCTTTTTGAAAAACTGATGCTGTTTCTCTATTTATTATTATTCTAGTTTTAAGATAGCATATATTTTTACGTACAGGTACCAAAGTTGGGTAAGGGAGCGTGCATAAACCACGTAGCTCCATTTCGGCCTCCTGTGAAACCCCCCCCCCCCCCCCCACGTAGCCCTACGTGGCTTTTACCTCTAACGTCCACCCCTCCCCCCCCCCCCCCACATAGCACGTAGCTGTTTTGTACTGTTTTCTCTTGTAAGACGATTGTAAATTACATACAGAGATAATTAACTGAGGGAAATAAATATTCACATGCAGTTGTGAGTTCTGTTCCTCATTTTAACTGTGAAAAATGTTATGAAAGGAAAGCTACGTGGCCTGGCTCAGAACCCCTCCTCCCCCCACGTAGCCCAGTGTAGCCTTCCAGCCAACCCCCCCCCCCCCCTCCACCTGGACCGAGCCACGTAGTTTGTGCACGCTCCCTAAGATGTTACCAATATACGATTGTATCTGCCTTCTAACAGACTAAGAAAAGTCTTTTGGTAACCGTCAATGTAAACCTTACCACCAGTCCATTTTTATTTTTGTATTTTTCTGTTTAGACCCTTACGCCTCATCAACATAGAGATAATTAGAGGTGGGAAAGAAAAGGGGACAAGAAACGAAAATGAATTAGGCTACAGCCTTTTGCAAAAACGATTCCGGTATTCTCCTGGAATAATTTCGATTAAACTATGGAAAACTGAAAATCTCTATGGACGGACGGGTGATTCGAACCCGTATCCTCCCGAATGCAAGGGCGAGTTCGGGGCTGCACTCTGCCTTAATCACATGTAATATACTTTTTCCCTACTTAAAGTGTATAAATCGAGTTGTGGAAGGCTACCCCGATACTCTCACAACGGGTTTTTTATTACAATCAGTTTGATACTTCACTTCCATACTGCAAGCGATCGGAGGTAGCCAGCTTCACACAGAATGCAAATACGTGAAGCCACTACGTCAGACGTCAGTTTTAACTGCTCGAGGAGAGTCGAATTCACGCCTTACCACATATTTTCAGCTGTTGGAGTGAAGGAAACAAAAGGATAGAAGATGCAACGTCAGCGAGAGAACAATGGCAGTCACCACAGAGTCAGCAGCCCGTAGCTAACCAGCAGGTGGGTAAGGAACTTAAACTCGTAATTGAAGGTATCTTAATGGCATCGATTTGATACTCCGGTTTTTTTAATTGGTTTGTAAACTGACTCATCGATGAGTGATAACATTCGGAAACGACATTCGGGATGTCCCCGCTTTCATTTCCTGTGCAGCTACCCAATATTCGGCTTTCCGCCGTTTCCATAAATCGTTCTAGGCGAATTATAATATATACTTTTATGAAAGTAATTACCAATTTCGTTCCTATAAACCTCTCTCGGCGAAAATCACGGCTGTCAGCGAAGAGTAAGGTCATAATAATAAAAAAACACCTGATTGTGATGTATAAAAGAAACTATTATTATTAGAGCTTTTAAATGAAATCGTTACTATTGATCTCAGTTATTAGTTCCATCGTTAAGAATTACATTAAACAGAAATGAAGAAAAAAAGGAAAATTTTCTGATTTTAGTCGCTGTTTTTAATAAGTTTTCATCCCAAAAAAAACTTTTCCTACTATTGTTACAATAACAATTACATCACCAACGGATATTTTTACAGAATTGAAGAATGTACTTTGAAGATAAATTGAATATTTTGTGCCAGTGGGATGAGAAATTAATGTGTTTATCTGCCAAGTATCAGAAACAATTTGAATAACGGAGTATCCATCAAGTACTTCATTTGAGATTTTTCACAGATGAGTACAGAAAAGGTTATGTGCAAAATCAAAAGAAAAATCCGTGATGGGAGCAACAGCAGTCAGTTGTTACACCTCATAAAATAAGTAAAAACAAAAATTTCGATGGTTAATGTTGTCTCGATGTTAGTACTTTTAATAAAACTAAAAAATATTACACCATGTAATACTAATTTCGTAATATTTAAAATTGTCTGCCAGCAGGATGAAGAGTCCTCAGGGGTCTAACCTAATCCGCGAGCCGTAGTTTGCGAATCCCTTTTTCATTCTGCAAGAAAAAAAAAGTCAGGCATGTGTAGGCACAGCACCACACGTTTACGTAGCAAGATTAAACTCGAGATTGATTTGACTGAACCAAAAAAAAAGGTATAATATACTTCATAAGGCGCATTCCCATGATCCATTGTAACGAAGGCGAACGGGACGGGACGGGACGAATACTCAACCACACGCCATGGGAACAGGGCCGCCTCTGCTAGCGGGGACGAGACGCAGCTACCCACTCTAAGTCGGTAAACATCACAGGCGTGTGTAGCGGTGCGCTGTTGCCATCGGTTTGCATCAACGGTGCGCACCCCTTCTGTTGCTGTAAAGTGCTCTGTGCCAAACGACACTAGGCAACGTGGTGCGGAGGTAGCGGCGAGGTAAGCTAGGACTAACCTGCGGCCCGCGGTCGTCCCTACACTTCGGCTAATGAGGTCCCGTCCCGTCTCGCCTTCGTTACAAGGGATTGTGGGAATGCGCCTTTACATAGACCTTGCAACAGCCCAACAGCAGCGGAGCTCTAATCTTATCTGCGAAAACTGTGCGCACAGTTCCTCATTAATGAAGTTACGCTCACCTCGGCTGGGGCGATCGAAGCTCTGCCGCCTAGGCGAACGACCTTCAACTGGGCGATGAGGGGGGGGGGGGGGCGTCACGCTGCTAGACGAACGTGATAATTAGCGAGAACAAGTAATAGTCACGCTAGCAGACTGCGAGGTGAAGCCGGCAGACACACTGGGAGATAGGGAAGCCTTATTTTACTTTACATCGCTAACGAACAATATGATTCCGCAGCCTCTGGAATTATCTTGTGAATCTTCTTAGAGCAGCATAGCGCAGTTTATCAAATAGCTGGGTACGTCTACTGCTTACTGTATAACAAGGAGGTTCCCCGAGTATTTCTTACCATGCCCCGCTTCCATCAAACGAAAAGCACCAACGCCACCCCTCACCCCCCCCCCACAATTTTACTATTAAAATGGTGAAAATATCAAGTATGAAATTGAATATATTCATTTTTTTATTGCTTATAAAGTTAGAAATTTTAAATTTTCCGGAAAAAATTATAAACTTTACATTTACTGAAAACACGTGAGAAAGAAAAAGAAATGTGTGGTTAGGATGAGCTTGTACAACGGAAATCATTGGCAATATCCCTTTTGCTTCGAAAGTGTTTTTTTTTTTTAATCGCAACACAGGGCCGCATTTAAGCATAGGCTACATAGGCAAAAACTCAAATCTGGAAGTGAATGTTTTCCCGGCGTTCAGCTTCTAAAAAAATTTCTCGAGTGATAAGTTTTGCCATGCACCACGTTTGGACATCTAACTTCGTTGATATCTTCAGGTGAAGTAGTAGCTCGAAGTGATTACTGTGAGAAAGCGTCCCCGGCCGGAATTTTTACTGACTTTTGAACTGAACTTTACCACCCATGTATGAAGCAACAGCTGTAGATGTAGGCCTACATGTATGAGATCTGTTAATATACGCGCAGTATCCTAATTCTGGCAACAAAAAAGGAGTCATTTGTTTGAGGGACTGTAAACAATTCTCACTAAAAGTACTCTTTCTCTCTGCATGCAAAATTTTGGTTCTATTTGGGCAGTTTCGTTGTCACTCAAATCGGTTGTCTTTCAGTTATAAGAACAACATCGCACAATCCCTCGTCTGTCTAGTCGCCAATTTGATAACTACAGCACATTTTTCGTTACAGAGCCAGAAACTGGTGAAGAAAGGTTGATTTCACTGTTCCGTGATTAATGAAATACACAGTCCACCCACTGAAACGCTCTGTGGAGGGAAAGTGAGAAGATAATTCCGATTTTCACGAGAAGATCCCCGACGCATAACTTTCTTCATCTGTCTACACGAATTAACATTTCCCCCTCCCCCTAACCCTTGAAGAAACCTCGTATTGAGAGTTCTGTTGTTAATAGTGCTGATCGTACAGTGATAGGAAACTTGGTGTCATAAATATTTCATTTAATCTTTTTAAGCAAATATCATCATTTGGTTCATACATACTGAGACTGGTTGATGAATCTGTGCCTATGAAAGTTCTGAATTCAGATCCGAGGCCACCAACAAGAAGAAGGAAAAAAAAGTAGTCACTTCCCAAAATCTCAGCAACCTACCGCTGAGATAAGTTCTTGATACAATAGATTTTACCATACATTAATTCCTCATTCCATTTATAATGCGGTTGTTGAGCCAAAAATCCTGGAGATAAAGATTTCCAGGCCTAAATATTTCTACATTTTTCCGTCAAACCAATTAATGAGAAGAGACACTAATGAATGAGTCCTCAAGGATTAAATAGGTTCCGAAGGAAACTGGCGACATGAACTGCAAGAAGACTAGAACAATTGTTACTAAATTCTGTGGTGTAGCCAACACACAAGTTTGATAAGAAGGCTCTGTAAAAACCTGTTCCAACATGCATTTAAAACACTCAGGTGACTTAGAATCTTCGTATCGTGCCCACCTAATACTAACACTGGAATTATAGCCGCCATTTCCACTTCAGAAGCAAGATATGAGCCCGCCGACCTTGGAAGCCAGTTTCCTATCATATTATATAGCTAGAGCTATAAAACATCCGGTACAGCCATCGTGACCTCGGTATGCAGATGCGAAATTTCGAAAAATCTTTAGTCAAGCGTCCTTCAGCAAGGTATTTCCGTATTCTCTGAGAATCTCAACAGTAACTACTGAAGGGAGTTCTGTGTCCTATGCTGCAAGACAGTTTCAATTTTTTTTTTTCTTCATCCAAATAATTTCCTTAAATACGACATGGAAGTCATACAAATGATCGACTCTGAACTTCCACCGTCTAACAATTCATTTTAGACTATTTCAAATAACATCTCAATTAGAACTCAACAATTTTTTTCCATAACAATATGAGAGAAGTCCTCTGGTAAATCTTTAAAAGTTGAACGAAATGTAAACTGAATACAAATAACCCTAGTATCAGTTCTGTAACTTCGTAAAGTACCTTCCGCCAGACCAGACCTGTCCAACCGACTATATGGATTCCGAAGATTCTAAACAGTATTTTTTTATTTTTTTTACTTGTGGCTTCACGCCTAGTCGACATCGAGGTCTTTAGAGGCGGGATGGGACTGGGGACAAGAAACGGAAAAGAATTCAGCGATGGCCTTTTGAAGGAAGCATCCCGGCATTCGCCTGTAATTAATTTGGGAGACTATGGAAAACCCAAATCTGAAGGCTCGGACAGGGATTCGAACCAGCGTCCTCCCGAATGCGAGGCCAGAGCGTCAACCGCTCACCCACCACGCTCAGTCTAAATAAGAGAACTTGTAATAGACATGGCAATGACATCCTCTACTAAGAAGTAGCGTTACAAAATGCTCTTCCTAATTTCATATAAGGAAAAAGTTAAAATAAATAATTTTTCAGCACAAATGTTAAGCTTCTGAATTCAGTTAAGTAAACTGGGTTGGATGGTGTGCAATGTGTGATGGTTAAACCATGGTTCGGTTAGCACTTTACTGTTGTCAGATTTTGGTTGCAGTTTGTATCAGCCACCGTGTGTGCATCAACAGTCCAGGCTCAGATTGTATATGTTTAGCCATGGACTCTAGCCGTTACCTACCTGTATCCACTGTACGTTTCTTCGAGTACACACTATGTTCTTCAAGTACGATTCTTAAATATCATGATTGTTATAAGAATTTTTTATTTTTCAAAAAGATGTTTACAGTCTGCTTCCAATTCATACAGTAACTCCTTATTATTATTCTACTCATACCGCATCAGATCGCCTATTTTTAATTAAGTTCTCCTCACCCTTCACAATTCGAATTTGTTGTTTAACTTATTACACACATTTTATCTATTTTGTCATCGCCTTCTTGTTAAATTGGCCAATACATCTGAATTAATGTGGTTGACGAATTTATGGTTTGTGTCTTCCACCGAATAATCATGTCGCTAAACCAATCGTAGTAACTAACTCATTATTCTATTTTCTTGTTCATTAAATTTTCCACAGCAAAAACTCCGTTGATTGCTAGTTAATAAATTATCTTTATTCCTCTTACCAGATACCCTGCGCGTATTTCCATTTACACCTCCGTCAACGTCATTTGAGGCGGGAACGAAAAGTTTTTTTTTTTTTTTTTGTAATATTTTCACGCCCCATTGACGTCAGGTCATTGGAGATCTAAGGCAAGGAACGGAGAAGAATTCGGCTATGAACTTTTGAAGAAACCATCCCGGCAATCGCCTGGGGTGATTTGGGGAGCCATTGAAAACCCAAATCTGGATGCCAGGACGGGAATTCCAACCCGCATTCTCCCGAATGCCAGGCCAGAACATTACCGCTGACTCATTGTTTTTTTTGTTTTTGTTTTTAAAAGAGTTCAAAATAAGAGAAGGTTCTCAATTCAATTGTAATTATATATATATATATAGAGAGAGAGAGAGATAGAGAGAGAGCGATATTGATTTCTTTTTAGTAGATAGGGTATACCTTCAAAGTGGTCGCATATAAATTTCATAGAGAAACCACCCCCACTGCCTCTTTACATCCTTTAATTTTTATAAAAACCAACATTTTAATCCGATTTTGATAGAACTTTGCACGCATATACTTAAAAATAAAGAGAAAAATACTGTCAACATTTGATTTGCAGAAGTCCAAGCTTGTCCCCCTTTTCACCCCCATCATGTTCTTTACACAAAGTTACAGTCGACACCGTTTGACCGATCACCATGAAAATTGGCACATTTTTCAGGGAGTAGGTTTCTAACCAAAACAAATCTAGCAACCACAACCCTCTCCACATTTACACACCTCAATTTTTATACAAACTCACAGTTTTTCTCCGATTTCGATAGAACTTTGTACGTCTATACTACAAAATATATTAAAATACCATCTAATTTTTCCCCCTAAACTGTCTCTCGCAAAAACAACATATGCCTCACTTCATGCTGTAAAATATTCGGAATTTCCGTTCGTACTCCCCGTGTCGCCTCGAACAGCAAATAAAGTGCAGTATTTCGTTCCTCGCGATGTGACAGCTGGCACCGACTGCAAAAATAACTGATTAATGTAAAAATGTCAATAAGGAGGCGTCCATTAATTACGTGAGGTGAAATGGGGGGGGAAGGGGTCCGTGACGTGATAGTCGATTTTAGGGAGATATTTCGTCGAAAAGTGGGGGTGTAACCGGCTTCCGAAGGGTGAGACCTAAAAATAAAGTTGCGAGGGCAATTACTAGGGTGGGGGGTCTCACGAACCAGATCTCACCACGGGGGAGGGGGGGGGGGGGGGAGAGGGGGACTAGATCTCATAAAGTCTCACCAGAAAGGGGGGGGGGTATAAATCCGGAAAAACACCTCACGTAATTTATGGATATCCCCTAACAGTAATGTAAAATATTGTACATTTAGATTTATTTTCTTCTAAGCAAGGTATAACGTTATTTTAAAACGTTAGTGTGTTTTTTGTTTGTTTTAATACGGTTTTTATTTTTTTGTAAACGGTGAGTGTCACTTGAAGAAGAGGTTGATACCACTTCAAGTTAATTTATGAAGAACCTGGTTTTAGTGACCTAACCATAGGAAACCATAACTTCTGTTTGGATACATGATGTAAAAATTATTTCTTTTGTTCAGTTGTATTAACAATTTTTGCTGCTGTGTGTCATACGTATTTGTATACATTGTTGCCGAAATAATTGTCTAATAGTCTAAACGTGCCTACACAAATAATCCCGTCAAAAACGTAAGCAAAAATGAATTTTCTTTTTCATGAAAGTTTTTTGATTAATTGGATATTGTCATTTTCCTCAACTGCAGATGATAAATATGTAACAGAATACGTCTGCCAATGCAGTTAATTTTTTACATTCGTTTGATTACTGTTTATGTTGTGTTGTTTGTACCAAGCGCTCGTTCAATACGAACAACATTGAAGTAATCCAGTTGAATTGGTTTTTGTGAACATTTTTTGGTCTTCACAGCAAAACAGAATGAAGTTACATCATTGGACTTCCCACCATCCGTAAGCCAATATACCAGGAGAAATTTCCGGTTCAATGAGAAGACATCAAACCAGTCTACTGGAATATTCCACAAGCCCTTCAGGTTGGTGTCCTTGATGATCTGCAAGAAATAATACTAAGGCAAGGCAACATGCGAACCTCGCTGGATTTTTTATTTTTTTTATCCCAAAGTCTTTTTCCGTTTATTAAAATCCCCTTCGTAATCCGTGCACCGAATCGCCCGATTATGCGATCATTAAAGACTATTGAATCGGTTCTTCTGTGGTGCTGTGATAGCGGTTAAGTAACGACCTCAGAAGATTTAAGGTTAATTCAAACGCTGCAAAATATGCGCCTTCATTTCTCAAAGACCTGAAAAAAAATTGTGTAATTTCATCACCAACTTCACCTAGAAGTTAGGATATATTTCACCTACTTGCTGAAGGAAGGTTGTCCATTGTTAAAGGAAAAGCCTCTGTTCTAATCTAAATGCTACATCGGGCGTACCTCAAGAGAGTGTAATAGAACCACTTCTTTTCTTAATTTTTGTTCCCTGATGATGCAGTCATCTATAGGGAAGTAAAGAATTCGGCCGATTGCTTAGAAATTCAGCCCGATCTAGATGTTATTTCAGCACTGTGCAACGAATGGCAATTTACACTAAATTATAAAAAGTGCAAGGCAATGTACATAATTATCAGAGAGAATCCGTTTATTCAGAAATACGAAGTAAACAGTTCAGTTATTAATATGGTTGATTCCGTCAAGTGTTTGGGTGTAACAGTAAAAAGGAACATGTAATGAGACTTTCACATTAATTCGGTTTCAGGTAGACCTGATTCTAGGCTGCGATTCATAGGTCGAATATTGAAAAATTGTAATGTACAAACAAAGGAGATAGCGTAAAAATCTCTTGTATATGCCCATTTGGAGTACTGTTGTGCCCTTTGGGATCCGTTTCGTAAGAGGTTGATTGTCAGTATAGAGAAGGTACAGAGAAGAGCCGCTCGATTCGCTACCGCTTGCCATAGTCCTTACGAAAGCGTCACAGAATTGATTAGGACATTGGGCTGGGATTCTCCGATAGACAGACGACGCAAGTTTCATTTGAAGTTAATGGTAAACAGGCGTACATCCACTTTCAGTTACGAATGCAATGAAATATTTCGTCCACCAACCTGTTTGGACCGGAATCTGTCTTTAGAGAAATAAGGCGCCACGCTGATGCTTATATGAATTCTTTCTTCCCTCGTGTCATTCGGGAATGGAATTCACAGAGTAGAGATTAGATTTGGTGCAGAGCACCCTCTGCCATCCACAAAATTGTTAATTGCAGAGTATAGATGTATAAACGTATCTAAAACATACCTATAAAACCCGTAACTGAACTATGTCGTGATACTAAATTCTAGAAAATTGTATTAAACCAACATAATCTTTGCATGCTAGGTGAGATGTTAACACGAATACTTTTTCTTGGATGAACACATGTTTCTATTCATTTATGCTCTTAATAACGGTTAATTCTAAAAGAATCTTCTACAAGAGAATGGTCAGAGTCAATATTATTAGTTTTTACCCACCCTGTAATTAACTTAGAAGTAGGCTACCAATCCAACACATATACCATGTCAAGCAGTATATTTATCATTAGATTTGAGTCTGCAGTTTCATCTGCAAGGTATCTTTTCTTAGATACTTGGGGAAACCGTTCATAATTTATTAAAATTTTTGTAATCACAAAATCTTAGTTGAAACGGCATATAGACGAGCCGTCTAAAACATGCAACAGTAATACTTTCGAAGGGTCTTAATGAGATATTGTTACAGTTGCTATTAACTGCATAATTCTCCTATATTGTAGCAGCCTTATCCAACCCACTTACATATAGAGTAAACTAGACTTGGGTTTTACGTAGAATCCGAATGGAATCATTCTGGCGTACTCACAGACACTAAGCACGCTTTGCCAGAATCGTGAACGTATAAAAGCCCTTTGAAAGTCCCAGCTGAAATCAGTATTCAAAACGGAGATCTTCCGGTCCCTTCACATTATTTATCACAGAGTGATTAGGACGGATTCTTCCCCCTCCCCCCTTGTGGTGGAGTAATTTCGGAAAACCATGGAAAACCTGTATCCCGTTTTTTTTTGGAGGGGGCTTTTCGCATCGTCAACGTCGAAGCCATTAGAGGCGGGAGAGGACTGGGAGCAAGGAACGGGAAGGAATTTGGCCATGACCTTTTAAAGGAACCATACTGGCATGCACCTGGAGTTATTTAGGGAAACCACAGAAAACCCAAATCTGGTTGGCCGAACGGACATTCGAACCCGCGTCCTCCCGAATGCGAGGCCAGAACGTTATCGCTCACCCCACCACGCTCTGTCTCAAGATCTTGCTGAAAATTAAAAAAAAAAAAACAACACAGTAAAATATATAATGGAATACGAAAAAAAATTTGTACTGATATAAATATTTTCATATAAACAAATTGTGCAAATTCATATGCGGCAAATTTTTCAAATTATTTTAGAGATTTGATTTATGGGAATATAGTAGTAAGTGAAAATAAAAAACCTTAGTGATATAAGTGTAGCATAAAACAATCTAACATCGGAAGTGTAGGAAACACTTGTTTATATTTTTGCATAAATTCATCCATAAGATCATAGCCACAAGAATCTAATAATTTTCATTCGACTCTGTGCATTTAGGACAGTCAATAAGTAACGAGAGCAATCGAATGAGCTGTCGATAGTCACATCGACTTTCTGTCTGATGTGCAGCGAGTGTTTGCTAAGTACTTACATCAGCCTCGGAGTGCTTTGATGGGATCGACCAGTCCGCTACATAAGCAAGTAACACCTATTACGCATTGTGCCAATGACGCATGCACCATTTCATAATAACCTGAATGCTATAACAAACTTTTATCTGGTATTCATTAATTCGATACTAATACATAAACTAAAATTCAAATTCTGCTCACAAGAAATTCTTTCCAACGTGACTGATTCACTAGGTTGTCTCGAATTATCTTGCTTGAAGAAAGAGAAGATTTTATGCGAAACCTAACGTAGTGCGTGAGCAGTTAACGCTCTGGCCTCGCATTCGAGAGGACGGCGGTGCGAATCCCCGTCCGGGCATCCAGATTTGGGTTTTCCATGGTTTCCCAAATCACTCCAGGCAAATGCCGGGATGCTTCCTTCAAAAGGCCATGGCCGAATTCCTTTCCATTCCTTGCCCCCAATCCTTTCCCGCCTCTAAAGACCTCCCTGTTAGAGAGACGTTAAGCAGATAAAAAAAAATACAACAGGCAATTACTATGAAACAGTATATCGAGCTATACTTGCGTCCTTAAACCTGAAAAAAAGTGCCAATAGCACAAGAGAGGTTGCAAGATAACCCTCGAGCCGATAAACGCGTATAGATTAGATAAAACAAAGCTAACGTAAGTGTGAAATGTAATATCACCTCAAACTGCAAAAACCTGAAGAGCACTCCACAGCCAAAAAGGTGCATGCTGAATAGCTGGAAAATTAAATTCATTTTTTTACACCTCGTCGACGTTGAGTTCATGGTATTGGGAACAAGGAACGGGAAGGAATTCGGCCATGGCCTTTTTGAAGAAAGCATCTCGGCATTCGCCTTGAGTGATTTGGGGAAACCATGGAAAACCCATATGTAGGTGCCCGGACGGGGTGCCGAATGCGAGGCCAGAACGTTAACCGTTCACCCACCATGCTCTGTGAAATTCATAATGACACTGTTAATGAGATGGTGATTACGTGATAATTAGCTTGACGGTTCACCGTACCTTGCATAAGAATTACTTCGGCTTGCCTGATATCACTTGCTTGGTGTTTCTGCAGTTTCGTAATATATAAGGTCTGAACAACAATTTTCTACAGAGACCCATGGGTTATCCAATCCAGCTAAATAAATGCCTTAAAGGTGTTAGGATCACAATACTTCGCGTGTGTGACAGCGACTTGATTTTTCCTTTTCGTGACTCCTTACAGTGAGAACAGTATTTTTTTAAGGGAACAAAATCGCATGTATCCTGAATAAGGTAATTTTTCTCCGACGTTTGTCTGCAATGATTTGTGCTAACTGTGGGATACTGACATATGGCTGGCCCGAATAGAATGTAAACATAGCACGGTTACCATTCACCCACCAGATTTAGTTTTAACAATTCAGTGCTACTTTTTTTAGTTTTTTATTAGAAACCTCTGGGACAGACGTTTAACAAATTTTCTAAGAGATATTTGTCTGCCAGCAAGGATGTTCTTAAAAGTTAGAGGCCTCTCTATTCTTGGCTGCTAGCTTATCGTATTTTATAACAGTAAATAAATTTCCAGAACATCATTATTTGCCATATCTCTCATTTCTAACAGTAATGACGCCATTGATTTCCTCAATATCTTATTTCATCGTTGAGTGAAGCCCAAGCCCACGCCCAAACAATTTTCTGCTACCGCTGGGACTTCTTGGATAAGGAATACCCGACACTGTTCTTCATTTTGATCTGTCCACATGTGTGTTATTCTTCCCCACAACCTTCGTCCTTCAAAATTCACATCAATGGTGGGATTCTTCAGCTTTCCTCCCATCTATCATAACATGTAAATAATAATATTATTAATAATAATAAAACAGAATATTCTGTGTTTAACTTGCGTGAAGATATAAGGAAGGAACCTGTAAATTTCCTATACTTGTTAATTTTTTGTCCTGACACTGAACTCTTCATGCCAGGTTTTCTTTTTTGAATTGAAATTTCTTTGTCTACTGTAGGGAGAAATTAGTTAGCGTTACGCGTAAAGTGCGCATGCGTCGCAACGTTCTGCGCATGTGTGTTAAACATTCAACGCATGTGCACTTGAAATGTTAGAGCTTAAGTTGCTTTACTACTCGCTGAATACCACGTGAAGACGTCAGACGGTATACTTGCAAACAGAGATATCGCCATTATTACACAGATACATGCACAAATAATTTTAGTTGCTTTTTGTTCATTTGTATTCATTCGATGTGGGTAGTTTCGTTTCACTATCTGATCACTATTACAGAAAAAAAAATTATTGTATCACATTTATATCGGCATAGAGTGAATGTACTAATGCCCGTTCGATTAAAGCTTTCATTTTCATGCTGAAATATTAACATTTGTGTCTACAGCTGAGAGAATTAGTTATTTAAGCTTTTAAAAAATAATTATGTTATGAGCCAGAAATCTGTGTTCATTCCGTCATTTTTTTACGGGATTAGAAGCTAGTTATTGACGAAAATTGATTGTAAGAACAGTTATCACATAATTTTGTCCAATATATTCTCCGATATAATAGGCCTAACACAAAATAGAGACTAAGATTGGATGCAATTCTCTTTAATTTAGCGAATTGTACTTTGGCTTTTTAATAATTCTTATTTGTTTCCGAGATGATAAAATCCCTATTTACTGTAAAAATGCAATATAGTATCGTTTGTCCACTTGGGTGCGAAAGAAACATAACAAACATAAAGAAACTATACACACAAAAATACATAGAAGTTTCACTTTTTGCAAGTCTACACAATTATACATGCACCAGTTTTTTTATAAAATGGAAAAGACCTTAAGTAAAAGAGTTTGGTATTGCTTTTCATATAAAGGCAGTGGTGAATGGTAGTTTTTCATGAGAACCAAGGATCCGCCCCTGGTGTTAGTTGCCGATTTAAGAGGTAATCATGCGATTATATCATCACGCTTCGTTCGTGCTAGTACTAATACAGCCGTCTTTGTTACGCATCTATATGACCTAGAAAGAAGGAAAATAAGTGAATAAACTTGAAATAAGGGGATTACAAAAACCTCGTTCCTGAGTTCCTGAAGCTTCAGTAAAGTGTGTTCCACAAATAGACGTGAACATATGTGATGTAACTGCACCTCATCGCTTCCAAGGTGTTATCTTTACATCAGGTGTTAATTTTTCTCGGAAGTGTTAGATAACCCTTACTGATAAAAACAAGTGTGAAGCATTACTGTTAAGTCATTTATCTTAAGTGATAACAGGATCCGAACAGTCTTCTCCTTAGCAAGTAAACCACTTCTCCCAACTGAATAAATTTTCACAGATTATTTCTTCCCATTTAAGTAGATTACAATGATGATACGTTAAGCCCAAGCTGACTTTTTTCGTAACCGACTCAGATACTGAAGTTTTCAAATGTGTGTTGTGTGCATCCTGCAAAATACTCCTAAGACTGTAACTTAAATGTGAATCGTGGCATATAACCAAAACACTGTGTACTTCGGTTAGCAAGTCGTTGATATCTACGTATCTATAGCACTACATGACTGTAACAGAGTTGTATATGTACTGCACAATGAAGAATTTTTCAAAAAAAAAAAAAATCTGTGTCTACTGTTTGGTGATGCCTAAAGTAATAATAAAAAATAATAATTTGTCTTAGTGTATTTACGAGTTTGTCTTTTTGACGCTTCACACTTGAATAGATTTTGTCAGAGCGGTTTGAAAGTTTAGGGTTCGACTTAAAATCTGAGTAATGTGGGGTCACAGTATGTCACATAGTGGCGGACCAGGAAATTAAATGTGTTCTGAAAGTTAATCTTTTTATGCTAAA
Source organism: Vandiemenella viatica (assembly GCA_031002005.1). Lineage (NCBI taxonomy): Eukaryota > Metazoa > Arthropoda > Insecta > Orthoptera > Morabidae > Vandiemenella > Vandiemenella viatica. The sequence continues at coordinate 141,544,052 of CM061914.1, read as the reverse complement.
ATCTGTCAGTACTTATAACATATAAATTTTGGTGGAGATTGTACAGTTTAAAATCTGAGATCTTGACTCAAAATCTGAGGTATGTATCACTACGCTAAATCTATTAGAGACGGAGCAGAAAATTATTTTTATGCCTAGTCCGATTTTCTTTTTTTTTAATAAAATAATAAAGCTTATGTATTACTAGCAACAACAAACAGATTGTAGTTACGTTTTTACTTAGTTCCACAAGTCTAAAAATACACTTTGTTCACACGAATTAAGTCATGGACAAAATCCAGTTAATCCAGTTAGCCATAAATTTAGCACAAGTTTTTTTATTATTATTTTCAAATGATTTCCTTCACTACTACGGCGCTAGCTGGCTTTTTATAATCCATCGTTTCGTCAGTGCAAAGCTTTGGTGAAGATGTGGAGGTGCAACGGATTCTAGGTTACACCTAATTAAGTGTATTAGGTTGTATTCCGTTGTTTTCTAGACCACTCTCAGCTCTCATTGTCAATCTCGAAAATTACTCCTTTGCACAACGGTTAAACGGTTCACAGATAATCTATCGTTAGGTAAATATACAATATTATATAATGAAATGGAGCATAAATCGCTATCCCCCCCCCCATAAATTCCTGCAGATTTTCTTCTGATCGAGCCAAAATCGATAACTAATCCGCGTGCTTGATAGTATTTAAGGGTCAAGTGACTTGAAACGGTGGCAGAGTCAATGATCATACCACCAGACTCACTCGATTAGTTATGCCAGAGAATTTTATCTACATATAACGCAGATAAAACCGCCAGTCTTACATTTTAGAACTTGTTTCTATAGGTGCATTAAACATAACAGTACTAGAATAAATTTCATTAAACAAAATAGGGAAAGTCGTTGCGGTATCGTCATGGTGACTGGCACCAGGGCTAGGTGGCTCGAGGTGTAAGGAATTATCATTACCAGGGCTAGGTTAGCAGTCTACGAGAGGTGGTGGAGCACGATTCATAATCACCACGCTGTACATCAAAGCCCTGGGTTAAATTTCACACCTCTCCGCAATGCGTATGTAGTGAGGGCATACGATGCTACTCATGGTCCGTGTGATCGTCGGACACAAGGTGTCTTTCGGAGGAGTAGCCCTGCGTGGACGGAAATCGAAATTCACTCTTTTCCTTCTTTCATCGCTCGTCCACACAGGAGTAAGGTATGGAAGGCCTTGGAGAAGAGAGGAGTTCCCAAAGAAACCATCAGCAGAGTGACGGAACCGTAGCAAGGAAGTGTGAGCTATGTGAAAATAGGGGAAGGATGAACAGATTGGCTGAATCAAAGGAATGGACTAAAACAAGGAAGTGCCCTATCACCACTACTCTTTATTGTAATCATGGATGATACGAGAGAAGGTGGCAGTGAGGATGGGAGAGGAAAACATGAAGGTCATGACTTTTGCGGACGGTCTGATGATCTGGGAAGGTGAAGAAGAGGAAGTGCAGCGGCAGTTGGATGTATGGACAGAGACTGTGCAGGAACATGGCCTGAAATTAAATGTAAAGAAATGTGAGTACATGGTAACAACCAGAAAGAGGAATAGGTTAACCCAAGGAATTGTGATGGCAGGGGAACAACTAAAAAGGTAAACAGGTTCAAGTACTTGGCGAGTGTATTAGAGGAATGTGGAGGGAATGATGACGAAATAAGTGAAAGAGAAAGACAAGCAGAGGCATTTCTCAGGAGCATTACAAGCCTGATATGGAATAAAGAGGTGCCACAGAGAAGCAAGAGAGTAATCTATTATACATACTATGTGATTATCTTGACTTATTCTGCTGAAACGTGGACAATGAAAAATCGGGACATCAGCAGAGTACAAGCAATTGAAAGGAAGTTTTTAATAGGGAGAATGGGAGTTACTAAAATGGACAGAATAAGGAATGAAGTGATTAGACGCACAATAAAAGAGGAACCTCTACAGGAAAGGTTAGAGAGGAGCAGACTGAGATGGTATGGACATGTAAAGAGAATGGAGGCTCAGAGAATCCCAAGAAAAATTCATGAAATTAAGATGCATGGTAAATGACCCAGAGGAAGACCAAGAGATGGATGGCTGAAAGGAGTGGAGGAGTGTGTACGGAAGATAGGAGAACAAAGTGGTGACAGAGAGGTGGTGGGATGAAAGAAGGAAATGGAGAGGCTTGTACATGAAGCAGACCCGGCCAGAGGCTGGAAACTGTTGAGGATGATGATGATGATGATGATGATCTCTCGTCCACAACACAATTAATATTCTACACTGAACACACACATCGTGTGATTCAACCAGGACTCGGAAAATAATAAATAACATAAGAATTTGGAGGAAAACTGGGCTCTTCCAAGAATATGGAGCTTAGAAATGTATTTGCTTGCTGTTGATGATAACAAATGAAAGCAATGATATTTACCGCAAAATGTTGAACAATTTCTGAACCCGAGACTTGTTCTCATTTTGTGTGATGGACAATCAAGACGACCATATTAAAACTGTTCGATTCGCTAAATACATACTGTACACTGAATGATTTTTATTAAAACACAAACTCTTAAAAGCGATAATCAGTTTTACAGTGAAAGTACCAAGCCAATTGATTCAAATGGCTTCCGCGTCAGGACTACTGCCTAATTAAACAACATATTTACTTTCCGCGTCAAAACTGTTTCAAATTGCGTTTTTCCAGAAACTAGTTGCTTGGATTCCTAAGAACGGGTCTTCTACTTGACACACGAATTCCATGTCTCTGCACTCGAGGAGATGCTCGGGTGTCTGAATGGATCCGCAATCACACTTGCCGTCGACTGTGTATTCCCACTTTTTCACAGTACTCCTGCACCTTGATATTCCTGTTCTGAACTTATTCAAAGCCTTCAATTTCTCGTACGGTAGATTCCACCTAGCGACCAGTTTTTACTGGACCCTGTTGTTTGAAGATGCAGAAGCACCTTCTCCCATGAGGATATTCTTCTTTCTGCAGGTGTTTTGTCTAATTCAGTACTTCTCTTTAAGAAACTTCTCCGTGAGCGGAGGCGTGGTGGTGCCATGGTTTGGTTGAGCATTGGGTGCTTTGGGTCTGTCTCTTGTTTGAGCTTCTCCTTCTCTGTGGCCTCTCTCTCGTTTATATCCGGTAGTGCTATTCCCGCCAGTGCATATATTTTTTGTGTTGGAGTATGTCCTTTGAAGAAAAAACAAACAATCCGGTGGTATAAGGATTGGCTGCTTAAAGCGTTGCCCACGACGTGCCTGGTCGCTATAAAAAATCAAGGACACGCTAAAACCATCTTCGGAGAAGCTCCTTCTTTCCACAACTACAGAAGTGAAGCAGTTAATTAAAGAAAATCGTAACAAGTTATTTCAAAAGCTATATGAACACTGCACTAGCCGGTTATATCATGTTTTCGTTGCATTTAGGCCTCTTGGGAATTCTCATCTTACATCTGAAGAGAATATACGGCCATGCTCACCTCTCTAAAAACACTTGTCTGTGTTTGCTCTTTGAGATCCAAGGTCTAGGCTGGTGTATGAGCACCCACCAACGTGAGTCGTAAGTCACGCTGATGGAGAAGTTTTAAAGTGCCTGTCGGACACAGTGTTACCGATGTTTACCCATCACGTCGGTCACGTGGGAACCGTAAAGTGTCTGTTCTGCAGTCAGGAGACAAACTAAATTCTCGTCTTTTACGTTTAGTCATTACTGAGAGTTGTATGCTTCCATTTCTACAGGAAAACTATCAGAAATTTCAGCGTATGTTTTATTTTTAATTTGGATATAACGCTGAAGTTTTTAATCCTTGCCTTCAATATTTGTACTTTAAATTTTGCACAAGCTGTTTTTAAATTTCCACCTTCGATGGCAGTCAGTAACAGTGATAATAATAAAACCAGTAGATTTCAAAAACTTTAGCAGGAATGGATGGATAATATGTCGTGCTGCTCTCATAAACTCGATTTTTTTTTTTTTTTTTTTTTTTTTTTTTTTTTTTTTTTATGAGGAAGAATGGAAGTATAATGTGTTATGCTGCCCTGTTTCCTGGTCGATCGATCTGTAAGTGAGAAATCCAGGGTTTAAATGGAAATGCCCCTACAGCTTGCATTCCTTCCATTTAAATAAGTCAGGCTAGCGAAGTTCATAACTTCGTAAATCATTTCTAGTATAGTAGTTTCTACAATGAAATTGACCGAATTTCTTCCCATTCCTTTCCCCAGTACCTCCTTACTCTAAAGATCATGACTTCTAAGAACCATAAAGCCTTAATTAGAAAAGATAGAAGTCTACCTGAACCGCCCTTCCTTAAAGCTTGTTCAATAGTTACTTCTAGGCATTTACCATAGTTTTTTGACCACATTATTTTCGGTTACAACTACAAATAAAATTACAGAATGAGGTAATAGTCTTGCATTAGTTTGTGCAGAGTCGTGATCAGCAAATTTTAGTGAAATTTGTGAGTTTTTAAGGGTGGCAATTAGGTCGCGTCATCTACCGTCGAAACCGGAAAATTTTGATGCTACCTTTGTGCACTATAAAATCACGATCGTTCTTCGACGTTTGACTGGTTAATTTAAGGGGCCATTCAACTTTCATGACCATGTAATCATCCATTGTTCAAAAGGAGTTTTCATTAGATGGCCTCCATTTTTTTAAGACTGTACATTATGGAAAATATGAGACGATCTTCATTTTTTTAGGTCGCCAGTAATTCGACTGGACTGTTGTCTTTGGTCTCTTTTAATCCTTAGATAATTGCTTCATCTCAACATCCCCCCTAGAACCTACGTCCTCAGTTACTTGCTGCACGATTTCTTCTATAGTTCTTACATTTGACTGCTACCTCGACTACTAAATTAACCAATCCCTTACGTCTTAAAATATGACTCACCAACAAAGGCGGATCCAGGGGGGGGGATAGGGGGCTCAAGCCCCCCCAAACGTATCTAGGTCCACCCCTGACATTGTAGTTTTGATTTGAGGCCCGAGGAGGCTATAAATACTACCTTTTTCCCGACTCAAGCCCCCACCCAAAACCAAAATTCACTCAACCCAAGCCCCCCCAAACCAAAGTCCGCTCAAGCCCCCCCCCCCAAAAAAAAATCCTGGATTCGCCCCTGCTCACCACCGTGTTTTTTCCTTCTCTGAGTGCTCCACAAATCTCTTACATCTCCTATCACATACAAAACATTCTCATTACGTTCTTGACCTCTTCTTCTTCTTCTCATACAAGTATCAGGCCTGTTAATACATTCCGGCTTCGGGGACAATTCCCATCATTACCTTGGTCTACCAACACTTCTTCAAACTTTCGGTTTATATTGGTTTACCGTTTGTGGTAAACATGCACCATTTATTCTGTACAGATGGTCTCTCCACTTATTCTTCTGCTCCTCTATCTTGTCATTTAACTCCTCGCTTATTGCTTCGCTTCTTATTAGATATAATTTTGTACATCGCTTTACAGATCTCAGGAATTTCATCTCCTCTACTTGTACGCAACTTTTTTTATCTTCTCTCTATTAACCACGTGTGTCGTTCTTAATCTGTCTTCTCAATTTTCCAACAACCTTCAATAAAACCACATTTCAAATACTTCATTTTTCCTTGCTTCTGGAGTTGCTGAAGTCGAAAAAGAAAGCTTCACTTCCATACTTAGAATTTTAGAAATTTAGCTGTGATTCCCAGTTCAATATTTCTGAAGACGTCTGCGCTTTTGATATCGTTCTTGCTTCGGCCGTCAGTTATAATATAACAATTAATCAAAAGCGCATACATTCCGCGACGGAGGAGAATCGGTGGTCATCTAAATGTTGTGTTAGTGCTGTAGCCAATGAGCTGACGGGGACAATGTCAGCGATTTTAGTGTAGAGGCAGGTGAGCAGCTTGGAGTGCCTGCCTGTATCAGTCGCCACACGAGTTTGTTTTCGTGTGGCGGACGGCCGGTAGCGGAGAAAGCAGGTGCCTGCTGTGACGTCACGCGGAAGGAAGGAATGCGCCTCGATTCATTCCGTCGTGTTTCCTCACTCACAAGGCCGAGCGGCGTTCACGCGGCTGGCGTGTTTCTGTGGACAACAAACAATAGCGCCTCATGGTCGAAGAAAAAGTTGACACAATTCTGCAAATGTGGCCAACATCAGTTATGTTCGCTCCGATCTCGTGTACGTCTCCTCATGCTCAAAACAAATAATATCGAAATCAAATGAAGTTGGTTAGTGAGTTTCTCAAAACCTCAAGTAATTTTCAGTGTTAACAAGAAACGTCCGGCTTATGTATAATCATTATCATCAGTTTTGCCCTGAAGCAGGTTTTCACTTGGTAGCTCTCCCTGCTGGCCTCTTCACGTCCATGTAATTTCTGCCTCCCTTGGTGTGATCTATGATCTTGTACCTTCTTCTTCCCCTCACTCTCCTCCCCTACCAAGAGGTATGTTAATAACAAGCACCTCCCTCTCCACGAGTTTAGCATCCAGGTCTTCTTTGTTTCTCTTATGACATGCAGCAGGTTTCTCCTCTCCACAACTCTTTCCAGCAATTCTACATTACTCACTTTTTCCAACCAGCTTTTACTCTCCATTGTCCTACATATCCACGTCTCAAACCATTTTATCCTTTCGTCTTAGTGTCCACGTCTCTGCTACATAAAGTGCCACAACATATACCAAACACTTGCTTGTGTAAAGGTCATTTTAATTTCTGGACGCCAACATAGAAGATGTGGAAATCTTTAGTCCTTTCAGTAAAATTGACCTGCAATATTTGTGACTGTTAGATTTGTTAGATTTTTACTCTTAGCAACAAGGACGTATCCAGGATCAGAACTAGAGGGGGGGGGGGGGGGAAGGGACAATTCGTATTGGTTTCTGGGAAGTAGGGTGGGGTACCAAAACATGACGATTTTTTACAAAATGAAACTCAAACCTATTGAAGAAACTATTTTTATTATTGATTAACACAGTAATCCAATCTCTTAATCTAAAAAAACCTACTATGTAGTTAATTAAGATCGTAAGTCAGTCATAGTTTTTTAAGTAGACATTAATCGTCTCGGATTGTCAGAAAAATTTTCAGTTACTTTGTCAATTTCTCACGATGTTATTTCACAAAATTTCTATGCACACTCATCAGAAATAATCCAGTCAATCTTTCCTCTCTCAAAGTGCTCCTGAGCCAGTTCTTCACTCGTCAAAGCGTGCTGAAGGCAACTTAATTTTTCTTCGGGGGGGGGGGGGGGGTCAGCGGCAGTCCCTCTTCCCCTGCCCCTCGCTGGATAAGCCCATGCTTAGCAATTTAAGTGAACGCTGGAATGATTCAGCAATATCTGCTGCCAAAAATAAAATTGGATGTAATGTTAGAATTGTATATGTTCCTACTTCTCTAAACAATTTTTTTTTTTTTTGGCAATATACTCTATGCTCGGTTATCCTAAAAATAATTCTTAAAGCGCAATTTGTTAATGACATACCTTTTGTGCTTGTGCACTGGCGGATCCAAGGGGGGGATAGGTGGCTGAAGCCCCCCCCCCAAAAGCACAAAAGTCACCCCCGACGACATCGATTTTTTTTTTCTCTACTGTTTTTATAAGGGCGGCATTTTGGAAAAATGTGAGATATCTCTCCTCGCCCGAGTCAAGTCCCACCTCCCAAACCAAACAAGCCAAATCCTAGCCCCCCCCCCCCAAAACCAAAATCCTGGATCCGCCACTGCTTGTGCTTGTGAGTATAGTATAAAAATACGTAAGGATACCAATTTTCTTGTTTCCATATTGGATATTATATCCATTGTTATTAGTAATAAAAATGCAGAAATAAGATTTTAAATACGTTGACTGTATTGCTTCCATGTTAACCTGTGAATATAATATATATAAACATTCATTGTTTGTTTTTTGGTTTTTAGTCATAACTTTAACTACATGTGTATTAGAATATAACATCTTTTGAAGCACTTTATTTAATACATTTCTGTAAATTTTGATTTTAGTTAAGCGGTTCTGCATTTTGAGAAGTGAGCCGCCGTAATACAATGGCTGTCTGCCGTCACGTGACCCGGCTCAACGGCGCGCAATGGGACAGCTGATGTGGCGTGAGTCGTCGTGTATATTGTCTCTGGTCGTGTTGCTCATGGAACTAACCACGTCCGTCCAGCGACAGGAGCTGACGCAGCTACAGACCACTAACAGAAGTCAAGTCGTGGCAACCTTGAAGAGTATTGAGGTCTTGACACTCGCAATCCCAAGCCGCAAGTCCAGACCAACAGACTAGATCAGCCATTCTCGACCATTTTCAACCCGAGCACCAGTAAACTGTCAAAAATAATGCTGCGAACCACCAACTTATATGGACCTAATTTTACACAAGTGTGTACATTACTAACATGTGTGATGTATTTTATTTCACCATTATAACATAATAAATCTAAAAGCGTGTCTTGAATTTCTGTGGAAACACAGTTAGGGGGCGTCCATTAATTACGTGAGGTGAAATAGGGGGGGGGGGGGTGAAATCTCACGAAACCTCACCAAGGGAGAGGGGAGACGACGGAAATCACACGTGAGGTTTTAAAATTGTTGAAGGACGGTAGAACTAAAAACTACGAGGTCGATTAGCAGTGGGGAGGTTCTCCGTCAAAATCTCACTTCATTTTAGGGGGGGGGTGGGTATGACCAGATCTCACCAAATCTCGTCATGGGAGGGGGAGGGGTCCGGAAAGCCGGGAAAACACCTCACGTAATTAATGGATGCCCCCTTATGAAATTTGAAGTGACCATATCTTAATATTTAGCATCCAAACGAATAAAAATGGTACTATAGGATGGATGCTACCACCGATTTACATGCACAAAATAAAATAAAAGACAATACACCTCATTACTTTTATTTTTGTTTACTTTGTCACCTTTATATTACCAACCCTACCACGTACCGCGGTACCTCACACCTACTACAAGACTCAAAAAACGGGCACTCACTTAATCCTTAGACGAACGGCGCTATTTTGAATGCCACACGCTTAGAATCACTGGTCTAGACGAAAGTGAAAAACAAAAATGTCTCTCTCGTGCCGTAGTCTTTCCTTCAGGAAGACTCGGGCACTCTCCTCTCCGGTGTCGCCATCCAAGCAGTCGGTCCTGAAAGTTAACTCGCCGCACGATAGGCACAAATTTTTCAGTGTAAGTTTTTTTTTTAGCCACAGGCTTACCCTGCTTGCTAAAAATTTTCTCCCTCGTTCACTCAATACTTCCAGGTACATGGTTCCTTGTAATCCCACTCGCTTCTTCTTCAGGGCTCTTGGGGGGTTTCCATTAATGATGTGATGTGATTTTTCGGAATTCCGCCCCCCCCCCCTTTCTGGTGAGACTTCGTGAGATTTGGTCGGACCCCCCCTTTTTTTTAGCTGTACAATTCTACAAGAATTTTAATACCTCACGTGAGATTTCCGTGGACCCCCCCCCCCCCTCCCCCTTGGTGAGATGTCGTGAGATTTCGATTTCGCCTCCCTCCCCTATTTCACCTCACGTCATTAATGGTGGCCCTTCCCCCCCCTCTCCCCCCCACAATTAGCTTGTTAGCGGACACGATCCTGTCAGGTAGACTAGACAAAAGTCCATGTCCGGTTTCTGAAGCTACCTCTCCTACACAAGCGTGTATAATACGTAGATAACTTTTATTTATTGTTCGCTTTCCCTTTTAATTGTCCTTATCATTTGCCTAACAGTACATGCTTTTCATGCTTTCGTATTATATCATAGTTTTATTGCAATAACGTACTTTCGGGTCACAGATTTTTACATTCGGAGTCTTCGATGTTGTATTATTAGTTTTTAAATATCCTATACCCCGTTCCCATTCTAACATGTTTCTTTTTAGGCACCGAGCGTAGTGAGTGAACGGTTAACGTTCTGGCCTCGCATTCGGTGGGACGCGGGTTCGAATCCCCGTCTGGGCATCCAGATTTGGGTTTTCCATGGTTTCCCCAAATCACTTCAGGCAAATGCCGGGATGCTCCCTTCAAAAAGGCCATGACCAAATCCCTTCCCGTTGCTTGTCCCCAGTCCCATCCCGCCTCTAATTACCTTAGCCGTCGACGAGGCGTAAAACAATAAGTTGAAAAAAATCTTTTTAGGCATTGTAACGGAATATGACGAAATGTACTCAGAGGACATTACAACCAATGTGTTTTAAGATATTATAACACAGAAAATGGGTAGGTGACTTGAGAACACGGTAGCAGCTTATTTAAAAGGGCTACAAATTTTTATTGCTAGTCAACATCGAGGTCATTAGAACTGGAAATATAGGAATCACTTCAGCTATTGTGCAATCAACTTGCCACAGCTTTTAACCAGACCTTCACCTGCTAAGTAATGTCACGTTCCCCAGAACGCTTCCGTGGTTCGGATTCCACGTTAAACTTTAGGTCCCCTATACCCGCTAACATTACTGGGTTAGTTTAAGGCGACTACGATAGGGGCGGATTGCGCGGCCAGTAAAAACTCCAGGTCATTACGACCACGCGAGTTTTTGGCTTTTTTGAAAAGATGGTATATTAGGGCCCAGTTTATACTCAAATGGAAGCCGAAATATGTTTTAACATAAACTTAAATATTCAGACAAAATAATTTTTCTACTGGCCACTGATATACTTTAATATTTGTAACTACTTATTAGCCGTAAAATTCAAACTAATTTGAGGCAATTGCTTAACTTAATCACTCCATCATTTGCATTCCACGTAAAACTAAGTCCCCTCCACCCGACAGGATTACCCGGTTAGGTAGAGGCTAGGTAGAGGCGGACTGAGCGGCGAATTGAAACTGTGTCACGTGTCCATCTAACCTTTGGCACCTTCAGTCCAGTAATGCCATTTACATTTGCTTTAGCCCTTAATCAATCCCATTCCTGTTTAATACTGCCCTAATTTAAGTGTATCTAATCCGAGTCTACAATTACCAGTAAGTCAACGAGCCAAAACTCCTTAAAGCAAAACGTCGTCTCCAGTCTGTGGCTTTCCGTTTTACTCTTTGGCAGTGTTGTAGCTGCTCAGCTTGAAACAGATAGAGGACATTCCGTGGCGGTGTAGTCGATCGCAGAGCGGCGAGAATGGCTCACCAAGCGAGACATCGATAAACGCATTCCCTCGGGAGAGATTCCCACCTTCCTCTAACAGACGTCGGGCCAGTTCGTTGCACACTTGTTCACATTGGGTGATCCAATTGACAAAGTTTCTCCATACTAACGCATGTAGTCATCTCGTCTGCAAGAGTGACTTATTAAAAATATGTGTCGATCGTATTATTCTGTGTTTTCTTTGCTTGGGTAAATTTATCTTCAGATTTATCATCATCATTGTCCGATCACTTCTCACTAAATATCACAATGTATTGCGTGAAGAGGATAAAATCAGTAGGTTCAACCTGTACAAGACATAGCAAGCGTAACAAAAATCATTATTTCAATTTCTATAGCAAAGATCTGGCTGTTTTCTGAAGAAACTGTCCATCTCGTAAGACTATTGGTTAAAGATGCTTCTGGAAATATCTGTCTTCCTTCTTCAATATCAGTCCAAGATGTCAGAACAACGTTGAAGACAATTATGATATTTGCGTCTTCCATTCCAATGTTCCTTCTGCAGGTATTCAACAACCTCCGAAGCTCGGTGGGTAAGCGGTAGCGTTCGAATCTGGCATATGGTAAGAAGCAAGCCCCAACTAAGCTGTTCAGATATTCTATAGATCGTTAAACACCTCCAAATAAACAACAAAAGAGAATTCACGGCGGAATATAGCAGGATTTTACTAGTTGCTGAAAAATGTGGTGACCTCTAGTTTGTAAACACACACGGATTCTAGTGATGCCTCCATTTGCGTTATCACTTACTACAGATTTAGAGAGGTCGAAGCTTGCATCTGTTTAGTGACTGCCAACACATACCAATAAATTCCCATTTTTTTTTTTTTTTTTTTTTTTTCCTTATGGCATTACGCCTCGTCGACAGCTAAGGTCATTAGAGGCGGGATGGGTCTAGGGACAAGGAACGGGAAGGAATTCAGCTATGGCCTTTTTGAAGGAAGCATCCCGGAATTTGCTCGGAGTGATTTGGGCAAACCATGGAAAACCCATATCTGATGCCCGGACGGAGATTCGAACCCACGTCCTCCCGAATGAGAGGCCAGAACGCTAGCCGTTCACCCACCACGCTCGGTCCCATTTTTCCTAATTTATTCTAATTACTTTTGTTGTATGCTCCAAAGAAAGAAAGCTTACTTGTAGTATGACTCTCATATAACTGTAGAAAATCTATGAAAAGACATACCTGCCAGAATGTAGCAAAGCACTTAATGTTTCACGTACGTGGGGTCAGCGTGGATTTAATAAACGAAATTTCCAATGTCAGCGCGCCGTGTCCTCTGCACGTTGAGTTGTAAGGTTGAAGTGCATGCTGGTTTCACTTTTTCATATCGAACACGCAGGAAGCCAGCGATACTAGATCAAAGAGGTATAACGAGCACTTCCGGAACCAATTTCATTTGGCAGTTTAATCGAAGAAGTTTCCGTGGGACAAGCGTGGCCTGTGGTGGCTGTTTTCGGTACTAACATTATATACGTCAATCACTTTTGCTTTCAGGTAAACCACACCGTTGTGTCTGCTTTAAAACATTATTTACTTTAACGAAAGAAGAAGCACGTTTGATACACCACGCGCATGACACATTCTGTTGGCTTTGGAACAGTTATGGGAATAATCGAGTAATTTCATTAATTACACAAGCCTCAATGTTACATCGAAAAGCGAAACTTGTTAAACAGAACAATATTATCTTATAATTTCCCAGCCGAGTCTACGATGGAATTGCCAAACTGGCTTGATAAAAAAGTAAACTTCAGTTAGATCATCTCTTTCCTCAAAGATAATAATGATTGGCATTACTGTCGAATTTTGAGGTCTGCCAGGAATTTTTCTAGTCATCAGATCAACAGTATGCCATTTATTTTTTATTTCCTGTAAAGATTCAGAATTTCGCTGTCGAAGTATGTGGTGTGATAGATGTTCCGAAACATCTGGTGGGAAATATCTTGATATGGGGACTTCTCAGTATGACTAGATAGCAGATCCATTGGATTACGAATTAATTTCACCTTTTATCAATCAAGAATATTATTCTAGAGTCCAAAGTTTTGGGTTAATACCTTTTGGGTTCGATAAAATTCAATTTATATAATATTGAGTTAGGCACGTTTTCTGAATGGGGTTCTGTGACAGGAGCGGAGACAACAAGTGTCCGTCCATACGGGCGTCTATTTGGAATTAAGTAAGGAAGCAATATGGTTTTCAGGTTATTAAATTCTTTTATGATAATTTGTAGAGAACGACTGCTGCGTTGGACAATCTGCTGGTATGAGGATGCCAGATCCTGACTATTTATATCTCCACCGGCGTGCTATATGAGATGATACTTTATCATTTAAAAAAAAAAAAAAAACAACTTATCTTCACTCCAAACTTTCCAGTTTTAAAAAGAATCGTAAATGTAGCAACAAACCTAAGAAAAATTTTTCCTGCAACATTAGACGGCGATTCATAAAAATGTTATTTGGTATTAAGGAAATAGAGAATTATTCGAGCAACTGAAACAATTGAAACAATTTCTGAGAATGTTATGTTGTTCCACCAGGGTGATTGAAATGGTATCAGGGAGTACACTGGTTCAAATCACCATGTAGCCATCCGTATTTCGGTTTTCCAGGGTTTTCTGACATCAGTTTCTTTGATTGACGGAATGATTCCTTCGAAAGGCTGCAGGCGAATTCCTTCCTGTTCCTTATCTCAAATCTTCTCCCGCTTTTAACGACGCCAACGACGACAAACCGTAAAGCCCTCAAGAAAAAAACTTCTTCATTCCAAAACGGGTTTCTGTTATTTGTAATTGAGTCGTTTTGAGTTTTCTCTTCTTTATTAAAGTTGTTAATCAAATCCATTGTTTATACAAATGAAATCTTATACGAAATGCAAGTATGTTTTCAGCTTCGAAGCGTTAGACCCTAATAAATGAGGTTTATGTTGCGTCAAGGTGCCGTAAACAATAAAATGAATTTTCGTATTCCATTTTTTGGTGATAAAATGTCGCTTCCTATCGATATAAACTAATACAAACTTTAAAATCGGCGCAAAATCTAGCGAAATGTACGGTTTGTGACGACCTGAAAATGCAGTTAGTAGTAGTATTTCATAATTCATATGTTTCATTATTTTTAAAAAGATTTTAACAGTATTTTGAGTTACAGCTTGTAAGAAATATTTTGCCTGTGTCATTCAACGCGATTAATGTGTTATTAATCGATGCATCCAAAATTACACGAGCAGCTCGCGTGCAGTAAAAACAGGAAACGTTTCTGTTGAAGAAACCAACGTCTCATGTGAAACCAAACTTTATTTAGTATCAAGAATCAAAGCCATGAAAACTTGAGAAATGTCCATACTACATCGCTTGCAAGGAGATCTTGAGCGAGATTCACGTTAGCGCAGATAAAGTATCCCAGAAACAACTTCAGCAACCTTGTTCTATGACATAATCGGACATTCAAGAAACTCACAGCATGTATCCGCGCACTTTGTCATTGAGATTTTTTATCCTCGTATGGGCAAGCTTAACGAGTTACCGACAGTCAAGGTCTTCAAAAGACGACGTTTTGTAAGGTTAGGAAGTTAGTGTCTCTTGGTGTAAGCTTTCTACTAATGTTTCTTGTTTTGTTTGATTTGCAGAAGTCTATTTTTGGGACCTACGTGGTAAAGGAAAGTTGCTTGAAAACCGGGTCTACAGACCGTATACAAGGCAACAGTATCAAATTCTAGTATGGCAGTGCCTTATATAGATCCATACTAATCGATTCTTGAAATAATGGTATCATTTTCTGTCATTTAATTTCATTGAAATTATCAATCTCCGAAGACCTTCACACAATTTTCACCTTTGTTCAAATTGAATAAGAAAGTCTGGGATAGACGTTAATCTTCTGTACTTGGCTTTCGTCATGGAAGTACCTGTTTATCGTATAAATCTCCAAGTTTTCACTAAATTGCAGCAAGAGATAAATTCAGATAACAATTTTGTTATTCCATCGTTTTTCCGTTAACATAACAAGTGAATATTTTATGTTTCTATACAATACATTCGTTTTACATTGATCCCAATATAAGAGACTGACTCTGTGGGACGTGGAAAGTTGTCAATTTACAGCTAAACAATTGCATAACAAAATAATACATACACCAGAAGATGTACAATCGTACATGAATTGCGTCAACTACATTTACACAAACTACTGTCAGTTTATTTTGCAGATACATTAGAAATAAATTCTTCGACAGAGTAGAAGGAGTTTTCAGTTAAATATTCTTTCAATTTTTTCCTGAATTTATTCTTATCGACTGCAAGACATTTCATTTGATATGTGTTGGGAGCTTATTGAAGATATGTATCCCTGAATATCGGGCCCCTTTTTGAACAAATGACAGTGACTTGTTGTAATCCTTGTGAAGATCATTTTCACCTCTAGTTCCATAATTGTGTACTTTACTATTTACTGTGAGCATTCTTCTTTTAGTGTTTATGCTATTAAGGACAACAAAAGTTATTGAAGAATGTGATTAACAGGCTGGAGGGTGAGTATTTTCGCTATACACCCTACAGTAATACTCTGTCTTACTAGGGTCATCATCATCATCAGTTTTCTGCCGTCGGGCAGGTTTTCACTTGGCTGCTCTCCATGCTCTTCTATCTTCTGCCTTTCTCTTTAGAACCATATAGTTGCCGTCTTCCTTGATGTTGTCTATAATATTGTACCTCCTTCTTCCTCTTATTCTCCTCCCAAAGACTAGACCTTCCAAGGCGTCTTTTATCAGGCACTCCCCTCTCAACAAGTGCCCCATCCAGTTTTTCTTTCTCTCCTTTATTACTTGGAGAATTTTTCTGCTTTCACTGACCCTGTCCAGCACTTCAACATTATTATTTTATCCACCCAGCTTATCTTCTCCATACTCCTCCACATCCACATCTCAAATGCTTCTAACCGCTTTTCATCCTCTCGTTTCAGTGTCCATGGCTCCTACCCATAAAGGGCCACACTCCATACAGAACATTTACCGAGTCTTTTCCTAAATGTTTTGTCTATTTTTCCAGTAAGTATCCTCCTTTTTCTATTAAATGCTTCCTTTGCTACGGCAATGCGAGATTTTATCTCCCGATGGCACCTCAAATCTTCGGTGATCATACTCCCAAGATATTTGAACGAACTTACTTGCCTGATATCAGCTCTTCCTAACTTAATATTTATTATTTTCCTTTCTTTTCCTATCACCATACTCTTAGTTTTTGCTGCATTGATTTTCATTCCAAACTCTTGGCAAGCTTCATCTAGATCTTTCAGCATTCTGTTTAGAGTTTGTTCGCTTTCTGCCAACAATACCATATCATCAGCAAATCGTATGCACTCTATTCTCTTGCCACCAATGCGCACTCCTCTTTTTCCATTTAAGCCTTTTCCAATAATTTCTTCTAACTATAAATTGAACAATGGGGAAAGGCAACAACCTTGTCTTACGCCTCTCCCAATGCTGTTTTCTCCTGACATCTCGTTTCCGATCTTTATTCGTACTAGGGTTGTAAAGCGTATATCCTCGTTACCCAAATCTAAGAAAAGAGTGTATGAAACAGATAAACATATTATGATGATCGACACACCAACGCAGGAATCACGGTGTTTGTTGCACCCGAAAGCCAGTGTGGAGCTTCCACAGCGCTATTTAATCGAACACTGTGATTGAATGGTCTGTCCAGGTTCCTTTCAATTATGGTTTCTCTTGCTAACTAGCTGTTTATTAAATTATTTTGGCACGAATAACATTAGATGACTGTCATTATCAAGTCTGATACACAATACACGTGGGAACCGCCCCACCGTTCTAATGAGAACATCGATTTTTGTTTATTTCCGCTGCTCAATACTACACGTAATCCTCCGTAGGTCTCGAGTGCAAGGTAAACTGTGCTAAACTCTCGGCGTAGCTCTGGTTTGTTAACATTCCACTTGTGTATCACTTGTCTCGGTTAAGGCAGCGAGAAAGTGGTAACCTTGCGAAAAACTTGACGTGGAATGTGTAGTAGGGGCCTTGGTGGATAAATACGTTATAGTTTCCTTTCATACATTTATGATTAATCATTAATAATTGGGGATTTTAATTTTGTTTTTTGAAGGAGTGAAAATATTTATTTTGCAAGAATCTCGATGTTAGTTGGGATATAGGAAAAACTGTTACAATATGACATTTATTTTCTTATCATTGGCGATTACAAGTCTGAGCGAATTTACCGTTAACAATAACACAAATTGGCAAAATTATAAAAGAAACGCTCAGAGATACAATTAGCCGTCATGAACAAGCAAACAATTGAGTATTTACTTTTAAATATCTCAGAAATAAAATGCAAGTAATAATGATATTTGGAAACAATATACAATACAAGTTATGACGACCTCACACATAGGTATCATAATACTGTGACTTTAAATTTACCAAAAAAAAATCATGGGCGTCATGAATGAACAATATGCCATTCGAAAATAACTAGTTTTGGTAAATTACGCCGCTTGCTCAGGGGTTTTTCAGTTACAAAGTTAGAACATGGATCTATCCCTTCAAAGGGTTCAGTTTCACGGAATGCACAGTCAGATGGCTTGGTCGCAATAATTTACCATTGCAGTTCTGCGTCTGATGTCTGCGGTGTTCGGAGATGACCCACGGTATGTGACAGGCACGTCCGTAGTGGTAATGCGCATCATGCGGAAGCTACTCCAGCAAGCCGGCAGCGTCAGATTTCCGACACCAGGAGTCGGACTCAGCAGTTAGAAAAGCCAGCCAACTTTCGGAGTCCACCACAGACTAGCCTAGCATAGAATCGAATAAAGCTTGTCGCTCTTCTCTCTGCGAGGAAATTTCTGGGTCCACCCCTTGCAGTCTCGAAGATCACATTTAACAGAAAATTCCCAGGATTTTAATTTATATGCTCATTTGGATTGGATCTTCGGGTTGGCACCTAATGTCATGTGATATCCCCGATATTTTATTTGCCCCGCGTATATCACAGAAGTCGGTCATATTCGGCTAAGTTCGCCGGGGTGAGAACGTATTCGGGTGGCGGGCTTTTACATCAGGTCAGCGGCCTGTTGAGCTGCCCACACCAAGGTTGAAACCAGTGATGTCCCGCAAAACCCTTTATCCGCGACTTCCTGTCGCCATGACTCGGGAAGGCCGCGATTACCTTCAAGCCTACGCAGCTCAATAATTCTTTAATATTCGTTACAACAAGATACACTGAATGATCACCATTCACGTACTTTAGGAAATTACTAAACAAAAAACTATATAGGTGGTCGCCCAAGATTTATGTAAATTACTCTAACATTATGATTTATATAATAAAAAAATGCACATTAGAACGTGGCGGCAGCGCGTCACGTTATATATGGAAGCACCTGCGAGGAATACAAAGACAAAACGTGGCAGATAATGACCAGGCCAATGGATTCCTGCCCTGCCAGTAAAGTCCTTTTGATTTTATTTACTTATTTAATTTTGCTTATGGGTTCATCGACATCGAGTTCGTTAGAGGCGGGAAAGGAGTGGCGGAGGGGGGCAAAATACGGGAAGGAATTCCGCGATGATCTTTTTGAGGAACCATCGCGGCATTCGCCTGGCGTGTTTTGGGAAACCGAGGGTGGTGGTGTAACGGCTAGCGTTCTGGCCTCGCATTCGGTGGACGGCGGTTCAAATCCCCGTCCGGGCGTCCAGATTTGGGTTTTCCATGGTTTCCCAAATAACTCCAGGTAAATGCCGGGATGCTTCCTTCGAAAGGCCATGGCCGAATTCCTTCCCATTCCTTGCCCCCCATCCTTTCCCGTCTCTAAAGACCTCGCTGTTAGAGAGACGTTAAGCAGATTTAAAAAAAAATGTTTTGGGAAAACAATGGAATACCGAAATCTGGATGGCCGGATGGGGTTTCGAACCACGTCCTCCCGAATGCGGACCAGTTACCGCTCACCCACTCCGCTCGGTTCTGCTGACGAAAATTTCTTCCGTCACCAGGATTCGTACCTGCTAATTCCGTATCAGCGCCGGACACCATCACGGTGCCGCACCCAACTACACTAAGGCGGCTGGTGTACAGACATTTGTAGTTTCGCAATTATTTCATCACAAACCTAAAGGCAAGTCTTCATGATATAGTTTATGGAAAGAAACCGTTACTCGCGAAGTTAATGTCTCTTGTAACAAAACACTAGAACAATATCCGAGATGTAGCGGAATTACCGATCCCTGTACTGCAGGGGCTAGAGCACTCGCTTCACTCACCCACGAACGCCGCGTGGGTCATCGTTGGTTTTAATTAAGTACATATTGTTTTTATTCTATTTTGCCTTACTATGTGGAGCTTTAATCGAAACCATAGTATGATAATTACAAGTGCCGATAAAAGTGGAGCTGCTGAATGGCTGCAAAGGCTAGATGTCATTTTTAAAAAAATCCAAATTGGACAACAGGGAGCAGTGATTAAAAATTGTCAAGAAAATTCTTGTCTGTGGAAAATATTCTTTAGTGACAATAGGATAAAGTAACTTGTGGCATTATGGTAATTTCCCCAAATAAGTTTGTTGTGGTTCGATAATAAGGCCAGACATTACCCAGATTTTTAATTTTCTATTCAAGGCACAAACGTTGACCGCCGACAATGCACGACTACTGACGAGAGTGAAATGTGTTAGCGTGACACTCTGGCTAATGGTCTAGGAATTGAGTGCACTCAAGTAGAAACAAGATAAACGGATGGACTGCACGCCAGGTAACTAGCAAACTGGGAGGCGAGAACTAACTCACCAAGCCCGGTAGCTTGGCCTCGGGCCTCGCATACGGGAGAACGCGGGTTCAACTCCCTGTCCAGACATACAGATTTCGGCTTTCCATCGTTTCCCGAAATCACTGAAGGTGAGTGCCGGGATGTTTCCTTGAAAATGCCATGACCGAGTTCCTTCCCGATCCTTGCCCCAGTCCATTCAAGCCTCTAATGACCACTAGGATGACGAGGGGTCAAGCCATAAAAAAACTACCTTCAGAATAGTTCTAGTGACCATTCTGTTAATACAGATCTTTAGTTATGAATAAATTCTGACACAACAGATTTTCCTGATCCAAAACGAACCTCCTGAAATGAGGATTGTGGTCATACATCACGATTGCTTGTATTGTTTATCGTGTCGTTGTTGATCGCCTCCAAGAAATTACTAAAACTCTAGAGCACATCCTAGTGGATGACAGAGCCTTTCGACAGAATTTTCTTTTTATTATGCCATGCCGATTCTGGACGTATGCTGTTACCGTGGAAGGTGTACCTCTCTATGGAAAGATGAACTGGGATGGTTTCTCGTTGCCTTCCCAGTGCGCGCGCGTATGTGTTATTGTAGGTCCGGATGATTGTGACAGTGCGTGTGTCTATTATAGAGTGTTGTTTCCGTAGCATGTCATTAATAAAGAAGAAGGAAGAGATGAAAACCGCTGCATGGCCCATTCAAGCCTACTCTTCCGTAATACACTTGGGGCTCGCCAAGCTTGACATCCCAATCCGAAGGAGGGATCACCGTCACTCCATACGCTCTGCAGAGAGGTTTGGGACGTAACCCAGGATTTTGGGGTACAATTCGATAAGCAGGAATTGTGCTTCACCTGTAGGTCATGTCTTGATGATGGAAATTTCTTCCACCACCAGCTAACACTATGTCAGCACGGGGCACCATCGCGGTGCCGCAACCAACTGAGCCAACCTCCATTTTTACTACCTGATAAAAACATGTTTCATAATTAATTCACATGCAGAACTGTGATCATAGTAGTATTTCTTCAATTTAAATTGTCACGTTTGGTGCTGAAGTACTAGGTGAATCTACTTCTTACTTGAAAGCCTTCAAATTTGGCAATACCCCACTAGAGGAACCAGGTTTTGGGTTCGAAAATCCTCCAAGTTTTGGATTTTATCTACGCTAAAGGAATTATCAGATAAATACTCATTCCTCGCCCAAATCAACAATTTCGGGTTTTAAATTAATAGGAGTCGAAAAATTCTGAAAAATCGTGCACTTGATCCCAAAACTTTTTTTTAGAACAAGCATGGCGATCATTTTCCTCCTTCTTCGATCAATTTTAGCACACTGAGAGTCTGTCCGTACGTCAACCGAATAAATCAGCACGTTACCCTAGGAAATCACATTTACGCCGCGTAATACATTTCACTGTCACTGCCGACTGGACTAGGACAAATCTGGTTTCTGCTCCGCAAAATATGCGTCACTAGCAAAGTCGGCCTTAACAGAGCAAATTTGATTCGCGTTGGGAGTTACAAGCAAGTGGTCAGCCACACTGAATAGTCCTTGTAGATTGCGCAGACGGCAGCGAGCGACCGGTTGGCCGGCCAAGGCGAGTGGCTGAGTCTCTGGTATGTTGACCCAACCAGTGACGTCACCACAAGGACGCCGGTTCACCTTGCTACACGGCTGCTGACGCGGCATTTGCATTTACATCCTTTTTCTTTTTAATTGATTCTGACTGCACACCTAATTAGGCTTGGAAGCGGTGACTTATGCTCCGACTTGGGCAGCAGTATCTACGTGAATCCCTGTACCAATATCAGATCAGCCCCATGCCCCGGTGGAATTTAACTTTCCCGCGGACTTCCCTCCTCGGTAGACATTTGGCAGCAGCCTGATTGGGCCTGGGGAACCGTTCCGGACGATCAGCTTCAATTAAAAACCCACGGCTTCGTCACGGATCGAACCCTGCTCGTTCCTTCTAATGCTCCAGTAATTGCACATGGTTACCTTTATCGATCAATAAAAAATTCAGTGATACATTTTGCTGTCGACTAAACCGACAACCCATTAAAAATTTCAACAGTGCGAGGAAATAGTGCCATGCGCCATCTTAAGGCTATTTTCGTAACCATGTTTTGGAGAAATGCGGAGTAAATGATACAAAATCTCCTACAAATACAATTGTACATTGGCCTTTCAGTTTACAAGCTCGCCAGTTATGTTGCTGGTTAAGAAGGTCCACTTATTGACAACAAAGAACCTGTTCAAATAAACTGATGGAAAAGATGCAGTCTTTCCATACTCGGATTCGGCTTTTAGACTGATGAAATGTTTTCAGATTTTTAAATATGGTTTTAAGGTTGGAAAAATAAGCTATTTCTAAACTGTAATGATAATGTTTCTAATTTTGTTTAGAAAAGGTAAATCTCAATCATTAATACTTTCTAACAGCTATTTAGTAGAGAATTTTAGCCTTTTTTATGGCTTATCCTCCTGGTCCTGCATCAAGGTAAATAACTGGGGGAAAGGAACTGGAAGGAATTAGGGCATGGCCTTTTGAAAGAACCAGCCCAACATGGAGTGATTTTGGGAAGCCATGGAAAATCGAAATTAGGGAGGGCCGGACGAGGATTCGAACCGACATCCTCCAGAATGCGAGAGCCCAGGCCATTATCGCTTACACACCACGCTCGGTGAGAATTTTGAAAATAACATATATAGTTCGTAATGTCAGAGTAGAATGATTAATTTTTAAACAATTTTTTAAGAATTTGTCACCAACAAGTTTTAATGAGTAATCAACTGGCCAATCAAATGATTTACAAAGAGTAGCAATAGTTAAACTATTCGGAAATAATAAATAATACACTCTGTGAAATGCAAACTCTAAAGAACTTGCTAAGAAGCGGAACTACCAACAGAGACTCCACATTCAATATAAGAAAGTGTGTTCAAAGCTTCTTGAAGCTATAATAGATCAATTTTCAAAACAGCCCGTCTACTGTCAATCGATAAAGAACTTTCAGTGGCGTACCAGGAAAATCCGCTTGCTTGTGTAATAGTTAAGTGATACAGGAAGTCTGGGAAGAAGTGTGCACCTCCAAAGCATTCGTGTCGAGGAGGCATTTCAGAACAGACACATCCGCACGCTCGCAGGAAGCAGGTGTATCAGGTATCACGCAGCCAACCAGAAAGTGTGATTAAAACAGCACGGTAGGAATAAAACATATTTAAAGCTTGGTATTTAACTCAAAGGAGGTATACTTACAAAGACTGATATTAGTAGTAGTGTAGCCAGATGTTTTCCTCTTTACCTGACCTAACCCGATGGTCCTATCGGGTTAAGTGGACCCACAGTTAAACGTGGAATCCGAAACGCCAATACGTTCTGGCGTACTTCATATTACACAGCAAGCTGTGCGAAAGGTTAAAGTTAGTTTAAGGGCTTCTGAAACTCCCCACCGAGACAAGGATTCGAACCGAGGACTTTTCGATCTCCAGTTAGATTATTTTTCGATTCGGCGACCAGGGACCAGGTGGATAGTGGTGACCTATGGTGACCACTTATATATTAATAACTAGCTGACCCGACAGACGTTGTCCTGTCCAGATTTCAATAAATTTGTTTGTGATCGTTTTGTGAATTTGTGAAGAGCTGTTGAAAATATGTAAAAAAAAGTAAAAATAGGAAAAATCGTATTTCTGAGTTATTATTGTGCTTATCAACGATTGTGTCCATTAATATTCAATTTTAGGAGGCGTACATTCAGAAATACTCTAATGGGTAATTTTATATTCGAGATGAATTCTATCGGTAGCACACCGCTGAAATGCTGGAAATGTGTGATGTGCCTGTAATGTGAGCAACTTTGAACCATACGGTTTTGTTCCAAAATTCAACTGAGTCATCTCCGTTCCGAGAATATAAGGAACAAAAAAAAAAAAAAAAAAAAAAAAAAAAAAAAAAAAAAAAAAAAAAAAAAAAAAAATTACACATATCCACCGTTCGAATCCTGTGTTATTGTCTTGAGTTCATCCAAAAATCTCATAGAGAAAAACCCTTCCAGTTTTTCCAGAATTTTACAATTTTATCGGCAATTGCTCAAGATTTTCTTACTCTAAAAACCTTATTCGAGCTGTTACGAACATTAAAAAAAAATAAAAACCCAAATTGCTCCATAGAAAAACAAAGCATTCTCATTTTTCCGGAATTTTCCAATTTTCCGGGAAACGTTTCCAATATTTTTTTTTCTACTTTCTCTATTAACCTTTTTCGAAGTATTTAGAAATAGCCAAATCGTCCAGTTTTTTCCGAAATTTCCCGTCAATTGTTCCAATTTTTCTTTCTCTAAAAACCTTATTCGGACTATTATGAGTGTTTTAATAAAAATTTAGCCCTATCCGTCCAGTCGTTCTCAAGTGATGAGGTTACCAATGAACAGCATTTCATTTTTATTAATATACATTATAAACATAAAACGATGTACTTTTTATTTGTATTACGAATTATAAAGTTATAATAATAATAATCCTATTTTATTACTATCTCTGAAGGCACGTAAAACTGGGCAATTTATATTCTAGGTAAAGGAATAATTATGAAGTCAAGAATGGAGGAGATAAAAACGAACCTAGGATGGCGTCTGAATACGGCGATAGCCAGGATGAAGCTGTAGAAACTACAAAGCAATTAGTTGGACTGTATATGGAAAAAGCTTATTACAGCACTGGACGCAGAATTGGAAATTGTTATTAGTTTGTGATCAAATATGAAAAGTTGTGAAATAAAAGTTTTGGTTTAATTTGCGATGTTATTGCTGAAAACGTAATCGATGAGTATTTGGAAGTAATAGAATATAAAATAAGTTGGGAAACGAGTATTTTTTTAAAATAATTGTAACCCGAGAGCTAACGTTGTATAAGTGAATTAAGTTTAGAAAGTGACGTTATATGCTCTCGTCCTGTATGGAAATGACAACAAAAAAAAAGACATAGCCTACTAAATGAAAAGTAAATTAGTAATAATTTGTTTAAGTCACGGTTATCGAAAGTAAATGCTTGATAGTCGTATATGAAAGTGAAGATGGACGAATCGTTTCTTTCGGGACAGCTTTGCTGATTTGTATCCCGTGTTGACGTAGGAATAGTATGTTATAAGTTGCGGGTATTAAGGCTTAATAAAGTCAAACAGCAGCTAGCAGCTCGAAATACACGTTTATTTATGGTTGCTGGTGTTGCTAGTCTGAGTTATACTAAAGAACACTATTAAGAATTATACAACGCTCGTGGCGAAATAGGTGATTTTGTCATAATGACTTCAAAGCGGCATGATGACACGAGAAGGAGGGAATTAATTTTAATTGCTAATCGTTTTGGCCTAACATTCTGGAGGACTCCCATTCGATACCGAATCCGGCCATTGAGAGTTCGGTTTCCATCATTCCCCTAAATTATTCTAAACGAATGCTGGGATGGTTCCTTCGAAATGCCATGGCTGAATTCTTTCCCATTTGTTGCCTCTAGTACTTTCCTGCCTCTGAAGTCAGAGCCGTAAATCCTTACTCAAGATGGTCTATAAGTCATTTTCGAGCTTTTAACCCGGTTCCGCTGAATCTCCCCGAGCTTCAACGCGACGTTCAGACTGTTATATAGGACAGATGTAAAGCTAATGAGTAATGACACACTATGCTGATCCGGATCCCGGAATCTGCAACCGCAAACGCATAGGAAAAACCCGCGTTTGGAGCTAGATGACATATAGGTGGGGAAACCGCATGCTCCAGGAGGTTTCCAGCGCGTTCTTCGTTTAGTTTCATTTCGGTTTGCTCAGAGAATGGATCTGGCTCACTTCATGAATGTCGCAGTTGTTTGCGCTCCTGAAAGTGAAGGCTTGTTGCAGATACGTCGAAAACGTAGATATTTTGTGCACCCATACAACCGTGGCCCAGATAAGTTTCCTGCTTTTTATGCAGACATTAGAAAGTAAAATAAGTTTTATCAATGTCATCATTCGATCATCTGCAATGAAGTCCTACGTCCTTCATCACGAAAGACGATACTTCCTTCAAAATGGGAATATGTGCAGAGAAAAGGTTGACCATCACCCTCAGGTAAGCGCAATAATCTCTTCAGACGACATCTTTTACATGTGAGAATCCGCATCCGGAGTGAGACTGAGCGGCTGATGTGTCACTACCCCCTCCCCTGCTTTCTTTGTGTTTCCCACTCCAATCCGCGTCGCCGGCCGGTTCCGCAAATTTTCATTCCGCCGACAGGATACGGTAGAAAAAAAACCGTGCGCGTTTTCCGGATTGCGGTTTCTCATGCCCTGCAGGACAAACGGTGCTTGCATATTCACAGGTACCGTAGCTTTTTGCGATTATGTGTTTTACCGCATAGTATGTCATTATGCTTAGTATCACTGATACAGCGAGATTCAGCTTATTTGAATCAGGTTGTTGTGCGAGAAGAGATAACTGGGGACTGGATCGAGAGCCCCATGCGACCCACTGACCGACCTCAACCATCCCCGCCGCCGCGACCCCTCTGTGTAATGCGGCTCTTCCTTCCTAATTGGTCGCCTGACCCCACACCGACCAATCACAGCGTCCGCCACGTGTGTCTGGCGCCCCACACGGCCTAGTTCGATCTCAGCAACACGTCAGCGCACAGATGTGACACCAATATCCACGTCTACAGTTTTGTGTTAAAAAATAAGTAAAAAAAATAATAACTTGTATGGTCCCAACCTGCGAATTATGCTTTGGTTTTATGTGGAATTTGTGAACAATGTAAACTTTTATACCTGTCCTAAAAAATTAAATCTAATTTTTAACGACAATGGAATCTGTATCCATTTCACTATCGTTGCGGTTTTTCAAAATTGTTATCGAGACAGTGAGAGAAGTAGTAAAGAACTAAAGGTTTATTTCATGTGATACTTCTAGACATTTAGGGGAAAAGGGAGTAACCATTACCGGGAACTATTTAGCACAGCTTCCGGAGCACTTGCGAACAACTATGTAGGAAAAGTTACTTGTCACAAAAAGCGCTTTTTTATTAGAACAATGTTCCCAGCAGGTCGTCTATAACTGCCAGGAGTGCACGATACTGCATTATTATTATCATGACCAAAGTTATCGACAGAGCCGCATTTATAGTCTGTAGGCCCCTAGGCTATAACTGTGGTGCGGGCCCATATGTATAAAGCAATATCGATTACTTATTACTAAATTAATAAACCTTTTATGCAAAATATTGATTAATGTGAGGGTAGTAAATATGTACCCGCATAACTTACTGAAGAATCGAAACGTACACACTATGACAATAAATTTGGCCGCCGCTGAAAAATTCTATCACTCTTATTTTGCACAATCTGACATCAATGTCATCCCAGGACACAGTAATGCATACTGGCACGCCATTATTGCGTTACTGTTTCTTAGGATGACATTGATGTCAGATTGTGCAAAAAAAGAGTGATAGAATTTTTCAGCGGCGGCCAAATTTATTGTCAAAGAGTGTACTTTCTGTATTGTTTCCGAGACTGAAGTGAACTATGTTATCAAGTTTAGTAGTAATATGAAACAGAGGGTCTACTTGTTAAGATAAAGAAAATTTTGATTATTCACACACGCATGTCAACAAGATGACAACGACTAATATATTTTTAATTTTTAATTTTTATTTTTGTATGTAGTGTGGGCCCCCCTCTTTGTGGTGCGGGCCCCTAGGCTACAGCCTAGATAGCCTATGCCTAAATGCGGTCCTGGTTATCGATATGTTTAGAACTGTAATTCTTTGTCCCTCTGGAAGGATTGCTCAGCCTTTTTGCCTCGTGGAATGTCATAGGGTGACGCTAAAGACGAGTATAGCTCACAATGTGAATCAATAACACGGATTGGCGAGCTTCTTGAGAAAAATTTCGAATGGTTTTATGCCTTGAGATGTCCTCTGATTCTGGATGGGCAGCAGTTGCAGTGTTGATTCTGCAGCTATGTAGCAGCAATTCCGAACTGACGAGTAGAAGGAGAGAGAATTCGGGATCCTACCGAGAGACAGAGAAAAGTTAAGCTAAAGCACTAGATTTTGGAGAGACGAGTATGGATGAGATTTTAGTCGTTGTTGTGCAAGTCTGACGGACGAGAAGCCTCATTGGCCTTATGCGAGCTATCTCCTCCTTTTTGCATACTGTTTTGCTATTTGACGTAGCTGTGAGCAGTATTGTTTATAATTTTCCATTGCTGCACCGTATCTTGTGTATCATAGTTTTATGCACATAATTAATACACTCCTTAAAACATCTAGTTGTATTGTTTCGCCGTCGGACATGGATGGATGCGGGCCAGTTTATATAACATACTAGCTGTTACCCGCGACTTCGTACGCGTGGATTTAGAATTTGATTGCTAGAACTGGATATACAAAGCTGAAAGTTACCTAAGATATGTCGGCATAATATGACGGGAACGCTATCAACATATCATGAAAGTAACCTAAGATATGTCGGCATAATATGACGGGAATGCTATCGATATACCATTCTACCGTCGAACCTGTCTCATTTATTCATATCGGAAAAAGTATCCTATTTCGTTCCTAATGATACAAAGTATTTCGGTATATCGGTATGCACATATGGTCGTCAAAAAAAAAGACGGAGACTTACTTTCGCATATATAATATTATTAGTTTAGATCACACAAAAACTGCCTGTGGAACCAGTATACCCTGAATAAAGTAAACACTTAGGGCACTATTCTATCGCCTAAGATTTACCAGAACATGATATCCTTACTACAAAATCCTAGGCTTGGCTCAAACTAGGAAAAACAATTCATTAAAAAAATTGCTCCCAGTGGGGTTTCAACCCGAAGCAAGCACGATGCCACTGCGCTACGCTGCCAATGTTCTCTAATGTTACGCATTACAAAGACGTATAGATATTATGTGTTTGTCTTTCACAGTTCAGATAGTTTTCATAATTTAATGACAATATGTTCTTATCTATACAGAATATGGTATCCCATGTCCATCCTAATGTCAAATAGCATCTCCTTGTCAAATTTCATCACGATTGGAGTAGCCGTTTTGCCCAAGAAACGTAACAAACAGACAGACAGACAGAGCTACTTTCGCATTTATAATATTAGTATAGATGATTTGACATGGACCATAACGCTGTTAAACTCGCATCTACGAAGATGAGGCTTCAATTCTGAAAATAAAGTATAGTTCCTTTGAGCCCTGTCAGAATTGTACGGCGGGTGAAGGAGTTTGTTAAAGACTCATTCTTCCATAATGATCTACACTTGAGAGAAAGGTGGATTGGTAAACTGTCATACAAGAAACGCACACCACTTTCCCTTTTTATAATGCTGTTCCTGAGTTTTGCTATTGGACTGTGATAAGCTTTTGGTTGCACGAAATAACAACTCCGACGATTCATTCTATATTTAAGTTTATTTTTTTTTTCCGCGAGCACAACAATAACACTACACAGAAAGGTATCATCTCGATCCAAAGATACTAAGTACAAACATACACAAATGTTCCAGCGATTAAAAACACACTTCCGAAAACTACTGACTGATAACCCTCTCCGCTCGTCATCTCTGCGAGCTTAAACAGACATTTTAAAAGCATCCAGAATTATTCGAACAGTTCCGACCGACGTTTCTAGAATTCTAACAATACTTTAACAATTAAATTCATACAAAAATAGTTACAAACTGTATCAAATCACTCACAATCATTAGAAAACGTCTTTAAATGAAAGTTAATACTGTTTACATGCATTTACACACAAAATTATTAACATAAACCAGACCAAACCGTCGCAAATTGTTCTTCAAGCATCGTAGCTCACATCAATGCTTACAATTACAAACTTTTAATCAATGTATCATGCATAATATTGTCCTTGAACGTATTACATAGCATTTACATAGTTTCTCTCCATAAAACAACGTTGATTTACATGACAAATATACACAAATTCACAAATCCCTAATTAATCATCTCCCAGCTTGTTACGCATAATTCTTTCAATTACATTTCATTTCAGGGCTGGGACTGAGAGCTGTTTCAGCTGGTACAATATTCTGCATTTACTGTAGAACTTCTTTCCTTGACCTTCGAAGATTTAAACATCTCATTCCAAAAAACTGCTTCCAGCTTTACATGAATCAATGTGTCAGGTTTACCAACCCATAAGAACAAAGTTTCTGGTTGCATAACTATCTGTTGTTGAAATCATAAAGCCTTGGATACACTAGGGGACAAATGGAGCGACATGCCGCGCGACATGCTGCGCGGCATGTCGCTGGACAACACCCGGGAACACTGCCGCGGAACATTTAGCAGACACACTAGTCAGTTGTTGCAGAAATGTTGCCCGAGGAGGTTGCGTTGGTTAGTGCTGCGTACATACTTATATCAAGTAGTTCAGTTTCGTAGGACGCGTGTTCGATACGCATATAACAGAATTATTAATATTAAAAAATCAAGTATGTTAAGACGTAGAAAACAAAAAGAGACTCGAATGAGAAATTTTGTATCTGATTAAAAACAAATTAAATAAATTTATATTATAAATATTGCTTCTTATTATAAATGTGCTTATTTTTTTCAACAAACTAAAAACAGGGATTTTGATGATAGTTCTTGAGGTTTAAATATTAAAATTCTCATGATTTTATTTAATTTCTTTAATTGTATTCAATATTTTTTATGACAAAACTACGCGAGCCACCACAAAGCCGTGGATTTAACTAGTTTTAAATTGCCAGTCGCCTACTGTCCGCCCCTCGCGATGGTGTCCCGGCCTCTCACCCTGTCACACCTAGGCGTTACTTCCTGCCGCCTCACAGCTGCGATCCTAGACAACTCATAGGCGTCCACAAAATCAGTATACATTCTTAGGAAACTTAAAATTTATATGTTTCCTTACAAACTATTATATTAATAATTATATATGCTGTTTCAGGATACAGCTACTGCAAATGAATGGAAGGAAAAGGCTTGTGGTTATGAAATATTTTGGAAATTCCACCAGGGGCGTAGCTACTATGGGGCTAGGCGGTGCAGTGCACCGGGGCCTTAACGCTCAGGGGGCCCCCAAGCATACCTCAAGGGACCCCTAAGCGCACCTCTAGGGGCCCTCAAGCGCCCACGAGCCGGGCCCTCAACCACTGCTCAAGGGCCCCTAAAGAAAAATTCAAGAGCCCCCATCCTCAGTTCAGGGGGCCCCTACCAGCACACAAAGTAAAAAAAAAAGGTCGCCCGTCTGGCCTGAGGGCCCAAGATAAATTTTTTGCACCGGGGCCCTTGTTAGCCTAGCTACGCCACTGAATTCCACACATTGTCTTGGATCTATTGATGGGAAACACGTTTTGATTCAGGCTCCTTCCAATTCCGGCAGTGACTATTATAACTACAACGAACAATTTAGTATTGTCCTATTGACTATTGTGTATGCCGGTTATAGTTTTATTTATGCAAATTGTGGTGTAAAAGGAAAATCTTCTGACAGTGGAGTGTTCCAAGAAACTACTTTTTAATATAGCTCTGGCTGCTAATCAACTTAAGTGGCCAGATCCAGAGCCAGTAAGATAAGGTGGACCGAATATGCCTTTCGTGTTGGTAGGAGACAGTGCTTTTGCATTGACCGAACATATAATGATGCAATCACGACGCGGGTACTACCAAGCGCATTTTCAACTACATACTATCAAGAGCAAGAAGAGTTGTAGAAAATGTGTTCGTAATCTTATGTGTCGTATTTCGTATATTCCGTACACCAATAGCCCTCCAGCCTGCAAATGCTGACGTAGCTACTTGGAATGGTGTGTGTAAACCTACATAATTTTTTAAGGCGCAATAGTCAGTCCAGATCACTGTACACCCCACATGGAAACTTTGATTCTGAAAATATGGATCACGAAATTGTGGAAGGATCATGGCGCAGAGAAATTGGATGTCATAATATGTTGATGCTAGAGGAAGACGTTATTCTGAATATGTTATGGAAATAAGAAACAATTTTTCTGAATATTTTGTGAATGAACAAGAAAGTGTTTCCTGACAAAATAATTTTTAAACATAATTATGAAATAGGAAAAAAAAAGATCCACCCTAGCATATAACAACTATTTTAGCACTGTACCAGTAGAATCAGATAATCACGGTTTGAAATGTCCCACAACAACCTATAATTCTAGTACAGCTCTATTAGTTGAAGCAGCATTTCGTTTTCCGACAGCACTGACATGACAAGCTGCGCACACGACTGCACTCGGGTACAAATGTCGCGGGACTGACGCGATGTTTTCGCTCTGGAAGCGGCAACACACAACATGCCCCGCGGCACGTAGATGTCGCGCAAATTGTTGCACACAACATTGTGGGACAGCGGGGAACGTTGCAGCGCCACCCAGACTCAGTGTTGCGCGTCAGATTTGTCCCCTAGTGTATCCGGGCCTTAACTGTTCAGGTGACGCTTCACTTAATATTGCTGGTGTGCACTCATTGCTCGGTCGTCTGATAGTTTACAATCTTTGGAAACAGGATCTAAGCAAAGCCGTATATTATACGCTGAAACAGTAACAGGTTTTCCAGTGGTTTTAAGGAGTTAAATCATGTTACTGATTAAACAGAGCAGAATGGGTTCTGTATTGCAGCATATTTATGATAGCGCACATGTGACACCATCACTACATCACTACAAACACCGCTGAAATGCTTTAACTGTGCTTGGAACTACGTTCAAGGTAAGATTCTCTGGATGCCGTAATTGGAAAAATTTTCGTTATCCAGGACTTCATAATCAGAGGGAGACAATGAAGTAAACATATCGTAATAGCTATATTGTCGGCAAAATATATGGTTTTATGTCCCATCTGCAACACTGTCGAGCGGTTTGGTGGCTCAATGACTAAGCCGTCTGCCTAAAGATCGAAATATTCCCGGTTGGAAACCCGATGTCGGCTGAAATTTTCAGTAGCCCTTCTCCTCTAGCCAGCTTGCTGGTGGTTCGGATTCCTCGTCAAGGTGTAGATCCCCATATTCGTAGGATTACTGGCTTAGAATTAGTTACGACAAGGGGCGAATCGAAAACCCTGTGGTGCACAGTCTGGTGATTAGTATTGTTGACCACCACCTATCCGACATTGTGATGAAAAGTGCTTCTACCACCAAGTACGTGTCAGCGCCGCAACCAACTGAGCTAATGGAGCATGCGTATCATCATTAACCAAGAATATTACCGAAAAATGTTAAAACACTATGATCAAAATGTTCGTTATCTATCTGGCGTGGACGTTTCAGTTCCAGAGATTAAAACTGATAGAGATGGCACAGCCAATATCGAAAATTCAAATATAACTGCATGACTAATCTGTTCCATTTCCTATCTGTTTCCGAGGACTCACGTTATTCTGAAATCTTTCTCAGTTTTAAAACACTAGTCCCCGCAGGGGCCTAGTACGTAAATGCCAGGTACGGGTTTGGTGAACCCTCGGTGCTCGAGCTGGAAACTTGTGAGCGCCACAAGTTTCCCACACCGTAAACTCCTACCATGCTTCAACGACCACCGTAGGGCGTGGCGGTGGAACGTTGTGTGCCTAGGAGAAGGGATCTTGGCTTCATCGCCCGGATTGCAAGGATGGAACAAACCTCTATTAAAAAAAAAAAAACCTCAACCTCAAGGTCAGACACGAGCCGAGGAGGCGAATGGGTGATGAGGGAAATCACTCGCAAGCGTGCAACCTCAGGGGCACCTGCGCACCCCTGTTGTATTAGCATTTCCTTTTAAATTGGTAATACTCGTGGGACCAAAATAAAGACTCACAAGAAAACCAAACAAACGTACGGTACGGGTGTGCCGCAGACTAACATAAATACACCTAGTTCATAGAAACGGGTGAGGGTTGATAGCCCCCCCGCATCTGACAGTGACAGCAACAGAAAAGTTTGTTCAGTACAGAACGCTTTTGTAATTATGGCAAAAATTGAAGGAACGTTTGAAAAGGTGTCACCCTTCTACATCTCAAAACGTCTAGAGGGTCTTTTTGGTACCCTTCACACTGTTAAAAAACTGAGGAACGGGACACTGCTGCTGGAAACAGCCACCAGTAAGCAAGCTAGCCAACTGCTGAATTGTGAGAGGCCGTAAAATGCGAACTCCATAAGTCCCTAAATTCCAGTAAAGACGTAGTCACCTGCCGTGACGTTATGGATTTAGGGACTGACGAGCTTCTTAAGGAATGGAAATCAGAGAAAGTGATCGAGGTACGTCAGATCGCATGAAGGGTGAATGGCAATCTTGAAAAGACTGCCACCTTCGTCCTGACGTTTGACACTCCAGTATTGCCCAAGAATATCAAGGCCGGATATTTAAACCTTAACGTCCGTCCGTATGTTCCGGACCCAATGCGCTGTTTTCAGTGTCAGCGGTTCGGACATACGACGGCGTCTTGTAAGGGCAACCCCACCTGTGGAAATTGCGGGAAGGGCGCACACGAGCCGGGTGTCAGTTGTACGCTCCCACAGGATTGTGTCAACTGCTCCGGTTCGGACCCCGCCTGGAGCAGAGAGTGTCAAGTGTATCTTGAAGAACGCAAGATACGGGAGCTCAAGACCAAAGAGCGGATTCCTTAAGGGGAAGCTAAGAAGAAGGCCAAGTTACTTGCCGCCCCAGTATTTGCAACTAGTTTTGCTAAGATGCCTTCAGTTCCCGTCAGGAAACAAAGTATTGCTACCCAGACGTCTGTTGCAGACATGGACACAAGCACTACGTGCTCGTGTCAGTGCAAATACGGTGCTAAACCCGATAAGGTCATAACGCCTAAGACCGCAGACGTCGGTAGCAAAATGTCTGCGTCCGCGATCACACCAGCAGCAGTGAAACAGGACTCACCAGCAGTAGCAGTGGAATTATCGGCACCTCCAATACCACCACGTGCCGAGAAAGCAGTAGCACTACCAACTGCTACCAACGTTACTGGAGGCGACCCGAAGACACAGGGTCCGAGGTTTAGGCTGACGGGCCCGATTCAGTTCGATAAATCTCCCTCTTCGTCCCCTCCCAGAACACCTGGTAAAAGGGAGAAAAAGGGAAAGATGGCGAGGAGGAAAAAGGTCAAGGAGGTAGTGGATGAGGACACTGAGTCGGAGATGTCTGACTCTTCGGAGTCAGAGGAAACTGCAATGCTGGTGGACGAGCCTGATCCCATTCCTCAGCGGGCAGTAACCAACGACCCACCCGAACCGTGGTGGGTGAAACCAAACAGGTAGGATGTGCCTAAAATTTTAGGAAGATCGGCCTAGTTTTAAAACTGATGGGTGACCTCTTTACAGCCACCCATCCATATGCATTGTTTTTATTTTTTATATTGTTATAATCCATGCCAATATACAGCCAGCAAGACATGTAGTGTTTTTAATCCTCTTTTGAACCTGTTTGGCCCCTTTACAGTCTTCCAGGTGATGTACGGTTTTAAGTCCTGGTGGCCGCTTTAAAGCCACGTCTGATTTTATGACTTATTTTATTTGCTGTCTGTACGGCCGACCCCTCTACAATCGACCATGCAGACAATATTTTAGTACTTTCTTAAGCCACAGTGATAGCCGGTAATAGGGCACTAATGACCCCGCTGTCGACGCACCCTAAAGGAACAATAACAACAACAACAACAGTATGGTTTGGTGGTCCCTCTACAACCACTAACCCAAGTATTGTGTTTTTAGTTCTTCCAGTTTTTAGTGTGTTCTGTCATGTTTTGATTCTAATTCTGTCTGGTTCGCCCCTTTACAGCTAGCCAGAGAGTTTGTTTTATCATTTAACCTGGTTGGCCTTTTTACAGTGAACCAGTTATTTTTTGTGTCTTTAATTTTTATGACCATTTTGCAGCGACCGTTTTAGTACCCTTTTTAGCTGTCTGTATGTCCGACCTCTTTGTAGCCGACAGTTGGCATTTCTACCAGTATTATAGTCTTGTTTTTTTTCCGTCTGTATGGCTGACTCCTTTACAGTCACCCATGCGGGCGGTATTTCTGTTGCTGTTTTAATATTTTAGTTTGCTTCTGCGTGGCCGACCGAGTCACATTTGGCCACGCAAATGGTATTCTAGTATTAAACCACGCTGTTAAACCAGGTTTTAGATAGGGCGCTAATAACCTAGATGTTGGCGCGCCCTAAAGCCCTAACAACAACAACATAAAACACTAGTACGTCCGCATCTGGATTACTGTTGTGAAGTTTGGGATCCGTATCGCAAGAGGCTGATTGACTCAGTACAGAGGAGAACCGCTCGATTCGTGACTGATTGCTACAGCACTTATGAAAGTGTCACAGAATTAATATATAGATTGGGTTAGGATCGTTTGGAAGACAGACGACGTCGTTTGCGTTTGAATTTATTGGAGAATATGCGAAATTCTATGACCTACGAGTGCAGTAAGGTACTTCTTCCGCCAACCTATTTGGGTCGCTATGACCGGAGGGATAAGATTCGAGAAATAAGTTGCCGTACTGATGATTTTATGTATTCTTTCTTTCCTCGTGCTATTCGGGATTGGAATGCGTAGAATTAAGATTGGTGCTTAGCACCCTCAGCCACCCACAATGTTTGTGAATTACAGAGTATGGATGTAGATACAGATGACTCCTGGACAGAAAGATGATATGTGCAGTAACGGAAACTAGGTTCGCAATTAACCATGAAACTAATGTGAAAGCCAATTATAAGGAATAACATCCGCGTTCCATGCAACCTAACTGAAGCTAACTTTTGGCATGTTCAGAGGAAATGAAACGGAACAGGGTAAGCTCTTTTCTTCCCAATTTATTTCGACCTTGGTTGCGTAATCGTACCACTTTGTATTAAGGAACCAGTTCAACTAGTTCCTGCGGATATGATTTTCCTTTCCACACAGTATGGAATGCAACACTTACATCACTGGCAGTCCTTGTAGTGTCCGGTGGGAAATGTTTTGTTGATTTCGTTTTCCTTGCGTTTTTACCGCTATGTTCCGAATTATCTGGTTTTACTACACAGTGTCCCAGCTGAAAGGGGCCACCTTTTCGTCTTGAAGTGGACCGCAAAATACACCCAGTACACCTTTAAATGACCTTCAATGCAAGAATAATAATGAACAATTAAGACAGTGTTAGGATGGTACGCGTACTTACTTTTTATAAGTGCTCGTTATATCCGTCAATAGCACCACAGTAGATAGTAGTGGATGTACTGGTCGTTTTTATTAACAAATATGAACAACGTCTATTGTGATAGTTCCCAACGCGGACGGTAATCATGGGGGGTGTTTCTGCTCCAAGGCAAATTTAGGGGGCGTTGAGGTTCAACAACCGTCTCCTAGTTTCCAGTATTATATCCGACTTTAAAGGCTTCAAAAAAACGTTTTTAATTACATTCCCGTGGTCATATGTAACCAATACAGAATTTAGCGTAGTCAGCAATTTATTAGCTAAGAAAAGAAACAGACTATCAATAGTGGAAAGTGGCGATTTAAGATTGCTGATAACAAGAAAAGCCACCATATCGAAAAAATAGCGTGATTACACCCATCTCATTTTTCATAAAATATATCTGTTAATCAAACTGTCAACAATACACCAATATTGTTAATATCTTTTAATAAAGTTTTTTTTATAAATCTGTCCTTGTTTTTATGTACATGAGACTGTACACCTCATCCAAGATGATCGCCGTCGAATCAGTGTTTCAAAAAGTTGATTACGAAGCAAAAAACTTAAAAAATTGAAGCACTATGGGTTACATAATTTATTACAAGAAGGAAACTGGTGTTTGTGTGTGTGGTTTTTTTTTTTTAAATGAGAATGCTTTATTACATAGCTAATTACCGCGTAATCGTCAGAGTCACGGCAAATGTCTACTTATTATTAAAATACTACTAAGATCACGGCTTCCAAACCTATTTGAAGGTCATTTAAAGGTACATGACCAATATTTGCTGGATGTATTCTTTCATCCACTAACAAGATGCAATTTTTTAAAATATTTAGGTATATATTCCCTACAAAAATAATAACGAACTCGATAAAATTTGTGAAAAAAATGACGTTGGAATAAAACTTTTTCTACTACGGCATAACTCTTCAAACCCATTGAAATTATACCAGAAACAATTTTCATATAAGAAATATAACGGAGTGATTTAGGTGGCCACCTTCAGCGGAAACATCTCGTTTACAAGCGACTAGAGTCAAAACCTCTGCCAGCGGTATTTAATGTTCCTTGTAATTTCGGTTACTTTTTTCTGAATTCTGCAGTTATTGCAGATATTGAACCCTTCGCAGTATTCTTGTTAACGATTGTAAACACTGCCTAAAAAACCGTAATCAAGACGACCTGTACGTCACTTCTGAGGTTTCAACTTGGGATCGTTGTAACTAACCTGTCAAATATGGCCGCACTTTGATGCACACTGCCTATTTTCTGCAGTCTTCAGACACTAATCGTAAAATTCCAAAGTGATTTATTGAAACTTTATGAAAAATTACATAATTCTTAGTCCTGGCCGATCCTTGAATGGTGCATTCAAACGCAATTTTCTACCTCGCCCGAACCTGAAATACGTATGCTGAAAATTCAGCAACTGATTACGGTATATCGGATCAGATTTGCTAATGAAAACGTGATTTTCTAACTGGTCTATCACAGTATGTCGATGTTGACGGGGAAGCCTCATCTAAAATAGATGTTACTTCTGGCGTTCCTCAAGGAAGTGTAATAGGACCACTTATTTTCTTAATATTTATAAACGATCTAGGTGACAACGTCAGATGCGGGTTGCGATTGTTTGCCGACGATGCAGTTATCTTCAGGGAAATATGGTGCTCTGACGATTTCTTAGAAATTCAGCGCAATTTGGATGCTTTTTCCGAATGGTGCAGTAAATGGCAGCTTACACTTAATTGCAAAAAGTTCAAGGCAATGCAAATAAGTAACAAAAGAATCAGTTTGCTAACGAGTACAAAGTAAACAGTACATTTATTGACACGGTTGATTCCCTGAAGTATCTGAGGGTAATAGTACAAAGCAACATGAAATGGGACTTGCACATTTCTTCCGTCATAGGCAAAGCTAATTCTTAATTACGATTCATAGGTCGTATTCTGAGGAATTGTAATGTTCATACAAAGGAAATAGCGTTTAAAACACTCGTGCGTCCGCATCTGGATTACTTTTGTGGAGTTGGAAATCCGTATCGCAAGGGCCTGATCGACTCAGTGGAGAGGGTACAGAAGAGAGCCACTCGATTCGTGACTGGTTGCTACAGCCCTTATGAAAGCATCACAGAATGGATACATACTCGTAGATTGACTGGGATCGTTTGGAAGACAGACGACGTCATTTGCGTTTGAATTTATTGGAGAATATGCGAAATTCTATGACCTACGAGTGCAGTGAGGTACTTCTTCCACCAACCTATTTGGGTCGCAATGACCGGAGGGATAAGATTCGAGAAATAAGATGCCGTACTGATGCTTTTATGTATTCTTTCTTTCCTCGTAATATTCGGGACTGGAATGCGCAGAATTAAGACTGGTGCTTAGCACCCTGTGCCACACACAATGTTTGTCAACTGCAGAGTATGGATGTAGTTGTAGATGTAGATCGGTTTAAACAATAATTTTTATCATTCCTTCAGAAGCATTTCAGTCCTGTTTCTTGTCAATTAGTCCTTTCTAGAATACATACCTGAAAATGTATAGCTATGTTCTGTATGTGATGAGTTTTGTTTGTGAAACGGATAATTGATGACCGAGCGTGGTGGGTTATCGGTTAACGTTCTGGCCTTGCATTCGGGAGGACGCGGGTTCGAATCCCCGTCCGGGCATCCAGATTTGGGTTTTCCATGGTTTCACTAAATCACTCCAGGCGAATGCCGGGATGCTCCCTTCAAAAAGGCCATGGCCGAATTGCTTCCCGTTCCTTGTCCACAGTCCCATCCCGCCTCTAATGACCTTAACCGTCGAGGAGGCGTAAAGCACTAAGTAAAAAAAAATAATAAAATGATGAAGCGTTGATTGTGGACCGTCCCAACATTCGTCTTGATGAATACGGGAAACCGCCAAAACTGCAATCAGGACGGGCGGTGCGTGAGGACCAGGACTCGAACATGGTCTCATTGTAGCTCCCCGATCGCCACACTGGCGGGTAAAAACGGATGTTTATAACATTCATTAATCTTTTACCTGTTCTATATCCAGCGCAAATAGTTTGATGTCTTCAATACTCCTACACGAAAAACCATGATTGGTGAACAACCTTCGCGGGACAAAGTGACCTTACTTTCACTTGTTACAGCAGATTATCAGTTATGTCAACCGCTAACGAAACATGCAGCACCTCTTCGCAATTTATCTGTGACATCACAGAGTCTGTTCGGGTAATGATCCCTTGCTGTGCTACCTATAATTGTGAAACTGTTTTCCTGTATCACCCACCTCTCATATTGTGCTCATTAATTCAGAATCCGTCTATAAAGCCTAGTCTGACGCTATCGACGAACAGAACAGAGGCTATTACGGTCTGTATTATTTCTCCAAACATTTCACGGAAGTCATAGTTTCAGACTTTGAAGCGCTTTGGTTGACATTTCGGAGTAAATAGCGTTTTCCAATTTGCTTCTATAATTGCCTCTCAACGATAACAGTTTAAATTTGGTTGGCATCATTTCCAAATAATTCCAACTTCATGTTGTATGTTCAGCGTTTGGTGTTTCCTTTTAAACAAAGTTATTGCTTTCCAAATAATACCAGGCAAATATTCGAATTATATTAAAAAGTATTATATTTAAAAATATTAAATAACACAGGCATTAACATTTTCGACTGATTTAACACTCAGACTTCACGACGGTAACATATGACTGACGCCATATTTTAAGCGAGGTATTGTGAAATTTTTTTTTAAGTTCTGTTTTACAGCTAGTCCACTTTGAGGTCCTTGGAGCCGTAAAAGTATTGTCGACAAGGAACAGGAAATAATTTGGCCACGTTCTTTGAAAGAACTATCCCAGCATCCGCTTGGAGTTATTTCGGGAGATCTCGATAATCGGATCGGTGATCGATCTCGCGTCCTCCTGAATGCAAAACCACACTTTAACAGCTAACCCTTGTAATGAATTAAAAGGTACAGTGCCATTAGGCACTAAGTGATCCCACGGTGTGTGTGAATATTGCCGATGCGTCGTGTCAATGAACAGAAACGTGACGGAACTAAAGCGTCCGGATTTACACGCACCTTGGGGGGTGCTGACAAGGTCCCACTCAACTTGGACATTAAGCGGATTTATAACCCCCATAAATAACTGAGACCCGCTTTCTATTTTCGCACGTTTCGGAAAGTTCCCGCCGAAAACTGGCGCGGACTAGCAAAAATAAACCTTAGTGACGTTTCCTAGTAAATGAGTGCTTTATGAGAGTAGGGGAAGACGATCCAGCCAATAGAGAAGCCGCCTCAATTTATTGCCGTGTTGGTGTTTTTTCTTGTCTGTTCTGGGGCCAATGTGCTGCTGATTCTTTGGCGCGGATTGCGGTGATTCGCCAAGAGCCGGACGCGACATCTCATTACGACAAGTACAGAGTCTTGCTCGGAGGAGAAGAACGGACGACGAGACATTCTGGTGCAGATCTTCATCTAGTACGGCCGAAGTGATTTTCGCGGAGTACGAGTCGGCAGCTGGGGACGCTGCCATCACGCGGTGCGTTCGAGGAAGCTGAAAGACCGCATGTGGCGCTGGTCTTACCTGGTCGCTGACCTGGGCTGTGAACAATGGTAAAAGCTACGACCCGGACGGAAAACTCATGCAATCGTTCCACCCAGTAATGACCCTGAGATTTTGCAGTGACCCTGAGATTTTGCTCTAACTGTTTGACATTCAATGATATGTAATTGTTAACCTCAGAATAAAAACAAACTTCGTGTTTGCCTAATTTCACAATAATAAATTGTACACCCAATTTTCAATTTTCCTATTCATTACAATAATATTTCATGTGATTAGCTGAAGATTAAGTATGATTTTTGATATTCCAAATTGATAATTTTGCTAATGATAAAACAGTATGACCCAAAAGTAAACGTCCGCAAGGTAGACGTTACACCCTCTAGACTCCGTAATTTGTTCGCTGATTCCTGATAGTTGTATTAAGCGCCCGCTTACCTGCTTCCCACACTTTTTGGCAAAGTAAATACACTATACTTAACACACACACCAACACACATAACAGCATTCGTAATGTGGAAGGCAATGGAAATCCACCTCGCATTCGGGAGGACGGCGATTCGAATCCCCGTCCGGGCATTCAGATTTGGGTTTTCCATGGTTTCTCAAATCACTCCAGGCAAATGCCGGGATGCTTCCTTAAAGAAAGGCCATGGCCGAATTCCTTCACATTCCTTGCCCCCCATCCTTTCCCGTCTCTAACGACCTCGCTGTTAGAGAGACGTTAAGCAGATAAAAAAAAAAAATCCACTCCACTTACCTCACTCCAGAAAGCTCTCATGGAAGGGTAACATTCTTTACAGGGTGTTAAAATAAAGGACAAAATATTTTAGGCCGTGATAGTATGCATGTCATCACGCACAGGACCAACCAAAACAGTTTCAAAGAGCGCGTGATTTCTTACGCCGAATGGTTGAAGCATGCATTGCCGTGGTAGGGCGTTACATTACGAACCTGTTATTAAACCCGAAAGTATGCGTTTGTGGTCCAACGTTTATTAGATATTTATGTCTTATTTCAATGCGTACTATCACGTCCTAAAATATTTTACATTTTTTAACACCCTGATTCCAGGCGCGTAACATACCTATTCGTAAAAATGTGTGCATACCTCTTAAAACAGTTATAAACCTTTTTCTAGTTAAAAATATAACGCCTATTTTCAACTAGAAATTAATTAAGCAACTGTGGAAACATGGCCTGCAACAACATTGCATTCAGTTATAAATCTGATAATTCAACAAGTGTTAGGAATCTCACGTGTGATGTCTAGTATTTTTCCCTTGGCGTACTTGCGTCATTAAACAGCAGTGCGAAAGAACGCACAATACCAGCTTTGTATGAAAATGTAACGATTACTTTACATAAAGTTGTTTCATTAGCTAACGTTAGTAGGCACTTAAGAGAATTTGTTTAGTATTCAGTCGTATGGCAATGTTAAATCCGCTGTCAACATTCCTTCCTTCGATGCTTCTCTCCACTAATTACTGTAAATTGACACCCATTGCGTTACACCAGTCACTAATTCAAATTGTTTCATCTGTGGTGATATACTTTAAAGAATCTAGTAAACACATAACTCCATTAAACAGTTTTCAACAAGGTAAGTTTCATGTTCTCGTTTTCCTCTCAATCTGACGAGTCGATTACTATAAATTTTCCACAGCATTGTTGATGCAACATTGTTAATTTCTTATTTGTTATAGTATGTGTCAAAACCGACACAATGAAACGTTAGAGATTCAGGAAACCTAACTGAAATAAGGAAGACGAACGTAAACTACTATCCGATTACCATTTATCCAATTCCGATATAATCCGCTTTCCAAAAGCTTTCCAGAAAACACATAAATATTTCTGTTGTACGTAAATAAAGTCACTGCAGTAATTTTAAAACTGATCCATCATTATTTCGTAATAAGTGATTTGCTGGGTAAAAAAATTCTTAAAACGTAGAAAGTAAATCGTTAGGGTAGGTAATACAGTAACAAAAGAAGTGGAAGTCAAAATTGGGACCGAGCGTGGTGGGTGAACGGTTAACGTTCTGGCCTCGCATTCGGGAGGACGCGGGTTCGAATCCCCATCCGGGCATCCAGATTTGGGTTTTCCATTGTTTCCCCAAATCACTCCAGGCGAATGCCGGGATGCTTCCTTCAAAAGGCTATGGCCGAATTCCTACCCGTTCCTCGCCCCAATTCCATCCCGCCTCTAATGACCTCGCCGTCGACGAGGCGTAAAGCCCAAGCAAAAAAAAATTGGAGTGCCACAGGGAGGCGTATTGGGACCATTGCTATTCGTTATTCTAATGAATGATTGCGTTGATAGTTTACTATCAGAAGCTAGGTTCTTTGCAGATGACGTAACGCTATACAATAGGATAAAAACAGTAGAAGATTGTGAACTGCTGCATGGTGATCTGGACAAGATATCCAGGTGTCAGTATGGGAAGAAGATAAATGCACAGAAGAGTCAACTTATTAGATACACAG
Source organism: Vandiemenella viatica (assembly GCA_031002005.1). NCBI lineage: Eukaryota > Metazoa > Arthropoda > Insecta > Orthoptera > Morabidae > Vandiemenella > Vandiemenella viatica. The sequence continues at coordinate 141,499,867 of CM061914.1, read as the reverse complement.
ATAAAAAAAACTAAAGGTTGATTATGTTTGTAAGGGGGAGAAAGAATTGCTTCTTGAATTAAAATGAAAGTACCTTGGCATAAAATTTGATAACAAACTTAACTGTGCAGGATACAAGGAGAGAGAGTAGGAAAAGGTTTCAAAATCCTCCACATGTTGCAGAGAGTGATGAGGAATGGTACCAGAGAAGTAAGGGAATTGGGTTACAAAACTTTGGTGAAACAATTGATTGAATATGGTGGTGCAGTATGGAACCAACGTTTCATGTATGAAATACAGGATTTGGAGGGGGTGCAAAGAAGGGATGTTAGGTATGTCTGTGGAAATTACCGCGGAACACAATTAGTAACTAATTTATTAAAGGAGCTGGAATGGGATTCATTGGAAGACAGGATAAGGGTGAAGAAAGTCATGGACGTGTACAAGGCGTATATTTGTGATAGGGCGTGGGAAGATATAGGTGGAAGAATTAAGAGAATTGCCTAGAAGGGAAAAGATGATAATAACCATAAGCTGTCACTCGATTTCAGGCATCAGGATGAGGGAAGATTTTCTTTCAAAGGTAAGGGGGTCAGGGGTAGGAATAAATTATCTAGAGACATGATGAATGATATAACAAAAATGCTTAAATTTGTAGTGAGCAAAAGTATGCGGGCAGAGGAAAGAAGGAAAATGGGTGTGTAGGGAAATTGCCTTAAATTTAATACGGCGGCAGTTTTAAAAATACGCCAAGACTGGTATGATTAACCAAAGATTGTTTCAAAAAGAAGTTTTCATTAAAGACCATTTAGATGATGATATAATTATCTCGGCTAATTAACCGAGTTAGTCCGGTTATGAAACACGATGTTCCGGCGCTCATACACTCGGCCGCTATTGGCAAGTGACATGTCAATGGCGGCAGAGCCTATGACCTCCGAAACGTTGTGTTTCACATACTAGGTTAGTTACCAGAGATAACTTTATATATACACAACACCGAGGAAACCTTCAGTTTTACAATGTAGATTATATTTCTTTTAATATTTTGTTATTTCTTTTATTATTTCGTCTTCGGCTAAGTTCATTAGAGAAGAGATGGGACTGGAGACAAGGAACGTGAAGGCATTCGGCCATGGCCTTTTTGAACGAAGCATCCCGGCATTCGCCTAGAGTGATTTTTGGAAACCATGGAAAACCAAAATCTGGATGCCCGGAAGGGGATTCGAACCCGCATCCTCCCGAATGCGAAGCCAGAAAGTTAACTGTTCACCCACCACGCTCGGTATGTAGATGTTCAAAATTCAGAGATAGATTCGTCAGAAACTAACTTTGAATATGTTCTGAAATACCTGGGGATTATAGAATGGAGGACGAAGGACGTTCAATGGTATTGAAGTTAGGGGTCTTCTCAGTGTATGAGGCTGTAGTAGAACCTATTCAAACTGACAAATACCGTGAACCTTTATAATAAAAAAAAAACTTTCAATTGGAAAACGTATAGACCCTATTAAATACGAGCTAAATTATAAAAACTCAGAGATATAACTATAATTCATTAATTTAGCCTGTTAAATCTCATGTATAAATCTGGATCTTGAAACTAGTTAAGTCATATTACTAAGGTATAATAACTTTTGGTAATTTATCATCCACTAAGAATGTTAACAATGAGAAGAACTACCTAAAACTGAATATTTCTCGCAGTTATAATACGTAACATTTTTTTAAAATAATTCATGGAGAAAACGTATTTAACTCCGAGATGGGAGGAGGCCAATATTGGCCTCCTACCTATCATTCGGGAGGACCGGGGTTAAACTCGGTTCGGCCATCCTGTCTGAGGTTTTCCGTGGTTTCCCTCAGACAATTAGGCGAATGCTGGGATGGTTCCCTACAAGGCCACGGCCGACCTTCCATCCCCCTTCCCTCCCCGTAGTAGTAGACTGGCTGAAAAGAGTCCCCTATGACTCTCCAGCAGCCCGCCTCCCAGCCTTCTGTTGGGAGGAATGAAATGTAAAAAAAAAAAAAAAAAAAAAAAAAAAAAAAAAAAAAAAAAAAAAAAAAAAAACGTATTTAATCAAAGTAGATGGAAATAGGGATGGGCATTTAAAAAAATATATCGATAAATATCGAAACGATATTTACAAACACTATCGATATATATCGAGGAAAAAATATCGATATTACGATATTTTTGGCTAAAGGGAGTAATTATCTAAAAAAAGAATCATAAAATACCTTAAAATATTTAAGAAAATTCTGAAAATTAAAGACACAGGTAGAAATTATACAAACTTTTATTAATTTATTATTTTTTTCAATCAATCAAACCAGTATTCGTCTGATATGGACATCAAAAGGACTCTGTTTTACGTGCTCCCCTGTCAATCTACTCCTGTTGTTCGGTACAGCTAAGTTGACTGCAGGAGCCACTCTCTTGGACGACACAGAAGAAGCTTGACATATAAAGTATTTCAGCGCGTTGGAGCACTGGCAATTCACCCAAAACTTTACTGGGTCTGATTTTCTGTCTATTAATGGTTGGTCCAGATACTGCTTAAGCTCATTAGGAACTGAGCCAAAGCCTCTTGCATAACAGTAGTGCTAAGGGATAATAGCTTTTCATGTGCAAACCAAATTGATGCGTTATCTGCGATATATTGTGTTGCTGCTGTAGACCTTACTTCTGGAGAACGTTGTCCTCGTCGTCTAAGTTCCAAGCGAATATCATTACTTATTGTAGATATCGCATTTGACACACCGATTGGAGAAGTGAAGTGTATACGTTTGAAACGAGGGTCCAAAATGGTAGCATCTGCAAGAAATGTATTTATTTCTAAAGGACTTAATTTCTCTTGAATTCTTTGGAGTAAAGCCTCTTTTACCGTGAATCCTAAAGTGGTCGAAAGAGTAGCTTGTTCCGTTACTTGTCGAATCAGATTTGTAACAGGAATGGCTAAGCTAGCAGTCACATAATTTCTACCACTAACCTCTTCAGTGGCTTCTTTGAAAGGACCAAGCAGGACAATGAGGTCACGTTTTACATTAAGCTGTTAAGTTGCAACCATATTAAGTGTGTTTATATTTGACTGACTTTTTGTAGCTAAGATTTTAGCTACAATTGCAGAGAGTCTGACAAATCGTTCTAACATATTAAAGTAGGAGTTCCATCTGGTACTAACAGCTTGTGTCAAAGTCAACACCTCTCCTTCCTTTTCCCCAGATGCTTCTTGTTCAGATGTTAATAGATCCATAGCATTGACAGACTGCTTAAAATAAGTCACAATAGTTTTTACGTGATCGCAGAGTGCTGCAAATGAATTATTTTCACTTAACACTCCATCAACGGTTTTCATCATCAGGGCTTGACCAGTAAGTTGCAATTTCTCTGCAGTGCGTATGTTGCGAGGGCATACGCTGTTGTTGATGGTGTTCATCCGTCTTTCATCTCTCATCCATAACACTCTATACTGAACCAAACAGTGTCACTGTCAAACGCACTTAGGAGCACTGTCATACTGAGGAAGGAAACGAGGATTTTTTTTTTTTTTACTGCTTAACGTCTCTTAAGAGCGAGGTCTTTAGAGACGGGACAGGATGGGAGGCAAGGAATGGGGAGGAATTCGGCCATGGCCTTTTAAAGGAAGCATCCTGGTATTTGTCTGGAGTGAATTGGGAAACCATGGAAAACCCAAATCTGAATGCCTGGACGGGGATTCGACCGGCCCTCCTCCCGAATGCGAAGCCAGAAAGCTAACCATTACACCACCACGTTCGGTGAAACGGGAAACCACCACAGTTCATATTCCTAGTACTTTCCTTGGAGGGATATACATCACCCATGGTAATCGCCTACAACCGGACACGGGAGAGACGTTCAAAGAGGATCTTACTATCAGTAAAAACTATTGGTGTCTCAGTGATTAAAAAACTAAAAACCATTCTCAATACATCAATAGAAGACAGCAATGACAAGAAAGTATTCTTTAGTGGGGCTGTAATTCACGAGAAAGTTATATATCTTAATCCATATTTTAAAGAGCATTACAATGAACTTTAGGATAGAGGATTTAAAGCAATCCAGAATTGATTTATTAAGTGCGATAATCATTCCACTACATCAAAATTTTTCTGTATACTTGGAACGTATTCCCTATAATCTATCTATATATATAAAGATGAATGTATGTATGTTTGTTTGTTTGTTGGTTGTTTGGTTTGTTTGTTCTTCACACAAATCCACAGTTTTCATTCGATTTCGGTGAAACTTTGCACACTTATCCTTTGAAGCAAGGAGAAAAATACTGTCTACATTTGGTTGAAAAATTATCTGTATAAATATCACATGTTGTCTCATAATTTCGAAATACTACTGAACGGTGATAGACAGACGCGTTGGATATGGACGTCTCTGTACCGTTTTTCCGTGTAGCGGACAGGCAGCTCAGTGGTTAAAGCACTTGCTTACAAATGTTTGGGTCGTGGTCTCCGGTTCAAATCTCCGTGGGGACTATTATTTTTTAAAATTGTTTTTGATCGTAAGAGTCACGCCTGGGCCGTAGGTTATTCGGATTGAATGTTAAACTGTAGATATCACAAAGTTAGGGTTGCAATGCAAGGCGAATCGTAGGTAGTCTCGCAATGATGCAGGTGTACACTTTTTTACGTTATAATGATCCCTCAGGTGTTGTTCGCAGTCGGCGTGTGTGTGTGTGAACCGCAGTAATAATATTATAAATACAGATGGAAGTCTCTGTCTTTTTTTTACGTTTTGACGACTAAATGGCTATATCGATATTGATGGAATTTGAAAAGAAAATCTGTACAAAGGGCACAGGACATTTTTTCGAGTATGCTTAACAGTTGTAGTCACGAAATTTTGAGATCTTATCGAATGGTGACAGAAATATGTCGGAAATTGATTCTCTTCAAGAGACAGGTTCAACGGTAGAATGAAATACTGATAGCTTTCCTGTCATATTATGCCGCCTCGATATTGTTTGGTACCAATCCTTCGTTACCAATAACTTCCTATATTCAATTCTGGAAAAAAATTCTTAATCCACGCGTACGAAGTCGCGAGTACGAGCTAGTCCTATATAAAATAACATTCTGTATTCAAGGTTACCGTATTCAAGATTTCCGTATTCAAGATTTTCGTATTTGCGGCTAATTTACGGAACGTATTCCTTGAGATTAAGGAGCTTTGACTGTAGATTAGATTGTAGACATTTAAATCAATTAACAGTCATTCCTAATAACTTGTGGTTCATCAACCCATTAATTGTTATTCGTAAATGAAAAAAAAAAACAGTTGGAAAGATAATATTTCAACTACAAAGATAAAATAACCACTTACATGCTAATATAAAAATGTCGTTAACATGAAGTTGTTAAAATTTAACAGCTTTTTTTAACCTCACAACCGCTGATGAAGCTGTTATATTTCGACGAATTCACTTTTTAAGACACTTTCAAAAGATTGGATATGTACGTATATTTGTCCTATATGCATGTAACGATTAAATTGGATACTGAACTGCGTTCGTAGAAAAAAATATCGAATTGGTGCTTAAAATCGATACACTAAATACAATATCGATGTATCGATATATCGAAAATAAAAATATCGGCGATAAATATCGATATTTTTTAGAAAAAATATCGATATATCGATACATCGATATATTTTGCCCATCCCTAGATGGAAACATGTCTTCATCATGTACGTTATTATATTAGTCTTTGGCAAGAGTTCGAATTTGCAGGCATCTTGGGAAATCTGATTTCACGTTCCCAATACGTCGATGCCCAATTATTGTCAGCGAACCGAAACTATCCAGTTTTCCCAACCGTCTGAAAATAGGAATATTAAAGCCTTCGGCACTACTGACTCCACACAAAATCCAGGGAAACCACGGTGTTAGCCTGACATTTTGCACATAGTGACTGCGAATGACAAAAGTATGAGTTCACCTACAAACAAGCAATAAATGACCTCTCGTCAGACCATCTGGCCAGTAATAGTCAGAACAAAATAATCTCCAAAAAATCATAATACCTCAAAAATTGTCAGAAATAATAACTTGTCACTTGTGGCTTATTCATAACGAATCCTGAACAACCCGAGGATAAAACAGAACAGGCTATTTACCACCTTAACCACGCTGGTCGCCGCAGCGCTAACATCAGACCCGAAGATGGCGACGGAGTTGGTCGCCGAAAGCTCGTCGTTCACAAACGCTATCCGGCAGCAAACCTGTGAAGAGTTCATTGAGTTGTAACAAGTGTTTAATTGATTAGTTGATATTAAAGAGAATCATAGTGAATTTTGATTAGTGCATTTATCATTGATTAAAAGTAGCAACCTAACCTTGTACTAGAAGTGATGGTTAACTATAGCATAAATTAAAGTAAGCCCCAAACTACATGCGAGTGTCGATAGACGGTGCTAAGGGCCAAAAAACCGTCCAAAGACGTGTAGTAAAAGTCGCCAATAATTTGGAGCCAAAGTTGATTAGGGAGCGTCCACAAACTACGTGACTCGGTCTAAAAGGGGGGGGGGGTTGGCTGGAAAGCTACGTTGGGTTACGTAAGGGGGAGGGAGGGTTCCGAGCCGGGCAACGTAGCTTTTCATTCATATTATTTGTCACAGTTAAAATGAATTACAGAACACACCAACAGCATGTAAATGTTTATTTCCGACATTTTAATAATCTCGGTATGTAATTTACGATAGTCTGACAAGAGAAAACATTACAAAATGTCTTTTAGAATCAATAGGAAAAAAAGCTATGTGCTACGCGGGGGGAGGGGGGTAGAGAGAAAAGCCACATTAGGCTACGTGGGGGGGGGGGGGGGGAAGGGGGTTTAAGGGGACCAAAATGAAGCTACGTGGTTTATGGACAATGCCTTAGGAGATTATGTTAAGCGACTTTCTGCTTGAAACAGTTAAATGAAGGGGGTTTATTGTTGGGGATACGTGACGTTGAACCGTTTCTGTTAACTGAACGCGCTTTTGCCTACATGGGCGTGAAAAGCGCTAGGCCACATCCAGTCAGTGTGCTCTTTCAAATGGCCAAGTTCAATCTGTTCTTCTCGTGGAGGAAACCATTCTGCATTATGGAAGGTGTGCAGTTCTTACCAATATCAATACGCCAAAGAAGCAATTGCTAACAGAAGAGAAACCCTACGCATCTGTCACCAGCTAGCGTAAAAAATCAATAACGAGCGCACTTGAGCCAATCACCACCGAATAGAAGAAATCAGAACCAAAAAGAAGAGAGAAACGGGACCTGCAATGACGCTGCGGTAGCAGATCATTCGCCGACGTAGTTGCAGAAGTCGGCAACAGGCGCGTGGACACCAAGAACCAGGTAAGAGATTACTTCTGAACAGACGCTTAAGATAACATTAGAACGGACAAATAAAGGAGAAAATAAACTCCCTGCGACATAGCAAATTGTTCCATGGATGTTGAGGTGCAATGGAAGACCGATGTTTTGGAGAGGGAAGTTCTAGTACTGGCTACTGAGATCTATCTACATATATCTACACTAGCTGACCCGGTCACGCGTTGCTGTGACTTAGTAATTATAGTATGTTGGATTAATGTTATTCTAAACTTCCTAAAGTAGTCAAATTAATATTCACTAATAAAGACAAAACATTGTAGTCGATTTAGAAATTCAAATGTAATTGGTAAATAATTACGGAGAGTTGAAATTAAGGACAAACGATAATAAAAAAATTAATTTACATTTTATTACAAATTACTTAATTGAAATTATATAAAAATTGATATTTATAAAATAAATAAATAAATTATTTTTTGTTTATTTATATAATTTATTTATTTATTTATATAAACTGAAATTTCAGTTTTATAAATGAGGCCTATGAAGTTGATTTTTAACAATTATTTTCATTATTTTAAATTATTACAATTTATAATTTTAATTTATCTAAGCGCTAATTGGTGCACCATATTTTTAGTTAGCCTGTCTTTTGCTAATACAAATAGATTTAATGGTTTCCCTACACGTGAGCAGGCGACATATAGTTGCCCATGGGAGAAACCCGTATTTTCCAAATCCAAGCCGCAAACGGACACTGTTTGGCCTTGTGACTTATTTATTGTCATAGCGAAAGCCAAACGAATCGGAAATTGAAGCCTTTTAAATGGTATTGGATATTCTGATTGTATCATTAGAATACGTGGCAAAAGGACGATTTCTCCTTTAAACATTCCAGTCAAAATAGTTGCTTCAAGAACATTTACGGTGATCCTTTTGATCACCAAACGTGTACCGTTGCATAATCTAGGTGGATTCAAATTACGAAGAAGAATAATCGGTGAACCAATCATTAACCGGAGATTGTGTGGCAGCATTCCTGTTATATCCAAAGAGTTTAAAAACTCATTTGGAAAATTTACGGATTCATTTTCATCTACAATAGTATCTATTGATTTAAAAGACATCAGATCACCTGGCAACAACTGTCGTATCTGGAAATTAATTTCGTTGACATCAACAATTTTTGCTGCCAAAATAGCACGATTACTGATCCAATTATGATCTAAGTAATTATTTGATATATCCAGGAACACACGCTGAGTTAGTTCATTTTTGAGTGAACAGCAGTGCAGAATTTGTCTGGCAATTTGATGTATTGTGTATTTCGATGCAGTTCTATTTCACCTTTTCCAATATCCAGCAATTGCTTACAAAATACTTGTGCCGATGGATCATTTTGCAACTGTACTCGCATGTTCATGGTCAATCAAAGTGTTTCGACATCCCGCCATAAAAACGATTGTTTTAAACATACGTTAATCTCATCGGCAAAAGTAGAGCGAGGAATCACTGGTAATGGCTGTCGGAAGCCACTAGATTCTTGCATACGACGCTCAGCTGTCCTGATTCCTTGAACTTCCTTACTTGCCGCGATTTGTGTTGCTGGTTGATGAGCTCTCTCGTCGTGCGTCGTGCCTCTCTGCTATATGCATTGTCGAGGTTAGATTCTTTGGCAACATTTCACTGAAAAATATTTGAATTACAACAAAAAGTGCCTTTCTGAAAGCCTTAAAATAAGACACTATAATACAGTGGTGAAACCGGAATTTTTGGGTCCATTGAAAAGTACAGTAAAATGGAAGTTAAGAACTAATGAGGAAACATATAATAACATTGAAAAATAACAGAAAAAGAAGAATTATATTTTTTTCGATACATTTATAGCATGGATGACACCAGGCTTTCAAGAGGTTTAGAAAGATTTGAAACGAAATAATACCAGTGAACTGTATGGAAAGAAATTTTTTTCGATAGCAGACTTTGAATATGGCAGGATTCAAAGGTAGAGAGGAGTGCAATAATGAAGGAGTACTGGGGAGGAAGAAAGAAAAAACAGCAGGAGAGGAACTGAAATTGACACGTGGTCTCTAGCTGAACAAAAAGAAGAAAAATGATAAGCTAGCGAGAAATACTTACACGATTCGAATTTATCGTAACGTTTTCTTCAATGTTATATTCATGTGTGTAGTTACTTTGTCGTTAGGTATAATGACACACAAACGATCAACAACAATACGGTATAATTATAACACAATACACAGCACAATTAAAATTGAAGAAACTCGCACTCGTGGAATAGACTGTAGCATAAATAAATCGAAATACAACCCCATCTACTGGATGGTTCGATAAATTAACACACCGCCATCTGTTAGGAATAAACTGTAGCATAAATAAATTGAAACAGAACGTGATCTACTGGATGATTACCCAACCTAGCTAACCAAGTGTTGTATCGATAAGTTAACACATCGCCATCTGTTATAAACTTATGGAACTATAATAATAATTTCGTGTGGTCGCAATGACCTGGTGACATGGTTTCTACTGGCTGGGTATTCTGCCAATGTCGTATGCGCCTTTACCTAGCCCGCCCATCCTGCCTGGTACAGGAGAAACTAAATTTTAACGTCGAATCCGAACCACAGTACCGTCCTGGCGTATTTCACCTTACACAGCATGCTGCACCTGAGATTAATGCCGGGTTAAGTGTCTATAAAAATCCCCGCCGAGACAGGGACTCGAACCGGGGACCTTTCTATCTGCAGTCAGACGCCCTAACCACTAAGCCAGCAGACCGCTTATTTGTGGTGGCTTACAAATAATTACAAACCAATGTCCTATGACGAACATTTAATGAACATTTATTTCACAAATAATAAATATTGAGGCCTATAATCCAGATAAAAACTATCCTATCTTTTAAGTTGGACTAAATTACACACATTAAGCCAAATTTCATCTAAATCGGTTATGTAGTTTCGGAGTTCATCCCGGACGAACATCGTGACACGAGATTTTTATATATATAAAGATTTCTACATATATACTCTGCAATTCACAAAATTGTGGGTGGCAGAGGGTGCTCAGCACCAAAGCTAATCTCCTTGCTGTGCATTCCAATCCCTAATGGTAGGAGGGAAAAAATAATTCATATAAGAATCAGTCCGGCACCTTATTTCTCTAATTTTATCTTTCCTGTCCTTCCAACTCAAATAGGTTGGTGGACGAAGTATTTCACTACACTCGAAAGTGGGAATACGCATGCCAAAAATGGTAACTGTAACCTTACGATGAAGGTGGTGACAATGTTATCCAACTGGGCCACCTCACGGTAGGTCTGTACGGAACCCAATTCCAGAGCTCTTTGCTTTTAGAGGTCGAGTAACCGGTTGGCCAGTCGGGAAACCCCGAAACGACCTGCTGTACACCTCAAGTCAAAGTCACATTGACCTGAGCCTGTTCTCTCGTCAGGATAGGTTTTAAAGAGGCGACTGACACCACACCCATGGGTCTGTTGTCTGCTTGACCGCACTTTTCAGTTCGACTGGAACCGACAAACCAAATTGATGCCATTAAGATAAAAGTAATAATTCTGTGTGGTGATATCAACGAGGTGACATAGTGATATGAACGCTTAATCGAAACGAGACATATACGAGGGTTGAAACTTAAATAGTGGAAACTATTTATTCACAACCAATGCAAAAGCGTTACATGTTTGAACCTGCCATTGTCCATCAAAGTAGTCACCAGCGTTGTGTAGAATCCATTGTCGGCGATGTGGAAGGCGTAGTATACCGTTAGCAGAGCCCGTTCTGTTGATGGTGGGAATGGAGCGGTCTACTGCCTGTCGAATCTCTGGAACAGTTCCGAAGCGAATGCCACGAAGTGGTACCTTCATCTTCGGAATCAAATCAAAGTCACAAGGACTTAAGTCCGGGGAGTATGGTGGATGGTACAGTATTTCCCAGTGTCATCGACCGAACAGAGCAGCCACAGCTTGCGCTGTCGTGCAAAATGATGGGTGGGTAGAGTAGAAAGTGTTGCCGCTTCTTTCGCAAAGCTGGTCGCAGGTGATGCTCCAAACACGAACAGTAATATTGTGCGTTGACGGTCTGCCGTGGAGGAACGTAATGCGTTAGGATAACACCATCACAGTCGTGCACGAGAATGACCATAACTTTCGCCATACCGGGGCTCTGACGCACTTTCCACTCTTTCGCAGCGACCCATAATGACGCCATTCGTTGGATTGGCGTTTCAGTTTTGGCTGGTACGATGTGGCCCATGTCTCATCCAGTGTTACGATACGACGTTAGAACCGAGCGTGGTGGTGTAACGGTTAACGTTCTCGCCTCGCATTCGGGACGACGCCGGTTCGAATCCCCGTCCAGGCATCCAGATTTGGGTTTTCCATGGTTTCCCAAATCACTCCAGGCAAATGCCGGGATGCTTCCATCAAAAAAGGCCATGGCCGAATTCCTTGCCCCCCATCCTTTCCCGTCACCTCCCTGTTAAGAGACGTTAAGCAGTAAAAAAAAATTAAATAAAAAAAACTACGTAAGAAATCCTCTCTTTCGCGCTCATAGCCCTCCAAGTGCCTCTGAGCAGCAATCTTCATCCAACTCCGTTGTTCCTGTTTCGGAAACATAGTGACACCGTTACGTTAGACCGCTCGCTCACAAGTGACTGCGTTTCCCTCGATTGTGCGCAAGCCGGGGACGTGGAACGGCGAGTCCATTTGCTCGGAGGTAATGTAGGTATGTCAACAACGTGTGCTATCAACGACAATAGTATATTCCATTGCATAGTGTCTCCACAGCAGTGGTGCCACTATTTAAGTTCCAACCCTCGTATATTCACGTGCCATCCGAACCAAGGAAGTACGTGTGTGGACGAAGGCTTTCCCGGCTTTTCGCCGAAGTATAAAGTTTGTGGGTTCACTGCAGGATGTTGTCGATGAAAGACGGCGTACTCTGTCGGCATCTTCAGGTGTGATGCTCACGCCGTAACAGCCAGAGCTGCTCCAGAGGATCTATGATGCACAAAAACAAAGCAAGCTTTGTGGACGGGGTGGCAAACGTCAACAAACTGCAACGTTTTCAGCCAAAAACGATATTTGAACCGAGAACCTTTCGAATCGCAGTTACCTCACCACTCTTCGTCAGCCACTAACCCGCTCCAGAGCCATAATCAAAGGGATCAATGTTTCTGAAATGCGGAAGTTCATAACACACGGTTTAATTCTGACCATTTATTTAACCTGTGACCTGCGATACATGCGAAGCAGACGCCAAAAGATTGCGGTCCCAAACTTGTTCCAAGAGGCATATTTCAGAACAGTCTGTATAGATTTGTAAAGTTTCCCAATTTAAAATTCAGTAACCTGGAAAACATAGTCCGCAGTTTTTCATGCAGAATTCTTGGTTACCATTAAACTTCCTACCTCAAAGGACTTTCTTTTAACTAGAAAATAAAGTAAAGAAGTCATTTTAATAAGGAACTATCAAAGGCTAAAGGAGTCAACCCCAACAGAAAATCAAACGTCCGTCTGGAAGCGTCACTGTGGAAGCCCCACAACCAGTTGATCGGACTAAATGTTTTGCTTTCAATTCTCAACGAAGAAATACCCAGTTCACTTCGACTTGTTGCAGCAGTCTGGCGTAGTTTTGCCTCTTCACTGTCGTATTAACCAAAAAGATTCCTCTGAGACGCCAAAACGAGTAGCTACATGCTCCTTGATCGACTATATCAATCTTCTTGTCCTACAGTATTCCATATATTATCTTTTTATTGGACGAACAAAGGACAGAATCATAGCTTCATTTACTGTTATCCAGTTGTGCTGCTTGGTTGCGATGCCGATTGTTTAAAAATTGTTTGGTGTTTTATATAGTAATAATACGTTTGTTAACAGTTATTACTCCTAAACGCATGGCTTGACGTTTCAGTGGGGTCACGTTTTACTCGTTAGTAAGTTACCTTATGGCTCATATTTAATCACATTTACCAACTTTTATTCTTTTGAGAATAAATAATTTCTATGTTATAATTATTAACGCACTATGAAATGTTAAGCAAAAGGTGGAGTTTCTTATCAATTCCAATTTATTGATATAGAAAGTAAAAAGGTAGCATTTATTTGAATGACAGAACTTTATAAACATAACGGTGTTGATATGACTGGTATTATAAATTAATGAAAATTTTAATTAAATTAATGTAACACATCACAGTCATTTTGACTCGAATTTAAGAATATGGGAACGTTGGTACAGTTTTCATTGACAGGGAGTTTACGGGCCGGTTGATTTTTGTGGAGTTTAGCGTAATTATGACAGTTGCGTGTCGTTACTGTAGTGTGTTTACATTCTGCTGGGTTGCTAGCGGAAGGCGTTCAGTAATGTAGTGGGAATAACACCCCTGCAGTCCAAGAACGGAGTGGTTGCGAATCTAAGAATCAATCTCCTCTCGTAAAGCACAGCTCTCACCTTGCGTTCGTTTGGCCGAGGAGCAAATCAGACCCATAACGGAAGGATGCGGGTAAGATAACTGTTCCGATAGACAAACATGTAGCTTAAAATAACTTGTTACCGCGCGCACAAATCAGATCGTTGATTGGTTCAGATCACCTGACCAGTTTGGGGCGACGCCGCGTTCCAGAAGAAACGTGTTTCTCAGCGAAATCAATACATATTATAAAAGTAAGTGTACAATGTGCGTGCCGCTAAAACTCAAAAACGAATCCCGGTACGATCAAGGGAGATATAGGGTGTGGTAGCCCTCTAACCCTCTATCCCTTATCCATGAAGAACGTTTCCGTTTTTACCTGAAGGGCGTGATTTTGAAGATAGACGGGCTGGAAGTTTCGCCCTCTAGAACACCGAGAAAACGAAACAGTCGAAGAGCGCGAGGCACGTTTACGTTGCTAACGAACGAAACAGTCAAAGAACGCGAGGCACGTTTATGTTCTCAGCGAACATGAATGAGCACCGTGAGAAGCAGAGAAACCGGTGAACAACGAAATGAACGAATTAAAGAATCAATAATTGCGACACAATCTTATAATAGAAGACTGCGAACGCTAGCCGCCCATGAAAATATCACCCTACAACAAGCGCGGACGAGGACAATTAGTAAACAGTATAATCTAACAAATGAACCATTCCACTACGACCCGACAAAACAATATGACAAAAACAACCACGTTGTAATCGGAAAAATGGATAACATCTACCAATTTTGCAACGCGAAAAAATAAAATGAAGAAACACCAGGATTCTGTTGAATGAATGGAAAAATTCGACTACCCATACTGGAAGCACCTCCACAGGAATTTCTACATTACATCGCAGGGGAAACTCCAGAATCGAAACACATAGTATTAATCCTCAGAATACCCCTGATCTCTACTGAACTGCCATTCCAATTTAAAAGACTACAATTTCCAATCAAATTAGCCTATAGTTTTACAATTAACAAAGCGCAAGGACAAACTTTAAAACATTGGGGCATCAACCCCAAAGACTCCTGCTTCTACAACGGTCAACTATACATAGCTTGCTACCTAGTAGGAAATTCTAAAAAAAATTACATATAATACCTCTTTCATATTAAAGTTTATCCTTTTATTCCAACTACCACACAATGTCATATCAACTCCCTGAGCGAAGTTGGATACCTCAAATAGTTTTTTGATAAATCAAACATCCGCTGTTGTTTGTTATAGCGCTAAATGGTCTCATGAACTTCACTACCTAGATTTACAATATCTGTCCCTCACATATTCAGGAAGCATCTCTGTTGGGTCACCACCATAAAATTTCTTCTTCCATCTTTAAAATAACCTGTTATTTCGCAAGCCAATGCGAATTTTGTTAGCACTATTGTAATTTCATAATTCCGCAAAAATCCCACAGTGCAGGTTTTCCATTTGAAAGTCCTTTGCCTTCATTAGCACAGTCAAGTAATCGTCTCGTACACATTTATTTTATTTAATTTAACTGCGATGGAGCGCACGCTCCGATGGCAATATCCCTACACTCCCACTTTTCCCCTTTCTTGTACCCACCCACTTTTGTCCTTTACGAATGTTATAGTGCGCGTCACGAACGATGGCGGGTCGCGCAGAGAGAGAGAGAAATAGAATATGCGACGTTACCGCGTTTGACTATTCGCAGTACAGTTCTAGGGCTAGTATCACACGCTTTAGCAGTTTTCTCTTGAGCTTTGGCAACGTCGCAGATCGGCCCTCTCGCGTCTGCTTCGCGCTTAAAATGCTTATATACTTTCAAATCTTGCTTTTTGCTTTGACTATGCATAACCTTACACTTAGGTTGTTCATCTTCCATTATTTAGAATAGGAATTATTGCAATGCTCACTGATTTACAGCTGTACAATTCACAAACACATCGCATTCAACACTCGTGTTAACACGACAGGCTCTGGATTGTTACTGAATGTGATTGGCTACTGGCAGAGTGATGACGTACATGCGCAGACCCTTGTTAAACTGGGCCTCCATCGTTCGTGACGCGCACTATAGTTTCAAATTCCTTGGTAAATTATTCGTCATTTTCCTTGGTAATTTATTCCAATACCTGACCCCCTTACCCAAGAAAGAAAATGAACGTAAATATCTAAAGGTGTGTTTCCACTGAGGCAACTTCTGGGCAACATGTGGCATGCGGCACTGACGCATGCGTCAAGGAGTATTTCAAGTGAAGCAACACGCTGCGACATGTAGCAAGCAACAATGACGCATGCTACAGGTTGGGCCGTGTCGCCGGTCGTATGGGCCACTGTGCGACAAAAATATAGCGTGTCGCACGATGTCGCCAGTATCCAAGCGGCGGTGGATGAGTGCGACAGAAAACGGGCGACATGGTGTAGAATGTGCAGAAAACAACCTTATTTATTGAAGATTATCATACTTCACCGGAGTTGTGGAATAACAGAAGTGCATCATGTAAAGACAGGAGAGCGAAAAGTGACAAATTAATACTACTTGCTAACAAGTACGAATGTTCATTAGATGAAATAAAAAAGAAAATCAAGAATTTGAGGTCTGCTTTTCATCGTGAACATAAAAGGATTACTAAACCAAAGAGCGGCTCCTCTCGTAAACAAGAGAAATGGTTTGCTTATAAACTCCTGACATTTTTGTTAGATGTTGACATTCCAAGACAAACTTTTTCAACAACAGAAAATTATGAGGTATGTTAATTAATATATGTAACTAATTATTTTTGACAGAATAGTTTACCAATGACAGATCCAGAGACGGAATAGGGGATTTACAATCTTGTTAGTTATACAAGTAAATAAAAGCAGTTTTATGGTGGGTTTAAAATATATATATATTAAAAATTGTCGTAATTAAAACTTTACAAAAGGACTTACATATAATTAAGATAGGCTGTATTTACAGCGTATGTAGAAAAGTGTTTCCAAATTTAGATTGTGGTAAATAATAGTAAAAAACTTTTCTTGAATCGACCTTTCACTCACACAGTTGTGTATGATAGGGATAAATTGTCATATCATGGTAACGTAGCTAAATACATTATTTTACGCACGAATACATAGTTTATGTTTTTGTCTTAGTATTTGTCTTGCCAAGATACTTTTCCTTCTTTTGACACCTTGCGATTCGCACTACTTTTAACAAATAAATCTGATCCATCACCTAGGTTTTTTCCGTTTTCTTCTTTTATTGCCATTTGCGGGGATCAAATAAGCAGTAGCTGCCACTGCTTCTGATGCCATGACGCACACTACTGGCCGCATAACGTGAAATGCTTTTGCCGCATGCTACAAGCAACGGCGACAAGTAGCAAGCGACAACTGGCAACAGATTCTTGGGCGTCATTCGACTTGCAACAAAGTATGATGACGCACGGCGACATGAAGCAACAAAATAACTCTTGTAGCATGCTACATTTTGCTCGTTGTTGCCTCAGTGGAAACGCGCCTTAACACTTTCATTAGTAAATGTTTCCAACCGAGCGTGGTGGGTGAGTGGTAACGCTCTGGCCTCGCATTCTGGAGAACGCAGGCTCGCATCCAGATTTGGGGTTTCCATGTTTTCCCCAAATCACTCCAGGCGAATGCCGGGATGCTTTCTCCAGCCGGCCGTGCTAGAATTCCTACCCATTCATTGTCCGCAGACCTATCCCGCCTCTAATGACGTCGACAAGGCTTGAAGCCATAAGAAAAAAAAATAGAACATTACAGCTCCAATTGGAGTAAGACTTTCCGCAGTAACGGAGAACAGGAATTAAATTAATAAATCTAAACGCATATTCCAAATTATGTTTTAATTTAGCTTCACTAGAAGGATAAACACATAAGAAAATCAGTTACTAGGAAAACAGATAATGAAATGGACATAAAAATCAACAACTTAGTTTCACTTTCTTCTTTTATAATCTGCCACTCCAAATGTCAAATTTAGGAAATCGCCATAGAATTTAGATTTCTTAAAGAGACTAATTTCGTAATTTCTCTTACGAGGTCAGGCCACAAAAATGTTGCAATTCTGAAGGTTGCAGCCGCATCAAGTTTCAAGATACAAGGCCATCAGGTCTATTACACATAAAAAGGCTCAACCAATTTCGCTCGCCTAACTGTAAGTAGCGTTACCACATTAAAATGCAGACGTTGTGATGGATAAACTACACGGTATCTCAATACTGGTTTCAGGGTTATGCGGGAAAAAATGCTGAGCTTCTTGTTGTGAAAATAATGGCTACCCTGATCCAGCAGATGTTGATTCCACGCGCAGAAAATCAAGGTCACCCACAGCCAAGCCCGAGAAGACTTTTCGTCCCCGCACGTTAAGTAACTTTAATCACAGAACCCGACGTAGGAGATTTTGTTATTATTAATCGTGGTGAAGCATGTGTGTCGGTGGCAATTCCCAGGGCCGGCGCTACGATTCTCGGGCCCCGGGTAAGCGTTCTTAGGCCCCCTCCCCTCCCACGCGGAAAATATTTTTACTTCACACTTAGCTTTTTTTGGATAACTCAGAAAATTTTAATACAAAAATGTTTAAAATTATTGGTGCAGATTTTAAGATTTGTGTTTGATTTCTGTTTATTTAGGTACCCAGGTTGGCGGGCCCCCCTTTGGTGGCCCGGGCCCCGGGTAGTTTTGCCCTGCTTAACCCCCCCTAACGCCGGCCCTGGCAATTCCCCAACACAACTACTTTTTCACTACACGATGACTAAATTCTTTCATAGATTAAGGTAAATTCTTTATCACACGCCTCGATAATTTCCAGCCCGTGGCTTCCTTAGCGACAAGTGAAAACTTTCCTTTTTTTTTACTTATGGCTTTACGTCTCGGCGTCGTCGAGGTCATTAGAGGTGTGATGGGACTGGGTACAAGGAACGGGAAGGAACTCGGCCATCGCCTTTTAAAGGAAGTATCCCAGCATTCGCCTGGAGTGATTTGGGGAAACCGTGGAAAACCCAAATCTGGATGCCCGGACGGGGATTCGAACCGGCGTCGTCCCAAATGCGAGGCCAGAGCGTTAACCGTTCACCCACCACGCTCGGTGAAAGCTTTCCCACTCCTTTGTGGCTGATTCAAAAGCTATTTTATGATGATGCTAGTCTTTTTCAACAAACTAATTCCAAACCATTCCACCTAGCGTGGTGGTGTAACGGTTAGCGTTCTGGCCTCGCATTCGGGAGGACGGCGGTTCGAATCCCCGTCCGGGCATCCAAATTTGGGTTTTCCATGGTTTCCCAAATCAATCCAGGCAAATGCCGGGATGCTTCCTTAAAAAGGCCATGGCCGAATTCCTTCCCATTCCTTGCCCCCCATCCTTTCCCGTCTCTAAAGAGCTCGCTGTTAGAGAGACGTTATGCAGATTAAAAAAATAAACATTAAAAAAAACCATTCTCCAAATATCACACCAGGCCCTATTTATAATGTATTTCTTACACACACCCAACAGTCTCTAGTCTTTCAGTGTATCGCAACGCAATTCATTTACCATATCAATTACTGACTGTGTCCTGCGACAGTTGCTGCTGTAACCTGAAGCGTTAAAATTCTTGTATTTGATACCCATAATAAGTACCAATATTTCAAGCAAGCACCTGACCACGATTTTGTATCCCAAGTCCTTCATCACCCAGGAATTTGAAACCTCTCCTACCACCTGTCCACTGTGTCTGGCTAAATGAATTTTCTAGGTTTGCATATTGATCATAATTTAAATTGGGAGAATTCATGTCTCCGACTTACTGAAGTGATAAGGTGCAGCCACATTTGAAGTTCGTACAATTTCCTCAAAAGGTGATCTCCGTATGAGGAAAATAGTTTATGTTGCTTATTTTCACTCCTTAATGTCATATGCAATAATATTCTGGGGCAATTCTAATCATAGAGACAAAGTTTTCAGAGCCTAAGAGCGAGTAATAAGAATTATGTTTGGGATTAACATTATAAATTAAGGAAATTAACATTGGTGGCCCAGTGTGATTATATATACACATGAATGTATGAATGTCTTTTTTAGTCACAAATTACACTCTATTTAAAACTATGAAATACACAATTATAGCCTTAGAAGTAAAACTGACCTTCACGAGGATTACAAGTCGTTATCATTTGTTCAGAAACAGATCCGATATTCAGTTATACGTATATATTTTCAATAAACTCCTAACACGTCTTAAATGCCTATCAGTTGATAAGATTAAATTTAGTGGAAAAATAAAAGAATTTTTAATTGGTAACTCCTTTTATTAGGTTGAAAAATTTATTTCTGGGGTGCTTACAAAATGACTGCCAGTAGTTTGCGTAAGTGTAGTTGACGTATTTAATGTACTATGTATGCTGTGATTATACAAATATTTCGTTTTAGGGAATATGCTGTGGAAAGATTTCCATTCTTCAGCGCTCTTTCACACTTATCTGCAACCGGCAAGGGTACAGAAACCTGCCCCTCCCTCCCTTTATACTCTGGATGAAGGCACTGGCCTCATCTCAATC
This sequence comes from Vandiemenella viatica, assembly GCA_031002005.1. Lineage (NCBI taxonomy): Eukaryota > Metazoa > Arthropoda > Insecta > Orthoptera > Morabidae > Vandiemenella > Vandiemenella viatica. The sequence continues at coordinate 141,479,515 of CM061914.1, read as the reverse complement.
CAAGCTATCACCCAATCACATCATCGCGGCTCTTGGTAGGTGTAACACCATATTCGGCCGCCGTTGGCTATCATCAATATTTATGTAAGAAAAATGTCAGCAAGCAAAAAAGACATATCTCAAGACAAGTGACTAATACAATATGAAGGTTGAGGTAAAGGTCTTCGCCAAACCCTACCTTCACAGAAAGAGGTGGAAATAATGACCCATGAAACGAATAAGCAATCACCCGTATGATTAGTGTTATTTCTTTATGAAATTTTTGATGCGGAAACGGACGACCTACGCAACATTCGCTTAGCTTATTACGGAAGACCACCAGAAAGCAGTAGTCATTGACGCGGGTACGTAGCGCCCGGGGTTTGAACCTCCCCGGCTTCACTATAAACTGGTAGGTACAGTACCAAGCACCACGCCGGCCTTTAATATTCTCTTTTTCAGTCGGTTTCTTATAATAATGTAGTCTTCTTATAATAATGTAGTCCAAAAATACACGTTTTCATGCAGAAGGCGGTAATTATTTCCCTTCCATACAGTAGTGCGGAATAAACAGTGTTTCTTACAATACTTCTATTGTTGAGTGTAGAGATATATGTTGTTTCAGTTTGAGTCAAAGATCTATTAAGCATTCCAAAATATGCTTGTTACAAAGAGAGTTGTGGTATATACAGTTAGTCGTGATACAGGTCTTTATCCTCCATATTTCGTGCCATCCTCTCTATCCGCATGTAGGTTAGCTTAATGCATGTATCATACACAACCTGGAATCTTTGACATCTTCTCTTTCTTTTTCTGTGGAAAGTAGTTTCCAATTCCTTTACAATATGCTTCACATCTTATTAAACACCCTTCTTCCGATATTTTTGCTCTATACAACTTCTATCACAACCATCTCTTTCTTTAGTGTAGCTAGGCAACTGATCTTTTCCTTCATCCACCACAATCACCTATGATAAGTCTCCTTTCTTCCTTTTTCTGAGTCTACGCAATAAATAATACCACGACTCGAAAGAAATAACTTTGTGCCGCGTAAATAAATTTACAGAATACATTAATATCCGTAAATTTGTACGAAGTGAATGTGAAAATTTCACGCTTCGATATTTTGTAGTCTGGCGATAGATTCGCCATCTATGAACGACACAAAAAACGATTGAGACTGCATTCATAGTTCATTTCGTTGACTTAAAGTGTTGCAGTTCAGAAAAGTCTCCATAGCATATTATCTGGAAATATGGTTTTACGCCTCGTCGACGTCGAGGTCATTAGAGGAGGGAATGGACTGGGGACAAGGAACGGGAAGGTATTCGGCCATGGCCTTTTGAAGGAAGCATCCCAGCATTCGCCTGGAGTGATTTGGGGAAACCATGGAAAACCCAAATCTGGATGCCCGCACGGGGATTCGAACCGCCATCCTCCCGAAAGCGAGGCCAGTGCGTTAACCGCTCACCCACCACGCTCGGTTTGCTGCTAGTTGATAACATCTCTGAGCTCAAAATTTTCCGTTACCGAAGTGTCTGTAGTGTAAACAAATGAGGAGCGAAATCTGCATTAATAGTGGAATCACGCAACAGCTCGCGGAACGTTAGCTGTCGTATAATAGAATCCTTGAAGTAATTATCGACTATTTTCAGGCTGTTTAGTTTGTCAAGCTTTTCAAACCTCATACGCACACTGTCCATAAAGATTCAACATATCACTACATATTTTCACCCATCGTGTTTGTATTAGTGCACAGTATAAGATAATAAATAAATTTAGTTAAACCCATAAGAGCCAAGGTACTCGGTAAACTGCAACCTGCCGACGTTAGCTGCGTGGATGAGGGTCGTGTCATAGGTTCGTGGACTGACGGTGAAACTAAAAATGTGAAATTGCAAAAGCTGCATACAATTCTTTAGCCCTTATCAGTCAACAATGCAGCATTCTGTGACTAATCTTTATTTAGTTACAGATGTTAAAAGAAGATGATTTGTAAGTTTAATCTGGTTTGGTGAAAAGTAAATTCATGCTGTGATTAAATACTTGCGTAAGAAAGAGATGTCACCAATGAACAATCATGAGGAAATCGAGGGAACGTTACGAGTGGGTGATCTTGTCAAGAAAGTAAAATGGATAATTGGTAAGAAACAGCCACATGTGACGATATTTAATTTAAACCAATTTTTCACCCTTCTTTTTTTTTTTTTTTTTTTTTAAGCGCATATCGATATAATAATTTTGGAGTTTCATTGGTTTAATTGAGAACCTCTTCCTTTCTACTCGATTATTAATGAGTTTCTTCTGCTAATATTAACAAAACGTAGATTACAAAAGTTTTTAATTTTCATGTGAAAATGTCTTTGGCCTGAGCCTGGTGGTAATGTGATAAACGACCGTTTGGTAGGCAGGGGAAGACTAACAGTTTAATACTTAGCGGCCTATTAACAGTGATAACCTCATGCTTAAGGTATGGCAGGAGTTCTAAGTGGCTACGTAACCCACTGTAAACAAATCCCGCATCGTCTTTTCTATTCACAGCTGTTTCCCTCCGAATGATTGGTTGAATTTTGTGATATCCCTCCCGTACATTGATCTTTTGTTTATTGTAGTTGAACACTGATGCAAACTTTACTTACAACATCTATTTGCTCTCTGTAAATACAGTTTCGTGAATCTCATTCCCGCCCCCCCCTTTTCTTCTTTGTTTAGGCCTGTGTCATTTCACTGCCTGGTAACATTCGTAGAAATATTCTCTTTTGAAGAAGTGTCTATTTGTTTGTCACGTCTTAATATCATTTTTACATCATTTATCCACTGTAATTGTAGTCTATATATAACATCATTATTTTAATTCGATTCCTCTGAATCTACTTTGATGTCCAATTCATCGTAATTGTAACTGCTAGTATATATATATATAAACTTGCGGTTACACCACGCAGTAAGGAAAGGATATAAGGGGAGCAGAGACGCAAGGGAAAAATAACCGAAGTGGCTTTGACAAAGGGCAGATTGTTCATCACTACTTTTTTTATAGTCAGATTTAATATAAATTCTCCAAACAGTATTTTCTTCGTGCAATTCTGTAATCTCTAGATAATCTCACGTTCACCCTTTAACAGGCACCAGCTTCATCAAATTTTAATTAAACTTTTTTCACTTATTAGAAAGCTTTCTCTTCACAAAAGCTGTAAATCGGTGGTGATAAATCATCATCTCAAGTCACTCCTTTTTTTAACATATACTTGTCTTCCTTATTTTTTACTTCCATTATATTCTGATTTTTTTAAATTGTTCTACAGGATTGGAATATACGATTCTGCAAGCAGTATATATTGTACAGTGTGCTGTAAAAAGGAGATGACATTTTGTTTTTGCAGAGGAAATAAAAATCTGTCCTTATGCCCATGTTATCAACATGAGGTACCTAACTAAGCAAAAACCCCAAACAAACAAAATAAATAAATGGATCAAAAGGTGGCATAGTGATCGTACAGCATAATGATCACACATGTGTTGTTGGCAGTTATGAAATAGTCCTTAAAGAGTAAACTCCACGGAATGTGGTGGGTGAGTGGATAACGCTCTGGTCTCGCATTCGGGAGGACGTGGGTTCGAATCCTCGTGCAGGAATCCAGATTTGGGTTTTCCATGGTTTCCCCAAATCACTCCAGCCGAATACTAGCATGCTTCCTACAAAAAGGCCGTGGCTGAATCCCTGCCCGTTCCTTGCCCCCTTCCTTTCCCGCCTCTAATGACCTCGATGTCGACGAGGCGTATGGCATAAGCAAAAAAAAGTAAACTCAACATTTTGCATTTATAATTTAAAGCAGATAATTACATTCAAGCGAAGATAAGATATGAAATTAAATTATAATTAGGAATAAAGCGCATTTTTTCCGATATTATGAAATATGTTCTATTAGACCTAGCTGCTCTAAAAATTTATAATATTTTAAATCCATAATCACTTAAATCCATTTTCATCTTTTTCATTACGATCAACGGCAGCTCTCAAATATCTGCTTAATTTCATTGAGACTTATTACACGTCTTCTGGTATTGAAATTGGATTACTATTAAAACGGAAAAATGAACTACCTCATAGTCTTGACAGCGAAAGAACGTTAAAAGTGATTAAAAAAACCTACATGACTCGCAATGTACCGATCACATTATTTTCCTCTTGTTATAGAAATACCACTTTGTTTTTCATGCTTCATTATACATTTTAGATCCCAACATGATTCGGCATAAAACCCTTACGTCCCGCATCACATTAAGAAGTTTAATATGGTTATTGGTCGAGGTATGAAAGGTTATGTTTGATAACTGAATTTTCTGTTCGGTCCAGCTTAACCTTTACATGGAATTCGGCTTATTAACTGAACTAGCAATTAAAACAACATCGTTGCGTCGCCAGATCAAAAGGCGGACGGGTGGAGATTGATAAGTTTTAGTTCGGAATAATGTTCTCGACACAAAAAATATCTAATTGACGCTTATTATTGATTATGCGTGTTCTAAATAATAACAAACCAATGTATATTAAGAGTAGCAAGGTATTAGTAAAACTCTCAGAGTAGTCCCACACTCCAGTTCCTGTCCGTCAAAACACCCTTCACAACATTCATATTTCTCTTCCTCACACTATGTAATGTTTCACTCATTAACATTCCCGTTAATAGGAGAGATTTCTCCGAGGCGGTGACAATGATTTTCACGAGATAGTTTCACATTTGGCGACTGTCGACAACGGAACATGCTATTTGCAAACATTATTTTATACGCAGGCAATAAGATCCAACCAGTGCCTGACCTCAAAGTGACCGCACCAAAGATGTAGGAGTGGTAAGAAACATGGTTTCAACAATACAGGAATTGGCACGCTAACACAGAACGTGGCTAAAGTAACTTCAAAATGAAATTAATAATTGAAGGTATAAACTGGAGACCTGCATTTCCGTTGCGGTTGACATTATAAGTATGATGCGAATGTGACAACTAAGAAAATATTTTCTGCCTATAACCGCGTCTCTATTTCTTTCCTCCCGAATGCGAGGCCAGTACGCAACCGTTCACCCACCACGCTCGGTGTCTCAATTATTATAACAAACATTACCACAGTGCTTCTAGCTAATCCTCCAGTACTAGTAAACAAAACAAAAATTACTCAAGAATGATTAATTACTAAGAAAAACAAAAATTCAAGAAAAAAATAACTGTAACGGTAACATAGATAATATGTCCCGAAATGGTTCGTAATTGCTTGAGTGGATGAGTCAACTGCTTATGTACGCTCCAGGCTTACTTTATTTTACCCAGAGTATTCGGTGTGTAATATCACTGTAATATATAATTAAAGCGACCATTGTCACGATGTTTAGTCCCTTTAACCAACCATTATAAAGTTATGTCGTTTAGAAGACTGGGAAATTCAGTGAAAATAACTATGCTCTAATCATTAAGAATACTAACATTATATTTAATGTAATCCGTTCAAAAGGATTCCCCATTCACCTAGAATAGAAACAATATCCAGGCAAATTTATTACAGAAATATGCTTTAAAAAATAAAAACTGGATCTCTGTTACAAAAGTTGTTTCCAGTAATTTAGCTTTAGTTACAGTTAAGGCCACTAAGCAAACCATAACGTCCATTTCGTCGTATGCTACGAAACGAATTATTGTTGAAGCATAAAAACAAAAGTTTACTAATCAATAACTGCAAACACTCAAAGAATTTTCATGCAGATCATGGACTGTAATCCTAGTTTTATCGTGTTCACAAAGTCTCCTGCTCTACTAAAAATTTGAGGACGTTTGTTTAGTACAATACGGTTCTTAAGAAACAGCCATGAGCCAACGGACCATTGCAAGAAATTACGGAACATGAGATTCATTTCTCTTTTTTTTCTTTTTTGTTAAAAAGTATTAATCTGATGCAAAAAATTCATTCCACTGCCAAAAAAAAAACCAAAACGTGACCACTAAATCATTCATAGGATGACTGCCAGAGCTAGTTTATTATTAGTTGCGAAACAAAAATTTAAATATATATATATATATATATATGCCTGTCATTGTTTATACGCGCAAGAAATAAAGCTTCTATGTATTTTTCTGTCCATTTTTCCTGTGTATTTTCGCATTAGAGTGGACGAATGATACTATATTGAACTTGTGCAGTAAATAGGAACTTTGTTCAAATTATTCTCGTAAACAAATGAAAACTATTAAAAATTATAGCACATTTCACTAGTTTATAGAATATTTCATCTAGTCTTAGTCCATATTTTGTGTTGAGAGCTTTTATATCTTTATATCTTGGACAATATTATCTGACAATATTAACCGTTCTTACAATCAACTTTCGTTAATAACTAGCTTTTAAGCCCATCAAAACGATGAGTTGAATACAGATTTGTAGCTCATGACTCAAATAATTTTTAAAAGTTTAAATAACTCATTAACTCTGTTGTAAAGACGAATGCTAATATTTCTGCATGAAAATGGCAGCTTTTGTCGCACGGTCATTAACACGGTCACTGTATCGCGATATAAACATGATTCTATATTTATTTTCTTACTGGAACAACGATCAGAGAATATAATAAAATGATCTACATACTGGAGCATGTGACAGTGTGTAATAACGGTGACTATCCCAGATGGAAATATACCTTTAGACTTTATCGCGTGATTTTACACGAGTATTGAAGTTTCTATGCGCAGAAAGTTGTTGCGCATGCGCAGACCGTTGCTGCGCATGCGCACTTAACACGTAACTCGCGACGCGTAACGCTTAAGGCTGACAAATGTCCCCCCAGTGCTCCCAGAGAAGTTTCACTTTAAAAATACGTTTAGTCATTGATAACTTCCTCACTGCTGTACGACAATTATAACGCTCTCATTTGTTTCAATAAGAAACATTAATGTCCAATAATTTTTGAACAGATATCCAATAACGGAAAAGTAACAAGCTGAAGTATCTACGTTAGTGTCAAAACATTTTATAAATTCTCTTTATCAAGTTAATACGCAACCTTATTTTTTTCAAGTATCAGATAAGTTGTGATAATCTTCACATAGGCCTAAATACTTATTTCAGTGGCCAGCGTGTGTTTAAGCGGTTATGTTATAACACTCGCATCAGAGAAATAAACAGATAACTCATTGAGAAAACTTTTATTTTCTTTCCATTGAGGAATATCGTCACTTGTTTACTATCTCACTCGCTGTCAGTCTGTTCCATTATCTCTATTGATTCACCACTTGAGGTGAAGACAAACGGTCTCCCTTAACAGTTGACCACAAAGACAAGTACAACATTCGTTAGAACGTATAAGTCGCAGCTTCAGGGATCTACATACATGTTGATGCGTTGGACAGTGCCGGATCTAGGACGGGTCAAACCGGGGCGCTGGCCCCGAGCGGCAAGTTCAGGGGGGCGGAAAATCCTTTTTTTATTATTATTATTATTTAATGGCTTTCGGCGACTAAACCATTCAGCCAGCTCAATGTGTTTACGATATCTCTTCATGTGATTCTCCAGTACGTTTTTTATGATTCCTAAGTATAGACGCCACAGGACGGACAGGACACACACACATTCACACAACACTTAACATCCATGCCCCCGGCCGGATTCGAACCGGCGACCTTCGGCACGCGGAGCTAGCACGCTAGCCCCTACGCTACCGAGGCCGGCCTGGGAAAATCCTTGTTAAGGGGCGGTAATTGGCAAATTCATGTAGCGGAGACCTTTTCTTTTAGCACTACTGCCCCGAGCAGCAACCTCAGGGGGAGGCTAACTCGAAGAATAACCCTATACTGCCTCGGGCGACAAATTCATGTTTGAAGAGGCGGCAGCCTTAAGTTTTTGCCCTGGCTCGGAAAATTCATAGATCCGCCACTGGTACTGGATCGTAGAACTGCTCAGTTTGGCCCATCGTGTTAAATTGCCTTCATGTTGACTCGTCCGGCGTGAATTTATATTTCTCCATCATTGTACTGACAGTGCTCATAACAGTTTCTAGACGGTTCTCTCTGGATGCTAACCACGCCTTAAGAGCCCAAGTTGTGAAACGCAACTGGGAGCTCTGTCTCTACCGCAACCACCATTACGCAACCTTTACATATGCATCTCTCTGTGCGAGTTTTACTGTCCAGTACATCCTGAACGACAGAAGATTTATTAATTTTTCTGAAGATACTGAGATACGAGCTATTACAACTGTGATTGTGGAAGTGTTTAATAAATCTGTATATATTATCTTGTGAATCTGGCATATGACAACATTCATGGAGGCAAATGGTAATATCATGTGCTATCGTAAAATTGTTCTCAGGGTGGTTGAATGGTTGGATCAGCTTCTCACTCATAAAAGTCATTGCATTGAAATAGTCATATAAGTTCTCATTGCTTTGGGTCTGTTGATTATTTAACGTTTATAAACGTATATAAAATTTATCTTTGTGATCCTCAAAAGGAATTTGCTGTTGTCTTCTCCGTTCATAATGTCTGATTTTACGAATCATGCCAATCATCACTCAGGGAGAATTATGAGATCTTGCGTCGAAAACACATTCCTGCTGTTCTGAAAAACTGGATTTACTATCGACTTCGCCCCTCTGAATACCAGTAGGCATGTTGAATGTTCTTATTACATATTACAACAACTTTCGAACTACACGAACCGCATACTGCTACCTTAGAAATTAGAATTAAAGAATGACTGGCTGACAACTGGCTCTGAAATGTCATTTTTAGGGTTAGAACCATAATCTTTCAGTGCATTGTAACGACTGCCTATCTATCCCTCGAGCTCGCATTGGTCACACATCCTCCAATTATCATCGAATTGTTTGTTTCAGGGTTATTGTCCTCGACTCTTCGGTGCAGGTGCAGAATCTCCTGCTACTCACCGTTATCAACAAGACATTAGGGCGCTATTGACCTCGTCGTCGACGCGCCAGAAAACACCACCACCAACAACAACAACAACAACAGCAACAGCTAGAAGACATTGGTAAGAGGTGTCGTCACGGTGTCTAGATCCATGGCCAACTTTTGCCCAATGTTGTTAAGTGGACAGCTAGAGTTAACATTTCATCCGATGCAATGCACTGATAATCGATTCTCCCACTACTGAGTGGCTTGATCTCGACAAAACGTTTAGCCCTAAAACAAATACAAAAATATTTCTGAATAATAAATATACTCTGACACAAGGTCCGAGAAGTACAGGGTGTCTACATGAAACCTACCTGATTTCAAAGTACAATATAAAATAAACTATTAAACTTAGAACCATATGGTATGCACTATCCTGTAAAATAACTAAGTTAGTGCTTTAATTTTGTTTCAGGTATTGAATAATTACTTCTTCGCAAGAGAGAGCTCAAGGCATCGTGTGGTATGCTGAAACATCGTAGTCAATCGCTGGCCAAAGAAATCTGATTAGTGATTGATAGGGTGCCACCGGATGTAAAGATAATTAAGGCTGGTTATGACAGATTTATAGCCACTGGGAGTGTAAACAGTCAATCAGGTTAAAGGTCGGGCCACACTAGTCCGCACGGACCGCATCGCACCCGCACCGCACCGTCACTTTTCATATTGTTGTCACTCACTCGAATGATTTTTTTTTTTTACTTGTAGCTTTACGCTTTGTCGACGGCTAAGGTCATTAGAGGCGGGATGGGACTGGGAACAAGGAACGGGAAGGAATTCGGCCATGGCTTTTTTGAAGGAAGCATCCCGGCATTCGCCTGGAGTGATTCGGGAAAACCATGGAAAACCCAAATCTGGGTGCCCGGACGGGGATTCGAACCGGCGTCCTCCCGAATGCGAGGCCAGAACGTTAACCGTTCACCCACCACGCTCGGTACTCGAATGAAGTGAGTTCAAACGACACCACGTGTCGGCCGACACTCGGCCGTGTGTTGGCTGCGATTAGTTTGGTTTATTTTTTGACGGTGCGGTCCGGTCAATATGGAGAAGTGTATAGAAAGAGTTCGAAATTTCCGGTCCTTCACGATTAAATATTGTTTTAGCGTTATTGATTGCTTTAGAAAAAGTCCTTCTTTTTCAGTCTCTCTTCAGGTTCATCAGATGTTCGTGAAATGTAGGTAGTGTCCTTCCATGTTCGCATTAACAAATCAAAGCTTTGCCAGAGGTGAAAGTCGATTTTAATGCTTGTAAAAATTGCATCCGAGATCCGTATTTTGAACCGGGGACCTTCCGTACTCAAATCACACGCAAGCATCTGAATCTAGAAGAAATGAAGCATATGTATTCAATCATATCAAAGTACATTTGTATTTAGGGAGAGCAAATAAATTTATAGAATAAAAGTACGTTTATTTTATTAAGTTTGAATAATAATTTTTGATTACATCCAGATATGTCTCTTGACTCAGATGGTTACGGCGTACGATTAGGGAATTGAAAGTCCCTGGTTCAAATCCCTGTCTCAGCTGTAATTTTTACGGGTCTTAAAATTGACATTCACCTCTGGCAAAGCTTGGACGCTCCGTGGCTCGAATTTCACGTTAATCTGTAGTTTTCCTTTTCAAATTAGGTGACAACAATAGAGGTGTACTGCGCAGCCGATAAGTAACGCTGTGACTGGAATGTTTAGGTCACATGAAATTATTATCTTACAGAATCTTTGCGGTCTGCATTTAAATAAAAATGTATAATAATCTTATTCTTTTTTGTTAAAGAAAAATATTGAGTGAATCGAAAGGAACCTCAACCAAAACAAATACGATGTGAAGTGAGTGACAATTGACATTTAATCTTTCAATCCAGTGTGACGATCATTTGTTAAAACAGCTTTGGAATACTATTTTTGAGCATAAGAGATCAATCAGTTAGGAGATAACAGGAGTCAGACAAAAATAAGTATTTTAACGTACTTTATTACTTTAGTAGATTATAAAGTACAGTACTCTATAATAAAGTACGGGTGGTAGCCGCAGCTACGATACCCAAATCACCTTTAATGTAATTTTTTAATATGAATTCCGTGAAACAGCCAAGTGTATACGTCAAAGGAGACTGAAGGCCGCGAAGGAACCCGTCCGTCACACGGCCGTGCTACGGACCAGTGTGGACGCGAGGGGGGCGAGCCGACACTCGGCCGAGTGTTGCTGCGGTGACGGCGCGGGCTCGGCTCGGTCTAATGTGGCCCGACTAGTGTTGTAAAAAAAAACGGGTTTTTTTTCTGGCTTAAAAACATGAAAAACTTAAAAAAATGTTTTTTTTCTGGAACACGTTTTTTTTCACAACTACTAAATCTCAAATTTGTAATGCAGTTATCGTTTAAAATGACTGTTTTAGAGTTTATTCTAAGTACTTTTCTTAATTTAAAATCTACTATATTTTTCTTGTTCAGTAGGGAAAAAAAATTACGAAAATATTGGCAAAATTGACTGAAATTTTCTTTATGAACGGGGATTTCCCGAAGAGACTAGATTGCGCGAGAAGGAATCCCCATTCCCCATTGTTTGGATTGCTACTTGCTATTTGAAATAGTGCTGCCAACCCTACAAAATTACCTACAGATCTTTTAAAAAAATTAGGAATTTAAAATTTATCCAGTTTTTTGCCTCTTTTTATTACTTATTGGGCTTTCCTTATATTGGTATACTTGTTAACTCTCAGAGTATAGTGGTACTGACTCATTAAATTGTCAGTAAGGGAGCGTGCATAAACCACATAGCTCCATTTTGGGCTCCTGTGAACCCCCCCCCCTCCTCCCCCACGTAGCCCTACGTGGCTTTTGCCTCCCCCCCCCTCGCTCACGTAGCACGTAGCTTTCTTCCGTTTTGATTCCAGAAGACATTTTGTACTGTAAATTACATACGGATATAATTAACTGAGGGAAATAAACACTCACATGCTGTTGTGAGTTCAGTTCCTCATTTTAACCTGTGAAAAATGTTACGAAAGGAAAGTTACGTAGCCTGGCTCAGAACCCCCTTCCCCCCCTCTCCCCTCGTAGCCCAGCATAGCCTTCCAGCTAACCCCTCCTCCCTCTGGACTGAGCCACGTAGTTTGTGCACGGTCCCTAATTATGAATCGTTTCCTTGCAACCGTTGGTGTAAACAAACGATTGAAAAGAAGTAAAGCTCCTATTTTGTATGATAATAGATTTTAATTCAAACTTAAAAGACCGTAATACAGAACTATCGGCGCAGTCTTTATGCACAGTGTGTACTTTGCTCACAATTTAACATTGCAATCTCAAAATCTTTTGCGTACAATACAAGAACAACCAGTAAAAGAAAATTTAACTATTTCTGAAGTTATGGATCTAGAGGAGACAGAAGAAGAGACAGAAAATTCCGACACCGACCGAACTAGTGTTGGTAGTGTTGATACTAGTGAATGTGGTACTGACATAGAGGGTGAATAAAATTATGTTACCTATATAGATACAATTATGAATCATTATGTGAGACATTATATGATTCAGTAAGACTTAAAACACACTTGTAAAATGGAAGTTCCTTAAATAAAACTATAATTTATCAAATATATTGTTTTCTGAAAAAAAACAAAATTTAGAAAAAAAACACGGGTGCTAGGTTTTTTTTCATGTTTTTTTTCACAAAGCTGAAAAAAAACAAAATGTTTTTTTTCAGTTTGCAACACTAGGCCCGACCTTCGTGCGTTCTTGGGCAGAACATTTACACAGCGATGGATAGAAGGAGATGGACCGATCAAGTGGCCTCCACGATCTCCAGACATAAACATATTGGATTTTTTCCTGTGGCGTTATGTGAAAGACATTGTGTAAGCCTGACATGTACGTTATATTGGCGATACCCGCAGAAGATTTGTGGATGCTACCGGTGCATTCAGGAGGACGAGGGTTCGAATCCCCGTCCGGGCATCCAGATTTGGGTTTTCCATGGTTTCCCTAGATCATTCCAGGTGAATGCCGGGATGCTTCCTTCAAAAGGCCATGGCCGAATTCCTTTCAGTTCCTTGTCTCCACTCCTTCTCCTTCTTTAATGATCTCGACGTCGACGAGCTGTAAAGCTATAAGTAAAAAAAATGCAATCGGTTTCATTATTCCAGATATGCTTGGGCACATATGAGCTGAGATTGAGTATCACTTGACATTTTGAGGGCTACGGACGGAACACACGAATAAATGCACTGATGTTTTTTAGTTGTGAAAACCACAAGGCTCTATGTCTAATGGGTTTTTTTATATTCTACTTTGAAATCATGTGGAATCTTTATTTATTAAATAGCTTGGACTGCAATATAGCAAAATGCTGCTCAAAAACAATCCTACAGCTCTATCACTCAGTCATTATGCATATATATTGTATATAAAAGAATAGAAAATACTTTTTAACTTATGGAAATTGTAGTGTTCAGAAGTTTGATACTGTCAATTCCAGTTTTTCTCCACAACATAGAGCGGTCGGGTAGTTACTTCGGAGGTTAAGGTATTGGACTGTAGTTCGAAACATACCAGGTTCAAATCGCGCTCTTATCAAGACCTACAGTTAAGTTTGCTGTATAATTTGAAGTGCACCAGAACGTGGTTTGGATTCAATGTTAAGCTGTAGAGATCCTATACCCGGTAGGATTAACGGGTTAAGTTGGTTTGGCCACAAGCGACACATGCGCGGTGAATCGAAAACTATGTGATTAAGCGGGCAAACTCATCGGGCCAAAAATGCCATGCGCATTTATTTCCACAACAATCAACGTAGGTACATTTCTAGATCTAAGTATCAGGTTTGACACTGGATTCTAATGTATTTTATGTTTCCTTAAAAAAAATTGATCGACATTCATCTCAATGTGCAGCAAAATTGAAAAAGTGGTTGTAATAAATCAACTTTCTTTTTTTTAACTGCTTAACGTCTCTTAACAGCGAGGTCTTTAGAGACGGGAAAAAATGGGGGGGGGGGCAAGGAATGCGAAGGAATTCGGCCATGGCCTTTTGAAGGAAGCATCCCGGCATTTGCCTAGAGTGATTTGGGGAAACCATGGAAAACCCAAATCTGGATGTCCGGATGGGGATTCGAACCTTCGTCCTCCCGAATGAGAGGCCAGAACGCTATCAACTTTCTAGTTGATTCACTGCGCAAGCAGTTTAATATACAACTTAAGGTCAAACTGGTTATTTTTACCAGTCTCAGTTTAGCGTTTTCCCCAAGGTCTGATACTTCTCTAACCAGTACTATAATACCTTGTTACGGCACCGGAATTATACGAGTACATACAAGTTCTGCATGCAGCATGACTACTTACAGCATAGCCTGGAACTGGTTTATAAATGACTGGTTAAAAATACGTATTACTTACATCGTACTCAACAGATTTCCAAATACGATACAGCAATCCGACCCGGCAATGTGTGAGAGAACGTATAGGACTCATCCTGCAGCGGTTGTCCGAAGAACGTGAGTTCAGATCTAAGCGTGTTAAATAATAATTACAGTTTTAGTTGGTATTCGGTAAATACCTTGGTCAATACGTGGACCATATGTAATTCCCCCTACAGTCCCACCTTCTTCAAGAACAGAATACTATAAA
>CM061914.1:140758948-140863958 GCA_031002005.1 Vandiemenella viatica | reverse complement strand
TCAAATGGCCCAACGCTCCCTACACTAATAAGGTTTTAAACTGAAATATTGTATGTTTATATTTGTCTCATGGGTTATATACTCTTCGCAACCCTCCAGTCTTCAACTTTGGTGAGTGAAGGGTTATTTTCCCTATCCTCAAGTATTTTTAAACATGCTTGTGATAGTGGTAGTTAGGTAGCTACTGGTAGCAGTAATCATCATCTGCTTTAAGTTTATCTGTAGTAATGTATTTACATTTTATTCAACAACTGATTTCTTTGCTGCAGGTAGCAAGCACTTTAGACAGCTATAGCTGAGTAGATGCTGGTAACAGTAACTTTGATCTATATTAGATTTATGTGTAATGCCATAGTTAGTTTTTATTTACTCTTTTATTATTGGTTATAAGTAGTAAGTACTAAGGACAATTGTACTCGAATAGTCACTGGTGGTAGTAACCATCATCTGTATAATTTTATCTGTAGCGGTGTAGTCAGTTTTTACTTCATCTTTGATTATTGCACGAGACGGTTGTGTTCGAGTAGTACATTAAGGCACTAACCATCGTCCATATCAAATTTATCAGTCAGTCATTTTACGTTTCATTTATTTCCTGACTATTTACTTTGATCAGAAACACTAAAAAAATATATTCACACCAGACATTTATGTTACTGTCAACTGATCCTACGGGCTATTTGACTATAATTGAGAAAATGTTTTAAACTGTTTGTTAACACATTTTACTCACCTGATATCTTTTGAAGAATCGCTATATTTTAAGTAAAATTTAAGGGGGAAAAACTTGTGACTTTTCATCATAGGGCTGTAGATTTATACTGTCAGGTACTACAAAATTGTTCTCCATTTTGGGTTCAAAATGAAAACTTCAATAGCAGAAAACAGTCAGCAATCAACTAGCACTTCACACAACAGTACTTCCCAGTCAACAATGGCAGCTGCTATCTGGGTAGAGAGAGAGCTATATGACAGTCGTCTAAAGTATAGTAACCAGATTTCGAAGCCACATGCGGGGTTCAGTCGCACAGGCCAAACAGACAAGTAATCATGAAGGATACACATAAATTTTAGGATTCCTTTTGCTAACCAAATATATTTTTATGGACGAGGCATGAGACATGACTCTCAGCAGTGTGCGGTTGTAGTCGGGGCAGAAGTAACACATAGGTGAAGGAGTCAGACCAGCTGCTAAAGTGGCTGGCATCCACTTGATACCAGAAATAATGAAGTAGGCTTTCATAAAGAGATTTTTCAGCTTGCAGCCAAGGCACAGTTTATTTTCAATTTATTAAGCGAGTAGCAACGAAATGATAGCAGCAGCACTGAATACTATGATTTATAGTAGATAAACAAGTATGTCCCATTCAGTTAACCATATCACAGAAAACCACTCATTTCTATGCTGATGCACATAATGAGTGTCACATACTGGAGCTAGAGGAATCCTGGATTTGGGATTACTGGAGATCGTGTTCCCGCCAGACACCGCTAGAAATACTTTTGGAAGTACATTCAACGGTTTCTTGCTGGTCCAGGCTGTATTACAATGGGATTACTGCTTGAAAATAATACGTCTTGCAATTGACTACAGCAGTATTATGACGTCATTACTGAATGGTGGTGTAGCGGAATCGCGATCTCCAGTAGACCCCTAGATTTTTCTGTGGAAACTGACAAAGGATACACTCAGAAATGATAATAGAATTTGGATTTGTATCATTGCAGGATAAAAGGTGGGTGAAGAGAGGGTGTAGGTAGGGGAGGAGTGCGAAAATTACCCAAGGAACTAATGAAAACCATATCCGAAACTGTGAGTAGTTTTAAGCTAAAAATATGTATGAATCGTACGTAGAAATGTAGGAAAATCGCCATCAGGCCATGAGCTCCATAGCAATTTCTAATAATAATGATCAACAAACCAAATTAAATTTATGCAATAATATGTACTGTTACCTGCACTTCTGTCACTTTTGTTGGTACTGAATTCGTCACTCAGTTCAATTCGCAAGATGCACAGCGACACAGGTAATGACATTACCTAAAACTATCAAACAATATACTGCAAAAATCACAACAAATATAGCTACCTACAAAGACAATATACAAGCTACCTATACGACGCATTCAACACAGATTGTTATTGTGTTTATAAACAATGCCAACAGAGTTGACAATTTCAAAACAGACATGGCGTAAAATCACAGATCTATGTATTGTATTTTTAAGATAAAACAAAGATGTTAATGACGGCAATTTCAGTTTTAACCTTCAGAATTCATAACGTTTATAGATCAACTATATCTGCAATGTACCTGAACTGAATGTACAGTATAAATACGTGTTATTTTGGAAGGAATGATTGAATTTACTTTTATTTCAGTTAACTGATTTAAGAACTTTGTGTGTAAATAGTACCAAGACTTCTTATCAAGAAATGTGCACTTTTTGCGAAACATAATATTTTACGAATTTGCTTTACCCTTCCGCCAGTGCCTTCAAATCTTGAAAGCTTAGAATGGAATAGTTAAAATCGTAGTAAAAATGTATAACGACACCCAAAGTAATTTTGAACAAAAACTTTATGAACTATTACGTAATGAGGTAATCACGCTGCGCTTATGCAAATATATTTTGATGTAATCACCGACAACCATTTTTTTCTCTCCAGTACTTGGACAGACGGCGACTCCATTTAACTAGATATCTTTGGCAACGACAGCTGTAACATTTTGCACTTTGCAGGGAAGAGTGTACTAACTGGTAGTTCATCTTGTTGATAAATATTTGGACGTGTTTCTTCAGCATGTAAATTTCTGAAGTTTTTCTTATAGTGTGCCTCCATATACGATGATCTGTCAGTTTAGTACGAAGTATCACTGTGAAAATTTATTGACAGGCAGGAGTTATTATACAATGGCTTTCGTGTGTTTTCTTAAATCAAGAAAATAGATTTTGTTGTGCTATCACAATCATATGTGCCCAGCCTTTGCCATAGATATGGCCGGTGTTTTCGGCAGCCACGATAAAAGATTTACGATAGATGATGCCTTCGAAGAAGAAAACGATGAAGCAATCCGTGTCTATGGATCAACAACGGAAAGGTCTCCACTGAAGCCGAAAAATAGGAATGTAACTTCGGAAGACAGCGTTATCGTAAGGATAGAAGATCCAAATAGGAGTGCAAAAACTGTCACCAGCACCGCGCCTAGATTTAAAAGTACTGACGATGTAAGTATAATCCGTAAGTACTCTACTTAGCTCCTTTTTTTATAAAATTAATTAATCTTTGTGACAGGCTTTATAATGTTCAACAGACTATATCAAGAGACAGTGATTCGTTGATTCAGGATGGTGGTTTCTACACTGGAATGTTTGATCCTTCGCAATCATGCTGGAGGCATCCAAAAATACGAGAAAACTGGAAAATGGTTCTTGCTGCAGTGGTGCTACTTATTGTGGGAATAGGTAAGTTATTTTGATCACATGTTCTGTTTACCTTGTTCGAATTTGCCTGTAATAGATATGTTACTGATCAATTGTTAGACTGGGACAATCTCTAAGTTGAGCTCTTTATGAATTGGTTTGTTTTGATATGGATATTCTTGGCAGATCGAAATTGTGTTAAAATTAAAGCTGAGTTAGTTGGTTGTGCAACTGAGTATGAAAATTCTTTAAGGTATATAGCATGTAGAAACGGTGGCTTAATTCAAGATCGCAGTACTGCTACCACTATATTCCTCCACATGGACAACAGTGTAACACACACTGCCACTGGTACTTATGATGTCAGTGTTTCCTGGTGTGATGTATTATATATGCAAACAGCTACAAACGTCACTTACAGGAGCTGTATGAGAAATAGCTTTTCTTTTTTTTCTTCAGGCAGGAACAACCCATATCTAACAGTCCGTAACTGCTGCTGACATATAGATTGTAATAGCAGTACAATGCTCCAAACACTTTCTGTCAATACCATTGTCATGACAGGGATTATATCAATGTAAACTGTTTTGTTTCTTGTTTCCTTCCTAGTTGTTGTGGTTAGGCTGAAAGGCCGCCTGGACCAAAAGAAAAATTTCATAAAATCCATTGAAATGCATTTTTCAAACTGCAAAAGCACTCAATCTTTATCAGTTCAACATGGCAAGACGTATCCATTGTTTGCCCATGGAAAATATTTTCTAGCTTTAATTTCGGTTTAATTCTAGATGGGGATACCGCTGCCTCGCGACTGTTAACGTGACGTCACGTTCACGTACAGTCATCTGCGTAAAATACGTGTTATTACTTGTCGATGTTAACAGAAGATAATTTATTATTGAAATGCTAGCTTCACCTGAAACATTGAACATCCGGTTGTGTTATCGGACATCTGCGGCCGCTTACCAGCGGCCGCCTGCCTCTGATCTACCTTCGGGATATCAGTTTATGTTGATATTGTATAGCCGAGCGTAGCGAGGGCACAATACAATAATAAATGATGACTGTACGTGAACGTGACATCACGATGACGTCACGTTAACAGTCGCGAGGCAGCGGTATCCCCATCTAGAATTAAACCAGTCTTGTGACTTTTTGCAACAGAGATAGGCTGAAGTGACGAGAACAGATAATGTAGTTTTTTATGTTTTACTGTTAAAAATAAATCTGCTGCATCAACTGCAGATTATTTTGCTGGTAGCTATGGGTATAATTTTGAGTACCTGGAAGTGTGAACAAGCTTCATTTTTTAAATTGTTGGCTTGTTTAATGAATGTACAATGAGTCTGGTGTGGTGAAAATAACTTGATTTAACATAATATAATAATAATAATAATATGACAATAAAAAGAATTCTATCTGTTCGCGAACTGATTAACATGAAAACCTAAAAAAAGTTAAAAGACAATCGCTTTAAAAGAGTCAGATGAAATAAGCAGTAAATTACAGCCATTCAGCATCTTTAAGTGACTGCTCTTTCTTACACAGTCTCTTCACTATATGTTTGAGCTTGCTGGTTAAGTCAATCAGAAATCCAAAATGATATACACTTTTTAACAAAATAACCAACAGTTACCCATGACTGTCTGCTTGAAAGTGTGTTAAAGTATAAGAGTTTTTGTTACTGTTCAGAGTATGACCAGCTTAAAAATTTATACTTTGGTGTTGAAAACATGGTTAACTGAAAGAAAAGTGTACCTCAAAGCAGGGAAATAAATAACAAAGGTGTAACACGCGCCGAAAGATACGGTTATGCACATTACTTGCTTAGTGGCAACAGATGTCTTGAGTAAATTCTGACATCATTATAGTTAGAATTCAGCATGGCTGCCACCTTCTTTACTCGAAATCCACATGCACAATGGAACATTACTAGTCATTTTGATTTTTCACATATACTATGACATATGGCATTACGGTGTGATACCTTAGGTGTTTTACTGTTTCATGTTTGCAACTGGTGACATTTCCTTGTGAACCTACTGACAGTACAACTTTAAAAAGTTTTAAAGTTAAGTGCATATTTATATTTCATGCTCCAGAACTATTATTATAGATCTTTTGATACAATTTCTGTACTACATGATACATGACGTCGCTAAAATGGCGCCCTTGAAAGCATCATAAGTTACCTTTTTTTACGGCTTTATGCCTCATCGACAGCTAAGGTCATTAGAGGTGGGTCGGGACTGGGAACAAGGAACAGGAAGGAATTCGGCCATGGCCTTTTTGAAGAAGCATCCCGGCATTCGTCTGGAGTGATTTGGGGAAACCATGGAAAACCCAAATCTGGATGCCCGGATGGGGATTCGAACCCGCGTGCTCCTGAATGCGAGGCCAGAATGTTAACCTTTCACCCACCACACTCAGTCGTAAGTTACTAAATCAGTTTGCGTGCATTATTGATCAGGCATCATTTCAACCAAGCCACAAACTCCACTGATATTGCCACTGGAAAATCAAAGATGTCCAATTGCAGTTCATACTGAAAGCGTGTAATGAAATTGATTCTGATAATTTATGCCACACTAAGAATCCTGATACAGAATGTTGCTACTGCTAGAAATGTAGTTGTGATGAATCTCATGTGGTAAGATGTGTCCAGATGGTTTAATTTTGTAGTAGCAATATTGCCAGAGATAGCTGTTAAGTTGAAATACAGCCTGGACCAGAATGTTCTTGTTACAGCATAAGGCAAGAGGAATTTAGTTATTATTGGTACTAAATAATCTGCTTTCATAATCGCCGTGTTAGTGATGGCATGTATCGCAATGTAAACTATTCCCTCATATGCTACTGTATTTACTAATTTCTATGAACCAATAAAAGTGGGTTCGTTATGTTTAAGTTTTAAATTGCAATTTGTAATGTTACAGAGAATATTTAGCAACAAAAAAGAAGACATACAGGAAATAAATTGAACCAAGGTGGAATTGAAACCATTACATACTTGTTGTAAATATACAAATGCAATGACATTTTGCGCATGACCATTTAGTGAACTGATCTTTGTGCTGGTATACTCTTAGATTTTTACATTTTTATCCCCCCGGACTTTGATTTTCCACATAAATTATAATGCATATATTACTAAAAGAATTACGGTGTGTTACCTGAGTTTCGTACTATTTCATATCCGCAACTGAAGACATCTCTTGTGAACTTACCGACAGTACAATTTACAAAAAATTTAAGGTTAAGCACAGATTCATATTTCCTGCTCCCGAATTATTATTTATCAAGTGCATCAGTTTCAGCGCTTTTAAACTAAACACATACATGCATATGTCAAAAGGATCTTGCTTTTATTTTTTCATCGTTTGCGATGTATGTAAAAAGCAAAGAGGAAAGGTATCACTTTGGTCTACAAAGTAGGATACAACTGCAATTTCTAAAGGAAACATTCATTTTTGAGGGATAAAAACTATCCTATGACACTGCACCCAAGACTTACTAACTCTGTGCCAAATTTAATTTAAATCTGTTGAGCAATTACGGCGTGATTGAGGCAGTTAGTACATCCAAACTTTCTCATTTATATAGATATATAGATTGGTGCTACTGGCACTATTGCAATTAAATTTAGAAATAAATCAAATAAAAAGACTACGTGTTACCTTGAACAGACTTTGCATAAAATCTACATCTAACTTTGAGACATGTTAAATTACAGAAAATCTTTGGCAGTTGAATGGGAAGGTACAAGAAGTTAATATAGGTGGAAATTTCCCATGACAAATAAAAATAAGTTGGATTTCAGCAAAGTTTAATCTGTGAAGCTTAAAGTAATAAACAAAAGAAAACTGGATTTGTTATCAATGGTAAAATACCTCATCAAATACACAACGATTAGTAATAAATCTTAATCATATATAGAGATGAGACACATGACGAGGGGGATACTGAGATCCACCACATGACTTGTGATGAGTCTGTGTATACACTTCTGATCCTCTTTTCATGTGTGACCTCTATATACAATTAAGGTTTATACCAAAATATTGTAAACTGTGATCATCGCAACTCTCTTACCATCATATGTGGTGACTGATAGGTTTATTTTCCATATCATAGCCTAACAGCGTTTGTGTCATCGATTTAGCATAACACTTTGATTAGGGAGCGTGCACAAACTACGTGGCTCGGTGGGGGGGGGGGGGGATGGCTGGAAGGCTACGCTGGGCTACTTGGGGGAGCGGCGGTTCCGAAGCCAGGCCACGTAGCTTTCCTTTCATAACATTTTTCGCAGTTAAAATGAGGAACAGAACACACAACAGCATGTGAATATTTATTTCCCTCAGTTAATTATCTCCTTATGTAATTTACAATCATGTGACAAAATGTCTTCTGGAATCAAAAGGGGAAAAAGCTACGTGCTACGTAGGGAGGAAGGGGTAGAGGCAAAAGCCAAGAAGGGCTACGTGGGGGGAGGGGGGTTCACAGGAGTCCAAAATGGAGCTACATGGTTTATGCTGTAGTAAATGTGAACGTGGGAAAAGATTTTGAGATTTTTTAAATGCAACAAGACGATTAAAATTTAAGTCATCTTAAATTCGAAATAATGTATAATCTATAAAGGAATTATAAAGTAATGTATTTTGAGAGACTGGTGATGATTGAAAATTGCTTGATACCAGATTGTAGTCTGCCAGTGTTCATATTTAACTTGAGTTACAGGAAATTTATGTTAAATAAAAATTGAGTAAAAATGAGTCATTATGCTACAGTTTGCTTAAAATACAGTTTTGTTTGTAAATAGTACACAGATGATTATGAAAAGGCATGAAGAAAATATTAGTAACAGCATTTGGACTGATTATAGAAGGAAATATGAAAAATGAAGTGCAGCAAAAATTATGACAGTTACAATAGAGTAAATATTAAAAAGGATCTGTTATTTAGGAATTAAAATAATGAAGATAGGGATGTGTTATTTAACTGCAACAAATTGGAATAGGCAGTGTGGTTAGTTTGGTAGGAAAGTAAAGGTAATTCAGTCAGTACTTAGAAAATCCAAGAGAGGCTACACTTATATGAAAAACAGATAAACTCTCAGCTACCTCCATCAGTTAGTTTCATTGTTAATGTCAATTGAAGCAGACATGTGTTGTTCATTTAGAAAAATGAAAAAATCAGAGTGACTAAATATTTTGATTTAAAAGGCTTAAAACCAAAAGATATCAAAGCTGAGCTGGATGAAGTTCATGGTACATCTGCTCCTGCATTTGCAACTGTTTACAATTGGGTAAATCAATTTAAATGTGGCTGTGGACGCACATCTACATAAGATGAACAACATTCGGGATGTATACTGGAAATGACTACCTCCAAAATCATTGACAAAATCCATGATATGGTTTTAAGTGATCGAGGAATCAAAGTGCACAGAATAGTAGATGCCAAGTGCATTTCACAAGGTGCAGTGTGTTCAATTTTGCACACAAATTGAGGTGTGAAAAAAATTTCAGCAGGATGAGTACTGCGTTTGCTATTACAGCAAAATAAGCCTAATTGTGTACTTGACTCTGAGGGTGTTTTGGTGCTTTTCTGTTGCAACCCTACAGAATTTCTACATCAATACAAAACTGTGGATGAAACATGGATACACTTTTATATTCCAGAAACAAAGTAACTGTCTAAACAGTGGGTTTTTGAAGATGAACAAACTCCAAAGAAGGTGAAAATAGTGAAATCGGCCAGCAAGGTGGTGGACACGGTTTTTTGATGCTCACAGAATCGTCTACATCAATTACTTGCAAAAGGGAGAAATAATAGCTGGAGCTTACTGTGCAACGATATTGCACTGGTTAGGCAAAGATATTGTTAAAAAATCCTCATTTGAAAAAGATCCTCTTCCATCAGGACAATGCACAGGTGCACACCTGCATTGTTTCGAAATCAAAAATTATGGAATTGAAGTTAGAATTATTACCACATCCACTGTATTAATCGAATTTGGCCCCCAGTGATTTCTTAAAAATGGCTTGGTTCACATCGAACTAGGAGATCACTGCCTAAGCAGATGCCTATTTTGCATAATTTCAAAAATCGTACTTTTTGGAGGGCATAAAGAAGTAGAATAGGCATTTGGAGAAGTGTATAGAACTAAAAAATAACCCTGAAAGATAATTTAAAAAATCTTCAGAAAATTATTTATTTTTAAATATAGACTTATTGAGCGAGCCTCCAAATGAAAAATGAAGGAGGAAGCAGGATATATAACAAGGAAGAGCAGATAATTTTATCACCAAATCAAAGATTTTACCTAGATGTGAAACATATGGAAGAAATCCAAAATCTTGCTTTATAAAGTATATTACCAACCAATACTGACCTAAAGGTCTGAAACCTGGACTTTGATAAAAAGAGATATTAGCAGCAGAAGTGAGGTTTCTCAGAGGTTTAGAGAATGTCACGAGAAAGCATAAAATTAGAAATGAAAACATCAAGGAGAGATTAAAAGTTGAAACATTGGAAGAGACATTAACAAAGTAGAGTGTGGAGGAGAGGAGAATGCCGATGTCAGAAGTCTTAATCAATGAAAAGGGTTTGAGACCTATCAAAGGGCATGAACAAGATGGATAGATCATGCAAAGGAAAACATATAGGTGAGGAGAGGTGATTGAGACAAGTGATGGAGGAAAACTTGGAGTGATCGACAGACAATGATGTGGGTGTGCTGGGCAACCTACAAAATGTCTAACGATGATGATGATGAATTAAATATCAGCTAATATTAGAAGCAAGGGACCTTTTCTAAAAAGAGAAATCTCTTAATATCTTGTAATAGAAAATGATTTTGTAAACTAAGAAGACAATTTTTTGGATGTAGCATTGTCTTTTAAAGTACAGTCAGAAAGGAAAATTTAAACATTGAAATGTAATGTTGCAAATGAATGTTGAAAAGAAAGTGGATGAATGAACTATAAAATGAACACACACAGAAAGTAAGGGCCAAGGGAAGTGGTATGTGGAAGGATCTCTTAAAAGAGTAGAAATAGGGTGCCAGATCACATTTTAAAAATCGTAGTAGATTGTTTATTGGTTAGTTGAAGCGAAGGATATAGGGTAACACAAGATTTGTTGTACATGAATTAAATACTGATGTTATGAAAGATCGATGTTTATCTGATGGTTTAGATGAACTTTATTTATTTTATTAGCAGAATAAATGTTATTTAAGGGTATTGTCTGATTTGAGAGAAGACTATCATATAAAGTGAATCTGGTTTTATTTCCAGGACTGTTGGTGACTGGCGTAGTGGTGGTCTGCATTCCTGAATCAGGAATCCAAGGATTTGTCTTCTTCTTGGCTGGCTTCATTTGTTTTATTCCTGGAGCATATCATGTGGTATACATCTACTGGGCTGTTAAAGGCAAACGTGGCTATGACTTTTATCACTTACCCCTTTTCAACTAGATGCATGTTATATTATTTTTTGTTTGTCATGTTATTTCAATTTATGTCATGATTTATCTTTTGATACTTTATTAATCAATTCAATATACTTGTACATACTAACATCCAGTGATAACATAATATACAGATTTTTGTTTTGTAGTGTTGTTATTATATGCCGATGGACTTGTACATTGACGTGGCTTGTAAGTTAGGTAAATATTTACAGCTGTGGTGCCACATATTACTAAGTAATGTAATTAAGATCAAATGGCCTTGAATGAAGTGTGATAATTTAGGTGGTTTACCTTAACTTTATTGCATTTCTGCAGCCTGTCCTGGATCTGACTGTTTAGTTAAGAAACTTACTGTTGCTTCAGAAATAACTTTGTATTATACCATTCTAGTTTTATAAAGTATTTTTATCCATGTTTTTTTGACGTGTGACAATTCCATTGTCAGACCATTGAGTCATTGACAAATGCTCACTAGTATTGTGAAATATAATCCTGTGATTTTGTAGTGGACTGACAGCCTTTTGTAGAAGACTGCAAGCTGTAGGTGAGTGGGTTATGAGTAGATGCTGTTTAAGCTTTATTGATGACTTGGTTTAAAAAGTTAAAAAATATTCGAGCTTAAACCAGAAATGAATTACTACTGCATTAAACAAATAATTTTTGGGTATTTTTTACCCCATACATTCAATCAATTAACATTTAAGAAAATACATTTTCTCTTACAGCAGTAAGTTTTTGGTATTATACATTTATTGTTGAATATATTTGATATTCTGCCTCTTGGAAGATACTCCATTTATACACTACCAAAATAATAAAGAATCGGCTCTCTTGGGGATGTTGGAACGTCCCACTCCTCTTCTTCAGATGGTACAAAATGCTCGCTTCATATAGAGAAGTTTTTGCTTAGATAGCATTAAGAATAATTAACATGCTTCAAAGGCCTACTTCATCCTCAAGAGTCTGATCTTGTAAAATACACTTTTGTAATTTACCCTACGAAGGTTATCCAGTGAAAATTTGTGCAATTGTGTTTTCTTCTTGACCATCTTAGAAATTGCCCCCTCATGCCTTCATAGCCATTGTCATTTAACAAAAGCTTTCAAGTTTTAACATTTTCTTGCGATTTCCCCCCCCCCCCCCCCTCCATGTTTAGAGGCTATTTAGTACGTGAAATTATTCACTACTTCCTCAGCATCACACTTGCTTCTTAGAGATGATTCCAGACTGAAGTTACTGATTTGCTACTTCAGGTCATTTTCTAGATTTAGGTTGAAAATTTAATATATATATATATTTTAAATATTCTTCATCTTATTATGACTCTTGTCCTGTATTCACATTTGATATTCCATGAGTAATTATAATTTTTTTAAAACTAGGCAGTAAGCTTTGTTTTCTTTACAAATTGAGACTGTTAATGAAGAGATATTGAGATACAGTCACAGTTACCACACTTATTGCACATTTTTTTTTCGTATTAGGTAACCTTCGTATCTTAGAAATAGTTTTCAAAAGAACCATTCTACAGTGCTTTTTGTATATACTCTTCATGGTGATGAAGAGGGCTGGGATTTTTAACTGCTGTATCTTAAGATTTAGTCCTGCATAGGTTAAATAGATTTTACAGTTTTGTGCACTAGATTGTGTACAATACCCAAAAAGGGCAAGACTGGACAGGTTTTAAACATGTCAAATATGCTCACACAAAGGAATATAATATTGTACTTTACACCTCATAGACTTTATTTAGTCAAATAAGCAGATAATGTAAGAAATTCGGTGGTGTGTATGATATATTTTGTGTTTTAGCCCTCCTAGTGATAATACCTGCCCAAGAATGATAAGCTGTTGTGTATTAAAATACAGTGACCAGAAAAATCACCAGTTACAGACAAAACAAGAAAACTTATTACACTAGCTGGCAAGACCACAGTGAACATACAATCATGATGAACATTAGAGCTTTAGTGTTTATTTTTCATTATTTGTAGAAGACCTTGTTATGCGTGTTGAGTTCAGGTGATCCAGTGTAAAAAAAAATACAGGATATGGTATTGAAAGGGAAGAACACTTGCAAATATCAGTAACAAAACAATAATTGCTATATTGTAATTAAAATTTCATAATTTGTCCATTACCTTAGAGCTTGCTCAACTGATAAAATTGACAAGTGTTGCCAATGCCGACATGAATTTGTTAGTTTAACAAATTGTCAGCTAATATAAATTTATCCTTCAAGGCAACAGTTACACAGTATTTGAAATGCATCCCTTGTGCTATACTCAACAGATTTGAATAAACTACAGATTTGCACTGAAGGCTGTAATACATACTAAACACACATACAAGACTTAATTTGATGTAATAGTTCCTTATAGATAAAGTTGTAAATAAAATTGCATTACATGTAAATCTAAATATTAGAACTGAATCGGGGGGGGGGGGGGGGGGATCTTAATGTGGCAGAACTAATTCATAAGAAATTTTGATCTAGTCAGATGGAATTATTATTTGAGCTTTCACATTCTCAGAAGCCTACTGTCTTATTTCTTGTTGCAAATTTACTCCCGTTACTCTTTTAACTATACCTTAACTCTAATTTTCACGGAAATTAGTGGACTTAATACAGTAATGTTTCAACTCCGAACAAAACCAAGGTTTTATACAACATTTTACGCTTTTAGCAGGCGTCATATTAATTAAATATTCCACTTACTTTTTCGGGGATCGCACGCTTTAATTGATAGTTCAGTACCAACGTTTCGGCGCCCAACCTGATGCCTTCATCAGGGTTTTCAGACTCGAAATGGTGTGGTTTTCACACAACTCCGTCGCTGAGCAGCAAAATACTTTTTTTTTTTTTTTTTTTTTTTTTTTTTTTTTTTTTTTTTTTTTTTTTTTTTTTAGAATTTGTCTTTGTTCAATTTTGGGCTTTTAAAAGATTTTCATATGGGCACAAAAGACATGCTGAAAATAGTTCCAGTGCCTCTGAAGATGAACAGTTACTAGAACGTGAAAATTATTACTTTCTGGGAATATTTTTTTGTGTAAAGGAATGTAAAAAATGCATCCTATGCTACTTCTTACCATCACTCAGTATGATTCATCAGCATATTTACATCCCCCTTCTTTTTAAACCAAGAGCAAATAACTCAAATAATGGAATGTACGTTTTTAGTGTGCTAGTGGTTTCCATTGAACATATCATTTTTCAATAATGGCAATATAATAGTTCATATTCTAATTATTTGCACTTTTTGTTTATTATCTTTTAGACCTCTCTTGGCATGGATATCGTGAGCCTGAACTCCCTTTTTTTCTGTCTGTATGTGTCTCAGTTCACCAATGCCTTTGGCAGTTTCTGTTTCAGTTCACTATCTGCCATAACCATGCTTCATATGTTGCTCTTGAAATTTCTTGCCAATTGCTGCACAAGATCCATCTCTGGTGCTTTACAGCATGTATTTTATTATTATTATTTCTGTTTTTGCTTGGTGTGACAAAATATTTTGAATTATTTATTTATTTATATATTGTTTATGATCTCATCATGATGCTATTATTGCAAAAAAATGTTTTAAATACCCCTGTTGCCGTCTGTTTCTAGTTCTAAATTGATATCTTGTCTAAGACAAGATATTTAAATTAATTCACTTCCCTAATTCTGTTGTCTTTCTCTGGCTTACTTTTATTGTAGGATAGATGTCTTGATTTGGATAAAATTATTCGATTATGAATAACCATCCCAGCTTTTTAGAATCAGTTTTAGGAAGTGGTAGCAATCTGAAATACAGGTAATAGCTGCTCATAGCTTCTTTATCTGTGTTATGACAACTGGCCTTTCATTTCCTATCTGCAATTATAATTTTAAGAATCAATATGTCATCGGTTAATATTTTCCTTCTTAGATTAATTGGATGATTACACACACTTGAAAAAAAAAATTTATTGTTTATCTTATTTTAAACTGAAATCAGTCTAAGCTAAGCTTAAAAAATTGATTTCAAAACGATACTCCTCCAGAACTAAGACATTGTTTTGAAAATAAAAAATGGCAAGGAAAGAAAAAATTTTACATTTCAGAAGAACCATTAATATTTTGTGTAGAAAATAATAAAAGAAATCTTAGCTTTAGCTTGGTTCACTACAACAAACCATAAATAAATTAAATCTTCCTGAAGCTCTATTTTTAAAACATTAATATAGACACATTTAACACAGCAAAAAGTAAATTTTTATTAACATCTGTCAGTATTATTTTTTTAAAAAAATGTTTCTACTGCAAGAGCAACATATATCAACAATAACAGCTTCATTAAAATATGATATTGCACTAGGAGGGTTAAACATAAGCCATATTAAAATGTCTACTTAATACAATTGCAAAATATTATACAAATTCTAGTCATTTGTTTTGTTTTAGAATATGTTATGAAACAGGAATAAAATGTTGTCAATAATTATTGTGTTAATATTTGAAGACCATGTGAAGTTGTAAGTCATAATCCAAGACTTATTTTCCAGATATAGGAGAATATTCTTTCTTGTTTTACATACTTGCTTCCTCAGTTACTATATATGTTGGTAATTATGTATTTTTTACAAAGTGTTTTGTACATTTTATGCCAGTTTTGTGGTAATTCAGAATAAAACAAAGATATATCATATTTTTTTAATACTGTGATGTAAGAAATTTTATAATAAGTCAACAGTAAATTTTGTGTTTTACTACTGATTACTTTGATCTACTCAAGAGTTAAATTCATAATTCCACAATCTTATTAGTGTCAAGCATGGTATCATTAGCATCATTGCTGATTACCTCACCACATTATCACCAATAAACAATTAGAAGTGAAATTTGAACATCTTTCTAATCTTAAAATCAGAGGCACTTGCGATCAGGTTTAAAAGGTGCCTGTACCAGGGTAAAAAGTTACATAATACCAATAAGCTCTTGTATGATAGGTTAGCTCTCCAAAAAAAAAAAGTTAAGATCACATGAAAAGCTGCATTATTCAGTCAAACAAAGAATAGGTTGGTATGATCCCTGGACCTATATGTCTATTTAGTAATTGGCGGGTGTATAAATAAAGGTCTGTTTACAGTTACTTTTGTTCACAATATTAGTTGCTCTGACAAGTTATGAATATCAGGTTGTGACAATTAGTTACAGCGAAGAGTAGTTCCACCAGTACCATTTTCCCAAGTATTACCGAATATTTAGTGTAAGGAAGTTGAAAGAGATTGCAGCAGAAATATTGTAAGCATTATCAGTTATATATTCCATATTTTTGTAGAATTTATGTACCTACACCATTAATATTCCAATAATTTTACAGGCTTCATATTGATTATGCTCTAAGAAATTCTTTTAAGTATCTATCCTTTTTTCCTGGACTACTTGCATTCCATGTTCAAATTCTCAATTTTATCCTCCTACCCCTCTCTTCCATAATTACCAACACATCTCTTCCAGTGTTTCTGTCCATCCTCTCTCTCTCTCTCTCATTGTGGTTATTTTGTTTACCTGGTAATACTACTGTTTGTGGAAAATCCAACATCAAGAAATAATAATTTTATTCCAACTAAATAAAAGTTTTATTTCCTTTGGAGTAACATGACTGCACATTTGTGGAATCTTTATCCTTTCCAGTGTAACTTATTCTTCTATGTGTTGTAATTAATGGAATGTTGGATGTATAATTGCCTAATGATTCTTTATCATCAATTATTTGACTGTTTTAATCCCAGAAATGGTTGATATGAGTCTAGTGTGTAGAAGCCAACTCTGTCAGACATGTAAGTTTACTGTAACATATTGGTTCCCTTTGAGGTAAGATTTTCTTATTGGCTAAATGAAATACATTGCAAAAACAACTTTTTGATAGCCCTCAAAGATCAAATCATTAAATTATACTTTATGCTTGCATAAATAACAGATTTTGACAATCTCTTTTAGGCTAACATATGCTTTCCTGGCTAGTGTGCTAAATTCTCCAAAATGTCTTAGAATGTCTGACAAAGTCTTAGGAGACAGATCTTTACCTTGTCAAAAAATAATAATAATCAGATTTGTCACAGAAATTTCAACAGTGGTCTGTAAGGTACATTTCTTGTCGTTAATAGATGGGTCAGATGTTATCTTATGAAAGAAATTAAGATTTCATCATTGTAGTGTTTGTCACTCTAGGTTTCATCATCACTGACATTCTTCACCACTCACTCCATTAAGCAGTCTGATGAAGAATGTTGACAGTATTTTTTTAATTGCCATCTGCTTGTAATCCTCAATAAGGCAAATGCCAGTGTTATAGGTTGATGTATGTTTGTTTTCGTAGAAGTTAAAATTATTCTACAACATTAATCTTAATGGTGATGAATTTTACACAAATATTATCTAACATATTTCTAATTCATTATGAAGGGAGTTGTTATATGAAACAGTTAATATAATTATGGAGACCTGTTGTTTCTTAATTACCTACTTCAGATTTTTTTTTTTATTTTGTAGTGCATACTACATTTGAAAATTCATCTTTTGTCCTCTACATTTTACTATTAATCACTGAGTATCATTCCTTACAGTTCAAGATTCCCTAAATTTACATCGTCCTGCGGCTATCCTTTAGGATATGTTGTATGCTCCAGTATTTCAGAGTTTTGTTCTTTAATAACATTCATTTTATTTACATACATTGTTTCAATTAAAACTTTGAAATTGGGCTCAGTTATGTTCACAACTGTTGTGTTTTTTCTGATAACAATAATGCCAAATACAAAATATATAAATATACAAGTGTGTTTAAATGGCTTAAATGTGTATTGACAATTTTTTAGTCTGCAGCTACAATTTTATTAATATTACAGTGAGAGATTATCACAGTCTTGCTTGCAATTAACATACATTTCTATGAGGACTGTCGAGAAACTAACTTACATTTTGGTATCAAAACAATGAAAATGAATGGAAAGCAGGTTTATTTTTTTCAACTTAAAACTACATTTTAATCTATTTTTCTACTTGATCACCATATAAATTTAACCATTTATCATACTGTTAGAATTTAAAAAAATGAAAGATGGGTAACATAAACCCATCATTTACCACAGATGAAGGAAAGAGGGACCTTACCACAGTAGAATGAAGATGGTTTTTACCATTATCGAAGAGGTTTACTTTCCCCCCCCATCTTAGATTTCAACCACTCAGTGACGGCTGACTGTAGCTTCCCATCATCTTCGAAGCTTTGGTTGCCAGCCATTTCTTCTTGGAATGAAGAGATGACGATCATTGGTACCAAGATCTGTGTCGTATTGAGGCAATTCAAGTTGCCTTGAAAGATTGTGGGTGTGAGCAGTTGTCTGTGGGCTTAGATGAACTTGTTTGTCATGTCACAAAATTTGTGAAAAGTTGCTAAAAAGTTCAGTTATGGTAAAATGCCAGTTTGTATCCATTTTTCAATAAATATTTTATATTGAGACCATTGCTGTTCATTATTCTAATGAATGATTTGCAATGGTGGAGAATTTTGTTATTGGGTGGCAAAAGGTTGTTGTGGCATAAGTGCTGACTAATTAGATGTATTCTTTCTTGCTGTTATAACTTCTTTTTTGCAATCTGATGCCTAAAATATACTCTGTGCTTGTGGGTTACTTTAGTCGGATTAATTGAAAGAAAAGATTATATGAATGACTTTTAAATATACATAAATGAAGCAACTAAGTGGCTAAGATCCTAATTTATTAAGACAGTAAACTAAATGACTGTAAGAGCTGGAGGATTGCTTCCACAACATTAATCACTGGAAGTCTAATTTTATCCAAACCCCACTGTACAAAATGTAGCTTAAATTTGATGATGGGTTGGTGAGCAATCATATTGAGTATGTCTGAAGCTGGCTAAGAAGTGAGGATGAATTCTACTGGTGTGTCACTGATGTGAACTTAGTGACATTCAAATGTCAGCAATTTATGTGTACTTGGGTCAAGTCCAGCATTACTGCAACTGGGAGTTAACTTGTGCCCCACGTGTAACGAGCCCTTGAATGTGTAGAATACAAGTACATGGCTCTGGTTGCTTCCTGTTGTGTTGCACTGTAGCACCTGTACTCTAAATCATAATAGAAAGGAATTGCTTGTTGAAGACCTTAAGTGTAATTATCTTAGCACAACACTTGATAGCAAACTCAACTGGGCAGGTGTTAAAGAGAGGTTTAAAACTTCTCCATTTACTGGAGAGATGATGAGAGGATGTATCACAGAAGTGAGGAAACTGGGTTACAAAACCTTGGTCAGATCATTGCTTGAATATAGTGGTGTAGTATGGGACCTGTATTTTATGTATCAAATATTGGAATTGGAGTGGGTACAAAGGAGAACAGTTGAGTTTGTTGGTAGAAATTACTGTAGAACACAATCACTAACTGACACCATGAAGGAATTGGGTTGGGAGTCATTTGAGGATACGAAACAGTTGAATAGAGAGTATAAGGTGAATAGTGGGTATGAGGCTTGGATGAATATTGGTAGAATGAACGATTAGGAATAATATATGGAATAGATTACCTTGGCTACAAACTGGCTGTTTATTTCAGATGCAAAGGAGTGGGAAAATTTTCTTTAATAGTTGGGGGAGTCAAGGATTGGAATAAATTGCTGTGGGAGATGCTGAACAATTTAACACTGAAGGAATAGGCTATTTGACTGTATTGAAAATATATTACAAATTGTAGTCATTCATGTGGATTAATGCGTAAGGAAGTTTTGTTTTTTAGTTTCAAGGTAAAGATGGGTTATAAAAATTAGATTTTTCTTACCTTTTGTTACTTGACAGAAAACTTCCTAGAATTGATGGTCACTTTAGTGTCGTCACATGCCTGTAAAACACTGTGGCTGCCAATAGAGCATTGCCAGTTATCCAAGTTTTCAACTATTTTTATTATTTGTTGCTGGTTATATCTTGTTATTACTGTTATTTATATTTAAATTGAAAGTTATAGATTAACAGAAATTGTTCATAAGAATGATTAAAACTATAAATTAAATTGGTTGTTGTAGGAGATATTGCCGAGAAAAATGCAAGGTATAAGGTAAGCACAACAGTTAAATAACTGGTGTTGTCGCCATTTTCTGAATTGCAGATAAAAGATTATTGAGAAATGATAAAAAAATTTGTCAACAAAACTGACTGAAATTTATTTCAATGTGCAAGTAATTTTCAGTTTTTTAAAAAAACTTTTTTGGTGTGCAAGTAACGTCCGACTTGATTTTTGAAGTCTTCTTTGGTTATGTTTCAAATGTTTGCCGTGCACCCGCCAAGTTGAGTCAATGGTGGCACTGCCTACCCTTTTCTCGAAGCAATTCGGGCCATTTTTGAACCTCAATGTCTTCGGTCATATTCATGCTTCGTGTCTCAAATTTCTGTTATGCATAGATTTAGGCAATCTTAAAAAAACATACTAAATTTTATCTTGTTGCTATTCTTAGTTCAGATGTTATTCTGATGCAAACTTCCCATAGCCAAAGAAACCTGAAATTTGGTACACAGATAAAATTTTACCCACATGTTATAAGAAAAGTCTGAAACTCGTAAATTTCCATATACCTACCCGTTACCTACCCTTAACGTGAAATTGCTTTCTACACTATTAATTTTATATACCTCAGATTTTCATTGTGGAGTGAGCTTACTATGTTTAATGTTCGAATCCCCGTCCGGGCATCCAGATTTGGGTTTTCCATGGTTTTCCAAATCACTCCAGGCAAATGCCAAGATGCTTCCTTCAAAAGGCCATGGCCGAATTCCTTCCCATTCCTTTCCCCCCATCCTTTCCCGTCTCTAAAGACCTCGCTTTTAAGAGACGTTAAGCAGTAAAAAAAAAATAATAATAACTAATGTGTTAAATGTTACTTCTTTCCTTTTATAGAAATCCAAAATTTTATTTCGGCACAACATCCCGACATCAAAATTCCACTGTCCTTCCAGTTATTCTAGAAACAAGTAATTTGGTACACATATATGGTTTCATCCCTAAATCATAAGAAAAATCTAATATTTGAGTTTTCCCCATATTTATTTAATTACAATCGCAAACATGAAAAAATCTGGCACATATTTGTGGCTTAATTGCTTTGTTCTGGATGAAGCTATAAACCTGATATTTCTATACTAAGTAGAGGTGAGCAAGTTGAACCAGAACCTTAAATTTTACTTTGTTCCTATGCTTAGTTTGGAAATTGCTAGTAATTTTGTTTATGATGATAGTGAAACTAACGGCAATTGCTTGGCTATGGTGCACACCCATTGTTTTCAGAGAGAGGGTCATTGTTGGTAACGTATATTAATGTCTTAAATTCTGAAATGTTCTATTCACCGATTTTCAAATGGAATCATAATATCTGAGCGGCGATTCAGAATAAGCAATAAACTTACAAAAAGAAATGAGATCCCACAAAAACAATTCTTGTAAAATAGGCCAAGCCTCGTGTTCATGTAGTGACAAAAAGTTATGAGATCTTCTTATGAACCAAGTCTACACTTACAGTGTGTATTCAGTTCACTTTGTGAAACACAATGGCACCTCTCGATGTCGTAGATCGTTTATTTAGGATAAAAAAAAATCTGATGACTTGGCCATTACACACACCATGTTTTAGTTAACCTATATAATTACCTTAAATGTGTTGGTTTATAAAACTTATAAATACATTAAAGCCAAGATTTCCCTCGCACTTTTTCGAATTTGACAAGTATTTATTATGCCCTCAATTTCAGTAAAAATTATGACGTGCATAATGGCCAAGTCGTCAGAATTTTTTTATCCTAAATAAAAAATCTATGACACCAAGAGAAACCATTCTGTTTCACAAAGTGAACTGAATACACATTGTAAAGTGTAGACTTGGCTCAGAAGAAGATGCTTACTATCCAAAAATATGTGAAGCCTTCAGAAAAAAAAAAAAAGAAAAAAAACACAAATATTCTGGTGGATTTTCAAAAGAAAAAATAAATATGCTACCAACAGCAACTACCATCCAAAGAAAAAATTCATAGAAAACAAATAAAACATACCCCATAATGAGGATCGAACCTGAGAGTACCCTAATCTTACTGATACTTGCCTTAACTCAACCAAACTGATATGTGACATTACTTATATAGAGAGAGCGCTTGCTGGCAAGTGACGTCACAAGCGTCATTGACCCACACCATGCAGCAAATGAGCATTTTGGCAGGCTTTTATATAATTTAAAATTTAATGTTAAATTTTACATAAAATAAGCAATTTTGTCAAATAAATAAATAAATAGTACCAGATGAATAACATGTATCAAACCATTAAAAAAAAAACAGTCAAATAGGTTATTTAAAATATATAAAGGGCAATAGTTGTAGGGTGGAGATACAGGAATCAAATAAAGTGGAAAGTAGCTGTTTAAGGAAATTGCCATCTGGGCATTTACTCCATTTCAGTCAAATGAATTTGTCAGACACAACATTTCACTGGCCAACCTCACTGTTCATAATATACATTGGTGTGGCCTTTTATATATATATATCTATAAAATAATAAAATGTTACCTTGTAGCACCTTCACTCATTATATTTCCATAAACTGAATACAACTCATGATTAATATGGGTAGGTATACGGTTTTTAAACAGCAGAAATCTTACTCTTGGCTACACTTTACAGCTGGCAGCATTATCAATAACAGTATGCATTTTAAATGGAGATTCAAGACCATTAATTAAGATTTTACACAATCTTCTCCCTTGCACCGAGTCAGGCAACTGAGGACACTTGAGTACTAGCTCTCCTCCTCCTACTGCTATAATGAAGTATAAGTTACTATCTGGACAATAATAATAATAATAATAATAATAATAATTTTATTGTCATTAAACTGTCATAGCAATAGACAACGTCAAGAATACAAATATGAAAATACAAACAAGACAAAATTCATAATTAAAAACAATTTAAATTGCACACTCCACACACAATTATTTCATATTTCCACATTCATAGAATTCATTAACTGAATAAAAAGGATTAGTGACTAACCAGCTATACAATGTCTGCTTAAATAGATTGAATGGGGCTTCAACCCATTCTAGAGGTAGTTTGTTAAACATTTTCATACCCAACACTTCATAACTGTTCAATGATTTCGATAATCTACAGTAAGGTATGTCAATGTGCCTATTATTTCTCGTACTGTGACAGTGTAAATCTTGTCTAAGAAGGTATTCAGCTTGGTTATTTTTTGTGTGCAGGAGAACAGTGTAAATGTACAAGTTTATTACCGTTAATATTTTTAATTCAATAAACAGTGGTCTACAATGGGCAAATTTTTCAGCGTTTGACATAATCCTAATTACCTTCTTTTGAAGGACCAAGACATTCTGAACATGTGTACTATTGCCCCAAAATAAAAGTCCATAGGATATAACACTCTGAAAAAAAGCAAAATACAAGCTCAAGAAGAGATACAAGGACTCTCACTTATTGTATAAATAAATGTTTAACTGAAGGTGTGTTTCCAGAGGTGTTAAGCACAGAGCACAAAATTCGGGTTGTTCATAAAACTGATGATATATCAATGGAGTAACACTAGCATCTTACATAAGCTTTTAATGCTTGGCTACACAACATTTCAAACATAAAAGAAATATTTTCAGTGCTCTATGTAATTGATGGCAAATGGATTACAGAACATACCATCTTACTTTCCAGAAAGTACATGATGGTTGTTGAGATGAGATCTTCCCAAAGTATCATGGCAGATGGCTGGTATAAATGTTCTTGGATAATCTAAGCAGACTGCAGCAGTGCATCTTGCCACTTTCAGATTCTGTGAAATAATTGGAGAAATTAATACATTGACCATTTGCTAACAGCTTTTTAGGCAGGGAGTGCTGAAATGGATAGAATTAATCAAGTAATCTATCATATTGACATTCTGGCTTCAAGACACACTTTCATGGCATCTCTCAATCTATTTTTGAAGAATCTGTGTCATGTTATAAAACACGTTAAAAAAAACTGACAACCTTCATTACAAACTATGTAGGAAATAAATATAACAGAAGATTTATAGGATGCTGTACTCAAAATGCCACTGATTAAAAAAATTTAACCAACCTCTTGAATCTTATAAATTTTCAGAAATAACACTGTTGAACTCTGCATATCTTGATCAGCCGTGTAGCATTTCAACTTAAACAAAATTGTTAGAAACTGTGTATAGTTTTTTCTGAAAATTTGCCGCAATAGCCATTACAAATTTTCATGTTGCACAGCACTTCAACACATCTGAAGTGGTCATATATGTATGGTGGGGATGGTATGTTGTGTTTAGCTGCATATTTGTAATTTCCCTGTGAGTTTTCAGGAAAATGTGAAAACACAAGTATTAATGCCAATATTTTATTTCTTTTGGTTGTGGCTGGGTTGAAATGCTGCCTTGACCACTCATGATTAACACTGAGCTAAATCATGTTTAAAAATTTGTAACTTCTACTGTGCTGGATTTTAAGGAAAAGCTCATCCAAATTTCAAGAAATTAGTAGACATTTTTGAATGGTTATGGACCAATTACAGGAACTGATGTAGACTTGTGGCAATGCCTTCACTGTTTTTTTCCATTTCTTTTTCTTAAAAGTCCTGTGAGGGCCAAAATTACGTTGGAATACGCTTTCTGCCATTTAAGAAATCACATTTTCATCCACTCCAATGATTTTCACCTTAATTAACACCATTTTATGATTCACTGTTTCAAATGCATTGGAAATGTCTAGTGTTACACTATTGACTTGGCCTCATTTGCCCTTTTCATCCAAAATATCTTGCATGTAGCCCACCCACTGAGTTGTTATTAATTCAGAAACCAATATTTTTCTTCAGAGACATTTCCGGAGTGGTTGCATATCATTCTCTCCTCAAATTTACCTGTCACTGACGTCAGCCTAATCGTGCTGTAATTGGAATCCTATGTATTAACCCTCCTTTATGGACTGGTACTACTACAGCACATTTCCAGTCCTCTAGTAGGCACCAATACTCCAGACTCGATCTAAATAACATTTCAAGGAAAGGTTCAATTATGTAAAACACTATCTTTAATACATCTGTAGTAATGTTATCTACACAAACCTCTTCCTCCATATTTTCCTCAGGACCTATTTCAAATTTTGTAGTGTGCTTATTTCTACTTACATGCAGACGCTCTTGCTGTGGCTTTTTCCCCCTCCCCCCTATCTGGCACTCCTGTCTTCATCTGTGGTAAGTGGCGCATTATTTAATTTAATTGTAATGGAATGCATGCTCTGAGGGCAATTTCCCTACACACCAATTTTTCCCCTTTCCTGCACCTGCCTACTTTAGCCTTGTACAAACTTCTACTTTAAATTCTTTCAGCGTTTTTGGTAAATTATTCATCATTTCTTTTGAAATTTTTCCAATCCCTGACCCTCTTCCCTACAAAAGCAAATCTTCTCACATCCTTATGCCTGAAATCGATTTCCAGCTTGTGGTCATGGTCATCTTTTACCTTCCATGCTTACTCCTAATTCTTCCACTAATATCTTTCGACAGCTCATCACCAATATCACATACACACTCCCATGACTTTGTTCACCTTCCTCCTGTCTTCCAGTCAGTCCCATTCTAGCTCCTTTATCATATTGGCTACTGATTGTGTTCTGCGGTAATTTTCAGAGACAAAGCTAGCAGCCCTTCTTTCCATACCATACAACTCTGTTTTTGATGCCCAAAATAAGTGTCCCATACTGCACCACCATATTCAAGCAATGGTCTGATCAATGTTTTCTTAACCAATTTACTTATTTCTCTGGTACATCCCCTCGTCACACTTTCAAACATGCGAAGGATTTTGAAACCTTTTTCTTCTACATGTCCAATGTGTCCTGCCTAGTTGAGTTTGCTATCAAATGTTATGCCAAGGTATTTACTTTTCAAGTCTTCAACAAGCAATTCTTTCCATACCTTATAATCATAATCAACCTTAAGTTTTTTTACCTGACTCTTCTTTGTATTTATCATGATCCCATGTTGACCTACCTAGCTAGATATCCTATCCAGATCACCCTACAGTTGTTCAGTCTTCTACCATTTTGATACTACTATATAGCATTATGTCAAATGCAAACAACCTAACTTCTGACAGTAAACCATCAATACAATCATTCATTATAATAATGAATAGCAATGGTCCCAAAACACTACTCTGTGGCACTCCCATTTTCACTTCCATTTCTGTTGATACTGCATTTTCTCCCCTGACTTTTTGTTTTCTACCTTCTAAGAATTCTTTTATCCAGGAAATCACTTTTCCATCCACTCTAGTAGTTTTTATCTTAATTTACTGCCATTTTGTGGCTCTCTCTGTCAAAAGCCTTTGAAAGTTGCAAAAAAACTATCCGTTTGGCCTACCTTATTTCATCCAAAATATCTAAGTGGAATTCACATGAATATCCTTGTCAAAGTCGTGTTGTTGACTTGAAAACCGCTGACACTCCTCACATATATTTCTGTTATGGTTGTGTATCAATCTCTCCATTAATTTACCTACCACTAATGTCAAACTGATTGGTATATACTTTTTGACCATATTTGTCACCCCTTCTTTATGTACCAGTACTGCTATCATATTTTTCCAGTCCTCTGGTAAGCGGTAATGTACAATGTCACATCCTGCTGTCTTTAAGACTTCCGTAGTAATATTATCTACACCAGCCCATTTATGCTTTTTCAACTTTCTCAGTTCCTTCATGTATTTCAGATTGTATTTCTAATTGTATGGATAAACTCGTTCTCTGATATAAACATATTCACGAATCACTATCCCAATGATCTCAGTAAACCAATTACTTAAAATCTCTGCCTTTTTTCAAATCCTCAATAATTTCTCCTCCATCCTTATCTGTAATTGTCTTAACGCTGTCCCTTTCCCTCAATTTTCTAACCTAATTTATTTATAATTCTATCTTATTTTATTTTCAGTTTCATTGTCGATTATCCAGAACTTAGTTAATAGACTTCATGCAAGATATTTTGGGTGAAATGAACAGGGGATGCAAGATATCTTGGTTTGAAAAGAGAGAGAAAAATCTATTTTTGACAAGATGTAACTATCTTAGCTTAATATTTAATGGAAAACTCAGGTAGAAAATATTGGGAAGATTGTTGGGAGTATTTTAAAATCCTTCATATACCAAGGATGTGAGTAGATAGGATATGATCCTTGTTCAAATTATGACTAGAATATAGTGAAGTATCAATCTCAAACTGTAAAAAAAAAATAATAATAATAATAATACAGGAGATAGATGGGAGCAAAGGAAGGCAGCGAGATACATTTACAAGAATTGCTGTCGGATGTAGGCTGTAATTGATATAATAAGGGAGTTAAGTTGGGAGTCATCGGAAAACAGGATAGGAGGAAGGTTGAGGAATTGTCACACTACCATCGGGCTTGCCACCGTGAAAATTTTATTTTGTAGACAGGTGAGTCGGGGCTATAATAAGTTACCAAGAGAAAAACTGAACTGCTTACCTGAAACACTAAAAAGCATTTATAATTAAATTCTTAATGGACTAAAGGAAACAAGCTTGGACTGCATTCACAAAACCTGAGGTAAGAAGAAAATTCATGAAATGCGTATCTAGGTAAGTAGGGCAGTTACAATCGGAGCTCTATCGCAGTTAGTGAGCATAATCGTAAGTATCTGTGTATCAAAATCGCTCTTGCCCCTAAGTATTTAATAATAAGACATATTTTGCGAAATACTTCATCACCGCTTTTGGGATTCGCTTTAACTGCACTGCAGTAAATCTGTTTGGCAACGAATATCATTAGAACATAATATGTGTTTAAATAAAATGAATTTACTGTGCTACCGTTTATGTAGATTTTAACAACAATTCGTATACACTGCACTAAATGATTGTAGAAGGTATTATTTACAATTTTGAAACCCTCCATTTCAGAGAGATTGCTCTATTTGATTAAAGAATATCGATATAAAAAAAATGAAACTCGCTGAATGACAAAATTTTTCTTATCTCTCATCATATTTCAAGGTTTACACCATTTTCTGACAGCTATATTTTTTTTTAATCGCGTACTAGTTTTATATAACGATGTAAAGTGATACGAAACCTGTTCTAAGTGGATAAAGAAAACGGATCATCGACTAATTGTAATCGAATTATGTCAAAGTCATCTCTTGGTATAATTTATTTACATCTGTGAACTATAATTTAGTTTAGCGCCAGAATTAGTATCTAAAAGTGAGCATTTAGGGTTGAGAGTTACCGAAATAGCTTGTATGTCTTACATATTAGGAAAAACCCGATGAACGGTAAGTGATAATGCCGATTATTTTTAATAATTGCTATGGAGCAAACCACTTTGGTAACTATACTGTTGTAGATAAATATTACTCTTCTTCTCAGCCCAATTCAAATAAAATTTTTATTTGCTTTATAAACAGATTGCCCAAGAGCCTGAATGCATACCTTCAACTGAACGGCACCATAAATGGCGAAACGATCGATTTATGACCGCTTGCTAGCTGCCAAGCATGTTCTAGCTGGTCAGGAAATAGCCAAGTCAGTATGTAAAGCAACCACAGATGAACTGATTCCTCCAAAACAGAAACATTTGGGATATCTGGTTCTG
This sequence comes from Vandiemenella viatica, assembly GCA_031002005.1. Lineage (NCBI taxonomy): Eukaryota > Metazoa > Arthropoda > Insecta > Orthoptera > Morabidae > Vandiemenella > Vandiemenella viatica. The sequence goes on along the minus strand of CM061914.1, from coordinate 140,835,345 downwards.
TGCACTAATGAACAGAATGTGTCAGTAGCTGAATTAGCAGAATTACTGTTAGAAAGAGCAAAAAATTCTAAATGGGTTGTAGTATTTAAAGCTCTGATATCGACCCACCACCTTCTTGTATATGGCAATGAGCGATTCTTACAGTACCTAGCATCAAGCAACAGAACATTTAGACTTGCTAATTTTTCAGACAGGTATTCCTCTCTCGGTTACTCTATGTCACCCTTTATTAGAAGATACGGAAAATATATCAACGAAAGAGCGATTTCTTATAGATTATATGGATACGATTTTTGTAAATCGAAACAAGTAATAGAAAAGGGAATGTTTCGATCAATGGATGTCAATGAACTATTGAAAATTGTATCAGTACTTCAGAATTTGGTGGACGCTTTACTGGGATTTGATTGTTCGTCCAAGGACTTAGATAACGTATTCGCAAAGACGGCGTATACATTACTTCTTCGGGACTTGATTAGACTCTTTTCATACTATAATGAAGCTATAATAAACGTACTAGATAAATATTTTGATATGCCAAAGAAGCAATGTCGTGATGCGCTAAGCTGTTATCAGAAGTTTTTAACTAGAACGGACTGGATAACAGAATTCCTTGCTCTTGGAGAAAAGGCTGGTATAGGGAACGGAGATTTGCCTAATTTAAAGAGGGCTCCAAACAGTCTCTTTGAAGCACTTTCACAGCATTTGGCTTCACTAGAAGCTGGAAACAGAGTCATGAACTCCTCTGCAGCTGTTAGTTCTTCTGATTATCATGACTTGAAAGGAAATGAACAATCTGGAATTAGTATAGTACCTCCAGTGATTGTACGCATTCCTACCATCAAGAATTATTTTCAGTCGTTTCATAAAAATAATAGCTCCATCCAAACGAAGAACAAACTGGAAAATATGACACTGAAGCATCACATCCAAACGTCACTTCCGTTAACAGTAATCCTTTCTCGATTCACGTATCAACAGAGAAAACTCAGCTAGTTCGCAATCCATTAACAATGCATAAGTCAAAAGATGCAGAAGTTAATATGTTCAGTAACAATCCATTTTTACAACATTCGGAGTTAGAAATGTCGCAGCTACCTGTTCAGTCACAAGCTAACAAAGAAAAATTTCCTGAGTCCAATGTTATAGGCGAATATATGAATCCCTTCCTAAATGTTGGATCAGAAACTCGAGAAGATGCAGGCATTGTTACGTGTGTAGTAAATGAACCCAAAGACTTTGTGTCTGAGCAGGATTTCCTCGCAGCATTTTCAGAAGGGCAGTCTACGGAGCAGGTTGATGTCGATTTGGATGGCTGCATTTCATCGCTGGCACACAATTTGTACCTCGAGAATTGCAGATACAGCATGCTGAAGAGGAACTTTCAAGATTCAATCGGAGAAGGGAGTACTAAACATTGGCTCCCTCAACACCTTCCTGGCAAATGTTGCGAGGGTTACAAGCCAATGCTAGGAGAAAACTCATCCTTTCTAAACCAACAACCTCACTTTCCTGATGGCGGAAAATCATGCGAACAATCAGAAACGTTATAAAAAAAATCAAACTGGCACTCAGTTTGCATATTTAAAATGAATAATCAATTTGTATTGAATGAAACTTTCATTCATACATCAGTACTAAGTTGTATTCTTCATGCAAATAAATGCTCACAAAACGTTATCGCAGCGCGTAATATCGCCAAATCTTTTGATTTTATTTTCACAGATGCGTAACAATTCTTTTCCATTGATAACTTCTCCCACGAGACAAACAATTCCAATTCTTCTATCAGTACAGTTTACGAAACAATATCTTTTACCTCATTGCATATTCTCTAATTCCTCCTAGCTTTTAACAATTTTGTTTATTGTTATTATTTGCAACTAGCTGTAAATACTGCTACATGTAATTAATTTTTGTATGTATTTTTCCACTGATAGTGTGTGCTTGATTAAAATTTGAGTGAAGTAACAGTCATACACATCGTTTCTTAATTACTTATTTTTGTTTACCTCTTAACAGAGAAAAAACCTAGAGACGTTGGCGTTACTTCAAATTTTTGCCAATGACTCACGAAATTCTTCAGTTAGACCAACAATCCAATTTTTTGCTAAGTCACTTACTGTGATTGCGTATGCAGGGGCGTAGCTACTATGGGGCTAGGCGGTGCAGTGCACCGGGGCCCTCACGCTCAGGGGGCCCCCAAGCATACCTCAAGGGGCCCTCAAGCGCAGTTTAGAGGGCCCACGAGCCTTCACGGCAAACTGGCGACCTTTTTTTTTTTTAGCTCTATCGTCGTCTAAGGGGCCCCTGAGAACACAGGAGCCACTCACTAAAGGCCCTCGCTGCTCAAGGGGGGGCCCAACCACTGCTCAGTGGCCACTAAAGAACAATTCAAGGGCCCCCATCCTCAGTTCAGGGGGCCCCTACCAGCACACAAAGCAAAAAAAAAAGGTCGCCCGTCTGGCCTGAGGGCCCAAAATAATTTTTTTGCACCGGGGCCCTTGTTGACCTAGCTACGCTACTGTGCGTATGTCATGTTCAGGTTAGGATTAACATTAATAAATTAAAGTTTACCATTAAAATATTCTATAAACCTCTTTTAGAAAACTATTTCAAACCAGGCAGATTAAGTAACAGGATCCTCCCCGCTAAAAACTGCATAGCCAATGTGATATGGGATGTAACCTCTAGTATACAATGTTTCGATTTTATAGCACGTGAATGTAACCAAACTGGATAACTGTCGGTAACGCCCAATATATCTGAGAAATATTCTTTTAAAATGTTACTCTCATGAGGTTCAACATTAAATTATGAATAGTAAGTTACTTCTTTCTAGTTAATATGTGCCATAAATTATCCTTTTTCAATAAGGAAACTATCTATTACTACATTATGGTAAATATAATAGCTTTACACGGTACTTCGTCATTCTCCCTGCCATAACCAGCTATTAACTAGTATTCAGGGGCGTAGCTACCCTAGGGCTAGGCGGTGCAGTGCGCCGGGGCCCCCACGCTCTGGGGGCCCCTGAGCGCCGCTGAGGGGGCCCCCAAGCACAGCTCAGATGGCCCACAGACCTTCAGGGCAAATTTGTGACCCTTTTTTTTTAGCTCTGAGGGCCTTGTGTACTGCTTATGGGCCCCCAAGCACAGCCCAGGGACCCTCAAGCTCAACTCAGGGGCTCCCCTACCAGCAACTTGGCAAAGCAAAAAAAAAAAAAAAAAAGATTGCCCATCTGACCTTAGGGCTCAAAATAATTTTTTTGCAGCTGCGCCACTGTTAGTATTCCGGTTTTGTGCTTGCTCAAGTTCGTTATCTCAAAACTGATAACTGAGTGCCATATTCGAAAGAAAATGAATATGTTCACTATGTAGTCAACAATGCGCTACCGTTGCAACTTTCTATTTTATGGTGTTGCGTATATGTAAACCATAAGTGGTTTACGCTTATTGCATCACGTGATTGGACAGCGTGGGTATACATCACTTTCCATGTTCATATCATCAATACTTTGTAAGATGTGCACGCTGTTGAAGTGATTTTTAGTCCAAAGACAACGAGTTCTACTGCATTTTCAAACAGCGCAGTATTAACTTTAAGATGTACTCCACAGTTTTAAAAGGTAAGTACATTACTTTTAAAAATTATATTTTGTTTGCTTCCATTAGGATGGTTTCACACCGAGCCAGTCTCTACAAGTCAGTCCAATCACGTCAAGGGAGCGTGCACAAACCACGTGGCTCCGTCCAGGGGGGGGGGGGAGGGGAGGTTGGCTGAAGGCTACGCTGGGCTACGTGGTGGGAGGGAGGGGGGAGGGTTCCGAGCCAGGCCACGTAGCTTTCCTTTCATAACATTTTTCACAGTGAAAATGAGGAGCAGAACACACAACAGCATGTGAATATTTATTTCCCTCAGTTAATTATCTCCTCCGTCTCTAAAGACCTCGCCTGTTAGAGAGGCGTTAAGCAGATAAAAATTTTTAATAATTATCTCCTTATATAATTTACAGTCGTCTGACAAGAGAAAACAGTACAAAATGTCTTCTGGAATCAAAAGGGAAAAAAGCTACGTGCTACGTGCTACGAGGAGGGGGGGGGGGTAGAGAGGGTCCACAGTAGGCCAAAATGGAGCTACATGGTTTATACACGTTCACCAAGGTCCGTCAAGTGCAAGCCAGTCCAACCGAGTCCTGTCGTTTCATATCCATTCCCTACAGATCAGCCCAGTTGCCTGATGAAAGGAAGAGGGCTGGATAAAAGTCAATTTCCTTTGACTTTGAGATGGAGGTTGAGATTCTTAAATTTATAATTTGGCGCCGGTTAGTTCGTCAAAAAATATATATATATATATATATAAATAAAGAAAATGATCGATTGTGGGATCATCTAGTTAATTTAAGTAAGGATATCTAGGGCGTTTATTCATTTGCTTTCGGACTTGAAGAACGATCCGTTTAAATTTTACAATTTATGCCCAATGAAATATGAATGTTTTGTGAAGCTCAACGAATTGTTTCTGGAGCAAAATGTTAAGCAAAACACTAATTATCGAAAAAGCCATACAACCGGAGCATCAGCCAGCAATATTTTTAAGGTAAGTGGTCACAAATTTTTATCGCAAATTTTATTCATTACAACATATAAACACAAAAAAGTGTTCTAAAAAAAAAATTAAAATCTTGTGAAAATAACGCCGGTATTGGACTGATATGTCGCGAATCGCAGGGATATCAGTATTGATCAGAGTTTGAAGAATGAAATTAAATTACTCTCCAGAATGCGAAGAAAGTGCGATTGGTCAGTTTCCGCAGGAGAAGCTGAGAAATTTCCGCTTTAATATTCAAGTTCTCATTTGAATCTAGTCTCCTAATTTGTAGCAAAAATTAAAAAATAATAAGTCTGGTCATTACGGTCCCCAGTAGCAGACAATACTTTTTGTAATTGTTGCAAGTACTGTCTGTAAGTGATCAAAAGTAATTTGCTTCGTTTTCTTGCAGGTTGAATGATAGTTCCAGCAGTAGATTTCGAAGTTTGTCTATTATTTGTTGCAGTGGATCAGCTAAAGTGCTATACATAACTCACGGTGTTTTGTTGCGGATTGCTGCTTGCTGCAGCTTCTTCCTAATCCCCACGTGCATTTCAACTATCCCAAATTCTTCACTTTTATCTGGAATATTTTCTGCGTTGTTTTCACTCACAAGCTATCACAAAGTGTCATCATGTCAAAGAATGGCCAAATTACTTCTGCCTCGTTTAACCGATATGGTAAAATTTACGTTTTTAGCTTTCTTCGTTTCCTGATAAAATTCCTCTTTAAGTTTTGCCATTTGTTTTTGCCTCTACATTTGAAACAATCATATCCATAAACATAAATAACAATGATTATATCTAAAGATAAATATTTTTTTACTATACAGGATTTTACTTTTAGTTATCATATTATCAGTTTTATTTCTTTCAATTATTTTATATCAAATAGCACTAAAAACGACATTATTTTTTTTCATTACTTTTTCATACAGTATTTAGATATTTCGCAAGTGAAAAAGTTTTTCATCCCTAAGCTATGCCTTCCGTGTCGGTGTGATAACCTTCATAACATCATTTTAGATCTGAGTCAATATGGATTGTACAACCACGTACTTGACTGTAACAACGACTTAGGATTTCTTTTGAATTCAGTGAATTTCATCAAATGCATAACTGCCTTGACTAGCTTGATATGAAATATTGTGCCATTTAATGTCTTCTACAATTAGGTTCTCAATATTTCAATTACAATTTTTTTTATTCAATTGTTTTAATGGTCATTGTCGACGCAAAGTGCAACTGTATAATGATTGACCTGTAGCTTATGGCCGAATTAATGACAGTACCATTTTCAATAAGGCTTCCGTGGAAAAGGCATTTTCATGCATCACTATTCGATTTTTCGGCCGGTTGAGGATAGAAGTTTGTGGAATAGTCTTACATAAAAAAGAGGCAGTGTGGTGAGTCATATTTTAAAACATACAGGATCAGTAAAGGGAGCGTGCACAAACCACGTAGCTCCATTTTGGCCTACTGTGAACCCCCCCTCCCCCCACGTAGCCCTACGTGGCTTTTGCCTATACCCCCCCCCCCCCCCACGTAGCACGTAGCTTTTTTCCTTTTGATTCCAGAAGTCATTTTATACTGTTTTCTCTCGTCAGATGATTGTAAATTATATAAAAAGATAATTAACTGAGGGAAATAAATATTCACATGCTGTTGTGTGTTCTATTCCTCATTTTAACTGTGAAAAATGTTATGAAAGGAAAGCTACGTGGCCTGGCTCGAACTCCCCCCTCCCCCCACGTAGTCCACCGTAGCCTTCCAGCTAACCCCTCCCCCCCCTGGACCGAGCCACGTGGTTTGTGCACGGTCCCTAATTTATTAGACTTAGTGGAGGAAAAAGTCGAAGGTAAGAAGAGGTAGAGGCAGACGGAGATTAGAAAGCAGATCATTGAGGACGTTGGTTGTAAGGGTTATGTTGAGATTAAGAAGTTAGCTGAAGGGGGAAAAAAACGTTATTTTATCTAAATGGCGATGAGGGACACTCGCTTCGCTCCAGTTTATTTAATTTAATTTAATTGCAATGGAGCACAGGCTTCGGTGGCAATTTCCCTACACCCCCATCTTCCCCCTATCCTGCAGCCACTTACATTTGCCCTCTACAAATTTTATCTTTAAATTCTTTCAACGTTTTGGGTAAATTATTCATCATTTCTCTTGGTAACTCATTCCAATCCCTGACACCCTTACCTAAAAAAGAGAATCTTCCCACACCCTTGTGCCTGAAATCGAGTGCCAGCTTGTGGTCATGGTCATCTTTTCCCTTCCATGCACTACTTTTCATACCTACGCCAATATCTTTCCATGCCTCATCACCAGTATATGCCCTGCACACTCCCATGACCCTCCTCATCCTCCTCCTGTCTTGCAATGAATCCCATTCCAGCTCCTTTATCATATCCGTCACTTATTGCATTCTGCGATAATTTCCAAAAAACAAATCTAGCAGCCCTTTATTGCACCCTCTCCAACTCCTGTATTTGATACGTAAAATGAGAGTCCCATACTACACTATCATATTCGAGCAATGGTCTGACCAAAGTTTTGTAACCCAATTGCTTTACTTCTCTCGTGCATCCCCTCATCACTCTCTCCAACAAATGCAGAACTTTGAAACCTTTTCCTACCATACATGACCATACAAGAGAAAACAACTAGATCTTTTTAAAACACATATTTAATTACAGATTTTCCAATGCATGTCGCACTATTGAATGCAATTTCGACATATTGTTAGGAAAAAAAACTGATCTTTTCCAGAAATCAATTGTAACTGATGTAGAACTGACTGAAGCGTCGATTCGTAGTGCTTGTGTTTTGCATAACTATACTCGACGAAGTAATGCAATCGAGAAATCGATCTCTTGAGGATATAAGTGAAGTGAACGAGCTTCACACTATCCATCCATTTTCCAACGAAGAGATAGTTGTGAAGACATAGAATCCGGAAAACATTAACACACAATTTCATGACGTTAAAATGCAAAATGTCTGAACTGATGGTTAGAGTACGAACATGTGTCAGTTTAATAAATCTCGCATTTATTTGTTACTTAATCAATTAAAAGAAAACACTTATTTATCTTATGATAATTGAATAAAATAAAAACATTGTAATAAAACGTATTACTAAAAGCAATTTACCAGCAGTTTTCATCTGACCTCCTGTTTCCTTCCAAATGGCAGCAATGAAATTTCCGTTGCGGTGATTCTGATGCTTAAGATTATAAATCTTCTCCAATTGTTCTTGACATCCATAAAAAATAATAATGAAAAATGCAAACATGGATCACGTGCCAAATGGGTAACAATGTTCCCCTCTGCTTGATAGGACTGACTTAAATTGGACACGACTGAAACATTACCTGTGTGAATGAATAAAGGGAGGTATGCATCTACAATAATCTAATATTATAAATGTGAAAGTAACTCCTCTTCTTATGTTTTCACAACAAAACGGTTAAATCGATCTTGATAAAATTTGACAAGGAAATAATTTATCATTAGAAATGACACTTATTCTATCATGAAATTTTGGAAACTAACCAAACGGTGACCAACAGACAGATAGCGTGTGTTTCTAGGGAACACATTGTCACGTGGTTTCTAAGTACTTACACAAAACATCGACAGTGGTTACAAGAAGACAAGAAGGAACAAGTTGCCGACGGCCATATTCCGGACATGTTTGAAGACATGTCAAGTGAACGTGCAGGCTAGGGAAGCAGTGGTGCCCGTCGTTCTTCGAAGAAGGCTTGCACATTCCTCGCTACGTGAGGCTGGGCATTGCCCTGCAGAAATATAGATGTGGATTCGCCTGCAGGAGGGACGGTGCCTCAGGTTCTAAAACCTCCCAGACGTAGCTGTTGCCGTTCAGATTCACACAGTACTTAGGAAACAAGAGCGCATGTTATTGCCAATGGCACCCCAAACCATCACACTTCGCGTTTGTAAGCTATGCCACTCAACAATCCAATCTGCCCTATGCATTCACCATAGTAGAATCTAGTACGTACCTGGCCATCACTGTAGGACAAGTTGAAGTGGAACTCTTCCAAAAACATTACGTTTTTCCATTCAGCGCGCCGTGACGATATTCACGTCCCCATTGCAGTTCATAGTTTCTGCTCAATGGAAGCCGACGCCTTTGGCATTCATGCCACCAGACCAGCTTTTAGCAGACGGCGCTGAACCGTCAACGCAGACATGTCCACACCCTTTACAGTGCTCCAACGGAGCAGTTATATTGGTTATGGCCATGCGGACAAGATGGTGGTCATCCTGCGCTTTGGTCACTCTGTTTGGACTGGTACCCGCTCGTCGCTGTGTTTGACCCTCCTCTAACCACTAGCACCACACAAGCATGACTATCATAGCAACGTGCCCTGTACGAGCTTCAATTTCACGGTAGAACAAACCTATTTCCCGGAGACCAATCTTTTTGCTAAGTTGTCCACATGCTGATGTTGCTTCCTTCAACGTCGGCAGTGCATACCGGTACATACTTGGACATTTCTGTTTCGTTTGACGGCTCTGCGCCGACTGATCGTGGCGTTAACACTGACCTGTCGGGCCACACAAATGGGGGCACTGATGGTCCTACTTGCAAGCCATATCTATGCAATCTTAATTACTTATTATGGTTACACAGTTTTATATATTCTCCCATTTTGGAGTGATTCAGAACATACATTCTATGTGCTGCAATTTTCAGAAACAGTAATGTATTAACAAGAATGAATCGGGAATGCTACTCACCATTCAACAAAATTGAAGGGTAGATGGCTGCGACGAACACACAAATACGATATGAATGCAATTTTACAATATTTCAGCTTAAGAATTTATGTATGCAGAGAGGAGAGGACTATTTGGCAGGATAGGAGTAAGGCTTTGGGCTTGGTTTTGAAGGACAGGATGGTGGTGGGAGAGGTGAGGGTGGCAGGGTTTTCCTGTAGCTGTTCATAATCCTCTTCTGTCTGTATGCGATTCTGTAACTTTATTTCATATGAAAACATGCTATTTTCTGTTTGTAAACCAAAAAACGGTTATTCATTGAAATCATGAACAGCAGAAGGACACTATTTGAATACCCCATACAGTTTTAAATTTTGTGTACCATCATTCTGTGGCACACTCAGTCAAATGGATTGGGAAGATGCACTGTTATTTTTGAAAATGGCTTTACTTGGCTACTTCACCTGACATCAAGTTTTTTAACCACTGAGCTCAAACTAATCGTACTATAGTACTTATCTTTCCACCTTTAGGAATTATGATCTTATATTACAGCTGTATGAAGTGCTATAATAATAGAGGCGTGGGACATTGTGATAAAGCTGCATAGTTTAAACAAATTTAAGGCACCTGGTAAATTTTAGTAGCTCACTCCGTCCGCCACGGCTGGCTGGAGCTCTGCTAAACTTGGCCGATGAAGCACGATGTAAGTCTTCTCTCGGATATCGGCTCATCACTCTTTCCAATAAATGCAGAATTTTGAAACTTTTTCCTACTACCTGTCCAATGTGTCCTGCCCAGTTAAGTTTGTTATCAAATATGCCAAGATATTTAAATTTCAAGTCTTCAACAAGCAATTCTTTCCTCACCTTATAATCATAATCAACCTTTTTTTTATCTATGAACCTAATAAGCTGACTCTTCTTTGCATTTATATTCATCCCATGTTTACCAACCCAACTAGATATCTTGTCCAGATCACCCTGGAGCTGTTTACAGTCTTCCACCGTTTTGATCCTTTTATACGGCATTATTTAATCTGCAAACAATATAATTTCTGATATTAAACCATCAACACAATTATTCATTAGAATAATAAATAGAAAATGGTCCCAATACGCTACCCTGTAGTTTGCCTTACTTCGGATGTTCTTGTTGTTGGAGGGTTTTAAATCAACCATGGTTGATGGAGAATTTTATAGCTAACCAAATTTATAGCTAAACCTTGTGGGGGAAAAGAGATGATTTGTAAGTCAGCAGTTAGAGGTTAGAAGAAGTTATTCTTGTAAATATCTATTGATATGTAACATCCTACATATTTCAGCTAAAAGAAACAAGGAAGGCCAAGTTGATATTGTGGCACTGGATCTTTCTAAGACACTTCACAGAGTTAAGGAAAAAATGGTTGAGAATGTGACTTGCTGAGTGAAAGAATTGATAGGAGGTAGAAAGAAAAGAGTTAAAGACGAAAACGTAATATCGGTGGAGATGTAAGTGAGGACAGGTGCATCACAGGGTCGTATATTGGGCATATTTGTCCATTATACTAATTAATGATTCTGTTGTTAATCTATAGTCAGATGTTAAGTTGTTTAGGGATGAGATAATGCTGTATAATAGGATTACATCTATAGATAATTGAGAGATATCTATACAGGATATCTCGTTGGGTGGATAAGAATGGAATGAAGATAAATGCAAAAAAAATAGTCAGCTACAAGGTACACAGAAATATAAAGGTTCGTATGGTTAGTAATGGGAACGGGTATTGCTTCTTGAGGATATTAAATCTAACCTAACTGGGCAGAGCACATTGGGGATGTTTTAAGTGAAGCCTTCGAATTATTCCACCTGTTTGAGAGTATACCATGGAAGTAAGGGAAGTATGTAACAAAACTTTGGTCTGACCTTTGTTAGAGTATTTTGGAATGATATGGGATCCACATCATGAGTATCAAATACTGGAGTTGGGAGGGGTGCAAAGCAGTGCAACTGATTTGTTTGTGAAAATTACCAAAGGATGCGTTCGGTAACAGAAACGATAAAAGACTTGGGTTGGGAATCATCGGGGGACAGAAATCGGTGAGAAGTATGTACAAGGCCGGACTGAACCCCCTGTGCCGTACCTTACGTTGTCAAGAGGCCTGAGTGGATGAGGGTTGAATTTGTGGGCTTGTGGTGGAAGCAGACTTTAGGGTGGAAGTTTACTGACCTTCGGGACATTTACTAAGTCTTCTATTCCTCTTGCGCTGTCTTCTCTCTTGAAGATGTCTTCCGTCTTCTGATGATCTAAGCAAAGACTTGTGGGCTATAGTAAGATGTTAATTGATGTTAATTGTCAGGAATCATGACACCACTCCATTAGTTACGGTTGGAGAACCGATTAGGCAGGGAAAGGCCAGGGCAAAATTATAACCTAGCTGAGAATCTACCTAATAAATAATGTAGGCGACTATCGTATTTAGAGTCCCCTTTATTGACCACTAAAGACTGTATAATACAGTTGAGAAATCTGGATAAATATTGGGGGAAGATTTACAAGCAGCATGTGCAAGGGAAGAGAGGGCCGTGATAATAAATTAGCAAGTGATTTCATGAATAATGGAATAGGAAAGTCTTTAATTGTAGAAAGGGGAGTCGCGGCCTGGAACAGATTACTAAATGGGGTAATGAACAATATATCTCAAAATGTATATGAATTTAAGGTAAAAATGTATATGAATCGCAAAAAAGTATGTACCTAGCTTCAGCTCTACGACGATTAATAAACATGGACCTGTAGATTTTGGCAACACTGGGTATAGGTCAGTTTTCTACAATCAAAAATCACCGAGGGACAAAGCTTTTTCAAAAGTCAATGTTCCAAAAATTAAATTGAGTAAGACTTACAGAATCACATTGGTTCTGGTAACAGGAAATAAACACATCATCTTGTGTTGGCTCATAAAGATTAATTTATTTCAACAAACGACATGTATGTGAAGTAGGAAGGTGCTATACACCTATGAATGTCATTCACTATGTATTATAAGACAGAGATAACAACACCGAGACTCCCAGCTAGCTATTTAAGGCCACTGGGTCAGCGCCAGTTGGACTGACTTCTGTTGTCGCTAAACGGTTTAGGCTGTAAGTTCACCTTCACTTAATAAAAGCATACTGATGTGATGATTCATTGGGCTGCTTGAAAAAGTTTCTAATATCCAAAACAGAGCACGACTGAACAATTCCAGTTCTGAAATAAGATTATCCATCATACTATGAGTACTTTATTTTACGTGTTATCAACTCTATTTTCAAAAAGTAATCAATACATGCGGCCAGGGGCAAATCCAGGGGGGAGGAGCTAGGGGGCTCAAGCCCCCCCCCCCCACAAGTATCTAGATCCACCTCCGACATTGTCACTTTGCCCGACTCAAGCCCCATCCCAAAAAACCACACTGAAGGCAGGCCCCCCCCCCCCCAAACCAAACTCCTGGATCCGCCCCTGCATGCGGTACAAAACTTAATGCTCTAACGGCCGAAACTGATACCTTAAGATCATTCCGGGGGAAATCATTCTGTTTCTCCCATATTCAAATAATACTCACTTTTCTCCATCTCATTATCATAGTCATTTCCTAACGTCCAGATCAAAATTCCCATCATATAAACCAACCTCTGTTTCTAAACTCACTATCTATGTATGACTATCACTTCGATACACATTCGGGATTCAAAATCGTGGAAACATCGTTTTTACTGAAAGCCCTTAGGGACTGTGCACAAACTACGTGGCACGGGCCAGGGGGGGGGAGGGGGTGGCTGAAAGGCTACGCTGGGCTACGTGGGGGGGAGGGGGGGTTCCGAGACAGGTCACGTAGCTTTCCTTTCATAACATTTTTCACAGTTAAAATGAGGAACAGAACTCACAACAGCATGTGTACATTTATTTCCCTCAGTTAATTATCTCGGCATGTAATTTACAATAGTCTGACAAGAGAAAACAGTACAAAATGTCTTCTGGAATCAAGAAGAAAAAAAAGCTACGTGCTACGAGGGGGGGGGGGGGGGGGTAGATGCAAAAGCCACGTAGGGCTACGTGGGGGGGAGGGGGGGTTCACAGGAGGCCAAAATGGAGCTACGTGGTTTATGCACGCTCCCTTATCTTAAAACTGTGTCTGTTTCAGCACTGAATTCAAAGCATTATATCAACTTTAATTGTAAATTAAGTATAGCCTAATAATTTTTTTCATATTTAAATGTCTATGACAGTTAAAGTAAAATTTCTGTAAAACTCGGAATGATAATACCAGTTTTAAGTTACAGCTGAAAAGTAGTCCCCCAACAGACGTTTTTCCGCAAGTTCAGGTACAAAAGTTACTTCTCACCCAGCCCGTGTACAGTTGTACTACACACTTAGTTTCTAGTATACCACTTAAAAAATCCTTCAAAAATTCCAGTATAGGTGGTACAGTACACGGCTGCACAGTTCTACTTGGCTTAACGCATTTAGTCAACATAAACAGAGGAAAAATTAACATTTATTTTCGAAACCACTTGCTCCCTTCACTCTGCAGTAAACAGTGTAACCAAAGGGAAAAACCCTCATTTCCTTTATTTAACCAAGACTCTATCCCTGTAACTATTTGTAGTTTGAGTATATCTATTAAGTTACCAAACTGTGTTACTTTGTTCAATGTACTCCTATACTTCACTAGTAACACACTTGTTACATCCAGTCATGCCAATGATCTGAGGCAACAGGTAATGATCGTCTAATTTGTATGTAGGTGCGTAGCTGCCATCACATTGCTGAATATTCGATCCCTGATTTGTTCACAGAGCATGTGGGACCTCCGAGTAGCATCACCTGTAAGAGTGTCATAATTTTTGTTTTTGAAACTGATAGAAGTAAGAAATTAGAAAAACCGAATGTACTTAACGTTGATATCTTTCTGGAACTTTATAATAATTTATTTATTATAAATCTAGTTGCCGGTGGACAGGCCGAGACCGCTCAAAATTGCTTTGGGAATTTTTTTCTTGTTTATAATACCTTCTCCATATTATATGTGTAGACACTATAAATTACTTTATTCATTTTTTGTGATATAATATTTCTGACTCTAGAAATGGTGGAAGAGGGAAATCAATAGTATATTGAGCTTGGATGTGATTTTAGACGGTTCTGATCTCTTAACTGAAGTGCGAAGTGGATATTATTTCCTCCCGAAAAAGTCTATCAAGATTTTGGAGCAGTGGATTACAAAAGACAATGTTTCCTGTGCAATTCCAGAACAAAGTAGATTACAGGCTGATTCAAATCTTGAGCTGAATGAACCTCACCATATCGTCAAGAAATTGCTTAGTAATGCATTTTCATATATCTAATTATGAATATTTTTTTATTCATCTTTACCTCATGTCATTACGTGGTTGCTAAGGACGAATTAGTGATACACAGGGGCGTAGCTACTATTGGGCTAGGCGGTGCAGTGCACCGTGGCCCCTACGCTCAGGGGGCCCCCAAGCATACCTCAAGGGGCCCCAAAGCGCATCTCTGGGGGCCCCCAAGCGCAGTTTAGAGGGCCCACGAGCCCTCACGGCAAACTGTGGCGACCTTTTTTTAGCTGTACCGTCATCTAAAGGGGCCCCTGAAACACAGGAAGACCCCCACTAAGGGCCCTCGCTGCTCAGGGGGGCCCCCAACCACTGCTCAGGTCGCCCGTCTGGCCTGAGGGCCCAAAATAAATTTTTTGCGCCGGGGCCCTTGTTGACCTAGCTACGCCACTGGTGATACAAACATAAAAAAGTTTTGCATCGCATGTACAAGATGAAAAAAAAAATTGTGCCACCTCTATATGTTGGATGAAGCTTACGCTCAATGAATTATTAAATACTTTTTTATTAAAAAAAAAATTAGTCACTTTAAGGGCCCAATAATGCAAAAAAGGTTCGATAGCATTATCCGCCAACAGCAAAACTTCATCAAAAGGCTAGCAGCGTATCATCTTTAGTTGGATAGTCATTCAGTTTCAGACTTGTTAGCTCTGAATTCGACGTCTAATAGTACCTACATAATCATTTTACGTCAGAATAGGCAAGTTGTTTGACAGCTAATCAAAGGAATGTTGTTCGATCATCTAATTGTTTCAGATAAACAGTTAGTGTTCGCGACTTTCGAGGTATCGGCCGTCCATGAACTACAGCTGTAGCTGGAGACCGATATATGCGAATTTTGGTTTGGAGGAACACTGCCAGCAGTTGAATACTGATTTCTTGGAGGCCAAAATACGCCATTTGCTGCGTGTGAGAACAGTTCATATGATCTCTTATTTTAAATAATGGAGTGTTCATAACGGCGCAAGACTTTGTTTATGGATGAAACTGTTTACATGACCGCCGACAGCGCGTTTGAAGTTAACCTGAAAACGCTCCACACTTTAGACACACCGTCAGTCGATTGCAGCAAGGTGGCAGTTTAGTGATTTCCAGGGGTGTCATTACTTGGGGTCACTTTATCTCTCTACCCCCAATTTACTGCTTCCTCGAAGCTTAAAAATACAGGACCAACGTCTTTCAATTTAGTAGAATCGTATCACAAGCATTTTTTAGATTTCTTAGATGAGAACGTCCAAGAACATCATGCAAGTATATATAGCCATGAAGGTAGCTTTTACCGGGCTCTGAGTCTCGTCGACATCAAAGTTATTAGAGCGGAGAGAGAATGGTTGGCAAGGAACGGGAAGGAATTTTGCCTTGGACTTTTGAAGGAATTATCCTGGCATTCAGATTTTGAAAAATGATGGAATACTAAAATAAGTATGGTCAGGTGGGGATTTGATCCCGGATCATCCAGAATGGCAGGTCCGAGCATTTACCACTCACCCACCAGATTAGGTGTCACAATATTGCCTGACTAGAGTGGCCTGCTTGTTGCAATTTGGGATCATATAATACAGTAGTAGGCTTCCGCGGCCAGAGTCAGTTGATTCTTGGCTGTCCAGGTGGTGCCGCGTCATATTTCTTGTAGCCGACGTTTCGACCCTCATTTTATTGTCTTTTCCAGGGCAGAACTGAATGAGGGTCGAAACGTCGGCTACAAGAAATGTGACGTGGCGTCACCCGGACAGCCAAGAATCAACCACCTTTGGGATCAGTTGAAAACTGCAGTTTCTGATGTATGAACTAGAGTTGTAGCAGAGATCATCTTTGCGGATGCAGATGTTCAGTGATTGCGGAAGTTGTAAAATAAATTTATAATTATTAAGATTTTAATGTTTTATTAAAAATAAACTTAAAATCAAAATAAGTATAATTTATCCAAAATTCTACATTTTTTCATAATCAAAGTCTATTTCCATATAGTACTGGCATACTGATTTATGTTTGCCTTATCTTTCAACAATAAAGAACGTGGGATAGTTTCACAAGTGAATTAAATTATTTATATAACTAGGCACACGTCAAAAAAACAACCTTGCCATCTGAACTTTGTGGAGGTTTTTTTGGCCTTCAGTCTTTGAGACAATTTAGCCAGCTCCAATTTGTTTATGCACCAACTGCTGTATCAGGTTTGCCAGCGCACATTTCCGTGCTCGCCTTTCCACCACTCTTAGCGTTCCATTCATAGTACAGCTTGAAGTATCTTGGATGATTCGATTTTCTGATAAGGGATGGGCCTTAGAAGGGGTTACAGTGCTACAAGTAGGACGTGTTGTAAGTTGTTGGACTCCCAGACAACCTTGGCGTCCAACAAGCTATGGCGTTGGATCATCATTGGAGGAAACACCCTACGAGTGTGCGATATAAGGACACTGGTGCGCCGTTAGAAAGTACGAGTGGAAAAGATTGCTTGAAACAATTTGTTGAACACCTTCTAGTAGCGTGAATGGCTGAGCGCATCCTCCGGTAGTTCTACACGGATGTTCTATAAATTGGAATACGAATAGGCCTTTTTTCTTTAAAAGCAAGTTCAACTTGCAAATTCGTCGCTTAGGTAATAACACCGTTCAGTTCACTGTTACATTTACTTCAAGATCGTAAGATAAAAAGCAACCACGTTGGTGTTAGCTAAGCGCCGATGGGCCGAATCTCGTAGAAAGAGAAAAGAATAATACTATATTTATAGGCCTATTGCAATGTAAACGAAACCTCCACTATAGATCCGCATTAAAAATTGCTGGGGCAGGATTTCACGCGAAAATTACGAACTTGCGGAGATCTGTTGCGTTCCTAGTATGAACTGACAATCTGCGGAACTTACAGATACGGTAACAGCCTTTGAAGAATGGGGTAACAAAATGCATTAACGAGGTGAAGGGTAGTATTCCTAGGAATATCAAAGCCTGTGTGGATACAAGGGGTTGTATTACACCACACTTAGGCTGCAAATGTTCCCTTCCAGTTCTCCATTTTACAATCCAGGACTCTATTCTTATACAGAAATTCTTTCAGTTTTGTTCTGATGAGCATTATGTGCTTATTTATTAATTATTCTTGTTACATAGATCCCACAACATAGATTCCTACAGAGTAGGAATCTTATTATGTTTAATCTATATATAGAAAGGTGAATAATAATCACAGTAAAAAATTATTATACATTACAAAAATATGATTTAAATATTAACGTTTAAAACTGAATTTTGTAAAAGTCATAACAGGTACAGTTAATTCTACTATGACTAAAAATACAATAATGTTTCATGATTCATCTCCCTTTACCTACCAAATGTAATGGACTGTCCAACTGTTAGGGTAGGAAATGTAGTATCAAAAGAAGTGGAAGTAAAAATGGGTGTGCCACAGGGTAGCGTATTGGGACCATTGCTATTCATTATTCTAATGAATAATTGTGTTGATTGTTTACTATCTGAAATTAGATTGTTTGCAGATGACATAATGCTGTATAAAAGAATCAAAACAATAGAGGATTGTAAACAGTTGCAGGGTGATCTGGACAGGATATCTAATTGGGTTGGCAAACATGGAATGAAGATAAATGCAAAGAAGAGTCAGCTTATTAGATACACAAATAAAAAACAAAAGGTTAATTATGAATATAAGGTGGGGAAAGAATTGCTTGCTGAAGACTTGAAATGCAAATATCTTGGAATTACTTTTGATAACAAACTTAACTGGGCAGGACACATAGGACAGGTGGTAGGAAAAGGTTTCAAAGTTCTGCACTTGTTGGAGAGAGTGATGAGGGGATGTACGAGAGAAGTCAAGGAATTGGGTTACAAAACTTTGGTCAGACCATTGCTCGAATATGGTAGTGTAGTATGGGACCCTCATTTTACGTATCAAATACAGGAGTTGGAGAGGGTGCAAAGAAGGGCTGCTAGATTTGTTTCTGGAAATTATCGCAGAATGCAATCAGTGACGGATATGATAAAGGAGCTGGAATTGGATTCATTGCAAGACAGGAGGAGGATGAGGAGGGTCATGGGAGTGTACAGGGCATATACTGGTGATGAGGCATGGAAAGATATTGCAATAGGTATGAAAAGTAGTGCGTGGAAGGGAAAAGATGACCATGACCACAAGCTGGCACTCGATTTCAGGCACAAGGGTGTGGGAAGATTCTCTTTTTTAGGTAAGGGTGTCAGGGATTGGAATGAGTTACCAAGAGAAATGATGAATAATTTACCGAAAACTTTGAAGGAATATAAAGATAAAATTTGTAGAGGGAAAATGTAAGTGGGTGCAGGATAGGGGGAAGATGGGTGTGTAGGGAAATTGCCACCGGAGCCTGTGCTCCATTGCAATTAAATTAAATTAAATTAACTGTATATTATGAAAGTGATGCAATTATATTTTTTTATGTGTGAGTATTTCATTAGTCCCATTTTACTCCTGTTTTTTTAAACTGAACCTTCAGCTTGTGTAGATAATTTTTATATTTTCATTTTTAACTATTATTTTCCTGATGCTTTTCAAAATTGTATATATTTGAGGCTGATAATCTAATCAGAGTATGAAAAATAACACACCAAGAAAGAGAAAGTTTTGAGAGGATTCCTTTGAATGAATTGAATGGCTGTTGGAGAGCAATCTGTCTTGTTTCTACTATGCAAGTTGTAAATAATGTGGAGCTTAGTTTTAAGATTCCACTTGAACCTAAAACCACATAAATAAAAAAAAGTATTTCTTTAACTAAAACACATACATACATCAAAAAAAAAAGTAGTGCGTGGAAGGGAAAAGATGACCATGACCACAAGCTGGAACTCGATTTCAGGCACAAGGGTGTGGGAAGATTCTCTTTTTTAGGTAAGGGTGTCAGGGATTGGAATGAGTTACCAAGAGAAATGATGAATAATTTACCGAAAACTTTGAAGGAATTTAAAGATAAAATTTGTAGAGGGAAAATGTAAGTGGGTGCAGGATAGGGGGAAGATGGGTGTGTAGGGAAATTGCCACCGGAGCCTGTGCTCCATTGCAATTAAATTAAATTAAATTAACTGTATATTATGAAAGTGATGCAATTATATTTTTTTATGTGTGAGTATTTCATTAGTCCCATTTTACTCCTGTTTTTTTAAACTGAACCTTCAGCTTGTGTAGATAATTTTTATATTTTCATTTTTAACTATTATTTTCCTGATGCTTTTCAAAATTGTATATATTTGAGGCTGATAATCTAATCAGAGTATGAAAAATAACACACCAAGAAAGAGAAAGTTTTGAGAGGATTCCTTTGAATGAATTGAATGGCTGTTGGAGAGCAATCTGTCTTGTTTCTACTATGCAAGTTGTAAATAATGTGGAGCTTAGTTTTAAGATTCCACTTGAACCTAAAACCACATAAATAAAAAAAAGTATTTCTTTAACTAAAACACATACATACATCAAAAAAAGAAGTAGTGCGTGGAAGGGAAAAGATGACCATGACCACAAGCTGGCACTCGATTTCAGGCACAAGGGTGTGGGAAGATTCTCTTTTTTAGGTAAGGGTGTCAGGGATTGGAATGAGTTACCAAGAGAAATGATGAATAATTTACCGAAAACTTTGAAGGAATTTAAAGATAAAATTTGTAGAGGGAAAATGTAAGTGGGTGCAGGATAGGGGGAAGATGGGTGTGTAGGGAAATTGCCACCGGAGCCTGTGCTCCATTGCAATTAAATTAAATTAAATTAACTGTATATTATGAAAGTGATGCAATTATATTTTTTTATGTGTGTGTATTTCATTAGTCCCATTTTACTCCTGTTTTTTTAAACTGAACCTTCAGCTTGTGTAGATAATTTTTATATTTTCATTTTTAACTATTATTTTCCTGATGCTTTTCAAAATTGTAGATATTTGAGGCTGATAATCTAATCAGAGTATGAAAAATAACACATCAAGAAAGAGAAAGTTTTGAGAGGATTCCTTTGAATGAATTGAATGGCTGTTGGAGAGCAATCTGTCTTGTTTCTACTATGCAAGTTGTAAATAATGTGGAGCTTAGTTTTAAGATTCCACTTGAACCTAAAACCACATAAATAAAAAAAAGTATTTCTTTAACTAAAACACATACATACATCAAAAAAAAGATGGCTTTGTGAAATTGCAAGTGAAAAATGTGTTAGGATATTTTTAAGCATTTTTTATACTGATTTAATTATACATTTAGCATAATCAAGGTTATCACAATTTACTTTTTACGCCATAAGGAAGTAGAAGGAATGTGTATGAGGACATTGAAGTCTAATTTATTTATTGAATTAGATAATGGAAACAAAGAAACTGCTGCGAGGCACTGAAAATAAGATAGGATAGGGAAAATAAACAGCTACCCATCACTTACCACAGATGAAGGCAGGAGGGCGAGACACGTAAAAACACAAAAACAAACGAATTGCACAATATTTCGACTTTAGTCTTAGTCATGTGGGAGGCTGCGAGACATTATTTATTGAATTATTATTCTTGTTTCATATATCACTGCTAATGAAGGAATTCTTTGAATAAGTTTAAGATTAGCATTAAGAGTTTTCTTACTGAAAAAAATGTCTGTACAAAACTGAGGGATTATTTGGGTAACTGTATACGTAACCTCTCCCAAATGAGACATAGTCTTGTATTGAGTAAAGGGGGATAAAGTTATTTGAACTGAACCTGTCATGATTAATATATGTAAAAGAAGCATCATAATCACAGCGTAAATTTCTTAGATGTCACAAAAAATAATTAATATTTGCATCTGAACTTTATAAAAGTTGCAGAAGATACTGTTAATTCTTTTGTACAAAATCTTGGATGGAATTGAAGGAGTTGACTGAAACATAAAGTTTCAGTTTTTCTTTAATTTAATTTGTTATAGAACACATGTTCCAGCAGCAATTTCTGTACACACCCATTTTCCCTTTTCTTATAAAATTTTACCTTAAATTCTTTGGATGTAATTCCCCCATCCACTTACTTTTGACATTTACAAATTTTAATATTGAATTATTTCAGTGTTTTAGGTAGATTATCATGTTTGCAAAGTATGGTGCCTGATGCAGGTACATGGATTTTGCAGAGTGCAGTGAATGTAAGAAGTTTCATAGGGTGTCTAGTTGAGAGAGAAAATGGAAACTAAATGGAGCTTTCCCACTTTCTTTTAGGGGTATGAAACTTTCATTGCAGGAAGAAAAGATCAGGGAGATGGGCAAAATGGCGAGGGGCGTTCAGGCTGAGGTAATACGGATGGCACGGAAAGATAGTGGGTTTAGAGGGTAGGGCGAAAAAAATGGTTAGGAACTGGTAACAGGTTGTAGAAAAATATTTAAACAGTGTCATGAAGTCACTTCAGAAATTGTGAGGAGAAATAGATTTGACAGGTTACCTAGGTGAGAAGGGTAAAAGTCACTTGTAGATGTAGGAATAAGTAAGGTGCAGCAGCCCTGAAGAAAAAGAGGCATGCAAGGAAAAACTGGGAAAAGCAGGTTCTGCTGGAGAGGTGTAGGCCCTTTTCTGCAGGATCAGTTATGCACAGGCTACCAGGTCACAGGTTTTTTTAAAGGTTAGGAAAAAGAGAATATAGGTTTACTAAGGAGGAGGATATAGTTGTGTAAATGTGAGTTGTGTCATAGAGAGTGACCTAACAAATGTGGAGAAGGATGCGCAGCATACCGGGGCAAAACTTACAAAGGTCTAAAGTCTCCCATGAATGGACACAGTTGAACCATGCTGCAAGGCTGTTAAATGTGGAGACAGAGGTATTGCTTGGGAAAGTTATTAGTTCTGACTTAAGAGTTGTGTCTGTGGACACCATTGGGAGGCAAGATTTCACTAGGAATGGCATACACCTAAACAGAATGGTAGTGGAATACTTTCAGAGTTGCTAGCCAAATGTATAAGTGAATCCACTTCCAATTATGACTGGGTCAAGACTTTTAGATTAGAACCTACTTGTGAGTGGATAAAAATATTTGGCTACAGGGATACTGATTGCAGGTACATGATGGGTAAACTCATAAATAATAAAGAAATAATTTAGGTTGGTGAAACAATAAGGGAAAGTGAAGTGTAATGCTGAAAATATCACAAAGCCAGTTTCCAGAGTGTTACTTGTGAACCTTAGGAGTATAATGGACAAACTAACAGAGTCTGGCAACTTAATAGAGATACACAAATCTCAGTTAGTTACAGGGGTTGGTATTGGATAGTGGAAGGATTGATACACAATGAGGTATTCCTCAAGGTTTATAAAGTGTACCTTAGAGATAAAAGACCAATTGGTGGAGGGAAATTCATATTGGTTATCAAAGACAACTACAGTTCACTGGAATCCATAAATGATAGCCATAAGTAATAGCAGTTAAAATTCTATGGTGACAAAAAAGAAAAAATTAGGATATTGGCTACTAAATGCAGTGGTAGAATGAATTATGAATATGAGACTCTTGGGGAGAAACTAAATACATTCAGATTTTAGACATGAGCGTAAAATGGTAATTATTGGTGGTGAATGAAATTTACTAAGTGTCAACTGTGATGGAAATAAGATTACTAATACAAGGGAACTGGAATGAGCAAATACCTTGGTAAGGGGACAGGTTGTAGAGCAGAGCACAAAAGTACCTTCCTAATAAAGCCTGATTATAAACTTGTGGTATCTAAAGCACCTAATTGAATGAATGAGTTATTACAAAGATATTAAAGAGTTCAGTAAACCAGTGGCCAAAAATGGAGGTGGTAATAGTTACAATTATAAAAAAAAAGCACATATTTCAAAACTGGAGGTTTGTCATATGTAAAAAAGGGGGGGGGGAGGGGACAAATACAGTCGAGTCAATTCGAATAAGAATGGAGGAAGAAATGTTTATTCCAAAACAGAAAATGAAGAAAAGTACCTAAACAACATAGTATAGTGCGAACATTGGATGCTAAAAACTCTGGAAAGAAGAGAACACAACAGAGTTGCAAGACAGCAGGGCAGTAGGGAACACCTGAAACAATTAAACAAGGAATTAAAGGAAGGAAAGAGAGAAGTTTGAGATGGATTTATGAAGAATATTATGGATGAAGTTGGACAGCTGCATGATGCCATTATATCTTTCTGTGGCTGTGTACGAAAAATGAGGGGAATGGAAGGTAATCAGATAATTTTAGATAATGTTAAAATAATATTTAATTAAATTTGCAATGGAGCACACACTCTGGTGGCAACTTCCCTACCCACCCATCTTTCCCCTTTCCTGTATCCACCTACATTTGTCCTCTACAAATTTTAACTTTAAATTCTTTCAGCGTTTTTGGTCAATTATTTTGAAAAAGAAGTCACTGAGAATTTGAGAAAGGCAGCAAAATTGAGTGATTGGTTTTTGTTAGACAATTAGGAGCTATCATCGAGGGATGGGAGGGTTTAAATCAGAAGATGAGCTGCTTCCACATAAAGAGATTTAAAAATAAAAATGAAATAGATCCTGAGGAAATCAAGAAGGAACTAAGAAAGCTAAAAAGGAGCCAGTGTAAATATTAGTAAAGATGTATTTTAGATAGCAAAATACTATATAGCATTGATAATCTGCACTAATTGGGACTGAGGGTGGTTTGGATTATCGATTTGTTTGGATTTTCAATTTCTATTGTTTTGGTTGTTATAGTTTTTATTTTGCCTTTAAAATTATATTAGATACAATATTATTTTACATATGCCAAGCAAAATAAGTCTCTTACTTTCCTCTGCTTCATTTTGGAGACACTTATGCTTCCTTTTAGAATATGAAATGATGCTATTATTGGCATATAATGTTGGTAGAAGATACTAAAGTAAACAGAACTCACCAACACAGCAAATTAATAACAAAGGCTCAGTATGATCATGACGTGTTTCAGAGTTCTAAAATAAACTCAGATGTACCAGCACACTGAAAGAATTGTCATCGCATCAACAAACATCAAAGCCACTGTCTAGTTTATCACCAGGATATTGTGGCAATAATACAATAACAAATGAAAGGTGTAAAACTCATTGTACCTAGTTCTTTGTTAGTGGAATTTCCAAACAAAACGTGCAAAGGTGTACTGTAAATAGAAACAAAGTTGATGCTTCCGTAAAATAGTACACAATTTGTATATATACATATGGAATGAGTTCCAAGAAGAGTACATAAAAGAACTAAAGGTTGTTTATGACCACAGGATGGGGAAGGAATTACTTTCTGAAGTGTAAATATCTTGGAATAACATTTAATAATAAACTCGACTGGAGAGTACACTTTGGACTAACAACAGGAAAATATTTCAAAATCCTCCATTTACTGCAGAAGGTGATGTACCAGAGAAGTGAGGGAATTGGATTACAAAACTTTAGTGAGACCATTGCTTGAAAATGGTGGTAAAGAATGATAGCAATATTTTGGGAAACAAATACAGGATTTAGAAGGGGTGCAAAGAAAGGCAGCTAGATTTGTCTGTGCAAACTACCACTGAACACAATCAACAACCAATATGATAAATGATGTGGATTGTGATTCACTGGAAGACAGTAGAAGAATGAAGGGAGTGCTGGAAGTGTTCAACGTTTACACTGGTAATGAGGCTTGGAAAAATATTGGCGGAAGAATTAAGAGTTGTGCATGGGCTATAATGGTGATGAGGAAAAGATTGCCATGACCACAAGCTGACATTCCATTTCAGGTATAAGGCAGTGTGCAAATTTTCTTTTGTAGTTAAAGAGCAGATATTGAAATAAATTGCCAAGTGATGAATAATTTACTAAAATCATTGAAAGAATTTAAAATTTGTGAAGCACATAAAGCATGTAGGCATAGGCATGATCCAAAAAGGGAAAAATTCAAGTGTAGGGAAATTGCCACCAAAGTGTGGCAGTTAAATTAATTAAATAAAAATATTCATAATTTCTTTTTGTAATTTATTCCAATCCTTCACTTCCTTAACTACAAAAAAAAATTTCCCCACTCCATTAGGCCTATGCTTGAAATCCAATGCAAAATGGTGATCCTGGTCATCTTTTCTCTTTATCACCTGCAAATTGTTTAATACTTTTAGGATGTTTGTTAAGTAGATGTGTCCTCTTTTTAACTTTTATTGTGATGTTATTTGTTTCTTATATTGAAATTATTGTGTACCTTGAAATTCGCTTTAAAGAAGTTCCATGAGAAAGGACATGAAAGCATACATATCATGATAAGAATATTGGGCTTTTAAAGAGTTGTATCCATCAAGTTCTCAGTTTTACCCTAAACAGCATTCTAAGAAGATGAGTTCAGGAATATAGATATGAGGTATGAGCTCTTCCCGTTTATAATTTCAAATGAGGCGTACTTAATATTACTTCCGCAGAAATTTTAAACATTACTAAAGATACTTTTCGTACCGTATGTAACTACTTCTAAGTGACTGCTCAAAATGACGAATCAAACTGCCCGGTCAAAAACAAATTAATGATGGCTGTTCATCAGATATGATTGGCTGACTACAGACTACACTGAATTTAAGCAGTCAAATGTTGGTAAACCTTCACTAACCCAGGAAGTAGATTTTCTGAGTTAGTGATATGTAGCTGTTTCCTTTTATTTAAGGAAACTCTTCTGTTTTTCTATATGGTTTTTAGTTCCTGTACTATGCAATAGTCCTTTACATAAATGTTCTGATTATATACGAAATTTATTAGTAATCATTGCGGTTTTATAAATCTCAAGTAATAGCAAGTAACCGATGATTAGTGTTTTTCTTAGATACCGGTTCCAGATTTTGTTTTTATTTGTCCAGAAATATTTATTGAATTTTTTTAACACAATTCTTATTTTGTCACTCAACGTTAGGCCTATATTCGGTTCAGAACTTACATATATACAACCGCTTTTATCTAAAACTAAACATATAAGCTATAAGGTCAGTAAGCCGCAATGATCGGCCCTGTGCGAATATTGTTTTAAATTCTCTTCTTAAGTACTTACACGAACTGCAGGATAATATAAGCACATTATCACGAAATCAAAACTTGCGATATCATGGCAATATTCTAGTTAACGTTAACATCGTAAATCATTTCATTTTAAGTCTGCTACAAATAAGCATCAGAAGTAGTGCCACCTTCAGGCAGAGAAAATGAACTGAAGAATTATTCTTATTCCAACACTCAAAATACTGACACTGGTTTAACATAACCATGAGTTGTGACCTTCAGATGAACTTTAAGAAGTGAGGCCAGTTAACCTCTGTACATTCCGGCCTAGCGGTTTGTTTTCTTGGGGTATGTGTTTTTCCTCAACTAAGGTAGTTGAAAAAGTGTTTATATCATTCAGTCCAACGTGCTGTGCTTAGGATATAAAAAATTACCTTTCTTCTAAAATAATTGACAAGTTTTTTGACTTCTGACTTTGTTTCGTTCCCCTCGTGTTTTATTTTTGACGTGTTTCTCTTATTTTGCTTATGTTCAGGCAAGAGTACTAGGCCACTGGTTTACAGTATCGTTCTAGAAATTGTTATTCTAAGTTGTGGATTGCTTTTGGTATGTGTGGTAGGGCACAGTTTACATTAAATCGGCCTATTTGTGTTCGTTTGTTAATGAGCGTTTCGTATGACATGTTTGTATAGTTTGTTTTGTTTCTAGTAATTTAATTATGATCTAATGTGGTCAAAATTTACTTTAATAAAAATAAATTATTCTTCCTCCATTTGTGTTTAGCTTATATTTCAGATTCCTAGTTCTTTTTTCATAAAAGATGTGTGTTTCTTGTTTATTTTATAGTATATTGCATATGTGGTCTAGTTTTGAAGTATGGTTTACTTTACCTCTTGATGTTGGATAGTATAAAAAGGTCCAGATAGGAAAGGTTTCCATTATATTACTCAACTTATTGTGCAAACAGTGTGATCACACACTCGACTAATTTTCCTCATCTTCATACTCTAATTTACCTATTCCCTAGTGTGTCAATGTGCTTTTCTTGTTCTTTTTACCATGGGATCAAAAAATAATAATTATTTTTGTGCTGTCAGTTAGGCCGAAAACTTTTTATATCCTACTACTATGTCGCTGATAAGTCTGTTTAAATCTACTAAATTTGTATTTTTGTGAAAGCTTCACCAGTTGTTTTATTTCTACTGTTTTAATTCTACTGTACTATCAAGATTTAAGATACAAAGTTCGTATACAAATTAAAAGCCATGAGCATGAAATAACCATTCATAAAACTATCATTGAAAAACGACAATATATAAATTTTGAAAACAATTAAATGAAAGGCACTAGGTGACGAAAAGGAATTGCAAATTAGGATAGGGAAACAAGCCACCACTTACCTTTAGATAATGGATGTGGGGCACGAACACACAGGAAAGACAAAAACACACATGATATAGAAATTTTCGGGTCAAACTCTTTGTCAACAGGAGAACATTATGGGGGGTGGGTGTTATGGGAGACTGCACCACTGAAAGACTCAAGATATAAATTTTATCATATATGAACTGTGAATCCTGCTGTATTTTGAATTCCCTTCAGCATTGAATGTTAATTAATTATTATGCATCTTAATAACTTAAACAATCTTCTGCTGGGGACCTTAGTTGCATTCTGTATACAGCAGTGGCAAACCCAGTTACATAGAGTTGATTTAAAAGAGTTACAGAATTTTACCGAATTTACTGTGATAAACATTATGTGGCTGAGTTGACTGTGGGTTTCTGTGCAAGCTCAGTCACTTGTTCATGAGTAAGGGAATAGATTGAGATATTTTGTCTTTTGTGTTTGTGCAGTGTTTATGTTGCTGCAGTCTCCTCCTTCAACTTTGTTTTTTTTTTCCATATTAAACATTATAGATAAACAAAATATTTGGATACAAGAATTCTCCTATCCAAATTACTAATTTATCCTCTTTATAGCACTTTTGTTTCCTAGCTAAACATTTTAAATAGCTTATCAGTTCATATATATATCTCAGACAAGTGAAATTTTCCCATACCCCTGTGATATATTGTACAGGTGGCGAATTCTTATTTTTTCCCCTATTAAACTAGGCCTATTCTGTCTCCATCCATAGACACTAAAAAAAAAACAAAAAAAAAAAACGTACACATCAATTTCTAGAAATGCATCTCCTTTGATGAATCTAATCTCTTTCCAAATAGTGTCTCACTTCACAGTTCTCCCTACTGTGGTTAGCAGCGGCTGGAAGTACTGTATCAACTCTGCTGTAGTCATCATTGCCACTTTTTCTACTATCTTAAATTAACATTGTCATTCCTTAACATTGTTGATACTGTTTCCTGTATCTTGCACTGTTTACCATATCCTCCTCCATGGAATTCCTGGCAGTGAATCTGTCATATTGCCTGACCCAAGCATTGCAGTAGGTGTAAATATACACATGACATTAACCTGGTAGCTTGAGCCAAAATTATTCTGTAAATATGGGCTTGCACAAATAACAAAAAAAGGACAGATTTGTAATAATACTTAAGTGAAAAGAGTAAGCAACCAAAAATAAATAATGAGAGAACTGTCCTGTCTATCATTTACGTACAGTTCCTTATTATTTCTTATTTATTCATAGGTTTTATATTTGATTTAGATAAAAATATGCAGATAAAATATATATTCTGGGAATCCAAAAAGAAATTTAAAAAATATGAAACACAATCCAAAGTGATGAATAATGAAACTTTAGTTGTTTCTACTTAAATTGCCTTTTACTCCACAATTGTTTTGACACATAGGGAGGTTTGTTGGTTGTGTAT
Organism: Vandiemenella viatica; assembly: GCA_031002005.1. Classification (NCBI taxonomy): domain Eukaryota; kingdom Metazoa; phylum Arthropoda; class Insecta; order Orthoptera; family Morabidae; genus Vandiemenella; species Vandiemenella viatica. The sequence continues at coordinate 140,805,840 of CM061914.1, read as the reverse complement.
GTGCATGTAGTTAATCTGTGCAGTGGTGAAGAAAAGGCAATCCAATTTCATGGAATTATTCGCCACCTTTATTTCTGATCAAATACAAATTTCTTGTGTATTATTCATGTTACACAGTATTTGCAAACGTGGTATCTTTAAAATATTACGTTCTAGAGGTTTTACACAGCATAAACATCAATTGTTAAGCAATACTGAATGATTTATTGTTTGTACTTGTTACAAGTGTTTTATTTTTATTACAGTTGGACAGTAGTGTGTAACAATCCAGTATGTCAAAGGAGCGGGCATCACGTCGATTTTATCGCATTGAAAGCCAAAATGAACTTCTGTCTTTCTTAGATAAAGGACATGCTGCAGCAATCCAGAATAGGTGGACATTTGAGACAGCCTGGGAAGTAGCAAATAAAGGTGAATTTATTTTTTGTACTACACGTTGTTCAGAACTTTCATGCATGATCTTTCGACTGCATAACATGCCTTTGTACTCTTTGCTTTACTGATGAGTTTTTCATTGGGTTTATATCTTTTTCACCATGCAAATTTAATGATGAATGGATCAATTCTATTTTCTCCTTATTTATGATCTATAATCTATATTCTTGGATTTGAGTAGCAATATGCTTAAATATTTTGGTATTGTAAATCTGTGTTATTGTGACATAATATATTCTTTTGCCAAAGTATTTTTTTTAAAAAGTAATCTATGCACAAGGTATAAAAATGTAATATTTGGAGTCTTCAGACACTTAAAGGAGAAAATAATCATTCCATAAAGTGTTTTATAAAGTTCAGAATAGGTTATGAAAATATAACAAATAACAGTGGATAGGGAAAATAGCCAGTCACTCACCAAGGTTGAAGTTTGTAGAGCTGTGACGAATGCACAACAAGATGAACACATTTGTACAATATTTTGGTTTAAAACCTTATTTATGCAGTGAAGAGTGGGCCATTTGGCAAGAGAGATGTTCGCACGCCAATGTTTACCGTTTGACTAGCTTGACCGTGGAGAATGAGGCACAGGTGGTATAGGTGGTTGCAGTGGAGGGTTAAACTAATGTGAAGTATTGTTAACTCGTGAAAAAATATTAAAAAAAATTATACTCCTGGAAGTGGATTTGTCCTTCCCCAATGGCTACTCAGCTCCTTGGTCGATACCAAACTCACTAACCTACAACAGCACCTTTTTTAGACAGTTGCCATTTGTATTATACCAAACGCCCCCTCCCATACAGTCATGGCAATCATTGTAGTCGTAATTGGTCTAATCAACAGTCTCTTGCACAGTATTCAAACTACATCTCCAAGGACTGAAATTCCCCAGCTACTCACTGCGTTTAGTTTAAAAACAACTTTCATATACCACACCACAACCTGTTCAGCCCATTAACACCATAAACCCCCCCAAAAAGCAACCATAGTCCCTGGACCATGTAACCTCTCCTTCTCACTTTTACAGTAAAACTAATTACTGTGTGAGGCTAATACATTTGGGAGGTTGTATCCTGTTTTGTACGCTCAGAAGGGCGTACTGGAAGGATTAGCTCCAAAAATGTTAACTAATAACGTAACAATTCGGTTCCAAGAATATCTTTTCTTGAAACCCGGCCCGTAATGCTAAGCGCAACGATTTTAATGAGTATTTTTATAAGTCTGGCAACTACTAAATAAAAAACAATAGTACATAAGTATACTTCACTTTTAATATCTCCACTTAACACATTTCGTTTCTAAAATTACACCACAGCCGCAGCAAGACTTTTTGTATGTGCTTCTGCACGTATTTTTCTCTTCTCTCTCTAAACAATAATACTTCCTCTCTCTGACTCTCCAAAGACAACAACACTAATCCTACTTAACCTAAGAACTTACAACTACCCCAGTACAATATTAAAAATGTCTGTGGAACTCGTTATATTGCAATCTCAGAGTATTTACATTTTTTTAGTTATTAATTATTAATTAATACGAAGATATAAATAATAATATATATATACATTGATTGGAGATTAAAGGTTGCATCTGCCCCCACATTGAGACAAATGCAATGCTGTCACACCACTTCTACGCCACCAAACAGTATTCATTTGTCGAAATGTATTATACCCCTTGTCCATCTGCATTCCTTTTTGCTACAAGTTCAGTGTGAATCATCTTACAGTACATTCACATGTTACACCTGCTTCTGGCAATTTTAATTACACAATCATCATAAGTTAACTTTACTAGCAATGCTCAGTTCATGCCATAGTAAAATTGTTTAGCAAACCATACAGTACATACCTACTATTGTAACTTTAAATGGTCCCTTAGCATGTAACACACCATACAGAGAATACTGGTACTTGGACCAAAATAAAATTTGATACTCGTTCGTTCTGCCGCAGCTATTGGCACTCGTTCGACAAAGCCAACAACACTGTTACACACAACACTGAACATACATCAACACTCGCACTCCTGTTGTTAGATATCTACAGTTAAAGCCGTGGTAGGGTATTCACCTGGTATTTTAATATATTAGGTACTTATAAATCGCCTTGGCGATTGTGCAAAGGTGTCCGCTCACTTGAGCGAAAGACAAGTAGATGGATTTTGGGCTTTATCTTTAGGATCAGATTTTAGATTTATACAGATTGAAAAATTTCGCTGTCGCTAAAAAGGGTGTTCCTTCACCGGGAAAATTGGGTATAGCATGTCCGCATGTTTAGTATTTCGTTCGGAGTAGAGTCACTGTTTCAGGCGCTCCCCGAACAATAACTTCGGCATTTATTTCTAACACGAGACATGGTCTTCCTGTGCCGTATTGACCTTGCATCTCCCCATGAAACTACCTGTATTGCACCTGTTTCTTTTCCCATGCGTACCTTCAAATGTGTGTCATTGATTGTAAGCTCTGGCGAACTCCATTTCATGCCCGACTTCACTCCCACCAATGTGAGCCAATTGTTGTCTATTCTGAAATCCCCATTGCACCCTAAAATTACATAAGGTTCCATTTCCATTTGAAAAATATGTTTGACTGCTTTTGTTTTGTTGCTTTTAACAGTAGTAATTGCCTTCCCCTTGACAGGCCACCTAACTATCATCTTTTCCTCGTCTATTGCTGACATAATTTTACATAAGGTTGTTTCTTCCCGCACTACCTCAGTTTGTTCTTTCCCCTTGCTTATACCAAGCTCTACAGAGACTGTATTTTTATTTACAGCATTTAATTCCTCCTTGCATTTTCTTTGGTTCTCAGCAACAATTCTCTTAACGTCTTCAATAACCGCACACTGTTTCTCATGGTTACTTCGCACGCCCTGTTCCACCAGTACCGCAACCTCTCGTTGTACCTTTTCTTGAAAATTGTTTAATTCTGCTTTCACTTCTTGCTTCCATTTCTCTTGAAATTTATTTAATTCATCCCTCACAGAAAGTAATCCTTCTTCGATCTTCTTTTGACTCAAATCGATCCTTTTATTAATTTCTGTTTTCATTTCTTGATTTGCCTTTTCTAGTTTCTTTTCCATTTTCATCAAAAATGACATTAATGATTGGGTATCAGATTGGGTATCCTGGTTCCTTTCTCGAGTTTTTAGTGACCGGCTTAATTCTGGTGAGATCGCTCCATCATCATGATATTCTCTCCCCCCATTAATATTACATCCATTCATTAGCTCGACATTCTGATCATTACTGCTATTATCAAAATATTCATCCACCCTCTTTACCTCGGATTCGCCATTAGGACTGCTAGTATTTCTTGTCGGACCTTGCAAATCATTGCTCGCATCTCCCACATTTAGACTAATTGCACCAGTACTGTCTGTCCGCCAACCCGACATTTTACTTGTATCTTCGAAATCACTTCCTACATTCATTTTCATTAAATCAACGTAATTACTTGCCATATTTATCAAAAAAAATACCTTGACGTACCCAACACACACAAAAAAAAAATTATTTGGAACAACAAGAAATTCTTTTGACACACAACATTTCCTGCTTTATCAAATTAAATCATTAATACCCTTAGTACCACACTGATATCAACGCCGATAACATTGACAAGAGAAACCAAGAAACCAACTTTACTTACTACTATTCTTTGTAGCTTCTGTAAAACATTTCAGAAATGCAGAACAGAATAAATCCACTCCAGAACAGAGCTGAAATTTAAATCCAAACACACACATACAACTAAAAAAAATTATATAATTACTTATAAATAAATGCCCCCCTTTTTGTTCAATAATTTTCTTTTATTTCTCTGCCTTATTAATTACGAGATATCCACAGACGCCTAATTTTAAGGTAAACATTCTACTAGATTCCTTTTACGAATTTAGTTTTTAACTTCTTTTACAATAATCTATTGTTATCCTTGAATTTAATTCTTTACTATTATTAGAATTTAAAGTTGTTGCAGTTCAAATCTGTAAACTTTGTCTCTCAATCAAAATTAATTTCAACAGTTAAACTTTTACGTTAATTTTCAGTCTTTAGTTTACCACACAGCAACAACTTCTTATTGCTCTCCCAATCACTTTAACTACCGACGACTCTTCTAGTAGTCCCACGTAGATTAAATAAACATAGATCGGTACTTGCCAAATGCGCCTTTCCGCTTCGTAGTTCTTCGTCCGCCACGTTGTCGTTTCAGCAGACTTGTCCACCTCCGTTCTGCAGCATCACCATCAGAAGATTCCTCTAGCCAGAAATCAATACTTACAACTTCTGCTGCTTTACCAATTCTGACAACCTGGTCCACATGCAATCTGCCGCTTCACAAAAACCTCAGATCCTGGCAGGGTCGCCACATGTAACCTCTCCTTCTCACTTTTACAGTAAAACTAATTACTGTGTGAGGCTAATACATTTGGGAGGTTGTATCCTGTTTTGTACGCTCAGAAGGACGTACTGGAAGGATTAGCTCCAAAATGTTAACTAATAACGTAACAATTCGGTTCCAAGAATATCTTTTCTTGAAACCCGGCCCGTAATGCTAAGCGCAACGATTTTAATGAGTATTTTTATAAGTCTGGCAACTACTAAATAAAAAACAATAGTACATAAGTATACTTCACTTTTAATATCTCCACTTAACACATTTCGTTTCTAAAATTACACCACAGCCGCAGCAAGACTTTTTGTATGTGCTTCTGCACGTATTTTTCTCTTCTCTCTCTAAACAATAATACTTCCTCTCTCTGACTCTCCAAAGACAACAACACTAATCCTACTTAAACCTAAGAACTTACAACTACCCCAGTACAATATTAAAAACGTCTGTGGAACTCGTTATATTACAATCTCAGAGTATTTACATTTTTTTAAAATTATTAATTATTAATTAATACGAAGATATAAATAATAATATATATATATACATTGATTGGAGATTAAAGGTTGCATCCCCTCCCATACAGTCATGGCAATCATTGTAGTCGTAATTGGTCTAATCAACAGTCTCTTGCACAGTATTCAAACTACATCTCCAAGGACTGAAATTCCCCAGCTACTCACTGCGTTTAGTTTAAAAACAACTTTCATATACCACACCACAACCTGTTCAGCCCATTAACACCATAAACCCCCCCAAAAAGCAACCATAGTCCCTGGACCAGTCCTGGTCCCAGGCCTCGAATCCATCAGCTCTATCCTTTGGCATGTTTACAATTTCATACTGTATGATTGTGACAGAATATATTCTTTTGTCAGAGTATTTTTTTTAAAAAAGCAATCCATGCACAAGGTATAAAAATGAAATATTTTGAGTCTTCAGACTCTTAAAGGAGAAGATAATCATTCCATAAAGTGTTTTATAAAGTTAAAAGAAGTTCAGAATAGGTTCTGAAAATATAACAAATAACAGTGTATAGGGAAAATAGCCCATCACTCACCAAAGTTAAAGGCTGGAGTGCTGTGATGAATACACAACAAGATGAACACATTTGTACAATATTTTGGTTTAAAACCTTATTTATGCAGTGAAGAGTGGGCCATTTGGCAAGAGAGATGTTCGCACGCCAATGTTTACCGTTTGACTAGCTTGACCGTGGAGAATGAGGTATAGGTGGTTGGAGTGGAGGGTTAAACTAATGTGAAGTATTGTTAACTTGTGAAAAAATATAAAAAAATTATACTCCTGGAAGTGGATTTGTCCTTCCCCAATGGCTACTCAGCTCCTTGGTCCATACCAAACTCACTAACCTACAACAGCACCTTTTTTAGACAGTTGCCATTTGTATTATACCAAACGCCCCCTCCCATACAGTCATGGCAATCATTGTAGTCGTAATTGGTCTAATCAACAGTCTCTTGCACAGTATTCAAACTACATCTCCAAGGACTGAAATTCCCCAGCTACTCACTGCGTTTAGTTTAAAAACAACTTTCATATACCACACCACAACCTGTTCAGCCCATTAACACCATAAACCCCCCCAAAAAGCAACCATAGTCCCTGGACCAGTCCTGGTCCCAGGCCTCGAATCCATCAGCTCTATCCTTTGGCATGTTTACAATTTCATACAAGTTTGCGTGGTAATGAGATCCATTTTCCCAAAGATCGGCCCCTTCCAGAGATTGCTTCAGCAGACCAACTGAGCTCGGTCAACTTCTTGTCATAAACATGTCTTAAAAGTCACAAGGCTCTTTCCCATGCTTCCACGATCACCACCAACCACATCACTGAGAAAAGCTTTCCTATCATAGGACCTGCCATATGTGAAACCTCCCATATAATATAACCTGCATTCACTATCAGACTTCCTACACAGGAGTGACCACCAATCCACTAGCCACAAGAACGAATGGCCTCTGATTGGCAGTATTTGCCCAATAGTTTTCCATGCCAGCTCCCATGACACCAATAATTTCAATTCTTGCTATATGATCCTTGCTATCAGAGTCATCCCAAACAACAGCAGCTCCTCTGAACTCCGAAGGTGGAATTTGCTTACCCGTACAAACAGGGTGCCATTCACCAGGTCTCAATTTAAGATAGCACCTGGTTGATTTAGCTTTTCACTCTCTATCCCCTTCTGTCTTCTATCCCCACTACCTAACTTGAACCAGAGGTAATGTTTAACTCTATAGATTCTTTGGTTTAATTTTCTCTGTTGCAGCCTCTGCTTGGTTTTGCAATGCTCAGAGATTAGTTTAAAATCATGACCCCATCTTCTTGTCCTCTGTTTGAATGTACTGTCACCGTGGATTTTATATATAAACATAAAAGAAGAAAAGGGAAATTCAACCCATCATAGATGACAGCAGCTGGGAACAACAAACATAGAAAAGACAAACATATGAAATACATTATTTTGTGTTTTGAACCTTATTCTTGCAAGTAGATGCGACACATGGTCAGATGTGACCACATTGATGGAAGTTTCACTAAGCCACTGGCAACTCACGACACAATGTTTTGGCAGCTGCATATACAGCTACCAGGTCATTAGAGAAAGTCCCGAGTTCAAGTCACCAGATGCAGTTCACTTCCCCCCATCATCCTCCTCTGGTCCAGCGTTACTCTCCGATCAGGGGATTCTGTGAATTAACTCGCCACATGAGCACCAAAATTGTTCAACATTAGTATTTTTCTAGCCAAAGGCTTCTCTTTGCTAGCATTTTTCAGCATTTACTCGGTATTTGTTCGCACAAGATTCATTGTTCTTCACTGGCAAGACATCACCATAACTTTCCAAGATTTCTGAAAAATACCTTAGCCACTGATAGTTGCAATAAATTGCATTTACTGTCAGTCAATCATGTCGTCTTCCATTCAGAGCTTCTTCCAGGATATTCTTTGCCTTTGTGAAGTACATTGTCTCCTTCTGTGGTGGTCACTATACTGTTGGGAGGATAAGTTGTTGACTGACTGGCCCACCAGCTAAATTTGCCATGTCTGGATAGTGTCCAATACCACTACCTAGCATCCTCTACCTAACACTTAAATAATTTTTATTAATTTTTCATTTATCCTTTTAATCATCCATAACAATAACATAACATTACAATCCATTAGTAATTTTATAATTTGCCTAAACACCACAAACTGGAATTGATTTTTAGTGCACACAGTATGAATGGAAAATACAACTTTTTTAGTAACATTGTCATTAATTGATTTGAAAGTGGCTTTCACATGAAACAGTGTCATGCTTCCAAACAAAAACCATCGAATCTGTGGGCATTAGAACATTGTCTATTTCTAAAAGACAATTATAGTGCCTCTAGAAATAGTAGCTGCAAAACATTATGGGACATTGTGAAAAAGAAGATAAATCAGTAAAGACATATTTATCAAGATAAGTTCAAAGAATTGAGTCTTTCAAATGCTGATATTTTTAGTAAACCTTTTTTATCTGTTGCCAATAATTTAACTATTGACAGCTCTGTGACTCTTGTTATGAATTTCATAATGACAAGTTTCCAAGAAAAATTTGACGCTATGTATATGAACTTGGGTAATAAGAAAAGTTATTTCTCTCAAGAGCAAATACTCAACTGGCTACGATTGGATTTCCAGCAGAATAATTAAACTATGCTCAACAGATTTAAGCAGTTATCTAGATAACAGAGACAATATTCAGGGCAGTAGCTTATGGGGCAGGTGTTAAAGGGGTTAAAGTATGCTTATATTTATTTATTAGATGCAGTCCTTCTGTGCTCATCTGTGGTGGTTTGTCTACTTAGATGCCCTTTCCTATTTTATCATCCTTTTTTTAAAAATAAAAAGTGATAATTCCCCCATGAAAATTGGGTAATCACATTATTACAAAATAATGTACCAGAAATTGATTATTTTATCGATGGGATACAGGTAAAAGGCAGCTGTGTGATGTCATTTTCCGAATACAATCATCATAGTCTCACCTCTCACAGGAGGTGGCATCATGAAAAGATAGTGGGTACCTGATGTGTATTTTTAATGTTATAGAACAACAACATTGCCCTAATATTTCAGAAAAGAAATTAGTAATAATATAAACATTTAGAAACGCCTAAAAGTATACTTGAAACACAATTCTCAGTACAGGTTCCAAACTTATTAGCTAGCCTCAATGAGACAGTTATAGCATGGCTGAAATTATAATGAGAATACAAAGACCCATAGTAACTCTAATATCTGGAAGAAAGTGATCATCTATACTATTAATTTTCTAGTGGGTGGCATCTATACTGTGCTGCGATCAAAGGCCTATGTGTCTGTAGAGGAGCTAGGAGATCAGTATGTGATGCTGGGCCCCTACAAGGAGGCATGTGCACGTACAGAGGTGGAGGAAGCAGAGTTTCCAGCAAGCAGTCCTTTATATTCTGCTGTGAACAAGATGCGCGACCAGGGTTTCAAGGTATGTACAGCTTTTATCTCGATATTGTTAACAACTGAATTAAGTGTTAAAACTCTGTGGGTTCAGTTTTGTTTCTAAGCAGTTGAATTCTCTATGGCTTCTTAAGCATCATTTCCCCATTAAAATCTGTAAAAATCATAAGCATAGGCTGTAGGTTAATATGAAAAAATAGTTTCCTTCAAATATTTGAATACTTATATTCTCACATTTGTCTGTGTATTTTATTTTTCAGTTTCTTGAATCGTTTCCTATATCTGCAGCTGTTAATTTCACCTTCCTCTGATGATTTGAATTTTTTATACAGTAAAACAAAATGATGTTTTGGTAAATTTTTGTTGGATCAGATACCACTTTTCTTATTTTATGCAATAATCTCTTGCACTAACAGGAATGTTATATTATGCTGCCTCTAAAATATTTTTCTGTTAAGTGCAACTAAAGCTAATAAATGTTATTAGAAAAATTCCCAGCAGGTGTAGGGTTTAAATTTTCTGTATTTTCTCAATTCTGGTTTGTTAAACATATGAAAGGCCATACTTTACCTCCAGTTAACATTTTTGAAGTATGAATAGGATCCTTAGTTTAATTTTCTTACAACTTCATGACAATAATTCATTAGGACTACACTTGTTGAAATGAGAGGTTTGGAAGAGAAAGAAAACTTATACTTACTTTCTATATACACATGCAAAGTCCAACGATATGAGATGATTAAACATAACCTTGATATAAATTTGTCATCCTTCAAAAATAATTTATGAAATGGGTTTGTGTAATTACAAATGCTCTGCACTCCAATTTTTTTTTATATTCTAGTAATATAATGACCATTGTATTCCCTTTTCTTTTTTTGGCTACTTTTTCCATCCTTTATGTATTTTTATATTAAATTACTCATCACTGCCATCATTAGAATTCTTGTACTAGCATTACTGTTTTTGTTTATCAGTTGTAAACGACATTCATTAGCTCATCTTTGATGTTACATTCAGGAGGACACGGGTTCAAATCCCCGTCCGGGCATCCAGATTTGGGTTTTCCTTGGTTTATCCAAATCACTCCAGGCGAATGCCAGGATACTTTCTTCAAATGGCATGGTCGAATTCCTTCCCATTCCTTGTCCCCAGTCCCATCCCGCCTCTAATGACCTCAACATCGACGAGGTGTAAAGCCATAGGTTAAAAAAGCTCTTAGTTGGTGATTGCTTAAGGTCACAGCATAGTGTCACTGTCATAAATCACTGTAAAATTGAATTTTTTTTACATATTGAAGATAATATAAACAGTTATTTAATTTGAAATTTCTGGAACTTTTTGCTTTTTTAATTTCACTTCCATTACTCTTTAATCATTTCTTGCACAATTTCTGTGTAATCAGTCCTTAACAATCACATCTGCTCCATGTCTTCCCAGGCAGTGTTTTCAAAACGTTTATATTTGTTTGACATTACTTGATACCATTTTGATTAGTAACAATGAGAGAAAAGAAGAATCTCATCTTTATCAACATTTTTGTTTAGAGTGGCATTGTATATATCAGTTATAATGGCCCTAGTGAGCTTCAATCAATATCTAGTGCACTAACAGTATTGTAATTATTGGAAAACTATAGTAACTTGGTCAATATCACTTAACTTAATCTTTTTGATATGTGTAATGTGACAGGTGCACACTGGAACATGGTTAGTGGATGGCAACCCACAAGTGGTACTGTTTGACATTAGTTCAGCAGCTTGGAAAATGGATGAATATAAGCACGAACTGTGGGACAAGTGCCACCTTGGTGCTCCTCATCCTGATGTCGAATGTAATGATGCAATAATTCTTGGCTATCAAGTGGCACAATTCATAGCAGAGGTATGTGAGTACCAATTACTGTATTTCTTAAAAAATAGAAACTATTGCTGGCAATTGAACAAAATCCTGTTTCCTGCAATTCTTATGCATTGTTAAAATTGTGTTTAATTTTTGCTAGTCTTAACTTCAGAAATTAAACCTCTTTTACCTGAGTTTAATCATAGAAACAGTATGGAATTTAATAGGATAAAAATAAATGCAAAAGGTCTCTAATAAAAGTATCTTTTAAGGTTTTAAAGTAAGAATCTTTGTTAAAGTAATTAAAGCTGTAAGTTTTCATGGTAAAAGGCTTGCTAAGGTACCATATAATTTCAAGAAATATTTCTCAAAAGTTTTGAGTACATTCACTTTTATGGGCACAGTTATGGAATATGGTAATAAATCTTTACTCTTTTTTTTAAGACATTAGTTGAAAGTTTGTTGTAATAAAAAAATGATGGTGCATCTTAAAAAGTCTTCAAATTTCTCCAAAAAAGTATTTTTACAACTCATTAATTACCCATTTCACTAATTCTTCTAAATTGTATACAATTTTTTGTTAAAAATAATTACCTGTTAAAATATCAAATTTATTAAAATTACTCACTTAGATATTTTGTGAAAAACATTAACTCCAGAAAAATTGCTATAATTTTCCGATAAACTTCAGCTGGCTACATTTCACTGTAAATTTTCAAAGAATTTTCAGGTCAGTAACTTTGGAAATAAAAGAGGAGTTGTAAGACAACAAGCTTGTGCTGGGGTTGGTACACAAACTGCATCTTAACTTTGATCGTGCAAACCTAATGAATTGCAGTACTAAGTTCTTCACACAGTCGCCACCATAGTTTTAACCAGAAACTAAGGAAAAGGTTCAAGTTCAATGATAAAAGTTCACTTCTGATATGATGAGTATATTCTTCAAAATGTTACATAGTTAAAGTACTGCATAGGCATTCAGACAACTTTTCCAAATTTAATTTTACAGATTCGACTGACCACTCGAGCACGACCGAAACCCCACGTTACTATTACTTCTCTATTACATGAATCTTCAGAATAAAACTTCCCTAAGCTGACAAAATTTCTACTTGATGTTGAACAAACTAACAGTTTGCCGCGCCACGAGCCCAGAGCTAGCCACCCGACATAACGCGCCTACATTGTCTCACTGCTGCTTCTAGAAGAGAATGCTCACGAATGCGTCTTTACGAATGCGTCTTTACGAATGGGCGCGCTTAGGCTAAGGGGGAGGTATATATAGAATCGGACCGTGAGAACTTCCTTGTTTCGACTTTCCCAAGGATTTGATGCGATAGCTGATCAGTTTCTGACAACTGTTGCGAAATCCAATTTGATCATGACAGTAAAATTAATCCTAGCTCTCTGAAATTTTGATAGTAGCAAGATATTATTACAAACGTCGAATTAAGTTATTATAAAAAATGTTGTTACTTTAATAGTTTAGCCAGAAAAGAGTCGTAAAGATGTGATTGCCATAACATCCAAAATATTGCTTCTATCGAGCTGAAACAAATTTAATTCTATTCTCCTATTGCTCATCTATTAGGCCTACCTGATTTCAAATAAAGAATTTTACCTATTTTTTAAAATGGTCTAAAACTCAAAAATAAATTTAATGTCTGGAAATATTTCGAATATCGACTTGAAAATAACTCTAAACAAATTTCCCTATTGAAAAACTATTACTGTAAAAATTTGGAATCTCTAAGTTAATTCCCTGATTTATTACGAATTTTTGTAGATATCACCCTCGGCGAATGTCGAGCGATTGCATCATTGCTTACTCGCGCCAAAACCCATTTTATTTTATTACTATAAAATGCTTTAATATTTTGAAATGAATCTTTTACAGAAGTCTTAATTTTAAATAAACTTTACTCTGAATATAATTTCTTTTCATGAATCCCCGAAAAAGACTGAAATATCGAACTTTTACCTAAATCACATGTCTGGCTATATCAAATTATATTCAAAAACGATCTTTAGGTTACATGAATCTTTCTAAAACTTTAATATGTTATCTAAACCGAAATTACGATACTTCATCTCTATCACTTGACTTCTTAACTGTTTTCCCGATAGCTAAATGCTTCGTGTTTAGAGTGGAAAAATTACGTGATAAAATTCAAAACCGGCAAATCACTTTCAAACATATTCAGACTCTAAGTAAGATCTTTTAATAACAAAACTAATTATCTACTGGCTATATATCTACCTAAACATCTTTTAAACTAACGAAATATCTTGGTTTATTGAAGCTAAATGAAAGTCAAACACTACCTATGCAAATCTGAGGTTAAGTTTCTGATCAGCTGTTTAAATGAATTTAACTATTGAATTTACTGCTTATACTTGAACAAATACTTATTCAGGACATATTACTGGGAAATATTATAAAAAATTAACTATAAAAATGTCTTTAAAAGGGTGGTCCCATATACTTCAACTGAACCTGCTATCTCAGCAACTAATTTCGTTATGCGAAATTCTAAGATGTGTTACATGCCCCCCCGAAGATTGAAGTTATTTTCCAAAGAAAACTGACTGAAATCTTGAAAATCTTAGGTGGCGCAAGACTAAAATCCCCTTATTCTACCTACTTCGTGGGTTGGTCGGCCCAGTCATACTTCCTTTCATTCATTCTCACTCATACTTGTATCAAAATTATCATATTAATTTACCAAAATGTTATCAAAAATTCAAAATTACACAAAAATCATAATATGAAATCATCAAAATCTTCAAAAATCTTAAATTCTACAACATTTGTTTACATTTGTGTACATAAAAATGAAATATTTTGTTTTCATAAATATTCAGTTTTTAACTGTTCTTTGTTTCCTTATTCTATTTTACAAAAATACTCAAAAAATTCACTTTGTTCACTGCACAATAAATGTGTCCATTTTAACTGTTTTGTTCTGTTTCATTAACAACTCCCTAAATGGGCTAAAAGCCATGTCCTGTCATGGGAGTAGACCATATGTGTGGGGCAAAAACGAATACAAAACAACGCCCCCAAGCTGTGTCTGCCGAGTGCACAAGTCCCTGGCGTCTGACGCAGCAGATGCACCAAAGGACCTCGGTCAGTCAGCTGGTCTGAAACATAAAAACCAAAAAAAACAAGTGCATGAGTTACCTATCATGAATATCTACATAAAAACTTACAAGAAATAGTAAATAACATACAAATAATATAATACAAAGAGTATACATTATAGTAATACAAAATGATTACAAAAGAGTGATTAGAATAAAGTTTCAAAAGTTGAGAAAAATAATAATCATTGAAAAACGACAAGAATATGAATGGATTATTTACTCATTACAAAATCAAGAGTTAAATACAATATGTTAAGAGAAAAATATCTTTCAAAATCAAGTTGAGAAACATCAAAATTTCTAAATACAGCATGAAGTGCTTGAAAACGTATTAACTGGTTTATTAGTCATACATAATATTGGAAACATAGTAGAATATAATAGCATGAAAGAATCTTATAGGGGGTAATCCTAACTTAAATACTAGGCACAAAATAATGTGTGTACTAAAAGGTCATTTCTTAGAATGTCTCTGTCACTATTATCTGACATATGCATTTGAGAATACAAAAGTAAATCACTGTTTACAGAAAGGGTATCTTAAACTAAATTACATAAATAAGTAACAATAAAAGTAGAGAAACAATGTTAAGGAAACTCTGTTTCCAATCAGCAGTACACTGCTGCTTAAAAAATGTCTAACTGTTAAAAGTAACACAACACAGTTGTGTAAGTACCAGTACACTGGTACAGGTGTTTTATCAAAATAGGTCAATGTATAATAAAGTATTATAATGGGAAGGAAAGCCTGTAGCTAACCTATATACAAAGTATCAAAGGGAATATAAATACCGCATGTAAAATTTACATGGAAAAGTGTCAAGGGTCAACCTAAGTTGATTGTCATGGAATGTGTGTATACTCACAAGGTTGTCAGCTGTTAGCTGAACAAAATGTTTTGAAAATCGTCGTATTGACATAAGCAAGTTGATTTGAAACAATTACAAGGAAAAAATGTTGAATATCAAATATAATTAAATGCTTTAGTACTTTAGTATCACTGTGACAGTATATTGAAATCCTTATCTTGTTACTAACATCCTTCAATTCTGTAAGTGTATAAGACAATAGTAATTGCCGTCACAAAACCTCTCTAAGGTACATAAAATAACACTTAGGGCAGTACATCACTCCCAAAATAGTGTTCAAGTCTTTCTTCCTCAACAAGAATTTAACTCACTTCAGTGTCGAAATGATATCTACAAGACTCCATTATCTGTAACAAACTTGGTTATTTCCGCTTTTGTCTCCATAAAAATGTAATCAAACTCTGTTTCCTATATTGTATGTTGTTGGTGTTGTGTAACTAATAAAAATGAATGGCGCCTTAATATTTTATATGTGTGGTCATCATCCCTAGATGCCAAATGAATTAAATATAATGTGACATGCCGCAAATCTGCTTTAGGCCATGCACGAAGTATGAGGTCGCCTTGTTACACTAATAATTATATGTATTTTGATAATAATAAGGTCATCCCATTTTCGGTGATGCCGAATACATAATAATAGAATAATAATAATGGGTGGAAATGCGAATAATAATAAAAATGAGGATCGCAGGCAAAGTCTGAGCTATATATTTCCTGGTCCTGATATAATAAAGCATTCCCCCAATATATTGTTACTACTTCTCTACCATCCACCCCCTCTCTTCTCTCTTCTACAAATATAGGTAAACATGAATGATCTTCACTTCTACTTCAACTAGAGCATCTACTCCCTCTGTTGTCCAAACAACTTTATCCTGCTGAAAATCAGTCTTCACATCCATACGCTCCACCCTTGGTGACTCAGAAATCCTATCCCAACTAATCTGGTCAATGGCTTCCCAAGGTAGATGTTTAAGAATGGTTGGATCAAAGTACTCTTTAGAAATGTAAAGCTGTTGCAAAACTACTGGTCCTAAAACTACCTCAAAAATCAAAGTCAGCTGAGTAAAAGACTCAGATAAGCAAATACTACATGTCCAAAAGTTATCAAAATGAAAAATACTTAAACTAACATAGGTTATCAGAGAATTGGTGCAAATGTAGATTTCCAATGTGTGCACCTGAACAGGAGGATTAGTAGGTTTAAGTTTAAAAACATTCCTCCAATCAGCAAAGAGTATATGTCTGTTCAGTGGGAAAGTGTTCAAATAGTTTCTAAATTTAGGAGCCCTCCCAAAGCATTGATAGCTGAAAATATTTTTCTTTTTGTTTGTCTTTCTGTGCTGACATAGCATGGGTATTGGGGGTTGTGAAAGATAAACATCAGTTTCTTCCATATGATAGGGTTGAAAGAGTTTCAGCACAATGTCAAAGAAAGTTGTACTGAGGTGTCTATAGTTTGAAAAATCTCTTAGAAAGTGATGTAGGCTATCCCCAATGTGAGAAGTGTTGGAAATCAAAGTCAGTACCTCATGTGAAATATTTTGAAAAAGAATAAAATGTGCTATCTGCTTTGCTAATCTGACAATCTTCCAAATGGGCACTGGTAGCAATGAAAAATTTCTATTGCTGTTCTCAGGGAACATTTTAGTTGTTAACTGTATATTCAACTTGTCAACAAACGTTAACTTTTTCAATTTCTTGTTGCATGGTTTGCTAGAAACTTGTTGTGTGCAAACTAATGGAATATGGGAATCAGCTGAGTGATGGATATTATGTTGATTGCACATATCAACATTAGAATTATTTAGGTCATCACTATTTTCTAAAATTATTGGTATGGGTTCATTATTCCCACAAAGATCAGAAATAAGTTTCACTGCTGTATTAAAAGGTTTGTTAGTTGCTTCTTGTGTGCAAACTAATGCAGTAAGGGGATCAGCTGATGTAATAATGCTAGGTTCTGTCACCTCTGTAGGTGCAGAATGTGTTTTAGAGTTTCCAAAAGTATCTACAATAGGATCAGCTTTAGTATCAGCTGATGCAGGTGAAGACTCTGGTTCATTATTAATTAGGGTTTCAATAATAGTATGTTGTAGTGGTGGTGAAACATGTGAATCTACTAAAACAGCTGATGGCTGCGAAATGGTGTGTGCTACTAGAGCAGCTGATTCTTCTACAGAATGTTGAAGACCAGCAGAGATTTCTGCAATCTTTAAGTCTTGTGCATTCACTTTATTGAGCAATAAGTGTGTATCTTTCTGGCATTCATCTCTAACAGAATTTATGTGTATATTACAATCTAGAAGCTTTGTTTCTACCGCCTGAGCATGTTGGTTGAAGGTGTGTAACATTTCTGTGCGGTGTGCTTGGAATTGTTGTAATATTTCTTGGTGTCCTTCCTCTTGCTTTTTATCTAACTGGTCAATGCGATCATTAATACGGTCAAATTTCTCACCTAAATTAGTACAAATGTTCTCAGCTAGTTTATTAGTTCTGTCTGTTATGACTGTGTCTAATTCCTGCAACAAAGTTTCAGAACAATTTTTGATGGTGTTACATAAACTTTCCTTAAAACCTTTAATATCTAGAGTTGGTACATCTTGTTTAATATTAGTATCCTGAACGTCTTTAATCTCTAGTACTGGGTGATGTAACTTTGTAGTTTGTTGTTCAAACTTTATGTGTTGTTGGTCCAGCTTATTATTAATATCTTGTTTTTGTTCATCTAATTTTTTATTTTGCTGGGCAAATTGAGTATTAAGATGTTGGAAATCTAGTCTTTGTTCATCAATTTTTTGGTTAAGTGCTTGGAGTAGAGATACAATGTCAGTATTAGGGGTTGTAGGTACTGTCTGTACATTACTAACAATGGTTTCAGTAGATGGTTGGGTAAGGTTCTGTGTTTGAGGTGTGTTGTTAGCCCTATTATTCCAACCTCGAAAATCGCTCTCAGAGCTAGTGTGTGAGCCATCACTGTGTAAGTTAGTATCAGAATTATGTAATAATTTATACTGTTGCAATTGTGAAATATCTTCCATATCAGACTCATCTGAATGGAGAGGAATATCAGCACTAAAAGTAGGTGTTAAATTTGCAATATTTTCTGCTAAATGTGCAGCTTGCAATGGATGAGGTTGTTGGTTAGTATGCATAATTTCCTCCTGAACTGGTATAGTATCAGTAGTAGACTGGAGGGAATTGTCCGAAATATTAGTAGTCTCAGTAATATCAGGCTGAATTTGGTTATCAGTTAAATTTTGAGACCTAGTCCTCATTGAGTGACTTCTAATATCACTAGTTGACTGCATAATGAAAGTTATAAAATAAGAAAAGGGAAATAAAAATAGTGAAAGAATATTAGAAATATCCTAGAAAAGTTACACCTATTATCAAAAGAACGCTCACAAAGAAAAAGATTTGTTATGAAACAAGTGGAAAGATCTAACCCCAAAATTCAGTCAGCTGTTCACCAAATATGCTGACGAACAATGTTGGAAATTTGAAAATACATAAATAGAAACACACAAAACATAGAAACACACAAATACAAAGCTTAAAATTATCCTACCGAAATACACAAAACTTCACACGGTAGATGTATATTGGCAAAGCTTGAAAAATAGTATCCAAAACATCGATGAAGCAAAATGTACAAAGTTACAAATATGAAACAGCAGTTCGGCGCAATAACTGAGTGAACATGCGCTCGAAAAAGAACAGTAAGGTACATGAAACCACTTGGTAGAAATTATTTGAAAATTAGGAAACAGGTCAGCTGTTTCAAATAAAATTACACACGCGAAAGCAATGTAGTTGTCGGTAACCATAAATAGTGTGACTAACTGTTGCCAAAATAAAAAAAATTCACTCGATGTTCTCGAAGAAACACTGGCAGGCAAGTAGCGAATATAAAGAAATGTACTTATCTTTTGTGCTGAGTCGGCTTGAAGACTGCTGTTGTAGGCTGGAAACAGGTGTTGCATCAGTCGTAGGTTGGCCTCCGCGATGTGGACTGAACAGCTGTTGACTGCATTTCGCCGTCTCAGGCGAGGCGGTCAGCTGGCAGCGTCGTCTGGTACCATCTGTTGGCGTCGCCGGTCCCATTATCCCGCAAGGCGGGCTGCAAACTGGCATAAGGTTGCGTCATCTCGGCGTCGGTAGTAGTGTTGTAGCGACTCGTGGTGGCATCTGCTGCGTGATGTAAGTTGTCCGTCGTTGTTGTCTTGAAGAAACGGACGTGGTAGGAAGCTCGGTGAAAGTAGATATTAATTCTTGAAGAAACTCACCGGCAGACACGAATGGTCAGAAAATTCAGAATGAATTTTGCCCTACATTGTCGTCATGTAAGACAACTGATGTTGAACGACGGTAGATCGGAAAAATGTTGCCGAACAAAAGTTTACAGTGAAGACAAAACCATTCGAACTGGACCCACAGTTCGCGAGTCCCGCAATTTCTTGAGTTACTAGAAGTTTTTTAAACATACTTCCATAATGATGGAAAAATTTCTACCGGCACGCCACGACATAATAGTTTCTGAAGTCGCGGCACGAGCCAAGAAAGGCGCCCGCCCGTAACGCGCCTACATTGTCTCACTGCTGCTTCTAGAAGAGTCGTTCACGAATGCGTCTTTACGAATGGTTCTTCACGAATGGGCGCGCTTAGGCTAAGGGGGGAGGTATATATAGAATCGGACCGTGAGAACTTCCTTGTTTCGACTTTCCCAAGGATTTGATGCGATAGCTGATCAGTTTCTGACAACTGTTGCGAAATCCAATTTGATCATGACAGTAAAATTAATCCTAGCTCTCTGAAATTTTGATAGTAGCAAGATATTATTACAAACGTCGAATTAAGTTATTATAAAAAATGTTGTTACTTTAATAGTTTAGCCAGAAAAGAGTCGTAAAGATGTGATTGCCATAACTTCCAAAATATTGCTTCTATCGAGCTGAAACAAATTTAATTCTATTCTCCTATTGCTCATCTATTACCTGATTTCAAATAAAGAATTTTACCTATTTTTTAAAATGGTCTGAAACTCGAAAATAAAATTTAATGTCTGGAAATATTTCGAATATCGACTTGAAAATAACTCTAAACAAATTTCCCAATTGAAAAACTATTACTGTAAAAATTTGGAATCTCTAAGTTAATTCCCTGATTTATTACGAATTTTTGTAGATATCACCCTCGGCGAATGTCGAGCGATTGCATCATTGCTTACTCGCGCCAAAACCCATTTTATTTTATTACTATAAAATGCTTTAATATTTTGAAATGAATCTTTTACAGAAGTCTTTAATTTTAAATAAACTTTACTCTGAATATAATTTCTTTTCATGAATCCCCGAAAAAGACTGAAATATCGAACTTTTACCTAAATCACATGTCTGGCTATATCAAATTATATTCAAAAACGATCTTTAGGTTACATGAATCTTTCTAAAACTTTAATATGTTATCTAAACCGAAATTACGATACTTCATCTCTATCACTTGACTTCTTAACTGTTTTCCCGATAGCTAAATGCTTCGTGTTTAGAGTGGAAAAATTACGTGATAAAATTCAAAACCGGCAAATCACTTTCAAACATATTCAGACTCTAAGTAAGATCTTTTAATAACAAAACTAATTATCTACTGGCTATATATCTACCTAAACATCTTTTAAACTAACGAAATATCTTGGTTTATTGAAGCTAAATGAAAGTCAAACACTACCTATGCAAATCTGAGGTTAAGTTTCTGATCAGCTGTTTAAATGAATTTAACTATTGAATTTACTGCTTATACTTGAACAAATACTTATTCAGGACATATTACTGGGAAATATTATAAAAAATTAACTATAAAAATGTCTTTAAAAGGGTGGTCCCATATACTTCAACTGAACCTGCTATCTCAGCAACTAATTTCGTTATGCGAAATTCTAAGATGTGTTACAGAGTATTAGGATTTTTTTTTTTTTCCTAAAGCTGGCACAAATTGTGGAATGGAATGAAAAAGGACATTTTGAGAGTTGGCAGGTTGTCAACTTTCATTTAATATCCATAATGATAATCTAAAGAAAATTTTTGGTTCAGCTGCCACTAAACCTGTCTAATGATTTTTAAAGAGTTTGGCTGGAAGTGTAATTATGGAAGCTGAAATACAATTTAAAAAATAGGTAACATGGAAATTGTAAAAGGGATGTGGAAGGTTAACTGGAAAAGATTAATAATGAACTAGATGTTGAATCAGTGAATTGGAGATTCATGGCAAAAACTGAAGAAAAGGATGCCAACAGCAAAAGACAAATAAAATGTATTCATAGACTATTGTAAGCCTGTGATGATGTTTTGGGTATGTTCATAGGTCTAGAATAATTATATTTTCTAGGGTCAAAAGTTATGACAGTTTGACCCGATCTGGCTAAAATAAAAAGCTGTGTTTTGCCCTAAAGATTCTCCTTGCAAAATTTGAACTCTTGAGCTTGAAGGGACTTAAAAGTGATTATAGAAATATCAAACACGAACAGACAATCTCACCCAGAACAGTGAACACACACCCAATGTCAAACCCGAATCTGATGTCTGACATAATTACGTACATACCTAATAATGCCGAGCAGCATGATAGTAGTGATTAAAAATGTCAATGACAGAAAGGACTTCTTTGAATCATTAATTACAGTTTTTTGTCCGAGTTTTTTCAGCTGTACAGTTATTCCACATGTTTTTAACTGACATATTTAATTTAAAATGAAATGGTACATAAATCAGTTTAATCAAACTATTCTGGCAGTATATTTCTTTGCAGTTGCTTAATTATTAAATTGCACTCATAACCTCGAATCTAGTAACATCTCGGGCCACTGTTAATTTGCCAGTAAAGGCTGAGTGAGATATGTTAGTGTTAGGTGACATCAGCACCAATCCAGCCAATAGCTATCGAGGTGAGAACAAAATGAGCCTACAAAATTATGGTGTGTATATATATATATAAACATCGTATATAAGAATGTAGTAGATTCCATCTCTACAGGCTTACTGACTGCAGATCAAAATAACAGTTTAATTTGAAAATTTTTCGACCATATAACAAAAAAATTTTTTTTTGTGTAATATTAAACTGAAAAACTAATTGATATTTTAAACTTACAGTTTCGGCAAGCAGCCGAGGAAAGCTCTGAGATTGCCCCAAAAATTGTGGCACACTTCCATGAGTGGCAGGCAGGAGTTGGGCTCATTGCATTGCGTACCAGGCATGTGGATGTTGCCACAATCTTCACCACACATGCTACTTTGCTGGGCCGTTTCCTTTGTGCTGGCAACACTGACTTCTACAACAACCTGCAAAATGTATGTGTACAACATACAAAATGGAGATATTATAAACTTTGTAGAACTTGTTTTCAGCCATTTCTATTCTATATTGGAACACGTTCATGACTGATAGTGGGAAGTTTTTTTTCAGCTGGCAGTAGATAATATTTAGATGCCAGCGTGTAAAAATCTGTAAAAATTATATTATTCTTCTATTGGGAAATGAATGGTGCTAGATCAAGAAATTAAATACTGCAAGTCTATTTATGCATTAAGTTTGTCACAAAATAACAAATTTTCACTAGCCCAAATATGTCTGGATTGTCAGTGTGGATGTTCTATGTTGACCTTAGTGGTCTGTAATAAATACTTGACTGCCTCACATTCTGCACCAAATTACTGTAAACTTGATTTACATTATTCCCTCGTTGTTGTTAACTGGTTGAGCCTTGACAATTTCCTCTTTACTGACTCCTTTGTTGCTCTATTACACTTGTGATGACTTTTCATGTGACAAGACTTTCTTAGTTCTCCTCATTTCCCTTAAATGTTGAAATGAATTTAATTAAATTTTGGTGGAGTGCACGCTCCGGTGGCAATTTCTGTAATCATCTAATTACATGTTTCTTAGTATTTTATTATTATTATTGTCTTGTATACTTTCAGTGTTAAATTTCTCCCCCATCTACTTTTGTGATTTAAAAATTTTATTTCTAAATTCCTTCAGTGTGTTTTAGTAAATTATTCGTCACTTCACTTGGGAAAGTGTTACAACCCCTGACAGTCTTATCCAAAAAAGAAAATTTTTCCACTTATGCATAACATCAAGTGCCAGCTTGTGCCCATGGTCCTCTTTTTCCCTTCCATGCACTGTTCCTAATTCTTCAACCAATGTCCTTCCAAGCCCCATCACCAACATACACCTTGTGGACTCCTAGTACTCTTTTCACCCTGCTATCTTCCAATGACTCTCATAATTTCCACAAACAAATCAAGCTGCTCTCCTGTGTACATCCTTCAGTTCATGTATTTGATACTCAAAATGTGGGTCCAAACTACAGATTAGTCTGACCAAAGTTTTGTAACGCAATTCCTTAACCTCTCTGGTGCATCCTGTCACTTTGATAAATGAAGGATTTTGTAACATTTCCTACCACCTGCCCAATGTGCCCTGCCAAGTTGAGTTTATTATCAAATGTTATGCCAAGGTATTAACACTTCAAACCTTCATCAAGCAATTCTGTCCCCATCTTATACTCATAAAAAACCTTTAGGTTTTTTTTTCTATCTGTCTACATAATAAGCTGATTCTTCTTGACATTTATCTTCATTTCATTTAAATATCCTATCCAGATCATCCTGCAGCTGTTCAGACTTCTCTCATTTTAATTTTATTATATACTACTTATGAATACACTAGTTTGTTCCTTTTGACACAAAAATTTCAATATGTGTTGTCTGAAGTTGTACTATATAATGGGTCTCTTCATAGTTTTGATGCAATGAACTTTGATAATTACTGTTTTCACTTTCTATTCAGACTTTAATGTATACCCTTCTAACAGGGAGAAGTAAACAGAGCTTTGTCATTCTGCTAAAGAAAGCTGGATAGTGAACCAAGAAATGAGGCAAATATGACATGGCAACATGAATTTTCAGACTGAGCTTTTGATCACGTGCAATGTTACAATTTTAACATGGATTTTATTTCTTGTGGATTTATATTAATTCAGCATTGTTGTACTAGTTCATTGTCAATATCTTCTTTTGTAAGCTGTGGTTTACTTTCTCCCAACTCAAATATTTAGTAATATCTCTATCACATTTCCCCTTAAGGGTGTATGATGTTTCTAGTTCAACATTGATGAGGAGGCAGGCAAACGAAACATATACCACCGGTACTGCCTAGAGCGAGCGGCTACACACCTGGCACATGTCTTCACCACTGTATCCGAGATTACTGGCTTTGAGGCTGAGCACTTGCTCAAGCGCAAACCAGATGTCATCACACCCAATGGACTGAATGTAAAGAAATTTCTGGCTCTCCACGAGTTCCAAAACTTGCACGCTGTGTCTAAGGAGAAGATACACGAGTTTGTTCGTGGCCACTTTTATGGGTGCGCATGAATTTGCATATGTCTCCTAAATGCATGTGTGTTATAAATTGTGTTGTACCTAGAAGTGAATTAAATGAAATGACAGAAAAAAGTATGAATAAGAAACATGGAAATAATTTATTTTGTAAGTAGAAATATCAACGTTAATTAAATTGTACACATAAAGGGCACTTAAAAACAGAAGCAATGTTCCTGTATTGCAAAAACACACATGCATTGATGTCAAGGGTTGAAACTCATTTTCATGAATTTGTTGCAAGTGGTAGGAAATTGTGAGATAATTGCCATTAAGTTAAATGATGCTGGACTAAATTCTACAGAAATTTCATTCTGTTATCCTGACAAATGTTTTGTTCCTCATGTACTTGGAACCTTTGATTGTCCTAATTTTCTGTTGATTTGACCTCTACATAGTTTCAGAATCTTGAAACAAAAACAAGTTCAGTTACTGGGAAAGTGATCTCTTGGCCTATCTCAATTTCAGAATACATTACTTATTTCTGCTATTCAAAAATTCCTGATTCGTATGTCTAAATTATTAATTGAATTGTTTTGGAAATAAAATAGTCTTTTTTACATTTAGGTTTCCTAAGTGATCACATATCTTCAATCGTATACATTTACATGGTTTAGTTACATTGTTTCTAAAGTTTCTATTAAGTTTTGTGAGAAGCCAATTTCATTATATTCTGAAGTTCTATCTTGCTGAATTTTGTGCAGAAACTGGTTGGTAGTTGCAAATTCTAAATGAAACAACTATTGAGGTTGATTTAAACAAAAAATGCATTACGCAGAATGTAAGAATGGGAAAAATGATTTTTTTTTGTCACACAGGTCATGACTAAGTTACTTGATCTGGCTGAATTACAAACCTGACCTATATTTGATCCTAAGGGTTGTTGTGTGTAAAGGGACTTCTAAGTATTAAAGAGGGACAGAGATGATCACATAATATGGTACATGCCCTGTTTATTGGGGAACGTCCAGAAACCACATAGTGCCATTTTGGCCTCCTCCATGTAGCCCGATGTGACTCTTGCCTTTAATCCCCCCCTCCCTCCCCCCCACATTGTGTATAGCTTTTCCCCTTCTTGATTCCAGAAGACATTCTGTACTGTTTTCTCTTGTCAGACTGTCGTAAATTACATACGAATATAATTGAATGACAGAAGTATGTATTCACATGCTGTTCTGTGTTCTATACCTTATTTTAACTATGACAAATAATATGAATGAGAAGCAACATGGCTTGACTTTGAAACCCCCCTGCCCCCACGTAGCCCAGCGTAGCTTACTAGTCAACCCCTCCTCCCCCTTCCCCCTAGACCGAGCCACATAGTTTATGGATGTTCCATTATTCCATCCTGTGTTCTCTGTGCCATTTTTTGAAATCTGAAATTTTCGTAGTCAAACAGTTTCCAGCCATTTGCAAGGTTTGTTTTAAAATTGGCATCTTTTTGTATTTTCTGCCCCCTAACTCTGACACGCCTCTTTTCTTTTCTGTATGCCCACCTCAACCTCTTTCAACCATCTACTCCTTGGTCTTCTTTCTGTCATCCACATACCGTTTCTGTGTTACAATATCTATGATTTTCTGCGAGGGATCTAAACATCTTATTTATTATCCTGTCCATTCTTATTACTCTTCTTCTGAAATATTCTGATTCTTAATTCTCCATGTTTCAAAGTATAAATGATAATAAGAACATAATACACTCAGCAGATTATTTCTTTGTTTCTCTATAGAGCATCCTTGTTTTAGATGGAGCTTCTGACATTTGTTAAAAATTCTTCTGCCTATTGACTTCTACTTTTACAATTCCATGGCCCTATTCACAGTTAGTTCATGGAAACAGTGTCTGTTCTCGATAAATGAGCCCTGTCATGAGAGCCATGTAGCCTCTCCATCCACTGCTGATAATTATGTTAATAATTTTTACAAGTTCTACAGCACTAATAAATTCACGGAAAAGTTTGCAGATTCAGTTCTTTCACTTGGTCACCACTGGATTTTAAATTCAATTACCACGGAGTGCATGCTCTGGTGGCAATTTCTATTACCCCATTTTATTTTTGTGTTATATACTTTGAGTGTAAATTTTCCCACCTGCCTACTTTATCCCATTTCCAAATTTTAATTTTAAATTCTTACAGTGTTTTTGTTAGATTGTTCATCACTTCTCCTGGTAAGTAACTCTTATTCCTTACAACGATATACTCAAAAGAAATATTCCGACTCCCTTACACATGAAATCAAATGCAACTTGTTATCATGGTCATCTTTTCTCTTCCATGCATTAATCCTAATTTTTCAATCAATATCTTTCCAAACCTCATACCAATTTATGCCTTGAACACTCCAAGCACTCTCTGAACATTTTTCTGGTAAAACAACTTTTGGTATACAGTAGGTAGTTACTTTCAAATGAACTTGGTGGGCGAGTGGTATCACTTGAGTCTGGCTTTCAGATCAATGCGGATTCAAATCCCTGTAGAGCCATCTAAATTTTTGTTTTTATGGTTTCCCAGATTCACTTCCAGAGATGGTTCCTGCAAAAAGACCGTGGCCAAAATCTTCTCGATTCTTTGTCCCAACATCCTTTCCCATCCCTAATGACCTCGAAATCGATGTTGTGTAAAGACAAGGGAAGAAAGGTTACTTGTAAAATATTTAATCTGTATGAATTCAAGTACATGAACCAATAATTCACTTTGCTGCTGCTTGAATATCTTGAAAATGTTATCACTTCTTAACCTAGATAATACATATTTATCTGTGTTTCCCAGTACTCTGCTATTTACCTGCTTTGCACTTTTGAATTTAATAAGATGAGAAAATTTGCTCATGCAATTTACATATTGAAACTTCTTTGTAGTGGTTACTTCACTTAACACATTCATTCATGTAATGAATTATACTATTTATATCTCGTAACTAAACATTAAACCACCTTTTGCTGTAGTGTAATATTTCTTCTTCTTCTTCTTCCCAATCGAGGATTAGGCCAGTTGACAAGTTCCAACTTCAGGGACTATTCCCATCTCTTCCTTGGTCTACCTATACTTCTTCTAACTTTAGTTCTATATTGGTTTACTACTTTTGGTAATCATGCAGCATCCATCTCTCCACTTATTCCAGTTTTCTCCCATCATGTCGTTCATACTATATATTTTCAACTCCTCTCCAATTTTCTCATTCCTTAATAGTTGTAGTGTTGTGCATCCCTTTTCATATCTTAGGAACTTCATTTTTTCTGCTTGTATGCAGCTCTTGTCTCTTCATTACCCAAAACTCAATTCCATAGAAAAGCATAGGAACTGCCATCATTTTGTAGAACTAAATCTTTGTTTTTATGCTTGTCCTATTTGCTTAGTTTTAGCTAGCATCTGATATTTGTTCACTTTATTATCTTTCTTTTCACTATATGTGATTTCACAACCAATTTAGTTATAGTGCAAAACTTGTTCAATCAGATAGCCATTTATAACTAACTGTCTTTGTTCTAATAGGGTCTTGACAACAGAAAGCCATTATTCTTGTTTTGTTCATGGATATCTTCAGCTTGTAGTGCTCCGAACATATTTGCAATTTGTGGAGGGCTCTTTGTGGTCTATTTTCAGTACCCTCTATTACCAGTTGGTCATCAGCAAATAAAAGTACTTTTAAGGACATGCCATATCCTAAGTCTACACCTCTCATTGGATATTCATTCCTCCACATATTAATGATATTGCTCAGATATATGTTAAAAAAGTGTTGTGGAAAGACTACACCCTTCTCTTACACCTTGATTAATTGTTAACATTTGCTGTTCATTCCTTTTTTTCAAGGAGTATCTTTGTATTAAAATATAAACCCATTACTGATTCTGTAATATGTTTTGGATATACCACAGCAATTTTCTGTCTACTTCATCAAGAGCCTACTTGAAGTCAACAAATGTGATGTATGTCGGTAGAGTATTCCCGCCTTTTCTCTATAATTCTATTTATAATATGTATATTATTTGAACAAGAACATCTTAGCCTAAATCCATTCTGAAATTATGCTAGTTTGGCTTCCACTATTGGTTGCAGTCTAGTGTTAATTATCTTGGCATAGATTTTATACTTATTCCTCTGTTACTGTTTTTGTCAGTTCTGTCCCCGCTCTTTCTTGAAAATAGAGATCGTAGTTGCTATTTTCCACTGTTCAGGTATTTTACCTTTAAACCAGCACATGTTTATTAGATGTAGAAGCTGATACTTCAGAAGCATTCCCCCATATTGTAGTAATTCCGCAGCTATTCCTTTTGATCCAGCCACTTTTCTGTTTTTTGTTTTTCTTAAATCTCCATTCTATTGCTATGTGATCTGGTCCTTCTTTTTCTGTAATTGGGTTTTTTTCACATCATCACTTTGTCATTAAACCAGAAGTTTTTGTAGTGTTTTATCCATTCCTGTTTTTCTATCACTTTGATATGTGCTGTGTCTATTCAAACTCCTTCATATTTTAAAGTAAACGTCCTAGTGCCCATAAACATAATTTTTCATCTGACTGACAAATTTGTTCCAGCTTTCTCTATGTGCTTTCCTTACGACGGATCTTGTTTCATTTCTTTTTTGCTTATAATATTCTCTTACCTCATATGTACTCTTCATGCCATATCTTAAGATCCTTCCTGTTTCTGCTTGCTCATGTTTTACCTAACTTCAGCTGCTATTTTTGTGATACATTATTTTATGTTATGCCATTCTGTATCCATATCTTCTTCTTTTGTTTTCTCTAACATACGTTTTGATCTTTGGTGCTTTAATACTGTCTTCCTGCAACAAGTAAAGTTTAAACTTTTCAGAATATTTACCTTCTTTCTTTTTGTGTCATTTTTCTTCCATCCTATCCAAGTATTAATTTACTTATTAGAACAAAGTGGTCTGTTGATATGTCACTACCTCTGAAAACTCTCATGTCCTGTTGCATCAATTTGGTTCTTTCGATCACTATAATATAATTAATCAAGGACCTCAGTCCTCAGGCACTCCATGTATATTTATGAATCTTTTTTTTTTTTTTTTCAGAAGAAAGTATTCATAATCGGGAATTTATGGTAGCTGCGAAATTCCCTCAATTTAATCCAATTCTTCTTAAGTCACATAATTCACATTTACCTGGTACATTTGCTTCACTATTTTTATGAGCCGCCAACTTACAGTTGGTAATTTCTCACGCCTACATTTCACATATCAACATTTCTCTTATACCTTTCACTGTAGATTTTAATAACGTTGCAAGGTTTTTTTTTTTTTTTTTTTTCAAGTACAATGGAGGTCAGTTAAATTTATTATCACTATTTTCTTTTATTCTCATGTCTTACATAAAAATATTTTAAAACAATTCTAATATAATTACTTTTTCCAATTTCAGACACTATGATTTTGATTTGGACAAGACTCTGTACTTCTTCATTGCTGGACGTTATGAGTTTGGGAACAAAGGAGCTGATATTTTCATAGAGTCCTTAGCAAGACTGAATCATTATCTAAAGGTACATCTGGACAAGTTTTGATTGATTAATTGTAATGATATTAACAGAAATTCTGATATTCGCTCTACTAAAATAAATTATATCATTTTATATGGAATTGACAAAAATTATATTCTTTCCAGACCTCACATCCAGATGTGACAGTAGTTGCATTTTTAATCTTTCCTACCAAAACGAACAACTTCAATGTTGAAAGTCTGAGAGGTCATGCTGTGACAAAAAGTTTGAGAGATACCATTAATGACATTCAACAGAAGATCGGAAAACGAATGTATGAAGTTTGCCTCAGGTAAATAGAAATAATTTTCAATTTTTAAACCGAGCGTGGTGGTGTAACGGATAGCGTTCTGGCCTCGCATTCGGGAGGACGGCGGTTCGAATCCCCGTCCGGGCATCCAGATTTGGGTTTTCCATGGTTTCCCCAAATCACTCCAGGTGAATGCCGGGATGCTTCCTTCAAAAGGCCATGGCCGAATTCCTTCCCATTCCTTGCCCCATCCTTTCCCGTCTCTAAAGACCACGTTGTTAAAAAGGGACGTTAAACTGTTAAAAAAAAATCAATTTTTAATGTCTGTCACCTGTCATCAGTACAATATTTTTTTTCTCTGATAATTAAATTACATGAGGAGAAAATTTGTAGAAAAACAATGGTTAATGCATTAAGAAACTAAGGCTGATTTATTTTTTTACATTTTTCAGTGGTAGGCTCCCAAACCCTTCAGATCTCTTGCTGAAAGAAGACATGGTTAAGATAAAGAGGTGTATATATGCACTTCAGAGAAATGGATTGCCTCCTGTAACCACACACAATATAGTTGATGACTGGAATGACCCAGTTTTGAGTTCTATCAGGAGATGTCATCTTTTTAACACTGATAATGACAGAGTTAAGGTAAATGTGTTTTCAAACTTAAAAATAAATAAATAAAACTAAGACAATAAAGTCAATTTTTCTTTTTGTTAAGAAGTGAAATCATAAAGAAAAAAAAATAAACATTTTACATAAATTCTTTGCTGTTTGTAAGTTACATTTATAAGTTTTATTAAGGGATTGGGAAAGGAGAAACCATTTGCCACAACATGACAATGTTGAAATTTGCAAGACAGTGCAGAAATAAAATTTTATCTTAAGGCCCTATCATCTGCAAGAATAAAATACATGGTCAGGTATTTCAGGGCATTAGCAGGCAGGCATTTGCAATGTTGAAATGGAGGATGGGAGTTAAATACAACCTGAACCTTGGATTGAAGAATAATTACTTTTGAGCCACATTCATATTATTAAATTGCTAGACAGTGTGTGACAGTTGTAGAGTTGATTTTATATAACCAAACCTCATTGTGTGATACAGTGAACAATGCTTTCTTCTGTAAAATATATAACACTGTACCAGTTATATTGGGAGATAGGAAGAATGATTTGAAATGGGATATGTCACTTTGAGGGTATTTTCTGTATATTTAAAATTTTTAAGGCGAATTGTCCTCTTGGATTGATTTCACCAACTTTTGTGCTTATCTTCCCATGAATGAATAACTGGTGGTGCTTACTCCAGTATCCACTTCAATCCCATAAATGGCATCCTTCCAAAAATTGAAGTTCTAAACCAGACATTTTAAAGATCTTTTGCCATCTATAATTCTGCCACTGTGTGTGTGTGTATATATATATATATATATAATATTAAGGAAGGATAGGGACATATTACCCAACACTTACCACAGATGAAGGCGGCTGGGACGACGAACAAAAAACAAACACAAGAGAAGCGCAATATTTCGGCCTACAACAGCCTTAAACGTGCAGAAGGTGAAGCAACCGGCGCCGTCACATGTGTACACATAGACGGCCGACTGGTGAATCCAGTCGGCCGTCTATGTGTACACATGTGACGGCGCCGGTTGCTTCACCTTCTGCACGTTTAAGGCTGTTGTAGGCCGAAATATTGCGCTTCTCTTGTGTTTGTTTTTTGTTCGTCGTCCCAGCCGCCTTCATCTGTGGTAAGTGTTGGGTCATATTTCCCTATCCTTCCTTAATTTTATTGCCTTAAAGCTTTTTCCTGCTCATTGTTATTATATATATATCCTGATCTGGGTTTTCCATGGTTTTCCCAGATCACTCCACGCGAATGCGGGGATGGTTCCTCACAATAGCCCATGGGCGCCTCCTGCCATATCCCTTATAACCCTTCCAAACCATAACCCTTCTCGATAGGTATGTGTGTGTGTGTGTGTGTGTGTGTGTGTGTGTGTGTTGAATGTGTGGAAAACGGTTAAACATGATAGTGTAAAACACAGCTGAAATTGCTTAAATGTTTTAATGCTCTAAGTATGAATGGCAATAATTAAAATATTGTCATGGTACTTGTGGATTTTTCGCTATTTCCCCGCAGTCATTTTTACAATGCTCTCAACAAGCCTTTTATGAACTGAAAAGCTGTACATGCAGTTTCTTCTTAAGGGAAGGAAGTAGCAACAATTAAAAGAATTAAAGTATTGTTTCTTTAACTGTTGCCAGCAAGAATATGTATACAGTGATTTTTGTTGTTGGAAGTAGTCCTTAATGTTGGATTTGACATGTTTAAGAGGAAAACATTGTGTGTTGTTAAAATTCTTCTACTTGCACATTTAAATAATAATAATAATTGATGAAGGATTAGAGATTTATACTGTTATTTTGTCCTGCTCTATCTAGTGAGCAGAATGTAAGAGTTCTTATTACTATAGTAACAGCAACCTGCAATACATAGTAGAGCATCACCAAATTTTAAAGTTCTATAGAGCAAATCACAGAGCACAGCTACAAATTCTTTACCAGTATCAGCTTTTGAATGTGGCTTGTGCAAATGTTGCACCAATGAGAATAGTGGTAAATATATTTATAAGAAGTGGAGGAAACCAAGATCAGTAATTTCTGTAAAAAGTGTGGGAGTTGGCATCTATAATTGGATAGCAAAAGATGTGAATACTAAGAAATGGAACTCTCGATAGTATTCATAGGTATTTGAACCAGGAACCAAGGTTCATAGGTAAAGACATGTCCATAATATTTAAGATGTTGCAAAAATGAAATAAATTTATAGTAACAGAAGAAAAAAAAGTATATTGTAGGTTGTATTTCGAAGAACTGTATTTAACAAGGCACATTGATGTTATATTGCTTAGCTGTATTTATGTGGGTGCATTATGTGTCAACATTATCAGAATCTCTGAATCAGTACAAATCAGCCGTATATATTGCCATTAGTCAATGCCAAACCATGTAATGGTAGTTATTAACTAGACCGGCTAGGAAAAAAGGGGAAGATGGAGAAAAAAATGTGGGAAGGCATGTGAAATCCTTCTGTTACTTCAATATACATGTTCAGTTGCAACTGGATCAAAGTTGTGGATATATCAACTGGAAAGATAGGTGTACACATACATACATTCATTTTTTCAACTCGTGCAATTGGAGGTTCTGTAGATATTCTGTTTATTATCTTTTGAAATGCATAGTGCAGTTATAAATATATAAACTGATTTAAGTGGTAGCATTCTTCCAAAATAAAATATATAAATATGTAGGTCTCATCGTCAGTTATTTTCTTACTGCAGTTTTTATTGCTGTATAACAGAAATTTCTGTTACACGACTTCAATTATTTTAATTTGTGGTAGGAATAAATTAGTGACAGAGTTATGAACTTGTGATCCTTCGTGGCTTTGCGATTTTCATCTTATATGACAAATATGCTGTTCTCTTTCATTTGTGTTGATCTTTTTGTAGCTGAATGAAATTTCATTGAATTCTCAAATTACTATCTTCACACTTGTGAAGATACATGTTTATTTTTAGTAATTTATATGGTGTATAACAAAAACTTTGCCAGGATGTAGTCTTGTTACTCAACAGTTTTTAAATGAAACTAACTTTAATGTAGTAAAACAAAGGAAAAATTATGTTAATTTATATTAATTTTAATGTAGACAATGTTAAAAATTGGTAAATGCTGCTTAGTAACCAAAACATATGTGATCTAGATTCTTTGTACTAAGTTTACTTCATGACAGATGATTACTATCCCTGATGTAATTACCATGAATTAATATCTCAAGCTATGGTACATCTTAAAGCAATAGTGCATTTTAGTAGCTTTATTAAAATTATTACCACAGCTGTATTCTTAGCCACTGTTGTCACCCAATCTGTTGCATTACATTTAAACACCTACTGATATAAATGACCTATTTAAATAACTGAAATTCTGAAATTTTTCAGCAGAGTTAAAATTCTGCATTTTAATGGGCTCTACTTTTTCAGATAGTTTTCCACCCGGAATTTCTTTCATCTACAAATCCACTATTTGGCCTCGACTACGAAGAATTTGTCAGAGGTTGCCATTTAGGTGTTTTCCCAAGTTACTATGAGCCATGGGGATATACACCAGCGGAATGTACTGTGATGGGAATTCCGTCTATCACAACAAACTTATCAGGTAGTGATTCATTATAAATTATTATTTCCAAACACTTTTATTTTGTGAGCTAATGAAGTGATGGTAATATTTTTAGTGTCAGATACCATCTCTTGGATTCAATTGGAATAAAGATGCATATACCAAAATTCATTATTTAATATCATATGAAACAAAAATAATTGTGTATATCTAAAATGTAATTCGTTTTCCTACAATCAACTCAGGAAGAAATTCACAAAACTTGAGATAAGAAATAGAATAAAACTTAGGACAGTCAACACTGGTTATTTCGTCACTACATAAGTGTATATAAGTAATAAATGACTTGTCGTGAAATGTTAATCTATTAAGTATTTTCCAATGAATTCCTATACTCAAGCATACTTGGCAGCCTCATTGGACCAATATTTTTCTCCATATGTTAGTTTATCTAGCATATGGGCAGATCAGGGTGTTAAACTGTGTCTTTAATACACTTGTTTTATTATTCAGAAAAGTTTATGGCAACACTGACTTCTAATCTTCAACATTTAAAACTGCTTTTGAATTCAGGCATGCACATAGAATTTTTGAATTTGAGTGTTGTCACTGACATCTGTAAAGTGAAATAACGGCTGGAAATTGTGTATTTTGAAAGAAGAAGTAAAATATGTTACACATGAAGAATTATATACGAGAAAACTTTTCACAAAATATTGCCATTCTTGCTAACAACAGATCAAAAGTGCTTTCACTTAATAAATTCCAGGCAGTGTTTAAAATATTTTAACAAGAATAAACCTGATCTGGATTCAAAACAAATTTCTGCACGTACACTCACATAACATTAATTTGTTTCAAAAGTTTACTCTAGCATTCTGTGTTTCATTCTACCATGATCCAATACACTGACCTGCACAATTCAACTGGCGATTAAACATTGTTTGCTGGCCCCACTTCCTTCGTTTGTAACAAAATCCTTTAAAAAAAATCAGTTTATTGGAACTTTTCCATTTGAAACAGGTAAATCACCTCCTTGTGGCTTGTTCTTCCATTTTACTCATTACTAAAATGCTGAATAAAACCTGAGAAAGGTCTCAAAATCAACCAATCTATTTTCAGACTTTCAACCATCTGAACATAAATTAAAATTCTATTAAATATTACTCTGAAAACATCATTCCTTCCAAAAAAAATCTCTAAACTTTTCCCTGGACCCTTTTAAATCCTTAAATATCATCCCCCCCCCAAAAAAATAGGCCTACTTTTACAATAATTATTAATTAAAAATACCCTATTTATCATAGGTTTCCAACAACAAATTATAATTTAAAACAGTCTTTTTTTACTATTCTTATTTACAATATGCATATCTATTTTATCAAGCAACAATTAAAAACTAGTTATATGTACTTTAAAATAATTTTCACGTTAGAAATTAGTATATATAATATAATTAGTTAATGTTATAATTGCTGTGTACTGCATAGATTCGTATTTAGCTTAATAAATTTGATAACTGTTTGATATACTGCTAAATTTTCTAAAATAAGTCTTTCAACTTTATATATGGCAGTCACATAACATAATTTTTATTCTGTGTATCATAATATATTTGCTACATAGTAGGTAACTAAATGATATTTGTCTCAATTTTGTAAAATATTGTAGTATATTGGAAATCAAAGAGCAACTAAAAGGTGGCTGATGGCGTTAAAAGTGGGTCAGATTTTCTTTGACTACCGACCTGTAAACAAACCTGTCTGGTATTATAGAAGTTCAAAAAGGCCTTATATACAACATTACATTTTGCAAAATTTTGTCTTTACCAGGTTTTGGCTGTTTTATGCAGGAGCACATTGCTGACCCAATGAGCTATGGCATTTATGTGGTTGACAGGCGTTATATATCACTAGAAGGCTCTGTGCAGCAGCTTACGAATTACATGTATGACTTCGCACGACTAAATCGTAGGCAACGAATAATTCAACGAAATCGAACTGAACGACTTAGTGATCTTCTCGACTGGAGAAATTTGGGAATTGTGAGTACTGTTTTTGGTTTATTATTTATTTATTGATATTCAAATTTAAAAGCTGCAGAACTAGTTTTGAAATTTGCACAGATTAAGCATTATAAAATAAAATTTGTGGACCTGTATATAACATGTTATTACAACTGTAAAATTAAAGTTTTTCTTGAGCTATACCGTTTTCTTATGTCTTGAGTGTTTTTTTTTTTTTAAATTATTTTTACTTTTATGTGCAATCTTTCCATTTTGGAAATATCACAGAGAATAGGAATGTTTTTTATGAGAATATGGAAACAAACAAAGATAGGAAAAGTAAACCCATCAAGAATCAAAGTTTGCACCGATTAAGTTTATTTAAAAAAATAAAAATCAAAACAGTTACACAATACTTTCAGTGACGTCTTATTTCCTTTCTGATCTTCCTATAATCATCATTTTGTCTCCAGTAGTTAGCGGCAACTTCTGTGGTACATTCACTCATCATCCTGTATTAAATCGTTGGCTATAACCGCCATACTGCCTGACCAACTGAGTTTACTTACAGATGCTAAGAATTTATAAAAGTTGATACACTCCCCAAAATTGATGCACTCCTACCTTGTATATGCTTTTCATAATACTGATAATCCAGGACACTCCATATTCACAACTTACAGATTTCTTACAGAACGAATCTCTGCTGTGTGGGACCAATATCTCCAATTCATAGTTATTCTGCTCCCTTCCATATCAAGGGTACCTACACTTACTCCTCAGTTTTGCTACAGATACTGCGCCATTCCCACTGACACCATCCTGCTGTCCATTGGTGTTCAGTCTTTGTACACCAACATTGCTCACTGCCATGGGCTTAGTGTTATGGA
Organism: Vandiemenella viatica; assembly: GCA_031002005.1. Classification (NCBI taxonomy): domain Eukaryota; kingdom Metazoa; phylum Arthropoda; class Insecta; order Orthoptera; family Morabidae; genus Vandiemenella; species Vandiemenella viatica. Next base: position 140,768,378 of record CM061914.1, on the reverse strand, counting down.
ACTTTTCTTAGACCAGTGCTCACCCAGCAGCAACCCAAGAACTTCATTCCTCACCACCCTAACCCGCATGGTACTTAATAACTATTGTAGCTTCAATGACAAAATGTGTTATCAAATCTGAGACACCACCATGTGAGCCTGGGTGGCCCACTCTTCTACTAACACCTTCCTCATTGTCGTAAGTTGTGAGTTCCTTTGGTTTGGTTCACCAGTTTCTTTATTGCCATGGAAGTGTTGTGAACACAGGGTCAGTAAACTTATCTATGAACTTATTAAAAGTTCAAAAGTATATAAAAGATAAGCCAAAGCGATCAGTACCTTCAATTTGTTTTACCTTTGTTTGTATTTTTGCCTTATGAATTTTATTTTAGGGGCATGAGAACTTAGTTTTTAAAGAAAAGTATGTGCTACTAGTTTTATAGACAAGCACGTATGAAGGCTCTACTGCGGGTATTCCCTGATATGGCATCTGAAGAGGATGAGAGCGCTCTTGGCAAGTTCCGTTATCCACGGCCCATCTCGGAGCCACCGTCACCCTCCAGTTCAAGACCTACAACACCTGCTACTTCGCTGCCTGGCAGTGATGAGGAGGATGAAGTGGATGATGAGAAAGAGGTACAACACTCTACATAGTATGGTTAGACTGTGCTGTTAAATTGATAGTCTGGAATTCACACTATTTTAAGACTGAGATGTGCACTGGGGTTGGTGCACAAACTTGAATCTTTGCTGTGATCGTGCAAACCTAAGGTGTTAAAGTACTGACTTAGTTCTTAACTCAGTCACCACCGTAGTTTTAACCAAGAAACTAGGGAAAGGTGATAGTTCAATGATGAAAGTTCACTTCTGATATGATGAGTATATTCTTCAAAAATGTTACAAAGTCAAAGTACTGCACAGGCAATCAGACAACCTTTCCAAATTTATTCTTACAGATTCGACTGACCATTCGAGCACGACCGAACCCCACGCTACCACGATTTCTTAGCTACATGAGTTCTTCAATTAAAGCTCCACCCATGATGACAAAATTTCAACCGATATTAAGCAAATTAGCAGTTTACCGCACCACGAGCCCAGAGCTGGCCACCTTACTACATAATGTGTCTATACCGTCTAACTGCTGCTTCTTGAATGGGGGCGAGCTTAGGCTCTGGAGGGGGTATATATAGGATTGGACCGTGTGAACTTCCTTATCTCGATTTTCCCAGGGATTTTATACGATAGCTGATCAGTTTCAGACAAATGTTGTGAAATCTAATTTGATCATGGCAGTAAAAATCATCCTAGCTTTCTGAAATTTTGGTAGTAGCAAGATATTGTTACAAACGTCAAATTAAGTTATTATAAAAATTTTGTAACTTTAATAGTTTAGCCAGAAAAGAGTCATAAAGATGTGATTGCATAACCTCCGGAATATTGCTCCTATCGAGCTGAAATAAATTTGATTCTACTCTCCTATCGCTCATCTATACTCTGATATTGAATAAAGAATTTTACCTATTTTTGAAAGTGGTCTAAAATTCGAAAACAAAATTTAATGTCTTAAAATATTCCGAATATCGACTTGAAAATAACTCTAAACAAATTTCCCTATTGAAAAAACTATTACTGTAAAAATTTGAAATCTCTAAGTCCATTCCCTGATTTATTACGAATTTTCTAAATATTATTCCTCCCGAACGCTGAGCGATCGCATCATTTCGTCCAAGCGCTTACTCGTGCAAAACCCATTTTATTTTATTACTATTAAATGCTTTAATATTTTGAAATAAATCTTTTTCAGAAATCTTTATATTTAAATAAACTTTATACTCTGAATATAATTTCTTTTCATGAATCCCCGAAAAAGACTGAAATATCGAACTTTTACCTGAATCACATGTCTGGCTATATCAAATTATATTCAAAAACGATCTTTAGAATACATGAATCTCTCTAAAATTTTAATATGTTATTTAAACCGAAATTACGATGCTTTTCTATCTATCACTTGATTTCTTAACTGTTTTCTAATAGCTAAATACTTCGAGTTTTAGAGTGGAAAATTACGTGATAAAATTCTAAACCGGCAAATCACTTTTAAACATATTCAGACTCTAAGTAGGATCTTTTAACAACAAAATTAATCATCTTCTGGCTATCTATTTACCTAAACATCTTTTGAACTAAAGAAATATATTGATTTAGTGAAATTAAATGAAAGTCAAATACTACATATTCAAATCTAAGGTTAACAGCTGTTTAAATGAATTTAACTATTGAATTTACTGTTAACACTTGAATAAATGCTTATATAGGACATATTACTGGGAAATATTATCAAAATTTACTATAAAAACGACTTTTAAAAGGGTGGTCCCATATACTTCAACTGAACTCGCTATCTCAGTAACTAATTTCGTTATGCGAAATTCCAAGATGTGTTACATATTGTACTCGTATAACAGAGACCTCCTACATCACGAATGGAATCTATCATTTTAGTTTAATTCCTAATGCTGCTTTTACAATTTAAATGCAGAGTTATCTTACTTTATTCTAAAACTTGTGTATTGTGTTACATAATAAGGTTATAAAACACCAGGTTAACTGCTCATGTAGTTACTGATTTTTTTTCATGTCTGTGATGAGGAATTTTTAGTTTCTTTAAAATTTTGAATTGATCTTATCAAAGAGTAGCATATACTGACTAAAATGCAATATCAATTAGCATAAGAATTGGAAAAGTAAATCCATTACTTACTAGTGATGGCAAGAAGAACTGCCAATAAACCTAATCATGTAAGAAACATTTGACAAACTGAGTTCTGTCTTCTGAGGGTGCCGTATGAATCATCTCACTTTCAAATGTCACATGACCAGTATCAGGAAAAATATAGTATATTTGAATTAGTTTCTAATTTGTTAAATATTTTCAATTAGTGCTTTTGATGCAGAAACAGTTTCTTGCTAGTTTTGTATGGCAAGCAGTTTTTTATGATATTTTTTTACAGTCTTCTAGTGAAGTTTTGTAGGTGTAAAGCTCTAGTGATGCCGATTTTCTCATCCCACCTCCATGTTTTTCTGTGCCATTACCTTCATCTACCTAGCTGAATAGGCTTTGCCACAATGAAGTATTCATTATTTTGTGAGTCATCATCTCACATTTGTATTGTGAATGTCTGCTTTATCTTGCACAGTTTCATACCATTATCATAAAAGATATAAACGTTAATATAAGGGTTTATTCAGACCATTTCATGAACTATTAACTGAAATTAAGAAAATGAGTGCATCAACTACATTCACCTGTTGGTAGCTTTGGAATCTTCAGTTACATAATACGATAACATAATTTTGCAAAAAAGTCACACGCATGTACAGATATTAGGTATTTAAAATGAACAATCACTTGAAAAAACCTTTGGACAACTATGACATTATTGTTGGATTGGTCGTGCTTGGTAAAACATTAATGGCAATAGTCTTGTACTTTCCTGTTAGCAGTGCTTGCTGTTTCATCTTCATTTTGGCTTATAGGGATGCTGTAAGATCACAGTAACATTACCTAAAAAATGTTAAACCTGTAGCATATAGTTCATGAGGATAACTCTCTTACACTCTCAAAAAATTGACTGCATCAGCTAATATATGATTTTTGTCCTATGGTCTTTTGTGAAACTGGTAGGTGACTGGATTGCCCATGTTTGATCATTCTGGTATATAGAGATACATATAACTTTGATATATTGTGACCCCATTTCATCCAGCTCACAGTGGAGTAACTTTTTAATGCTGCTCATTCTACAATCCATTATACCAGCACTTTATGAAAGTGCAGATTGTTATGTATGATAATCCAGATGGACCCAAAACACCTCAATGATTACCTACCTCTTCACATATTCTCTCTCACAGTAGCATCATCTGTGAAAGGTAGTTCACTGTATTCAAACCAATATAAGCTTCTCAAATATTCAGTAATTTTTAGGGCTCCATGCTTTCTTATTAAAAATACAACTTGTGGTTTAGCCTATTTGCCAAGTCAATGGCAGCACTGCCTACCCTTTTCTAGAAGCGATTCAGGCCAGTTTTGAATCTCAATTTCTTTGGTTGTATTCATGCTACATCTGTTATGCATAGATGTCAGCAATCTTAGCAAACATAATAAATTTTATTTTGTTACTGTTCTTAATTCTGATGTTATTCGGATGCAAACTTCAGCGATTTTATCACTCCCTCGCTGACTGATAATCATCAAAACTTCCCGTAGACGTAGAAAGCTGAAATTTGACATGCAGATAACATTTTACCCATATATTATAAGAAAAGTCTGAAACTTGTAAATTTCCATATATCTACCCCTTACCTACCCCTAACGTGAAATCACTTTTGATCGTAATGACTTTATATACCTCATATTTTCATTGTAGAGTGAGCTTAATAAGTTAACGTGTTAAATTTTACTTCTTTCCTTTTTTTTCTTTGGTGCTTATTGGAATTCAAATTTTTATTTCAACCACGACACCCCGATATAAAAATTCCACTGTACTTCCAGTATACTAAAACAAGTAATTTGGTACAAATATATAGTTTCATCCCTAAATCATAAGAAAACTCTAATATTGGAGTTTTTCGCCTTTATTTAATTACAATCCCAAACATGAAAAATTCTGGCACATACTTGCTGCTTAATTGCTTTGCCCCGGATGAAGCTATATGTCTGAGAATTTTTTAGTGCATAGAGATCAGCAAGTTTAACAAATATCTTAAATTTTACTTTGCTCCTATGCTTGGTTTGGAAGTTACTAGTAATTTATTTATGGTGGTAGTTAAACCAGCGGCAATCTGCATTGCTCAGCTATGGTACACACCATTGTTTAGAGAGTGTGACATTTTTGGTAACATATTGATGTCTCCAATTTTGAAATGTTCACTGGTTTTCAAATGGAATCATTACATTTAAGCAGCAATTCAGAATACATGATAAACTTACAAAAAGAAATGAGATCCCACAAAAAAATTCTTTAAAAGTAGGCCAAGTCTCGTGCTTGTGTAGTAACAAAGTTATGAGATTTCCTTCTGAGCCAAGCATACACTTTGCAGCATGTATTCACTTTACTTTGTGAAACAGAATGGTTTCTCTGTGTCATAGATAATTTATTTAGAATTTTTTTAAAAATCTGGTTACTTGGCCACTATGCACATCGTAATTAAGTAGTAAAATTAAAGGCATAATATATATTGTCAAATTAAAAAAGAGTGAGGAAAATCTTGGCGTTAATATATTTGTAAGTTTGACTGAGCAACACATTTAAGATATTTATGTAGGTTAACTAAAACAAGGCACACGTAATGGCCAAGTCACCAGAATTTTTTTATTCTAAATAAACGATCTATAACATCAAGAGAAACTATTCTGTATCACAAAGTGAAGTGAATACTCACTGTAAAGTGTTGACTTGGCTCAGAAGGAGACCTCATAACATTTTGTCACTATACGAGCACGAGGCTTGGCCTATTTTTACAAGAATTGTTTTTGTGGGATTCATCTGTCTGACAATCCATGTTACATCCTCCTTCTGAACCTCCTATCTTAGAAATTTGTAGTTATGCCCTGCTTTAGTTCTTGCTAACCTTAACATGATTATAACATGAAATATAAAAAATTAGGTGGTGTAAAACAATTATAGTAGGTTTCGTGTGGAGGTGGGAAAAGATTTTGATTCTCGAAAGGTTTGCATTTAGTTTTTTTTTTCCGTAGATTGAGGAAGCTTTTGTTGAAAACCATAAAAAGAATTGAATCCCCCCACATCCTTTCTGTCTGAAACTAGTAACCTGAAAATTCTTTCCAAGTGGACATTGATATGTTATAGCCTGCTAAAGTTTGCAGGATGTGATGTTTCTGGAGTTTATGGTTTTTACAAAATAACTAAATTATTTTAACAAATTGCACAGCTAAAAATCATGTATCATTTGATGAAGAATGTCGTGAATCATATAATAATGTTGTAAAAGTATGTTTCCTTTAAAAAATTTGTAAGATCCAAAATTATTTTGTTTTTCCGAGTTGTTTGTATTTAGTATTTGAAAGAAAATTTTTTGCAAAACAGATATTGAACTTTTTAAAAAATCATTTGTTAATGGTATTAAGGTAGATTTTGCAACTGTTTTATTTTTTTTACTGAATTCAATTTAATGCAACATTAAGCTGGTGAAAGTAACTGATACTGGGCAATACTATTGTTTTTTGCAATGTTCCAGTAGATAAAAAATAAACAGAACTTTTATACATTTGCCTCCACAAAAGTTTTTGTTAAAGCTGTTTCAGTTATTCTTTATGAAAAGAACAGTTTGAGATAGGTTGACATGTGTTAGAGATAAGTGAAGTTGGTATCTTTACAGCCTGCATATCATTTCAGTTACTACAGAAACTTTACCATGAATGTTGTGACCTACCATCCAATGAAAGCTTTCAACTTGCACAACACTAATATTTACAAACTGTACTTATGAAACCACTACATTTTAGATTTTTTTACTGTGTTGCTAAAAATTTGAACTGTTGTAATCAGTTGCAGGAACTGAATGCAGTGAACCACGTCAGTCGATGAGTGGACTCGGAAAATATTTTGCACACCTAGTGATCTTCCTTGCTGTCTATTTGAAACTCCATGAAGTAATTACTTAATGGACTAGATGGTTCAAATATTTGATATTATTTTTTTGTTATGGTTGTTAGAATAATGCTTGTTGTGGATAAATGAAGCTTTTATTTTATTTTATTTTAGTTTAAAAAATGACAGTAGATATGTTGAATGATATTTTGTCATCAATTGGTGCCAAATAGTATTTACATGTTTTATGAAAACTGTGGAGAGAGAATGAGATCCTAGTATTTTCTGCAGTATGTATTGAAGTAATAAGCAATATGACTTAGAATGGATCTGTTCTGTGTGTTGTTCATGAAATGAAGCTTAATTGTTACAAGAATACTTATAATGAAAGTTATTTTAAAAAAATGAAGTACAAAATAAGTCATATCATAAAGTAAATCAGTGTTTTTTTTTCCTGTCAGACTTTATTATGAAAACTGATTTGCTTTTTCACAGTAATGATTAGTGTACTCAAATTATCAGAGGTAAATATTGCAGCAGTAATTGCAAGTTTGCAATGTGTACAGTAATTAGTTTCTGGATGCAGTAGCATCTGTCCATAGTCTGTGAATGTATCTTTTAGATAGTATGTATTCTGAATGCTATAAAATTTTATTGTTGTATATGTCTTTGTATGAGACACTATTTTTGTAACCTTTTTTTGCTAGATAGGCTGATTGTAATTAACATTTACATCAGCATTTTGTTATTTTATTTCAGATTTATTGTCGTTTAACTACTGCCGAAAACTTTTACAGCATATTGTGTCATCTGTAATTCTATAGTTCTTTGTATATCACAGATAGTATTAGAACTGTTGTTTCCCTGACATGTGTCAAAACCTATGGAGAGTTGTGATTTCTATGAACTGTATCGATCTTCCTGTTTTAGTTCCTAGAATGGTAATTACTTTGAGACATTCTTAACATTTTAATTGTGATCAATGTAATTATAAGCAGTAATAAAATTTCACATTTGTGAGTTACTATACTGTGGGTACAATAAAATGCTTTTTAGATTATTTTGTGTGTGTGTGTGGTTTTTTTTTTCCTTTTTTTTTTCTTCAATTCTTCATAAATCAGTGGCTGCAATACGTTTAATGTAAATAATAGTTCAATGAAATTAATCTACCATTAAAAAAATTCTGGTTTGCATTTCACATAATATAGACTTACATGTAATAACAGAATTTAATTATTAGATTAGACATGTAAGATGATGGATGAGAATATTAAATATTTTTAATACATTACTACTTTGTGTTTCATTAGTCCATGAAGACAATGTTTCACTTTATGGTTTAAGCTTTCAAGCTTTGGGAAAAAATTTCAGGTGCACAGTCAGTCATGCAAAGAGTAAAGTGACCCTAATTATATCACTTCTAGACAATTAACAGATACATATGAAAGATTTACAGATGTTTTGTATATATATAAAAAAAAAAAGAGGTGACATCATTCTCGTAGCAGTCTAGACAATGTTTTCAGTCAGCAAGAAACTACATTTAAATTCAGGTATAATAAATTCTAGCATACTTCACATGTAAAAAGCAGCTTTGCCAAATCTGGAGGTTAGATTAAGAGCAGGATGATAGGTTAACTTATTAGTGGAGAGAACAGTCGAAGGATACAGCTGTAGAGGTTGTCAAAGATTATAATTTATGAAACAGATAATTGAAGATGTAGACTGTTAGTGGTATGTTGGGGGGAAGATAGAAAGGGATCAAACCGGTCGAGAGATTGATGACAGCTAAAAAAGAAAAAAGATTTACGGCCCATAGAAATTCTGGCCATTACTAGGATACAAACGTGGATCTCCTTACCTCTATCAGACTGCTAATACTTGTAAGTATATCAGTTTAGATTTTCTGGGAAATAAAAAAAAATATTCTTTACCTGTAAGTGAAGTCCTTAGCTAAAAAAAAATCTGCATCATCAGGAGACCCTTAGCAGTGGTAAGTCAGTAGCATTTCATACTTGTTAATCAAGTTTGCTATTCAGCAGTTGCTATGTGATGCAAATAAGAAAAGGACATTAATGGTAGCAGTTTGTGATCTTTACGCCATAATGGTGCGTGAGCATTCACTCTTACACATTTTCCTGGGATTAATTTACAGATTTGATGGGAAAGAAAAATTAGTGATTAGCAAACTTAATTAATGAGAGAGAAAGGCACCAAAATTGATGTCAGACAGTTTAAAAAATATATAAAAACAGAACATTTAGGAAAAATTTGAGATTCAACTCTAGCATTAGAACCTAAAGTTTAAGAGCAAATGACAGCTCATTATTTGGCTTTTTATTTAACTTTTAATCTGTGTGGATTTTACACAGATGAGAAGTAGGGTCAACAATAAGAGAGAGCAAAGGTTTATTTAGATGTCAAAATGAATAGAATCTGTGAAAAAGAAGTAAAAGAAATAACGATTGGCAGACTATGCAAAAATAAAGTGTTTGGACTTTGTAGATGATCTAGTATTCTCTCCAACAACAGATGAGGCAATCTCTTTCCTTGAAAAACTCCATTAAACTTCAGATAAAACTGGTCTCCAAATCTCAAATGTTGATACTCATTATATGGAAGGACCTCGTAGTACAACTCATGAAAACACAGGCCATTTTTTCAATTATCTAAGTTCAGATACCTGAGATTAATTATTCAGCTGGTAGGACAAAACCACAAAGCAAACAAGAGAATATCTAAGTGAGAAAAAGTTTATAGACTCAGATGCAATAAATGTTAATATCCCAAAATGCATAGTTCAGACACCATAACACAGATATAAATCGGAG